>OZ007567.1:67879349-68479349 GCA_963931925.1 Onchidella celtica | reverse complement strand
GACTAGTACGGTACTGAATGGATTGTTTCAGTTTTCCCAGAGCAAACAATTATGAGATTCTTTGAACTTTTGATATTCTCTGATAACTAATTGAAGGGAGTCAAGAAACCACTCTTGAATATCACAAACAGTGAGCAAAATCAAATTTGTTGTCAAATTTTCATCTTTTTTTGATGATCTGAAATGCCATTTCAAATGAAAGATAACATTCTTGTAGTAAGACAATGCAAACCAATTTTAACGGATGGATGAGAAAATTAATTGAAATATTTAAGCAGTGGTATGACTATGAGTCTGTCAGTATATTTGCACCATTTACATGTACCAAGGTCGACATGTAAACAAGTCATGCACCAGCATGCACAAAAAAAACACTAAGGCAAAAAAACAGGTCAACTTTCAGAAATTTAATACTTTCTCACGGGTTGGAGCCACATGTCATTTCAATGAAAAGATCCACTGATGAAACATTTCCTGTCATGAGACAAAGTATTAAAGAATCTGGAAAGTGTACATTCTTAGAACCTCAAATAACACTTGATCTACACAAGTTTTTAAGTGAATTATTTACATAGATTTATACCTGCCAACTTCAGAAAATTAGTAATATTCAGAGACGATTAGGCCAAATAAATCATGTTTTTGAACAATAATGGCGATGTTTAGGTCTTTCCATTTGAAAAATGTTTGGTACATGTACTTTAAAAAAGTGTAATTACACCAAACAAAGGAATTGAAGACATAGCTGAGGAAACTACAAAGTGATGTAACCTCCCACCCCTTGTTTAACTACCCAAAATGTTCAAAACTGAATTGAGGGAGACAGCATTATGTTGTTTTTTTAAATAATTTTTTTTAACACTTGGCAGTTAAAAACAAGCTCTTGGGACATGAAAACAAAAATGTGTTATTTTTCACTTTTGGTCCAAGTTGTGGTTAAAACAGAACAAAACAAAACTGGTCTCAAGATTAATGTAATGTAAGCACTGCTCAAAATTTACATCAAGAACCGTAAGATCGATGGGTTTTCAAACAGCATCAATTTACAGTAATAAAAGTCAACACTGCATCCCATCTCCTTACAATTGAAATGAGTGAAACATAAGAAAGGAGCTTCATTTTGGAGAATGAAGCTCTGTCACTTTAAATTACATACTACACACAAAGACTCGCTGCTAATAAAACCATCATTGTGATAAGCCTGGAAATTTAGGAATGTGACATGCAAGGGCCAACAAAGAAAATGGCAAAACGACATGTAAATGGTTCTTCACTGTACAGTTTAAAAAAAAAAAAAAAAAGGCAGTCAATGGTGTCAAGTCTTCATTGCCCTGTTATGCCTTCAGTCAGACCATATCGAAACAATGGACATGAAGAACAAGACAGAACTCGACAATTGACCATTCACATGAATGCGTCATTCTGGTAAATGAAATTCATGGCACCACTATTCAGTTCCAAATAAAGCCATGACTTAAAATAATAAAAACAATACAATAGAAACTTAGACACACAAATGTATTGAAAACCCAGCAGAGAGAACAAAAGCTTCTGGAATACTTGCAAGTGCTCTGCATTTGATCCCAACGGTAAAGAAACGTAAAAGTTTTTTTTGTATGTTCTTGATTCATTCTAAAAAACACCTCCCCATAGCACGAACCGCCACCTATTTCAGCCCAATTAGGCAGCAGGCGGACAAAGAATGTATGTAGCCAATAATTTTATACACAACAAAAACATTAACAGCCATAGACTACATCAGTTATTACCTATAACATGGAATACAGTAGTCCGTAAAAGACAGGAGAGAAAAAAAAAAAAAAACATGGGGAAAACTTAAAAACCCCGGTCAGCCTAGTGAATACTGTATGGATTACACTGTCACATTGTGAAATGGAGAAAAATTTGATCCCATCTAATGTTCTTACAGACAAAAACTCAAGCTAATGGCATTAGAGCTGTACTTGGAACTATATAGTATGAACAATCATTTTCATGTTGGCTTTGCAAGCAGTCACATTTTGCTAAAAAAAAAAAAGTCAAATGATGACACAACATATAACATGACGTAAAGTACTGGACATATTATTTTAAGCCCCTGTGTGATGGTGCAGAGGCAGTGGGAGGAGGAGGTGGACCTTTCTGATCCAACTCGTCAATGTGAGACAGGAGAATCTTCCGTCGCTCATCAGGAACACAATCAAGAGTCAAAAACCGCTTGTCATTCTGTGGAATTTAAACAGTATATTTTAGGCTACTAACAATCCATTGTTCCGATCTCAGAACTTGAAGCAAACTATTAGGCAACTGTTGTTAACAAATACTTTTTACGTTACAGAAATGGCTTGGGTATAATATTAAAAATTACTTGAATGTCTGCAATCCATCATCTGCAATTTCAAAACATGGAAAGTGGTTGTTTTTTTTTGTTTGCTGTATTTTTTTTTTCATGTTCTAATTTAAAAACAACATTCATACACAGAAGTGGCTTAAGTGACACCAAAACTGACCTGACACCTTTAACCCTAGTCCTGCGGGAGACCACTATATTGACCTCCCCGCGCAACACGTGAGGCCATTATTTGTCCATCACGCTTAACCACGGGTCCTGCGGGAGGCCACATTTTTGTATAGCAGGAAAAGAGAGGTAACCACCGTGTTATTGTTCACTGTATCTCTTCTACATCAAAGGCATTGTGACATGGACGTGTTAACCAGTGAACCACTGGTCGGACTCGCAAAGAGTAAGCTTTCAAAGGCTCTCCCCCCACTTTCAAAAGATGTGACATCGACATGCAAACTGTTGCTCAACAAATTTGCAATTATCTCATTTTCTCACAAGCTGACCACCATCTGGAGTTGTCTGTATCTAAGAACCAACCAGAAACAAGCTCTGAAATAATCTTTGCCCCAAATGCCCACATTGGTTTATTAGTATGTGTCAATCAGAATGAAACCATTTGTGTACGGCTTGGGAGGGCGTGGCTAGTTATCATGCTTCGTTCTCAGGAAACCTATAGCTGTCAGTTTGGAATCATAAGTCAGATCATTGGTTAGAGACTGACAGAATAAGGTTTTGCTGGTTAATTCATTATCAAGCATGATAAAGCATAGCAGCGAATGTTTTCATACCAATCAATAAAAACCGAACCACGTGGACAGCGTTTGTGGTCATCGCATAGCAGCAAGGGTCAGTGACCCCAGATAAGATTCTCCATTAGTAAGGTCACTGACCATGCAGCGGGCTTTACGGGTAGCGCGCGGGGCGAGAGTTAATTTTGCCTTAATTATAACACAGTGCAGTTTCTCTTGCTCAGAAGGTGAATGGCAATACGTTAACTCGAAAGGTAGCACAGCAAGTGACCACCATCTTGGTCAGGCATAGATCTACACACAAGGCACACGCAGAATGACCACTCCCTTACTTTTAGGTTTACACACATGCCAACCTCATATGCCATTTACCTGACTGGTTAAACATTCACACAAAGGACTGATCACATGCAACTAGTCGTGCGTCATCGCTCATCTCCACAGTGCGAGGCCATCCCATCACCGTACAGTTACACAATCTCGCATGAACACACAAAGGACTGGCAACTGGTCATAACACCCTCCCCCTCCCCCAAGAGATCTTTCAGCCACACAAATATTTTGCACAATGTATTCTGTGAAGACGGAACGAAAAATGCCATTGTATCAGAGGTGTGCTATATTTGCCACCATTGCAAACAAGTTTTTTTTTTACTTATGAGAAGAGCGTATGAAATGGGGATTTTAAATCATGTTGTATTCAAGGTCCCATTCAATCCGAGGCCGTTATACTTGAGGTCTACTGTAGGTTTTTTCTTAACTGGCAAAGGTTTGGCCATTTATAATGACTCAAATGTGAAAATTCTGAACTGTGACACACATCTAGCTTGAAGGGTTCTGGAAAAGGTATTGTGAATTTTCTGCTTCCTTTTCCTTACCAAAGGAAAAAAAATATGTGTCTGCAGGCTTTTGCAAGAACAAAACCAAACCCATGAAAACAAAAACCATCTGAGCAGAACACGCTTCTTCAGCCAGCCGTCTGGACAACAAAATTCAGTGGCAAAAAGATCTGAGATACACAGTAGTTCAATCATAAGTCCAAGAATTAATGTGCGTGCTTCTTCCTTGTACCTGTCATGCCCTGCGCACTTACCTCAAGAACTTTTTCAATATCCTCTAGATGACCTTCACTCTCCTCCACTATTTTCTTGGTCCTGAAACAAAGATTAATAAAACACTAAAGATGAAAACTTTAAAGTAACACGTCCATGCCATAATCTCCACCAGACCTCACCTGAACCCAGGCAATTGTTAGTTGTCAAACTTATTCACCACGGTAAATAATACACTATTTGTTGACTTTACTATTTTGTATGGACATTGATCAACAAATGTGTAGCAACTGGATTCTACCACCTTTGATGTTAAAATTCATTTCACTTCCACTCACAGCATGAATACTTAACGAACTGATAGTGTCGTCGTCCTCCAGCAAAGAAAAAATATATTTTGTGGCAATTTTTCACTATGAAAAAAATTTACAAGGTGACAGTTCTTTGCTGAAAGCAGCAACCCCCCTCCCCCTGCACTGTCAATGCTAGGCTACTTTTCAGTAATTTCAATCAGGAGAAGCTAATGTGAGGTGAAAATGCCATTTTAATTATTTGTTGCCTTGCCTCCTCCGTGGTCAAGTCGTCGTTTCTGGCATTCCCAATTTTTAGCATCACCAATAAGATTCCGACTCACAACAATAAACTCATTTTACACGCGGCCAGACCTGCTGATGGTCGGAACCTCCAGATTGAAAATAGATTCGCTGTCAGAATTCCGATATTTGAAGTACTTATCAGTACATAATAGTTCTCAGCAGTGCGGGTTTACTTTTACACTAAACATCTTTCTGAGTATAAGAACAGAAATCAACAAAATGTGGGAATTGTCTTTTCAATGAATGAAAAATGCTGCGACTTACTTGTATGTGATCACCTTCGTCTCTCTTAGTAACTCTCTGAAATCAGCCTTGGCATTCACAAACTTTTCGTGCATATACTCTGTGAACTCCTTTTCACGTTTCTGTTGACAAAGGGGGAAAAAAATTTTAAAAATAAAGGATTCACCATTAACATATTCGAACATTAATATGTTATATTCCTATCCAAATTGGGCAGCAAACAAAAAACATTCGATTTAATCAGTGCTTCCTATAAGAAATATAAACCCAAAAAAAGGAGGAATTTTTTTTTCCAGGTTTTTAGACATCCACATCCTCTCTCCCAAAGGCATATTGCAAATTAATGTTATCAGTATGTAGCAACGCCAATAAGCCCCACCGGCACATCCCAAACGGCAACGCTGACTGCCGTCTTCAGATTACAAATATGAATTTTATGCTCCAAAATTGCTTCAGCGGCCAAATGCGCCATTTTTCAGCGGAGACCAAAAAATACTCAATTTTGCACGAATTTAAAAAGCCATTTAAAATTAGAGAATAGGCCTTCTGATACAGAACACATATCAAATTAAAGGAAATTTCATGATCTTTCACATGAACAGGGTTACACTGCAAAATTTTAAAACCATATAAGTCTGCACGGACAAAATACACATCATAATAAAGGAAATTTCAATTCCTTTCACTAACATATTGAGGGTGCCGTGATGAAACCTCGCAAGTCTCTCCGACAAAATTTTACAGGAGAGACAAAAAACTGTTGTTTTTTTAACGGGCCGTCCATTTTCCTTCAAATTTGACATGTAGGTCCCAAAAGTCCTTAGAGTTATAACCATTGATGTTTTTTTCCCCAATAATGATTCTTTTAGAAGCAATCCGACTTGCGAGGTTTTGTGATAAATTTTCGCCGTGATGAAACCACGCAAGTAGGGAACGCTCCACTTACGAGTTTTCAACACAGAGATATTCGGACTAGTCACCGACTTGCGTGGTTTAGGCTGAGGGCGCTGGACTCATGGTAAAGCTAGACAAATTTTTTTAATATAATGATCAGGGTACAGTTCATTGAAAGCAATGCATTAATGCAACTCTCTCTCTCTCTCTCTCCCTCTATCTTCTCTCTCTCCACTCTATTCCGCACTGGTTTTCACTGACCACATCACGTCAAATACAGATTTTCTGTCTTTGTCAGTTGTTTCACTGCACTTTGTCGCTTTGTTTTTGCACCCGCAGCGTTCTTTGATATTTCTGACCGGTCTTTCGATGTTACCATCGGAATACACTTGCCCTGCAGCTCTGAGGCGTTTTCTCTGCATTTGTTTCCATTCACAAGATTTCTTTCTTTTTTGTCACTCTGATGCATTCATTTCATTAATACGGCGAGTTTCTTAATCTAGGCCATTCAGAGTGTGAAGCACTGGTGATACGAAGGCCTCACTCACTGTAGCTCCAATGGCTGGATCAGCTGGTGGAACAGTCAGTTCAGACTGTGGCATAGAAGGCTGAGAATGCTGCAGAGTGTGAAACACTGGTGATACTAAGGCCTCACTCACTGTAGCTTCAATGGCTGGATCAGCTGATGGAACAGTCAGTTCAGACTGTGGCATAGAAGGCTGGGAATTCTGCAGAGTTTGAAACACTGGTGATACGAAGGCCTCACTCACTGTAGCTTCAATGGCTGGATCGGCTGGTGGAACAGTCAGTTTAGACTGTGGCATAGAAGGCTGGGAATTCTGCAGTTTGAAACACTGGTGATACGAAGGCCTCACTCACTGTAGCTTCAATGGCTGGATCGGCTGGTGGAACAGTCAGTTTAGACTGTGGCATAGAAGGCTGGGAATGCTGCAGAGTTTGAAACACTGGTGATACTAAGGCCTCACTCACTGTAGCTTCAATGGCTGGATCAGCTGATGGAACAGTCAGTTCAGACTGTGGCATAGAAGGCTGGGAATTCTGCAGAGTTTGAAACACTGGTGATACGAAGGCCTCACTCACTGTAGCTTCAATGGCTGGATCGGCTGGTGGAACAGTCAGTTTAGACTGTGGCATAGAAGGCTGGGAATTCTGCAGTTTGAAACACTGGTGATACGAAGGCCTCACTCACTGTAGCTTCAATGGCTGGATCGGCTGGTGGAACAGTCAGTTTAGACTGTGGCATAGAAGGCTGGGAATGCTGCAGAGTTTGAAACACTGGTGACACGAAGGCCTCACTCACTGTAGGTCCAATGGCTGGATCAGCTGGTGGAACAGTCAGTTCAGACTGTGGCATAGAAGGCTGAGAAAATTATTAACTGTCGCCATGGCGAGACGCCACTGCCGTATCAAACAATTGTAGACATCCGTGCAGACTGGTTGTTTATCACCCGAGTGACCAATCGGTGAGCAATAATAATTTATGTTTGTCATGATCTCATTTTTGGGATCCAGTGAGTAGTGTTAGGGTGATCCGACCCTTAGAATAAAAAGGTGGGATTTTATAGGTTAGTGGACTCACGCCCTAAGGCGGTGAGTTTTGCAAGCAGTGTACGGGGCACGTGAACCCGGCATGATTTCGGAAGGTGAGACAAGAAACTTTCACGGGGTTTGGCTGGAGATATATAAGCTTAAGTCGCCATTGTTTAAGCAGAGAACGGCTGTGGAAATCATTCGATCCAGTGAGGTTCCTCTCGGCTCGAGCTCCAGGGCCTGACAATAGGAGTCGAGCACAGACAGAATAGACACAAGTGAAGTCGAAGTGGAGTGACCGTGTCGTCATCCAGAGAATTGATAAACGCCTCGTCGCACTAGGCCAAAAGTGCAAACCGTGTCCTTTGGATCTACGCTCGTACTTGGCTACGAGCGTATAATGGTAGGCAATTCATAAGTCCACACAATAGAGACAGGAATTACTAGATCAGCCCAGTGACGAAGCTGAGTAGTAGGAAAGCCACCTGGCAATCCTCACAATAGAGACAGGATTAATACAGTGTAGAATGATAGTGTGTGTGGAAAGAAAGAAGTATTGAAGTCAGTCATAGAAAAATAATCTTTTGTAGACGTAGTACGTAGATATTGTATCTCATGTTATATTGAATGCCTTAGTTGTATCCCATGTGAGATTAGAACTTTTGAATTACAGTTAATAAGTTCAGCGACAAGCTGGAGTTCCCACAACGGGGCTTTGATGTAGCCACTAATTAAGACAGTCCTATTTATTGTATCTGCAATCCTATCTATTGTATCTGCAACCATATTTATTGTATTCTGCAATCCTATCTATTGTATCTGCAACCATATTTATTGTATTCTGCGATCCTATCTATTGTATCTGCAACCATATTTATTGTATCTGCAATCATACCTATTGTATCCGTAGTAATAAAGTAGTATGGCCCTTCAGGCCTGATATATATATTCGAGTGTGTTATTAATTATTATGATTGTGCCTGGACGAGTGTGAGTGGCCTTTCGATTAGTCGAATGCGCTATTATCCCCAAGACCTTACTCACCTCGAACGTTTTGGTTTTTTGTGGTAATCGTGCCCACCCATAAAACGCCTGTCTATATCATTACCGACCGATTGTCGGCACATCAAAGGGATGGATTAAGACACAGATGGCCATTTTTAAAATCGCGTGACCAGTACGCGTGAGAGGGACTGGTGCACAAGATGTTCCCCTTATTGATGGCGTGACACTCTTGAGAAAATTATTAACTGTCGCCATGGCGAGACGCCACTGCCGTATCAAACAATTGTAGACATCCGTGCAGACTAATTGTCGGCTCATCAAAGGGATGGATTAAATCATCGGCGTCACTTTTAAAGTAGGCTGACCAGTCCTGGTAACAGGAATAGGCCCACAAGATATTTTCACTTTTAGAAGTTGGTCTTTGATACTATAATAATTTTTTTTCACGGGACTAAAATGGGGAGCGAATAATAGGACTATTGTGATGTTTGTTTCAGTGCGCGAATTGGTAAAAATAATGGAACAAACTTAACTTGCATAACGAGACACACACAATGTAAATTACATTAACAAATTTAATCAGGTTTCAGTTAAATCCAGTGTATTGTTGTGTGACAACCACGCAAGGGTACCTGAGCAGCCAAAAACTGCCGTGTTGAGGCCCCTCAACTAGCGTTCAAGACTTGCGAGGTTTCATCACGGCAGGATTCACGGATGGCACACTTGCGAGGTTTCGTTTTTCGCAAATTTCACCCATTTCTATAGGTCTTTTGCAAATATAATTATAACATGTAGCATGGTATAAACAATCTGTTAGACTGAAAAAACGATTTTCGAAAATTTGACCACTTGAGAGGTTTCATCATGGCACCCTCGATATTTCAAAACTAATTAATTCTTTTGTCACAATGAGCTAAAAAATATCTCAAGATTAGACAGAACTGGGGCTAACAAAGTGATAGAAATAAAGTCCAAATCTATGCATCTGACTAGTAAGACTTCATGGCTCTGTTTGAAATTTAAAAGCCTTTTTTCCTTAGCACAGACAGCATCGAAAAATATATCAACATGTCCGTCATTCAAAGGGCAGCAAGAATTCACCAGTAGGAAGGCCCTTAGCACAGACAGCATCGAAAAATATATCAACATGTCCGTCATTCAAAGGGCAACAAGAATTCACCAATGGGAAGGCTCGATCGTTTGTGACGTTTACGCCGAGGTTAAAAATACACTGGCGGTCAGATGTTCGTGGTATTCTCTCACCACAGTCTTGCGTATTTCACATCGATAGGGTTCGCATCATCGCATGCCACGACTCGCCAAAACAATAAAACTGCTTGACATCCGTACCATTAAAAAGTGTAAAAAGAGTCTAGTGATACACAGTGCTTCAATATTTAAATAACAGAGATAGCAATGTATGCAAGTTGTATGGCAACAATATTCACTGTCAGCAGATATAAAAGTAAAGGTATGGATTTTCAAATTTTCATAACTTCTCTCATTGTCGATGGATTTTGAAGATTTTTTTGCAAATGAAAGGAAAATGATTGATACAACTTTTTTTCAGGTATACTATGGGCCTAAAATGAGAAAATCTTTGAGTAATTGCAAGCTAAAGTTGTACAAAATTTGAAAATATATTTTTGCTAAAAATGGTCAATTTCCAACCCACTAATTTTAATGAAAATTCCATCTGATTATCTCAAAATGTATGAATGATTAGGGAATTCAAAGTTCTTTTCAAATATATATACATGGGTTTGTGTGTCAAACAACTACGCTTTCATGGTTGTCCTGAGGTAACCTCATAATTTCCCAATTCAAGCTGACCCGTTTCTGTGGCACAGTTCCAGACGGGTGCCCCAGGAGACAACAGGTTAAAACAAGAGTCCTTGTTTCTCAGAGCCGTGAAAATACCAATTTTCAATCAGAAGAGACAGCCTTGGGGAAAGCCCATCTGCCAGCCAACTAACTTGTCCCATAATCACACTGGGAAATAGCACTTACCCTATCACTTGATGAAAATTTGCTGTACCTAGGGTCTTCCTTGATCTGTTTCTTAACTTCCTTCCAGGTTGATGTCAGTGAAATCTATACAGCAAAAAAAAACATGAGTAACTTCTGGCATGATGTTACAAATACTATTTATCTAATTACACTTAAGTAAATTCAAAAACACTCAAGGCCTACCTTTTGAAAAGTGTTCTTAGCAATTAAGAAGTAAACAATGAAAAGAAGAAAAAAAATAAGAAAAGAATATAAAAACTCTGGTAAACTTCAGACAGGAGCACAAAATTTGTGGAGATCAAAATTTAGCAGCTAGGTGGGTACAAGATCCTCTGTTCCTGATAATCTTTTCAAATATTGATGACACACATCACAATTAGTTATCACCACTAGTTATTAAAGATTTATTTTTTAAAGTAACCAGGAACTTTTCTCCATTACTGCACAGAATCAGTCTCTGACTCAGCAGATTTCTATTCTTCCTTACATCAGTTTCATCCAGAAGGGAATGGAACATCCCTCGATTTCGTTTGTAAAGCCCTTCTATGTGAGTCTCAAATAATTTCTCTTTTTCTTCCCTCTCCAGGGAATCTGTGAGTTCCCATCTGTGATCTTTCCTTAGTTGTTTGCGGGTGTCCCTCCAGGTGACTTCAGAATTGCGGACCTGACAATAAGATTCATTTATACGTGACACAGTAATCTTGAAAATGTAAACCAGAATTTAAAAAATAATAATAAACATTCTGCCTTTCCTCATAATCTAAAAAGACTTAACAAAAACAGTTCTGAATATATAGACAGAGATGGGAATTATGACCATTGCTCTTTATGCTATTCACTGCTAGACATGCTTTCAAATCTATTCATTTTTCAGTACAAATAATAGGTTTATAAACATAAGATCTCACTGATTTCCCTCTGCCCTATAAGACAATGAGGGATACAAAAAAGGGCATCTATGGTTAAACACAAACAAACAACCTTGCCATTGCTAACACAGCTCTTCATTATGATTAAAAAACGAGTCTCCATATCCACCTACCAAGTCTGCTAAAAGAGCATTAAAATGCTGAATTGCTTCATCCTTCTTGTGCTGCTCTCTCTCCTTGTCTCTTTCTCTGAGAGATGATGATAATGACTGCTTTACTTCTTCTTCCCTTTTCTTAATGCTTGCCTCAATTCGCTCCTGTTTTTCCCGCTCTTTCCTCTCTTCATCTTCAGATGTGGCCTGAAAGATAAGAAACTGCCCCTAACAAACAAGCAATGTGGAAATTGTAACAGCTGAGGTTGTTCTAGCACGTTATAGTAGGGGGGAGTTAGTTGATCTAACTACAACCCTTTAGAAAACGAAACTATTACAGCTGTAAAATAAATAAACACGAGATCCGACGATAGATTAAATAATACTAAAGTTTAATAACTGTATAGTGAACAGTAAATACTAGGAAGACACCAGCGAAACTAAATATCTACGCCACACAAAAGGAAACTCACTTACTCACCGACCAACCACTCACACAGGTCTATATATATAAACATTCCTACAGAAAGTTCCCGAAATAAACGTTACCTTTGCCCTCGCACAAACTAACCAATCACGCATCAATACGTCATCAGGTTACATCACTCAAGGCCAAATCTGGCGTAAACATCCTTCTCCACAGTGTTATCGAATGTTCGGGAACATACTAATATTTACTGAACGAGTCAAAACACCTGACAACAAGCGGGCGAGGAAAAAACTACTCACTAGGAAAGAAGGTCAGGTCACGGAGTACAGTACGCTCTAGCGGTTGTCAAGAAGAAATGAACACATGCTCACCAGTGTAACACGAAAACGGGGGAGGGCAAGGGATAGCTTGCAGATGCTACAGAAATTATCATTATGATCAAAGGCAGGCCAACATCTTTAATTATATATCTAATGTCTGCATATCTTTGAATCATGTTGAGGCAGAATAAACATAAATTTCACTGTCCAAAACAGTAACAGAAGTATACATGTTCAGTCAATACTTCAACACTCCTACATACCTCATCTAAATTTTTCACAAAGTCTTTGAACCAGTCCTCCCTGCGGGAACTGCTATCTACTGCTTCATAACGTGGATCAGAGTTGATCTTCTTTTTCACATCACTCCATCTAGAGTTACGGTCAATGCCCGGGGTTTCTTTGAGCAGCTTCAGAAAATCAGACTTCAGCTGAAAGGAAATAATCTTACACTGAAACGCCACTGACAAAAACAACTGATTCAAGCAAAAGCTAACAAATCTGAATCATATATTAAGAAAACACAAGCAAATAAGATATGGCAGGAAGAATTATGTTACGCTAGAAAGTTCCTTTGTGGAATGGACTAAAGAATAAATTATAAAATATTACTGTCTTCATCTTAAAGAACAGTTAAGAAATCGAGACAATATCAAAAAAAAAAAAAAATGTACAACCTTTGCAAAATTCTGGCCATATAAAAACATTGTTCGGCAGTGCTTTACTAAATCTATCTTCAACTAGATCTAGTTCATATGACTGGGGACATACATGAATCAAAATCCCATAAATATATGCATACAAAGATCAATTTACATCATAATTAAGCATGTTGCCTGTTTTCATTTGTTGACATTCATTATCAAATATTATGACGAGAAACAAAAAACATGCTTAAATTTTTTAACTGACACATCTAGAATGCAAGATGAGGTGCACACTGTGTACATTATGTCTTAAAGTCTTATTTAAAAATTCCACAGAACCGAAAATACTTCAATTTACGTTCTTGGAAAATCTTTGAAGTTTTGTGGGGGTTTTTTGGGGGTTTTTTTTTGGTGGAAATTCTAAATGCAATCTCATCATCTTTAAAAATGAGAGTAATATAAAATGAAATGGCATTCTATTTGTGACAATGCTCTGGAGAGTTGCCATCTCATTTTTCACAAACCTCCATTCTCACAAAACCATTCATCCCTCACAAGAACATATTTCATAAATAAATAAACACTAACACAAACTGCACTCACTCACTTTTGCTGCGGTAAAATCAAAGATTAGGCAAAAGGCAATATACAAAAAACATTATCTGAACTGGTCCAGAGACACAACTAGCTGAACAGTAAACTATGCTGTATCCTAAAATAACAAATCTTATAGCTGTTCTAATAAATATGAACAGTAATAATGATGATAGCCGTCTTTCACAGTAATTATATTTGTCTTTATGAGATGGCAACAGCATACCAAAAGCAAGTATTGAGAAGATCAAATAGATCCAACGGTAAGTTTCATCTGTACATATTTAAAGAAATATTACTTCCCAAGCAGGTTCTCGACATACCATTTCCTACTCAACGCTTTTATTTATACTGGTCCTTATAAATTATCACATTCTCACCCAGTGTTTTGGGTATTTTGGACACCATAAGACTTTTTCTTTAAGTTAAACCACTGAAGTAAAGATTTCTCATCTCGTCCTTTTCTCCTCTGTTCCCAAATGTGCTTTTTTTTTTTTTTCATTATGCAATAGTACTACAAAACTTGCTTCTGATTCTGCAACATCTCCAGCACATATTTTTGGGGGAAAGGGAAACATTCTCAGGCTTCAATGTGACAGAATAACAGGGCAGACAGAAAGACAATTATGTTCATGTGTAGTAATGAAAAAGGATGACAAAGATAATGTAAAGAGAAATATTTGTGCTATATACCGGGTCTGACCACCATTTAGCGAGGACTAGGATTTCCACACCAGGGTCAAATTGCACTGGCAACTGACCGGGAGTCATATCAACCACGCTGTCTACAGCTTCCTGACGCTTTCATCTTCTTCTTCTTCTTCTTCCATGGGGGGGGGAACATAAATTCAACAACGTTAGAATGTCAGCCAAATCAAGTTCTAAACTTTACGTCTAGTGAATATGGGTATAACTTGTTCCATATCAGCAATGAAAAGACTTAATTTGTTAACGTACCAAAATGAATATTAACCCAAGATCCTACCAAAAGAATAAATTTGTGAATCCATAAGGCTCTCACAATGTCAAAAGCCACAACTAAAAGAAAAACAACATCTAAGAGTTTGTCTGTTTCAATGCTGATTAAAATTGGCTCATTAAAACTGCCATTTACTTTACCAAAAGTCAAGCACTGTTCCTTTATTGCTTCTTATCTGCGATAGGTAGATATTGTCAGTACAACACAATGGATTCCATATTATGCCTGATATCATTTCAAAATGCAAACACATAAATCGCTACTCGCAGAAAATTGCCCTAAATGCAAGATACTCCAGTGCAACAGACTTCCTTAAATAAAATTAATAAGGCATATCTGAGGTATTTTCTGTGCTAATGCTTATTGACATGCTGTCACAAAAGAAGGGGAAATAACGAAAGGCTCATTGGTTTCTTTTTCCTAATATTGCAAATTATGCCTCTCATTTATATGTTTCCCTTGACTTTTTTAAATAGAAATTTATAGCTGCATTCAGACGTCTAGTGTGTTTGCAAGGTCCATTTCTACTAAAACAAATGTTATTATGAAAGAAGAAGTAAAAACCAGCTTTCAGTATTTAACCCCCCCAATTGCTCTGCACATGCATTCTTCAACTTCATTCTGAGCAAAATCACATTTCTGCATCATTCAATAATTTCATTCTGTAACTTACAAAATATACAAAATGATAATGCACTAAAGGGAAATGATGTTACAATATAGAATTACCAGTTATGAAAAATGGCCCATAACAAAGCCTTTAATAGTTATGGTGATCAGAAGTGAGACCAAGTAAAATCATATTTGCAATAGAAATATGAAACCACTCATAATTAACGACACCTATGTCTGTCTTCAACTGTGGATAAAATTGTGTTTTCATTACGGTGTTGTCCTGCAAATCCCCACTGTACAGCTCTGACATCTGACCTAGATGATGTTATCAAAGATTCCAGCAAAATTTCACACACTTCTTAGCATCAGATCAGTTATGGTGTAAATAATGACTACCTCAATGAATTCTTGTCATATGACTTTAAAGTGAAACATAAAAGGAAGAAAAATATTTCATAAAAGCTTAGCTGTATCAATCTTGACATACTTAAAATAAACATTGAGCATGCTTAAAACATATTTTCCAGGTTAGCGATTACATGGTGTAAAAAGTGCTGAAAGAAAACAAGTAGTGACATTGAAGAGAGTTAAAAATATATAGCATTGGAGAGACATTCTATCTGTGTAACATAAAATCATGATAATAATTACTTTTACACTGTCTCACAAACTATGGCATCTAAAAAATCTGGCATGTTAGAAATGTATAGGTATCCAGGAATTATTAAAAAAACTTGTCAACTTTGTACAAAGAATAAATTTCCTGCAGTAATATTGTTTTCATCACAAATTTGAGATCTCAGTAACTTTTTTAGTGCTACTATACTAATCAAAGAAGTGAATACTCATTTCACTGCACTGTCTTCATACTAAAGCATCAGGGAACACTGAAACACCCAAGACTGTGGCCTCAAGTGTAACAACTCAAGGGCAGAGATGATGGGATCCAAATTTTTCTTTGTTACCAAGTGGTCTAAACATTAATAAATCTTTTATCATCAGCACAATATTTGTAAGATTATACTTTTTGAGAAGGTGGAGCATTTAAAATATTTAACAAAGGGTACAGTTGACACTAAAATATTTCCTAGTAACATCTGTGATATGGTAAATTAAATCTTTTTTTTTTTAACAGCATAAAAAGTTTTAGTATCCAGTGAAACAGTTGCAGTGGAAGCTCATAAAGTAGCACTAAATTAGAATTTTTGATTGTACTTTTTAAGCCATTCTGCATGTAGCATTATCCAGCAACTGGCCTTCACACACTGCAAAGGATGATTATTTTCCAAAGGCTTTTCTTCTGCCACTCGCTCAACACTCTCCCTCTTTCATATGGACAAATTATTAACACATGCAATTACCTTACACACACGATACACATGGCACCTACCATGCATCTTGAGTGACATATTTCATCTCCTCTTCTGTCAGACACACTCTTTGGCAAAAAACCTTATCGATATTTTTGAACTACTGATCAGGATTTTTTCATCAATATTGCAACTTGCAGACAAAAGCATTATCAAAATACATGAACCAATCATATTAACAGAAATCTTAGGTATTCTACAAACAACCTATTAAGTTTCTGAAGTCAATTCCAACAGCAATAAAAAAGAGGGAAAGTTAAAGGAAAAATGAGAACTGAGAAGATGCAAACATCTCCACAAACACAGACAGGAAACCAGAAAAAAGAACAAAAACAAGAAAAGGGTGGTGCAAATGCCTAGAGCAGCAATCCGAAAATAAAGATCTATACAGTGGAACTTGCTCTTGCTAGATTCTATATTCTTGGTGTTTTTTACTCAGGGACTCGCCTTTGTAAAATATGTTTGTTTTTGCTATTGGTTTAAGAACATGTAATTTGGATGTTTCAGTGCTCCCTCATGCAATCTTCCTCAAGGTATTGGTAAATAATAAAGATGTTTTCCACCTTTGAGGGAATTTTTTGCAGCAACATAGTTCCAAGGTTACTTACATACCTTGGGGCCAAAATGGACTTGACAACTACATATGCAAAGTTATAGACAGAAAGTTTGACATCACAAACTCTAAGCAACCAGGATTCAGAAAGCACTGCAGCTTTTTTTTTTTTTTCATTACTTCAATAAGTTGTAATGGCACTGCCACATGGCTCATGCATTGGATGGTCAGCATTTTTTAATGACCTTCACTGAATATTTACTCAGAAATATGAAAGCAAACTTCTGTGCTGTCGTTTTCACACCATAATTGGGAATTTACACATCATAAAACATCACTTTGTTTTGGTATGACACATTCTGATCTCCACAAAAGTAAATAACTGCACCTTAATAAATCACAAACACTTTAATCCACAAGCAGATTATGCATAATAAATGAACCTTTATATGATGAAATGGTGCTTCGAAAAACA
Organism: Onchidella celtica; assembly: GCA_963931925.1. Classification (NCBI taxonomy): domain Eukaryota; kingdom Metazoa; phylum Mollusca; class Gastropoda; order Systellommatophora; family Onchidiidae; genus Onchidella; species Onchidella celtica. Next base: position 68,461,901 of record OZ007567.1, on the reverse strand, counting down.
TTTCACAGAACTTCAAATACTAATTGCTGTAATGACAAAAATGCCCAGACTTCCTTACATTACAGGGTTATATAATTATAATGCAAGGTAAATGCAAAACAAAGTGATATTTCTGGCCAACAATGCATTAGAATACCTGGTTACATTCCAATCCTCCAAAAAGTAATTGGTGACAAGAAAAAAAAAAGTCAAAATAATCTCCAAGAAACTCAAGAATGACTTTGGACCACATTTCAAGTAATTAATTTCCAGCATCTCTCATGGCTGTATATATTCAGAACGTTTAGGGCATGCAACTTTGCATAATGTCAAAACAATTATTTTTTGAAGGATTAGGTCCCTAGACATCAAGACCAGAGGATTTGATATTTTACCTTTTCCTTGAGCAGCGATTTCTCCTCCTTTTCCTTCTTGCGAAGCTCACTGACAAAATCCAGGAACATAGACTCCCGATCTCTCATCTTGTCAATGCCTTTAAAACGCTCATCTTTACCATATTTTGCAGCAAAGTCACTGAAAGATGACCTACAAAGAACAGTAACATTACCTTAACATTTGTTGCAAGTAACTGCCCCACAAGATGTTTTTATTTTTACCACAAAATATATTTCTTTTCAAGAGCAATGAACACCACATCTCTTTACAGTTACTTTCATCACTTATTAATGAATAGCTGAAGCTCCAGACACTGCCCTGGATAATCCTGCATCCATCCTCCACCCCTCCATTTACCTTTCTCTTTCTCTCCCCACCCCTCTTCATTTCTCCCCCTCTTTCTCTCTCAATTACAGTCTCCAATGCACACTGAAGTGCTTTGCACGCTGTTTCTGTTGGGGACAGAAAAGTGCATAGAATTGAAAGCTCTTGAAAGCCAGTCAAATAAAGGTTATAAAAGTCAACAGTGAAAACCATGTAACAAAGCCAATCAAAAACATGTCTTTTTTTTTTTTTAAACAGATGCCTTAGTATCAGTGATTATTAATGGACATTTGATGATCTGAGTATCGTTTGAAATTTGTCAAAAAATTTTGAAGCTGATACAGTTTGCAGTTCGGTTGGTAACTGGTGCCAAGCACTGGCAACTCCTGAAATATATAGTATCAATGACAATTTACAATCAGTTATTGGCCAATGACCTTCAGACTTCTCTACTTTGTGCTAACTAACAATTTCTTTTAAGAAAGTAAAAAAAATAAAGTACTCTACATCATGATATGCTTCTTACTTTCCATGCAGTTTGCTTTCTTCCATCAGCAATCTGAAAGCCTCTTTCTTTTCCTTTATTCTGCGATGCTTCTCTCTGCGTTCCTCCTCTGCTCTCTCTTTCACATACTGCTCAAACACCTGTTTCCGCTCACGTGAAGTGAGAAGCAAGTATCGTTGATCAAACACAATTTTATGCAGCTCTTTCTCCCAGGTTGAGAATGCTGAAACCTGTCGCAAAGACATTACATCTCCTTACAGACAACTGTTATGATCTTTTTCATTTTCTTTTCCAAAAATCTGGCAGCCAACACTAACACGTATTTTAAACACAGCTTCACTGTACTGACACCAATCTTTCACAAGTTATAAGGAATAGCTGACCCGGGCAAGATAAATCTCAAATTTTCCTTGTACCAAAGCCCAGCTGTATATCTAGATGTTGGTTGCATTAATAACGGCACTTGGATTCGATGCAAAGACTAATAGATCGTATTCTTATACCACAATTCCTTACAGAATACACAGATGTGATAAAGTTGGCTTTCGACCGGCAACATGTAAAGAAAGGCATTGAACGCAGTTTCCAGTCACATTTTTCGATTCTACTCAACAAAAATGCGCCTCTTATTTTGCAATTCAAAAAAGGTTTCTAAATAATGTTAACTCTTTCCCTACGAGCCAGCATTCCACATCTGGATGGAGCACTTCTTGGGGTTATACGCCATACTGTATACATGGTATTGCTGGGCACGCTAGGACGAAAGAAGCTTTACCAAGAATTCTATTTTTAAGGTTCAACGTCACGGGATGTTAATTTCCAATACAGTGAAAAAGGCATACCTTTGAAATGACACAACACAGGCGTGCGACACAGTGTGTGTTGTCCCGTTGGGAAAGAGATAAAGACCGAATTTTATCCAAAAAGGAATTGTCCATATACCTCAGCATTAAAAATTGAAGCAGCAACACCAGGTTTCATAATTATTTTTACCACAAAGTATTAAGTGCTTCCATGTTCACCCTTTGACTCCATTATAGTAAGACGTGATGTAGTTAAACAATCTAAATCCCCTCAATGCAATGCTTGAAATCATAAAGTTGCAGGAAGGGAGCGGCAATCTAAATACCAGAATTTATTCATTTCTGGATATACTTTTCTGGTTTTGTATTTTTGTATATCTGATTTAATTCTTTTTTCATGAAATTTCATTTTTCCAACTGCACGTTCTTATCACACCAAAATCCAACTTTTCCTACCATGCACGAAAAAAAAATCCAACCAATTTCCGATTTCCCTGGACGCCCTGGACTGATTTAATTAGTTCTATATTTCTGTTCTATGTCAACAACTTTTCCTTCTTTGTTTGACTTAGAAAGCAAACCCCATTAGACGTATTAAGTCAAAATTCATTATACAAACATACAGATCACAAAACAGGTGCACTTTTGCAGAATATTTAACAAACCAACCTCCTTTTCTGCGAGCATATCTCTGAACTGTTTCATCCTGATTTCAAGTGGAACAATAGCTCTTTGGCGAGCTGCCTGAACTTCTGCTTCAATAGCCGCCTCTTTACCAACATCGATTTGTTTGGTACCACCTTCTTTCTTTTCTTCTTTTGCCTCCACCTCCTGCCTGTGATGTAAGCATGGAAAGGTTAAAACAATGGCCAAGAAATTAATAAAACTACAAAGGATTCCTAACTATATGTTATACCCAAGATATATGTCTCCCATCCATTCCAGATTTACTTACGCATCCACCTTGGATGTGAAACCGGGGCACGACTTTTCAATGTCCCATATTAATTACATGCTTTGGGGGGTCCAATGAAGATCCTTTGGTACATTAAAAAAAAAAAAGAAGAAGATGAAGAAAACACATGGCATTAAATGCATAAATCCAGATCTGAAATAAATTAGATGAGAAACAGTCCACTGCGTTAAACAATGTCTTTTCATTTCATCTTAAAACAAAACAAGCACTGGCGATTCATGACAGTTACAATTTTTTTGTTTAATATTATTTTTCTTTAGTTTGTTTCAAATCAAGTACTTTTGTACTGCTGCTTTCACACATTCCAATTTACCAGATATAAAGTCTACAATCTGAAGAGGCCGCACTGAGATGTTTATAAAAATTAGAATTGGATTTGCTCTGTAATCTTTCAATAACTAACATATTCATTATATAATCAGTGAAAAGGGAGTTGATTGGCTCACTTTTTTTTCTTGCTTGCAGGTTCATCCTCTTCTTCCTTTTCCTCTTTCCTCTTCTCTGGAATAAATAGTGGCAAAGTCTGATATAGCAAATTTCAAATCACAGTTGAGCCATTCTCAAAAAGGTCAGTACAAAAATTATTTACAAGAGCAGATAAAATAAAGACTGGAATGTTGCATGTAGATTTTAACATCGCCTTTCACCCCATTTGTCTATTCTTTGAGTGCCTTACATTGCTTCTGCTTCTGTGGTTTATTGACATAAAAATAGTCACATAATGAAATGATGCAACAAAAAAAAAAAAAACAAGGACGATAAGATATTTCCATAGTCAACAATATTACCTCAGTTAATTCGTCCCTTGGAACCCGTACTAGAGTAACCAACATTTTGTTAGTTTTGCAGGAGAGCTGTTTTAAGTTTTGGGCGATTTTCATCACCCTCCTGGTGTGGTGCCAGTTTTCACCTTCTCGCGCCGATACGATGACATAACATGTATAGGACTGCCTATATCCAAGTGCCAGAAAGCTTTTTTTTTCTCAAAAATTGGACAGTATACGATCCTTTTTTCAAGAAATAAAGATATGCTAAAAATTTAAAAAGCCATATCTCAGCTAATAATGCTCGTATCAATTCCCCGACTACAGAGCAGCCAGAAAACAGCACAAGTAATCGCATGGTGATTGTAACTCAATTTCGGCTGAAATATCAGTTACGCTAATACGTGTTTTGAGGGAAAAATTGCGGAATTTAGTTTTTTTTTTTCTATTTCACACTATCTATTCGGTAATTTCTCAGTCCAGCAAACTTGGTTTCATACAATTTCTTTGTTTTGCCATTTATCAGAGTAAAGAGGCACTACGCCTAGGCCCACCTTTAAAGAATGGCTCATATGCTATTAATAATGATACACGCTGACATTTCTGGGGGCCAAAAATTCAATGGAATTTCACAACTCACTCCATATGGATTACTCAAAGTGACTTGGCCGTTTATGACCTGGACCACCTGCAAGATATGATAGATAGATATCCAATCAAATGAAGTTTATCTCAAACAACAGCTCAGAACACTTTCTTGAATCTCAGGGAAAAGAGATAAACAAACGTCCATCTTTCTCCTTTTCCTTGAAAAAACAGTTTTCTTTTTTTTCTTATCTTTTAGGAATTAATATGCAAAAGCTACTCACCACCCTTTCCATCAGGCTTAGATGACAGCAACTTATCCACATCAGGTCTGTTCTGGAGGTCTTCAGGTTTCTCCCAAACTGAAAGACGCTGACTTGGATTATAAAAAAAGCATCTTCCATCTCCAGTCCATACCACACACCTAATAGTAAATAACAACAGTTCAAACATTAACCTTCTTTTTTTTATTGAAGGATGAAGGACAGAAAAAAAGAACACATATAAGTAATATTAAGTCAGTGGAAGAACAAAATTTGAAACCATCTAACACTGCCTATATTAACTAAGTATTCATGAACTGCAGAAATGTGATGTCTCTAAAAAATCAGCTCCACAAAATGGGGTAGTATGACATTTTCTTATAATGGGATAGATTATAGACATTACCAGTTTTCCATGCCTTTCCTTATACTGGGTTAATTGCCCGCCAAAAATATAAGAATCAAAAGGACAAGCAATTATCTCTGCTCTAATAACTCACCATGGTGTGCCTGGAACAGGGGTACTCGAGACAGGTCTCGACTTCTCAGCTGCCTTCTGTTCCTCAGTCATCTCTTCCTGCTTCTCTTTCTTCTCCTGTAAATTTCAAAGTTCCTTTTAAGCTCACACTAGCAGAAATGCCTTCCTCAAAAACTGCTTACTTTTCTACAATCATATTATAATTTTCATCAGCAAAGTTACAAGAGCTGTAAAAAATGTCAGTGAATTTCAAAGACATCTTTGTTCCACAAAATCATGACATGAAATACTATCTTAATCATAAATTAGTGTGCATTTTGGTCCTGGGTTATCACAACCCAATTAATCTGAGCACAAAAGTCTTTCTGACTTATACACTTATTTTAAAATATTAAGTCTGGCATCTGTCTGCATAGAATTTGCTTTACTTCAAAGTCTGGAAAATCTTCATGATTGAATTGAATAACAATATTGTCAATTAACTCTTTCAGTGACAGACTGATAACTGCACCATTACTGCCTTGGGGCAATAACAAAGGAGACAAAAAAGAGTGTTCCCTATCACTCCCATGCTTCATGATCTTGTCAACAAGTAAAAATGTATGCCAAAGGTCCCAAAGCACATTCCAAATGGACTATGATTTACATATTTACTGGTCATTTCCTCTAACACTACAGATCATTTCATTCATCTCAACAAATTAACATTCAACAAACTCAACAGAAAAATATCCCCCCGAATTATGACAAGGGTTTTACCATTGCAGGTGACTCAACCGACAGTTCTTTCTTAAACAGATTTATTTTTCATCTTTACAGACATACTTTAAACTATCCCTGTCCATAGAAATGCAATCCACATACCCCCCTGATCTGAATTTTGGCATTTTTCAGTGACTAACCTCTTCTTCTTCCTTGTCTGAATCATCTGAGCTCTCAGCAGTGTCTGCCTTGGTAACTTCAGGAGTTTTTTGTTGTGTGTGTGTTTGCACTTGTTGAGTAGCAGCATTCTGAAGCTGTTCTATTTTAGCTGAGAGAATAAACGTGCAACAAAATATATCAATAAAAGCTGTACAAACTATTACAGTGATACAAAAATGCCATTTTCTTGATAACTATTTTGACCAAAATCAAACTGAGTTTTCTGTCGTCATGCATTAGAACAGTTCATATAATCCAATGCTTTCAACATTTGCAATATCAAGTACATACTAAGTCACTAAAGGCACTTTCCAAGTAAACACAATAATCTTTATTTCAGCTCCCTTTGCTAAACCGTGATTAAGCGTTATTTGACTGAAAGCTGAAAAAAAAGGGAGGTCATCATCCTTTCACAAGCCAGCAAGAAAAACCATTGGTTCAATAATATGCCTTTCTGTCAGTCAATCTATTATTCTTTATATTTCATGGCGATAATTATGCAAACTTCATGTCTTTGTCACTAACATCAAGTACCTTCTGATTACTTTAGCTTTCAACTAAATTCATAACACACATCTGGAGAGTTTTTTTTTGTTGTTTTTTTTTTTGGTCAGCATTCTACTTTGTAGCTTCAGAGTGGGTAGGAGCATTATATTATGACATACTTGAACACATTTTTTTATGACTTGTGAATAAGCTCCAGATTCCTTCATTTTGTTCCTGTTGGATCAGTTCAGCACTGGTAAGTTTTTAAAAAAAAAAAAAAAAATTTGTCTGAAACGAATGGACTAACATAGAATGCAGCATAAAATTTAAACTGCCTTCATAAATGTTCATGAAATTCGTGGACAAATCTTACCTTCCCAGTCTTTCAGGACCTGTGGTTTCTCCCATACTGACTCCAGAGTGCGGGAGTTGTGGTAATAACTTTTACCATCCGTGTTTTTATGTTCCGACCACTCTGCTACTTCAGTAGGCTTTGGAGGAAGCTGTGAAAACATATTTGTGTAGGCGCCTGACAAATGAGGCACTTCGTGCATTTTGGTCTTATGGAGATTTTTGTATCACCAAATCACCAAAGGTATTCAAAGCCCTTTCATTTGGTAAAAAAAAAAAAAAAAAAATATTGCTGTAATTAGCAGAGAAGATATGGCGTATCAAAGACAGGAAGTGACAGAACTACAGTTTTGAGAAAAACGCTTTTAAAGTTTCAGTTTTTCATCTAAATTATTGATGGTGACTCAATTCAAAGTCAATTTTGACTTTTTGAGGCATTTACCCTCCCTGTCAGGATTATCATTCGGAAGAGGAATGGTAAAGAGGTTAAACTTTTCAATAATATTGAAAACGCAAAATCGATAAAATTGACCCTCTAATGCCCTTTTAACGATTTTCTCAAATTGAGTAGGGCCGAAATGTGCCTCATTTCGTTGGGCAGCTACACATTTATAATTGAAACTGCAGGTAAAAAAGTAATCCCCCCCCCCCCCCCCCTTTTTAATAATCAAATTATGGAATGTTTTGAGGTCTTTGTTTCAGAGGATCTCTGCCCTTGGCATTTGCACCTCACATTATGGAATATAATTCTATAGAATATAAAAGATTTCAAGAGGCAGAAAATAACACATTCTGCTTTGCTAACATTGTCATCACCATTGTTTCTGTTTCCAAAAGAAAGAATTGATTACTAATGAGCCGTTTTCAGCCTTCACAACTTTTTCATACTAGCTCTTGCAGAATTGAACAATGTCAGACCTGCCTCCATGTAACCATGAAATATGGAAGTCATGATGAGATGTCTTGCGACTTCCAAAATGCATATTTGTTGGACAAATTAAAAACAAAAGAGTAACAGGAAATTCCTCTAATATTTTGCGATCCCTTGCCATAAATGTTTATTCACGGCCTCATGATTTGGACAGTGAAGACTTAGGATCCATGATCGCTAATCATGTAATGGCATAAAACATAACGGATCTCACAGATCTAGAACTGAAGCCATTTCATGAGCCATGTCCACCTTGTTCTTACAGATCTAGTTCTAGTTCTTTTGTTCAACAGCTCACAGGCTCTTGATTTTGATTTTTTATATCACTTACAAGTACAGCCTAACCTCAGCCTAGTTTTTCCTGTCTATATTCTAAAGGGCAGCCCATCTAGATCTAGGTAATTAAAACGACCAAAGATAATTATAAGTGTTTAAAACTGGAAAAAAAAATTTAATAGCGAAATAAACTGAAATCACTTCTCATACTGTATTCACCAATCTCACTCACTGACTGCCTTTGTTTATGATACAATAAGCGTAACCTAACCTACATGCACTTCCATATTCCCGTGAAAAGCCAAGGCATGCGTACACTGATAAAGGTGTATGCCATAATAACTTGGTTGAGTGGATCCGTGAAAGGGACACTGTAAGTTATCGGAGTTTGAGCGTACACTGTAAAGCAGAACACGATGGGGTAGATATCTGTATCTACAGTTAGGTCCGATAAATCGCTAGGTCTGAGGTCACTGGTGGTAGATCTGATACAAAATTATGTTTTTGTTTTCTCCCCATAATGCTTTGCTTGAATAAAGGGGAAATGCTCCAGATATGTACTTTTCACCACAAAAACAGACTTGCGTACTTAGACCCATAACACATACTGAATGTTTTTCCTGTCTTGGTTGGCACCTGTGCATTTTACTATGTTTTACTGATCTGTAACATTCAGTTCCGTCAGCCATTCATTTATCAACTGAGAAAGTCACATCCACGGCTGCAAAAAAAAACTTGGAAACCCAATTGATTACCTTTGAAAATGTTGGCAGGACTCTTCTCTCTCAGTATTTGCATATGAGCCATTCTCAAAAGGTCGGCACAAAATGTTGCAAAGTGCTCAAATTTCAAAGTGAGGAATGTTTGAGTTTTTCTGAATTTTATGCAATCTTTGATGAGTTGTTTATTGTTTTTTCAAGTTAAGAAGATAATTGAGCATGGTGTTTATTAATAAATTTGATTACACTGGGTAGTCTCTCTTTTCTCGTATGTAACTGGTGACACACAAACTTACCAATTGTGAAGTATGATGGGACATAGTGCTTGTTTAACCCTAGTCCTGCGGGAGGCCACTATATTGGCCTCCCCGCACAACACGCGAGACACGGGAGGCCATTATTTTGTCCGACACGCTTAACCGCGGGTCCTGCGGGAGGCCACATTTTTGTATAGCAACGGTGCGCCTCGCGCTTCGTGTATTCGGTTGCCAAGACTGTCGTTGTTTTTTGTTTTTTTTTTCCACACTATTTTCGCGTGTTTATCTATCTTGTCACCCCTACTATATCTAACAAAATGGTATCGTCCGATTAAGTTTATTACGATGCAACTATTCGCAACTATTTGTCATACTCGTGTAATAGTACTGACGGTCTGAAGTTTGAACTGGGGAAAATCTTGGGGAAACTTTTACTTTGATGCTGGTTGTCGTCTACATGTGAAATGAGAAGAAAGGGGCCATGTGCGTATTTGAGACGCCGTTCTACGTCTGTAATTATGAATTCCGATGTAATATTAGGATTAGGGCATGCTGCATAAGGGCGTCTGTCAGTAGGTTTTTCATCAGGGAAAACTGGGAGAAAATGACCGACTTTGTTGTTGGTCGTTGACTTTATTTGATGTGGTAATTAGAGAGATATTGTGTTCCTTTGTTTAAACCGCTTTTCAGTACATGTATGACTGTGCTCTGCGACCTGGAACTGGAAATCAAATCTCTCGCTAAAACTAACATCATAGTACGTGGAAGCTTTACATAGTACAAGGGAGAAGGGTCACGATACATGTGGTTAGTATATGAAGCGAATGGCTTAAAAAATAATTTGTTCACCTGAATGGCCTGACTTATGGACAGAAAAAGCGCAGAGGTCGTGGGAAAATGATAAAATGTGTGTCAAACGGCTTGTAGATGCAGAAAATTCTTGATTTGGGCCTTCCATTTCACAATAAAACCTATTGCATAGCATCACAAGTACTTTATCCAAATATCATAGGGGTTGTCAAGAACAGATTTAATTCATAAATGTCTCCACTGACTAAATTTTTGTGAGAGAGCAGTGAGTAATTTTTACAAACGTAATTATTGTGCGAGCCAGCATAACTTGGTCTCGTGGGCAATTTGTTTTGAACAGTTTTTTTTATAATAGATAGACAGAAGGTGTGGGGAAGGATAGACGGACAGCGTAGGTGTGCATGACTGAGCACTTGTTGTATCTCGTGTTTTGAACTAGGTTTAGTAGAGAGGGAAGGGGTGAGTAGGAATTAAATGTTATTGAGACGTCTGTTGACGTACGGAAAAACCGTGATCCAGAGTAAAAGCTCGGGGTTTTGAACATGTTAAGAATTTATTGCTATAAAATTTATATTATATTGTATTGAAGTAATTCGACCTTTGATGTCGACCCAAGGTCGTTGCGTAGGGCTGTTACTTAAAATAACTCAGTTCCGCAGCTGAGCTAGAAGTGGTTGCACCAATCACAATCCAGGAATTAGACGGTAAGCTGCAGATGCAGTCCAGTATTTAAGGCCATACAGAACTTAGTTCTGGGCCACATGTAGACAATCCATTTACGAGGTGGTCGGCGATAGTCCTCAGCCAGATGAGAGACAGAGACGCAGTTGAGCAGTCCCTTGTGAGGAGCCTGATTTAAAGCTCCAGAGCCTAAGCTACTTGGTTTGATATAAACCCACAGCGTTTACATCCAGCGCTCTCACTCCTAGTGAGGGCCGCATGGTGAGAGTCCATACTAATTTGTAATGATGAAAGTGAACCGTTCTACTTACTTTTGAAGACAGTTTCAGAGCTACCGCCAGACAACGCATGGTTGTACAAGCATTCTCCATGGCGTGTCTAGAGGAATTGTCCATATCCTAACATGTCTCATTGAATTAATAGAATTTAAACTGTTAGATCCGTCGCCACGTGCGCGGATTCTTTTTGCCATATAACTCATATGACCTGCAAGTAGTTAGATTGAATACGTTAGTCTTTATAAAAGCTGTAGTTCCATTAATTAGATTCAGTTGCCTTTGAATTGATATTTATATTTATAATTATATTTGTTACATTAATTCCTGTAATTAAACTGCCCTACAGTTTTGCTAAAATTGAAAGCAATTGATTTATTTAGTTTTTAGAGTGCAAGTATTTATTTTTGTGTGTTCGTCGATTGTGGGAGCGGACCTCGAAAGAGTGTCAGTCGAAATATCCCCATGTAACCCACATCGCGACAGGGGTCCCTTAAGATTTATCCACCACTATTGTTGTTATTGCGTCCTGAAGTATACGCGATACAGGTGTTCATAACGACCCGATTGACCTGACCGCCGAAGTTGTCGGCAACACGCGAACGATCGGCTGACTGGCCGCTGGCTATCCCCGCACGGGGCGTTACGTGGACGAGTTCACTCAACGCAGGACGAGGGTTAATTGTCTCTGCAAGACTTTAATTGTTATTAAAATGAGATATAGCAAAAAAATGTTGAATTTTAACTCTTTCCGTACTTTTCACCGATACATCGGTTCCTCCGACTGACGCATTTGGACTAATTTCTGCTGAAGTGCAGTAATAGTGGCGTCGGTTGTACCACAAACAACAAAAACATTGGGAAGCTAGATGGACACAGTATCGTTGAAATGCCCAGGGGTAACAATGAGAGTACTTTTTGCCGATGTATCGGTCCCCCCGACTGACGCATTTGGACTAATTTGGGCTGAATTGCAGTATGGAAAGAGTTAAGAAATTATCCACTATATCATAGATTTGTGCACGTCACTGTTACATGCGAGTGAACAGCAGTCTTTCAGTTTCTTTGGAAAATAAGGTAGGCACTTTTCTGACAATATTGCAGTGGAATTTGTTTCAGTTCATTGTAGAGAAGTACAATTTACTTAATTCTTCACTGCTGTGTCTTTCTAATTATTCTGAACGTGAAAAAGAAGGCTTGCATGTAACAACGACCCACTAGATCTAAGTTACTACATTTAGCATCCTTTACATTATCTATCATGATTTCTAACTTTAAAGGCAATGGTTACACTCCTAACATTGCCACAAGTCCTTAAATCCAATAACTACATTCATTGTCAGCACATTCTGCACCGTTCACTGTCTTGCATGTAACATTTGGAGAAGTGACACACTGCTTGTGTGCTCGCATGCATTAGATTTAGATCTAGACATTACCAGCAAGATATTCCTACTGTAAATCCATCAAGGCTTGTTTATAGGACTGTCTTTGATGTTCTGTCACAAAAGATAACAGAAAGAAATTTCCAGCCAAGAAGCCTGTCGCGATGTGGGTTAGATGGGGAGAATTCGACTGACACTCTTTCGAGGTCCGCTCCCACAATCGACGAACACACAAAAAAAAATACTTGCACTCTAAAAACTAAATAAATCAATTGCTTTGATTTTTAGCAGAACTGTAGGGCAGTTTAATTACAGGAATTAATGTAACAAATATAATTATAAATATAAATATCAATTCAAAGGCAACTGAATCTAACTAATGAAACTACAGCTTTCTATAAAGACTAACTTATTCACTCTAACTACTTGCAGGCCACATGAGCTAGATGCCAAACAGAATCCGCGCACGTGGCGACGGACACAACAGCCCAAATTCCATTAATTCAATGAGACACGTTACGACATGGACACCTCCTCTAGACACGCCATGGAGAACGCTTGTACAACCATGCGCCGCCCGGCGGCAGCTCCGAAACCGCCCTCAAAAGCAAGCAGAACGGTCCACTTTCATCACCACAAATCAGCATGGACTCTCACCATGGGGCCCCCACTGGGAGCGAGAGCGCCGGACGCAAAAGCCGTGGGCCCATATCAAACCAAGCAGCTCAGGCCCTGGAGCCTTAAATCATGGCGCTCCTCACAACATGGACTGCCCAACTGCGTCTCCACGTCTCTCACCCGGCCGAGGACCACCGCCGTCCACCCCGCAAATGGACCGTCCACATGTGGCCACTATCCAAGCTCCGCACGGGTTTAAATACTAAAGCTATGTCTCGACCTTCCGTCCAGATTCATACATTTGATTGGTGCAGTCACTGGAGCTCAGCCTGCAATATTAATTTATGCTTGTCACGGCCTTGCGCCAAATCAAGGTCACTTTTACGGTCTAGACAAAATTTAAAATGCGAAACATTAACTACTAAAATCTTCAAACCCCGTGCTTTCTACTCTTATGCACGAATTTCCGAACGCCAACTAAGCGTCTAAATAAACTACCTTTAATCGCCCCTTATCTATGTTAATCAAAATCACGGGGTCGAGAACTGCTCTGTCATTCCTAGCTATACATTTATTCTGTCTCGCCCCTCCTTCTCTCCATCCATCAGAAAAAAGGTGTTTCAAAACAAACTGGTCACGAGAACAGCTCAAGGACAAATTACGCTGGTTATAATCAACAAGATCGTAAAAATTAACTCACTGACGTCGTGACCTAGCACGGCATTTATGATCCTAATGTGATCATGACAAAGCCCATGTGTCTCGCAAGTAACATTTCCTGCTGACACACACGTTTACTTTGAGAATCCTTGCTTGTATTTGATAATGTTATATTTCTTTTCCATACAGTGGATAAAGCGCCTGGTATAGTTCCCGTTCACAGTGTACGTGAACATGTGAAATGAATTTGGAACGGCTGCAGAGGGGAAGATTTGGATGTAACAAATGACACACGCACACATAGGTGCCGTAATCTGGTCGTTTGCCCAACACTGCAGCCCTAGAAAGCCTTCTTAATCATGATATACATTCACAGAACTGCTACAATTAAAGTCTGTATGTTTTTTAATACCAATTCTAGGCAGCTGAAACAAATGCTCAGTAGGAACTTAATGACCCTTCAAGTCATGTTCAGCAAACTAATCAGAAAAGGAATAATTATTGGTATCCCAAATATGTCATGTTTTACTTTCCAGAACTTACAATCAAAGCCAGAGCTGAGACTGCTTCAAGCAGTCTTACACAGTATAAGTTTCGAATCACTTATGACTGTACTGCCCACCACAAACTATGGCTGAATACCACTGAAAGCAAATTCAAGAAAAACATACATTATAAAAAGAGCTAACATTTACAAGTTTTGTCCTAAGTTGTAGTTTATTAAATACAGTAATGCTGCATTAAACTCACTTGCGCTGATGGAAGCTTCTGAACAGTAGCATCTTTCGTGATCTGAGAGGCTGCATCAGGTGTTGGTGTGGTGGCAACAGCACTGGGTGAGGCTTGTTGCTGCTGTTGTTGTGGCTGCTGCTGCTGTTGTTGCTGCTGCTGCTGCATGAAAGGATTAGTGAATCCTGGTGGCAATAAACCTGGATTGAAGGCTTGAGGTGTACCTGTTTAAGAAGACAAATAAAAAAAAAAATTTTTAATTACTCATAGAAATTCCTAGTAACACTAGTTACTGTCCTGTTCAACAAATGGTAATAAAATACAAAAGGCACTGATTCAGACAGAAAAGAATCAGCACAAAAGTGTGCTCAGTGCTCAGATGTACAGGCTCACACACAAAATTCAGCTAGACATACATTTTCATTAATTTCTTAACACATAGCAGCATATTTTTCTTTTGAATCTTGACACTGCTAGGGTAAAATTATAAGTGGTGTGCTTGCTGAACAGTTTCATCCTATTCTGGAATACCCCCACCCCCCTCCCTCCATGCCAACAAGGGCTGTTATGTAGGGGATGAAAGAAAGGAGGCCTGTTTCTTAACTGTTATTAGTTCCCCAGTACCCCCACCCTCAATAAAACCATGGTGAGACAAATCAAATTAATACATGGTGAGGCGACCGAATTGGACAGGAAATGACTGTGTTCTAATTGGCCATGCTAATGGGTTTTTTTTTCTTTTGGATCATGTAATGAATGTTTCTAAGTAAGGATGGATAGAGAAAAATGGTGAGTTGTGTTCACCATTCAGCTCTTTCGGGAGCACTAGATAACTGTCCCTAGCAAAGCCATTCCGAAGAAAAAAAACGTCCACGCATAGATTTTCGTTCGAATCGTTTAAATCAGTTTAAATCAGCCGGCAGTAAGTGTTGTCTTCACCAGTTACACCTATGTGCTGCTGACAAAAAGAGATCAGAGGCAATCAGTCAGAGACACAGAGCAAACTCAAAAAATTACTTCCCTGACATCTCGTCTCCAAATCTAAAAAAGAACTTTCTGCAAGCCACAAAGCGGGCACCTATAAAATTTCAGGCAAATCCGAAATGTGTGGGCAGCAGTAGGGCTTGTTAAAAATCAGGCAAGTTTTTTTTATTACACAAGATTACATGATTTCAGTCCTTGAAAAGAAATTCTGTCACGCCCAAGACACGGAACTTTCACGCCCAAGACACGGAGCTTTCCCATCTGTTTCATACAATAGATCTGTTTTTTTCTTTTATTTGTTTTGCTTTTAATTATGAATATAAAGACAATGACACCACCATATCAATTCAGCCATAGTAAGCATGAAAAATAACATCAAAACTCAACCTCATGGGTCTAAAATTTCATTTACATCATATCCCATAAATAGTTCCAGAAAAACCAACTAAAACATATCAGTTAAAATAGAGAGAAATGATGGGAAATGATGAGGCAATGAATACGCAAAAGACACTTCCACACAAGACAGAAGCCAGCAATCATCAAAAAGAAAAAAAAGGTGTGGTATGCCCCCAGGAAGAGCAAGTTAAAGAATTACAATACTTTTTACAAAAATCCATACCAGATTGGGGTACTGAGGCCTGATCTGTTGCTGTGCCTTGCAGTTGCTGGGAAGCTGCCTGAGCTGCAATGTATACAAGATAATAATATAGTGTGTTCAACAATAAAATGTTTTACGATTTCTTTAAGATCTCCGCCTTGCCTTGATCAATCATGGTCAAATTTTGCATAGCCTCCTGACTCAAATTGCCTTAATCAAGAACTGTTTATTCGCTTGTAAAGAGTGACAAATCAAAGTTTTCTTCACAAACGTATATAAAAAAAAAATCTTTAAAAACAGTGAGGCAAATTGCAGAGTTTTTACTATGCTCACAGAAATATCATCTTTACATCATGTCTGCTCAAGAACAAATCCAAATATTTCATAATGTTACGCATCTTTGCACACTTCCAAAACTTGTATTTCGAACATACCAAACATATTTCTGTGGACAACAGCATTTACCCTAAAGGGTTCTATAAAGACAGACACATTTACAACAAATATATATCATAATCAGAGTTAGGGGTGGGGGTGGCACAGCTCTCCCTCAGAATAATTATATCTAAGAGCTACACATATATGGGGGGGCGGCGGCGGCTGCGCTCCCCCCAGGTGTTAACCCTCACCCTGCGAGGGGCAGCAAGTGTCGGTATTTACTCGCAAGCCCTCACACCGCACGGGCGGCAAAAGTCGGAAAGGTCAAGCTGACCGCGCCAGCCGTATTTTCACGCATCAGGTCACTGACCTTTTTGAGACGTAACCACCGTATTATTGTTCACCGTATCTCTTCTAAATCAAACGCATTGTGATATGGACATGTTAACCAGTGAACCACTGGTCGGAATCACAAAGAGTAAGCTTTCAAAGGCTCTCCCCACACTTTCAAAAGATGTAACATCGACATGCGAACTGTTGCTCAACAAATTTGCAATATTATCTCATTTTCTCACAAGCTGACCACCATCTGGAGTTGTCTGTATCTAAGAACCAATCAGAAATAAGCTCTGAAATGATCTTTGCCCCAGATGCCCACATTGGTTTATTAGTATGTGTCAATCAGGATGAAACCATTTGTGTAGGGCTTGGGAGGGCGTGGCTAGTTATCATGCTTTGTTCCCACGAAAACTACAGCTGTCAGTTTGGAATCGTAAGTCAGATCATTGGTTAGAGACTGACAGACTAAGATTTTGCTGGTTAATTCATTATCAAGCATGATAAGGCATAGCAGCGAATGTTCTCATACCAATCAATAAAAACCGAACCACATGGACAGCGTTTGTGGTCATCGCATAGCGGCACGGGTCAGTGACCCCAGATAAGATTCTCCGTGAGTAAGGTCACTGACCGTGCAGCGGGCTTTACGGGTAGCGCGCGGGGTATGGGTTAAAAGCTGTGAGTGGGGGGCTCCCCCCAGGCGTTAAAAGCTATCGGTGAGGGTGGGTATGACCTAGACAGAGTCTACCAAGAACACCTTTCTGGTTCCCAGCATTGATCTCTGACTTTCCCATTGTTGCTCGGCTCTCCCCCATTGTATGCCGATGAAAAGCTGTGCCGAGCAAAGGGGAATCATCTTTCCTGCTATGTAATTTATTTTGTCTAACCATGTCATTTAGGGGGTAACATTAATCGCGAAATATGGGTACCCCCCAAAACCTACCATCGTAAGCTTGACTTTGCGGGGTGATTGGCACCGGCACTGAAAATCTCATTTTACTCGATAGGCATAGGTATCTACTGCACATATCGCAACAAAACAAACATATATGAAAGCAGTGTCCATTTCTGCT
This sequence comes from Onchidella celtica, assembly GCA_963931925.1. Classification (NCBI taxonomy): domain Eukaryota; kingdom Metazoa; phylum Mollusca; class Gastropoda; order Systellommatophora; family Onchidiidae; genus Onchidella; species Onchidella celtica. The sequence goes on along the minus strand of OZ007567.1, from coordinate 68,444,354 downwards.
TATTTTGGTACCTACAGTCCAATCCACTTATCTCGACATGCCTTTTCTCGACATTCTGGGTAACTCGACACAATTTTTAAGTCCCAACGTGTTCTTTCTTTAATGCTACTAAATATTTCCCGGTAACTCGACGTGTTATTCCATTCTTTCCTCTTATCTCGACACATTTCTTCCCGACCGCGGCAAAACAAGTGCATTAGATCTACTACTGTGTTACCAAAAATGCCCACGCAACTCCTTGCATATAATATTTCTTTATTTCTTTTTGCGGTGCTGGGGGAGAGGGGTAGGAGAGGGGGTGTGTGGACACGGAGGATGACCCTTGGCTTCAGTAACGCGAGTGTGGGGTGCCTTGCATAAGCGTACGGCAGTAAAAGCACTGAGTAGGCCTACTACAGACAGTAATTTTTTCCCCCCACAAAACATTCATGCGCCGTTGATACTAGGCCTTGACCTAGATCTCTCGGTTGATTGCCGTACTGTGTGTGTATCGGTATCACCACTTCTTCTGAAGAAACAGTCAGGTCGAGGTACAAAACCAAAAAAAAGTAAAGCAATGCGCATTTCATAGCTACAGCATTTCTCCGATATCGGCAGATCTTTGCAAAGCAAGTGCTACCCACAACAGTGATATTGGAGGAACGGATGACAATATGCCGATAATTAAAAGAAAAGGGGACATAATTGCGTTATTTATTGGACACTTCCTATTATTATGGTGATGTTTGATCCCCCGTCCACCCACCCCCTTTTTTCCTGCTCTTCCACCACTAATCTGCTATTTCGACTTTCTTTTTACTCTTTTCTTTACTCGACACAAATCAGATGGTCCCACTGATGTTGAGATATTAGGATTGCACTGTAGTTTATTGCGACAGTGTACAAAGCAAAGGAAGTTACCATCATCTGAAAGAGAAGAACTAGACCCGCGCTCGCTGAACCCCATTATGTCAGGCATGCATCAAATTAGCATTAAAACTCACCTTGTGCAACAGCAGCCTGAGCAGCAGTTGAGGTACCTCCAGACACAGCTGGAAGAACGCCACCCTGTGCCTGGGCTTGGCTTGTCTGATAAGCCTCCCACTCTCCCTGCGTGACAATTCTTGCATTCTCAGGTTTAGACCAAGCAGCCTCCCGCGTGCGGGCACTGTAAAAGTATACCTGAACGGGATACGGAAATAAAATGCTTACAAAAAATCAAGAAACTGAAAGACAGGATCATCTATATATTGTCTCCATTTTTTCGTTTGTTGTCACACATATATTTTTTTAAGTCAATAAATCTCTAAAGCTTAAATTTAAAAGCTGTTGTGACTTTCTTGTAATAATCAGTACTCACCTTCTTCGACATCAAAAAAATGTTTTTCCACTTTCGATGGGCTATCATTCATAGTATGATATTAAAACCCCAGCTGGGTGCTTTTTGTTTTTTCTTTGTAATCCAGCTTTCACATTGCTGAAATTAATGCGTTTACCTACAATTTCTCAAAAACATATACAGGGGAATCTCCTAAAACCGAATGGGGTTGTGGGGGAGAAGAGGAGACTTAAAAGTTACTGAACTAGTCTAATGAGGATACCTGACAGAAAGGCGCCGCTGCTGCCAGCAGCATGCTTTTTTGGACCAGTCAACTTTTCATTTTCTCACATGGAGTTCGGCCGTTGTATTCAATACATCAAGGGGAGTATTAAAGTAAAAATTACCAAGGCGTCTTACGTTGCTTCCCTGTAAGAAACCAACTCACTGCCTACCCGCTTTTCTTTTCACTGCTGTTCCCTACGTACCCACAATTTCAATGGCTATTTTAAAAAATCATTGTGGCATAAGTAACTGACATAGAGTCATGAAATTTGCCCCCTTGTAAACTTGCTGTAGACATAATAAAGACTGTAAAACAACAAACAGAACGTCTTTTTCTTGACTCATCTATTTTTAAGGGAAAAAATTACAATAGGTTTGCAAACTGAAGAGGATTGTTGGGCCTGACATTGGAATCATGGAAAACAACTGAAATGTGAATTTTATGCAACTAAAAATGTTTGTGTGATACAGTTTTTGACACAGGAAGCACATTTCAAAGAAGTTTTGTGCGGCCATATTAGCGGACTCTGTGAATTTCGAGTCTTATGGGTGTCGTCATAAAAGGCCGATAGAAACGGCTCGTCCAGAGATACATAATTTTCGGAAATTTCCAAAGAAGTAGCATCTCTGATATGAAGACATGACAGAGGATGGGGAATAAAAACTAAACTACTAAAAACCACAAACATTTTCTTTTAAGCCCCGCACAATAACGATTCACACAACAATCAGAAAACCAAGTTACCCAGTTTTACCGGCACTCTGCAAGTTGAACGGATCACCCCCACAGAAATAAATAACCTTCACACGGTCATATGCTCACAGCACTGTGCTTACCTTTCCTTCAGGTGATTTGGTTTCAACCCAAATGTCTTGAGTAGTTGGGTCTAGTGGAGTATTTTGCTGAATTGGGGGTGGCATGTTCATACCACCCATCATCCCTGGGGGCATTCCATTTGCAAATCCCGGTGGAGGCATGGAAAAATTTGGGGGTGGAAAATTTGGCGGTGGCATAAGGGGGCGCTGTAGTGATTGAAGAGAAGCAACAGCTGCTAATTAGCAAGTCTACTAATATGAAATTATAATTCAGATTTGAAAGACTAAAATTATTTTTTTTTTAAAAACATTAACCCTCGTCCCACACTGAGTGAACTCGTCCACGTAACGCCCCGTGCGGGGATAGCCAGCGGCCAGTCAGCCGATCATTCGCGTGTTGCCGATAACCTCGGTGGTCGGGTCAATGGGGTCCTTGTGAACACATGTGTCGTGTTTATTGTAAGACGCAATAACAACAATAGTGGTGGATAAATCGTAAGTGACCCCAATGATATTTGGATAAAGTACTTGTGATGATATGCAGTAAGTTTTATTGTTAAACGGGAGGCCCAAAATCAAGAATTTTCTGCATTTACATGCCGTTTAACACGTTTTATCATTTTCCCAAGACCTCTGCGCTTTTCCTGTCCCTAAGTCAGGCCATTCAGGTGAACAAATCATTTTTTAAGCCAGGCGATTAATTTACTAACCACATGTATCGTGGCATTGCCGTCTCCCTCCTCTACTATGTAAAGCTTCCACGTACTGTGTTGTTAGTTTTAGCGAGAGATGTAATTTCCAGCTTGTAGAGTACATACATGTACTGAAAAGCGGTTTAATAAAAGCAACACGATATCTCTCTAATTACCACATCAAATAAAGTCAACGACCAACAACAAAGACGGTCATTTTCTACCAGTTTTCCCAGATGAAAAACCTACAGACAGATGCCCTTATATATCATGCCCTAGTATTACATCGGAATTCATCATTACAGACATAGAACGGTGCATCTAATACGCACATGGCCCCTTTCTTCTCATTTCACATGTAGACGGCAACCAGCATCAAAGTAAAAGTTTCCCCAAGATTTTTCCCAGTTCGAACTTCAGACCGTCAGTACTATTACATGAGTATGACAAATAGTTACGAATAGTTGCATCGTAATAAATGTGATCTTACAATACCATTTTATTAGATATAGTAGGGGTGACAGTATAGATAAACACATGAAAACAGTGTGGAACAAAAACATGAAAAAACGCCAGTCGCAGCAACCAAATAAACAAAACACAAGGAGCAGCGCTGCCATGCACTATGTGAGTGTGCATGAGAAAATCCACAATAAGTCGGCAGAGCTGATTTTGAGAAAAACGGCTTTGAAGTGAAAATATGTGATGTGTTCCCACGGTTTGGGGCATAATGACGATTAATGTACCCCTAGGGTGTTTTGAGATATGAGTACTACCTTAAAGTCCATGTCGTAAGCTTTTATTTGATACCAAGTTTAAGACAATCGGTTGCAATTTGGTTGAGATATGCTCATTTGAACTTCAATGAAGCGGGAATGGCTCAAATCCATAATTTTGAGAAAATTGAGCGTAAAAGTTGAGATTTGTCTCCATAGCAACGGATATGTTCTAATAGTGTTAGACAAACCAAATTTGGCATGGGTTTTATACTTATTGCCTTCTAGGTACACAGAAAATTTCAAACCGTTTCATTAAGTTCTTAAAGTTTTACAGCTTTTTTTATGTTTATGCTCTGGGCGCAGTTTCCCCGACGCCAGCTTAAGCTTACACCCACTTGTAAAATTTCTGACCTTTTCCATCTCGTCGTCTCGATTCAAAACATCCTCCCCCTCTAATTCTATATTAACTCCAATGTCTACTACCAAATCTGCATCGTCCCGATCTACCTCATCATCATCACTGCTGTCTTCCTCTTCTAAATCTAAAGCTCCCGATGTTGAAGCACCTTCGAAGCACCTAGACCTATCTTCAAAACTCCCTTCCATCTCATCATACTCCAATTCTAAATCTTCTTCACCATCATCTTCCATCAAATAGACTTCTATCAAATCTCTCAGATCCTTTTCATGGACAACATTTTGCAAATTCGAGCTTCTTGCTGAGTTTAAGCAATCTCGAATGACACTTTCTCTATACGCCATTTTAACCAGCGCGATGTCATGTGACTCTTCTCGACCAATCAACTATCAAAATTTAGGGGATTTCCCTGTGTTGCCAGTCTCGCGGTCGTTTTGTTTACTGGTTCTACCTGTTTCTACTCAAGAATAGCGCACGAAACCCTTTAAAACAAACTAAAGCTGGTTCTACATTTAGAAGGTTTAGGTTTTCCTGTTTAAAATGATACCAAACACTGCCAGGTTGGCAAGCTCTTATTGAATAAATCGTAAAGGGACTAATGTGCTATTTTGTTACGGAAACCATTGAAGAAAAGTGACATACTTTCATAAATAATTATAAATAAATATTTTAAAGCATAATTTTTATTTTTTTAAAGGTTAAAACTAAAGTTTAATAGATAAATTTACAAATTATGAAAAAAAAATTTTGGTGACAAAAAAAAGGTTGCAATGTGTTGAGCGAATTTTCTCAAAACAGTCCAGGGTACTATATGCCCCGAACCGTCAGAACGCGTCACATATGGGTCTGACACAAACTTCCAACTTGGCTGTTGTTTAGGGGACTGTGGCATGTTACAGGGTAAACTGTAGATGAGCAGTGAACACTACTCACTATGATCTCTATAACAGCTTTGTAATTAGACTACAGTCTCCTGACAAGATCCAAAAACTTCCGGCTTGGCTGTTTCTAGCGGAACGTGGCATGTTACAGGGTAAACTGAAGATGAGCAGTGAACACTACTCACTATGATCTCTATAACGGCTTAGTTATTAGACTACGGTCTCCTAACATCAATCACTCCAATATTACTTGATCAATTAGCTATTGCCACTTATAGGATTAAATGCCGTTTTCTCAAAATCTTGTTTTAGCGGGGTCACTGACTTCAATTTATCAGAAATGTCTTGTCTTTAATTATATGTACAGAACTCAAAATCTCATGTTGCCGACTTATTGTGGGTTTTCTCATGCACACTCACATATATTGGCCTCCCGCTGGACCTGGGGCTTGCAGTAGGTAGGCCACAATATTGGCCTTGCGTGTCTCGTGTGTTGCGCGGGAGGCCAATATAGTGGCCTCCCGCAAGACGAGGGTTAAAAATCCAAAAGGCTTTCACTTCAAATGAATTTCCACATATCAACAAAACACAGCATCACAGCATTTTGAATACATAATATACCTTACATTGTTATAAGCCATGCTGCCAACAATAAATAGAATTTTATGAACAGAATTTCTGGCAGTAAAGAGTAATGGCAGATGGGCAAAACTGTATGCTTAATTAGCTTGTTTGTTTATTTTAGCATTCTTTTAGGGACACTCATCTGGGATAGCTCATCTGCTATGTCAATATTTACTGCCTTTTCTGTAGGATTTTTATTTTTTTTTAAAAAGCAAAATAATTTTCTCTCAACACCAATATTTATCCATTGAATTACCAAAGTCATTCATAACAAAAGTACCCATAAACGAATGAAGTCAATTTTTCACTGGAGTGAATAACAGGTATGTTTTAGGATGTTAAAATTCATGCATGGCTCTTTCTGGTAAGTATGAATAATCATTGGTACACGGCTGTTCCACAGAGGCGCACTTAGTTTCCACCCGCTGCTGACCCGGTCAGCCTGGTCACGCACCGTTAAAGATATGCGGTCACTTTGACCTTGGCTCAGTAGGCCGCCGATAGTGTGTTAGTTATTTTCATGCATCGAAACAGGGACAATATCGACATTTAACACACAGAATCAAGTAAAAAAATTATCCCAACAGACAGAACAAACTTTGAACTTTAACACAATCTAATTTTTAATGAGGTGAATAGCATACAAGCACATGCAGAGAAAGCAAAGATTTTGTATATTTTCCGACATATTTTCAAGTGTATACTAAGTTTTAAAAAAATGATATTTAAAAATCTGAACGACTGATCTTTGAAATGTTTGGTGTCATGTAACAAAAACATCGTAAGCTTTCAGGAACAGTTTCATTTTTTTCGTTCTATTCAGAAATACGGCATTTACAGCCGAATTATCGATATTTACTTAATGAATCTATCTCACGAAACTGTGAGGCACTTGCTCTTAATACATACACACATACACATTTTGTACACAAAATAGTTTCCAATGGACTATTTACAGTCTAGGTCTATATAATTTGTCTATTCCTTCATCTTCTTTCTCTTCCTTGTTTCGGGAATGAGCGTTCTCAGTGCAGAGGCATTCTGCAGGCGGTGTGCTTCGACGGTGGCTTTTAGCTGCTTTCCCTTTCCTTTAATTCCAACTGTTCTTCTCTCTATCTTCGCTAAACTGGAGTGAATGAGTTCACCACCTTGTTCACCCAGCAAACCAAGGCCAAATCCATATGTTCTAATAAACGGCAGACAGTGGTGTTCTAACATGTGCTGTTTTGGTGTGACTGTGTTGGGAAAAAATTGTCTGTACAGTTTTAAATATGTTGCGATTTTTGTTTCTATTGCGTCATACTTTGATGGATCGATTTTGTCTGTGTGGGAGATGAGTTTGTGAACTTGAGCATAGCTACTGTTGAGTGAATCAAACTTATGTGCTATTGCCTCAGCTGCGCCTACTATGTGTTGATCTGATGTAAGGTTTCTTATGTATGTACAGATGTGTTTGGTAAGACTAGTGTGAACTGCATGCTTCAATACTGATTACAATGGTTTCCTATCAATGAACGACTATGATATGCCTGAGGAACAATGCCGTAGCTTTCCAATATCTTATCAAGACTGCCAGTGACAGGGCCCGTTCTTTCAACTAACGGGGTTATTGTCATATTTTGAAGTTCTTCTGCACACGCATCAACCTCATTTTGATACCTACATCTATCTGCTTCAGTCTCTGAAAAGACAAGACAGCCTCAGACAAGCGGTAGTAAAGCAATATCTTTTTTGAAATTTTTACACACAAATCGTCTCTGGTTAGCCTTCTTTGCTTTTTGGCTTCTCTCCCCACATGTCCGGCAAAGTTTGTTGAGACACTCTACATGCAGTTCGTAAGAGTGTTCCATTTTTGTTTTCTAGCAAAATGTTCCACTTTACAAGAAGTAAAGATTTGTGGGCTACGTTTTAAAAGCCAATGCAAAACCGGACATATGAATGCAGTACAGCACTGCGCACACACAAGAAGCAGTAACAAAAATGTCTCTAATCCACAAGTGTTTAAATAGAACGAATTAATTTTTGCACATAATCATTCCTAACTGGTTCTTGCAACAGATGAAGGAAGAATAAAACAAATTTATCGTTCACACTTTTAAAAAATTCACTTTTAAATTAAAAAGTCGATTCACAAATACATTTCCAGTGGGTGTGAGAAAGAAGGCTGTTAGGTTCACATATGCGGGGATAGAGGCAAAGTAATGTGTGCGGGTTATGCATGAGAGTCTCAGCTTTAATTTGATACCTTGCACACCCAAGTCAGTGTATAATTTAAAGTTTGTGCACAGTTGTAAATTCTGGCTAAATTGTCGAAATTCTACCTGACTCGCCTCACAGCGATATCGCCGAGATTTGTAAGCGGGGCCCGCTTGTCAAGCAAAATTTATGACCTCTGGCGGTCAGCCGACCGGGGTGACAGGGGTCAAACTAAGTGCGCCGCTAGGATAGTGAAACTGAACGGCCGTGGGTAGACAGAAATGTAAACCAGAACTTCCCACTGAATTTGACCCCCCCAAAAAAAAGTCACTGAATTTAATCAGCTGGTTTATTAAAGCAGTGGAAACAGAAACCAGTGGATACCAGGTAATGAAACAGAAAAGCAAAAAACAAAAAGAAAAAAAGTTTACATTTTTACCCCCATTGATTTGAGAACAAACAGCAGCTGCAACACACAGGAGTGGCCCAACAAAAAAGAACAAGACCGTGACAACTTTTGCTGTCATAAATAGAGCTGGAAATGCATTGTTTCTTATCCAATTCTCCATCGAAAATATTGAGCAGGATTACAATTGATATCACTGCAGTCAATTAACAGCATTCACTTTAAAGTAATCTAAAACTAAAAGCCAAGTACAAACTCACTGAGACTGGGTCTTAAAAAGCTAAAATCCAACACCTATAATTACAAGTTTTCATCTTGTACACAAGCAACTGTAAGAAAAAGATAAACATGTTCTGAATGAACAGCAACACGCTCTGCATGAATTCTTCCAGTCTACCTGTCTATCATTACTCTTGATTTTGTTGCTAAAACCATCATGCATCACAATGAGTGAGTCAATCTCATTCTCTTTGAAGTTATAAAAGTCACCTGCATTGTACATACACCTGACATCATACAAAAAAATGTTTCTTGTTCCCTACAGATCTATTAACTCTCACCCTGCCTTAAAGCCCGCTGTCCGGTCAGCGACCTTACTCACGGAGAATCTTATCTGGGGTCACTGACCCTTGCCACCATGCGATGACACACACGCTGTTCACGTGGTTCTGTTTTTATTGATCGGTATGAAAACATTCGCTGTTATGCCTTACCACGCTTGATAATGAATTAACCAGCAAAATCTTAGTCTGTCAGTCTCTAACCAATGATTCCAAACTGACAACTGTAGTTTTCGTGAGAACGAAGCATGATAACTAGCCAAGCCCTCCCAAGCCCTACACAAATGGTTTCATCCTGATTGACACATACTAATAGACCAATGTGGGCATTTGGGGCAAAGATTATTTCAGAGCTTGTTTCTGATTGGTTCTTAGATACAGACAACTCCAGATGGTGGTCAGCTTGTGAGAAAATGAGATAATATTGCAAATTTGTTGAGAAACAGTTCACATGTCGATGTTACATCTTTTGAAAGTGTGGGGAGAGCCTTTGAAAGCTTAGTCTTTGTGATTCCAACCAGTGGTTCACTGGTTAACATGTCCGTGTCACAATGCCTTTGATTTAGAAGGGATACAGTGAACAATAAGACGGTAGTTATGTCTCAAAGAGGTCAGTGACCTGACGTGTGAAAATACGGCTTGCGCGTGGCGTGGTCAGCTTAATGACCTTGCCGACTTTTGCCGCCCATGCGGCGTGAGCACTTGCGAAGCATGGGCGGCATTTGATGCCCTGCGCCGGGTGAGGGTTAAATACTGTTTAATATTAATTATTTACAGTAGTCTCCGCCTAAGAACCCGGTCAACGGGACACAGAAAAAGCGGGTTCTTAGGCGGACCGGGCACTTAGGCGGATGCCAAAGGATGCCACCCATATTTGACTACCTGTGTCCATAGCTTATCCCCCTTGACTGCTCGGACCTGGGTCGTGACCTCATAATGAAAATTAAGCGTTTAACGTTTTTTGAATGGTCAAAGTTACAACTTATGGCTAGCAGAAGGCTCTTTTCTTACAGTGATGATTGTGTAACGAATGGAATGATTCAGACTGAACAATCAAGTTGTGAATCACAGATGCCGATTTTAGACAACACGAGGCCCAGTGATACCCTATGTAGTAACCACAATCAGCCCTAAGTACATGTGTGCCGTGCAAACCAAGCACGTGGTCAATTACGTATAAAATTCTGCCCCTCAAGGTAGACAACAATAGATGTTAGGTGATGACTATGCTAATTTAGTCTAGGAGAGGTCTGCTTGCACAGGAAAGACGTAACTGTGCTCCATCCTTTGTACGGTTCACCTCCCCCTACCTTCCCTCCACCCGTTCTCTTTCACTGTAGTGTGTGGCTTTGTTCTATCCCGTCTGTTTGAAAGAAAATTTTGCGTTTATATGGACATTTTATGTAAAAGTGTGCTCGTCTCTCGGTCAAATGCCGGGTTCTTAGGCGGATTTTTTGTTTGAGAGCGGGTTCTTACGCATGTAAATTACAGTGAAAAAATTCGGTTTCGCGGCAACAGCAGGCTCTAAGGTGGATCGGGTTCTAAGGCGGCGAGTTCTTAGACGGAGACTACTGTACTACCATCTTCAAAGCACGAGTCAACCCTGTCAAGCAACTGTCACTGAACTGTAAACCCCAATCCAAAACCTAAATTTTGCCCTCCTGTCAACCATTTAAATCGCAAATGACGCCCAGTAAGATGGCAGTGCAGATCACAAACTCTTTCCTAGCCAGGCACTTGCTTGAATCACACAGCATAAAACAAACTGCACTCACCCTGTATCATTCTCTTGAATATTAATTTCTCCTATCTATATTTGTGAAATCGAAACAATTGTATCTAACTGTGCAACTTTAAGGCACTGTTTAATTGAAGAAACAAATAATTTTGTGCGAGTGTAGTTTGAGAGATAAATATAACTGCGTCCAAAGAAATAGAAAGGTATAGATTTGCCACTTCCCTAGTAAAACAGGACAAAAATAAAACCAATAAAATAAGAAAACGAGAAGCTATAAATTTTGGAATGAAAAACAAAAAAACAAAAAAAAACCCAACTCACTTTGTTTGGATTCATGCCCTGAAAAAATTAGCATTATTGTTTACTTGAACCTATGCACTTCAGGGTATCTGAAGGCTTAATACAATTAAATTGGAATGCATTTTAGTGGCCAAATGAAAACAACACTACAACCTGCATAGCGCATCTCAATATCGTTCACAAATTACCGATCATAAATATACTTCTAAGAATAACTTTCGATGTATAAACCAGTGTTACTGTGCAAATACTAACCATTCCTTGAGGACCCATTCCTGGTGGCATTCCTGGGGGTCCCATGCCTGGCCCACTTGGACCCATTCCTTGTCCTCCTGGTCCACCTGGGCCTCCTGGTCCACCTGGACCTCCCATACCAGGAGGTCCATTTGGTCCCATACCTGGTCCTGGTCCATTTGGTCCCATGGGACCTCCCATTCCTGGAGGTCCCCCCATCATAGGTCCATTCATTCCAGGTCCACGCATACCTTGGTTTGGACCCATCCCAGGTGGCGGCCCAAAATTGGGATCAAATGGTGGTCTTCCAAACGGTGGACCTCGAGGAGGTCCTCTCATGCCTGGTGGTCCTCTCATTCCCATGGGGGGACCTCTCATTCCCATTGGTCCTCTTGGGCCCCCAAATCTATTCATAGGTGGTCGTCCAAATGGCATTCTGAAATAAAATTGTGACGAGTTGACATCATGAATAATTTGACATAAGTTCATAAATGTAGTTTAACTCATAACACTCTGTTGTGATAGAATGTGATAGGGAAAAACCTGTACCAGACTACCTCGTTGCAATATGGCAACAGTGGGTGTTTACAAAGAGCCCTGGCCTCGAAATCTCACCATATTTTCTCTTCGCGAGACTTGTAATAATATAGACACTTTGTGGTTTTCTCCTACTGAAAACCAGATGTCAATATCTCTCTCCGTTGAAGAGTTATAAGCCAAACAAAACAAAGCAAAAAATGCAATTGGTTACCGGATGAAACCGATGTGTTATGGCTTTCCAAATATGCAGATTCAGATTATAATGATGAATCATGGTTCTTCACCAGAAGAAGAAGATAAAGATCCCCTGTCTAGATCTAAACAAAATACAATAAAAAGAAAAAGCTACGCAAGTCTAGATCTAGAGCTGGTCCCACTTCTAACACTACAGTGACAGAGACATTGAAGATCTACCCTACTCCTACCACTAAGAAATACAATATATGGTTGGAAAGTTCATGCAATTCACTACTTTGCGGTTTTTGTTTCATAAAAACAAAAATATTTAGTGGCCTATATTTTTTTTTTTAAACTAGTTACTTGTAAATTAGACTTAGCTCCCTTAATTCAGGGATTGGGAAGTGAAAATGGGAAAGGAAAGACAGGGTGTTATGAGTTAACCCACGACCTGCGTGCTAGCCACAAAGCCCACTGACTTTACTCACGGGGAATCTTATCTGGGTCGCACTGACCCTTGCCTATGTGCGATGACCACACTACCGCTGTCCACATGGTTTGGTTTGTATTGATCGATATGAATACATTCACTGCCAATAGTGCTATGCCTTATCACGCTTGAAATGAGTTACCCGGCAAAATCTTTGTACGTCTCTGACCAATGATCTGACTTGTGAGATCAAACTGCAGCTGTAATTTTCGTGAGAACAAAGCATGTTAACTAGCCATGGCCCCCCAGCCCTAAACATATGGTTTCATCCAGATTGATAGTACATACTATGAGTCTATTACTAACTAACTGAGTTACCCGGCCCTGCCCGGGAAGAATAATTATGTCTGTCCATTTCAGTTTTGGGTGATTATAGTGGATGTGCATAACTTTGCCCATTCCTTTATGTTTATTTTGTTTATTGTTCTTTGTTTGTTTTTAGATAAGTCTTACTGCACTCCCTTTGCGCGCTGGTGCCGTATGCGCCTCGTCCGCATTCATGAAATTGCAATAATTTGCGCACGGGTCAGTGTTTTTCACTGCTGGATTTGGTGTAAAAGAAATGAACACTAAATTCATAATAATATGAGGTCTGCTGTGTCACCTGTGTTGTTCTTGTTGTCTGCACTGTCTAACGTACCTGGTCGTGTATCTCCCGATGCTACGTCTTTTAGGAGGCATTCTCGAGCTACGCCTTTAAGGAGGCATGACGGCATGGTAGTGATTACAACACAATCAAATTTCGACAATGAAAGTGGAAAATTATGTAGGCGGAAGTGGGCTATTATTAGAAACATACATCAATTATCTTATTGATCGCAAATTTCGGATCAAACACTCTCGTGAATTTAGTCTTTAATTATAACCGCATTTACCGATTAACTCAGAAATAACAAACGGTTTCGTTTGTGTATAGCGACAGGAACAATGTTCGCTATCCCACAATTCTTTGAGCCAAATTTCAGGTCGGTGCGTTGTGTAGTTTCCGAGTCCATAGGACTATTAGGGGTTTTGTTGTAGCTTTATTATATAGATGAACCAATGTGGGCATTAGGGGCAAAGGTCATTTCCCAGCTTGTTTCTGATTGGTTCTTAGATACAGACAACTCTAGATGATAGACAGCTTGTGAGAAAATGAGATACAAATTTGTTGAGCAACAGTTCGCATGTTGATTGTGTAAGGAGAGCCCTTTTGATAGTGTGGGGAGAGCCTTTGAAAGCTTAGTCTTTGTGAGTCAACCCATGGTTCACTCTTTAACAATAACATGTCCATGTCACAATGCCTCTGTTGACAGAAATGCCACCCTATAAAACATAGGTGCCACCCAGGAAATATGAAAAAGGAGGAACTTTTTTTCGACTCGCCGGGGGGAGGGGTTGGAGGTGTTGCCCCACTCCCCCTATTTAGAATTTTTTTTTTAAATCAAGCATAAATAACACAATTTGGCGGTACCTAAAGTGCTATTTTCATGGGTGCCAGCAACGGAGCCATCTGAAACCTGAAAATCACTTTGACCAAATCAGCCAAACCTAAAGTCGCTGGCACCGGGCAATGCAGTGATAAAACAACAGACCTACGAACTAATTGACATTAAAAGCACATACACCAATGCCACATAAAGGCAAATTTCAAATAGAGAACAAAAGACTTTACATGTCACAATGATGTACCACACTTGCTGAGTATTTCATGTACACCTACAACTTTCTTTGTTCATAATATAATGCGTGACTGCAGCAGCTTTTGTCCTACAAGATGAATAACATTTCGTAGAACAGTTAATCTGAATAAGGAAAAATTTCTCCAATAAGTTTGTAGAACCTATCACAAACATCCAACAGACAAAACATGGCTTTTGTGCCTGTTTATTATTAATAAATGTATTATATTCATGTAGGCCTACATGTATGTATATTGTGTCCCTTGAGCCAATAAAATTGATCCTGTTATCTCCCTTTCAATTCAACGCCGTTATGCTGATGCTGAGTTTTCCTTTAAACGGAAATAGAAACGTCAACGGAAACGTCAAAAACCCATCAAGAGAAATAGGACTACATATCTTCCTAATGGAGTTTTGACGTTTTCGTTTCCGTACCCATGAAAACACGATTTTAGCAGTATGCTGTTGCTTCACTCACACTGCTTACGGCCCCCGTGGTTATAATAGAAGAGCCAGGCTTAAAGGTCTCACTCACGCTTGATAAGTACCGTTTATTGGACTGAATAGGTTGAAATCCGGCTATGCCCGATGATATTGACGCCAGAGAACTAGAAGAATCTGAGGCGGGCCCCTTCAGGCCTTTGTAAACTAAACCAACCGTCGTCAGGTTGGTCTTGTACCATGATTATTAGCCCAGTAGCCGTACAACGTGTATCAGTACAGATCTAGTGGTCATGCTCGACCTTGACCTAGATTCTAGATTTTTATGTAACAGTACTGACACGTCATATCGATCCGCACAATATATTCCACGTTTACAATACACAAGGAACCAAGCAACCAGGCATTCCAAACGAAAGCATCCATTGTCAATCGACAATAAAAGTTCAAGTAGATCTACCATTGCAGGCATCTAAAGCATTAATGCTGGTGGTGACATGGGCTGACACACGAAGTCAGTGCAATACATGATAGGCTACGTTCACTCATACTCATACGACACGTTGAACAAGCGGGTCTTGACCGGACACAGTACAGAGTTTCGTGACCCTGTGACCCTTCGCTCACTTTCAAGTTCGCGTTATTGTCAGCGCGATGAAGAGCTGCTGATGCACATGAACCGCTTGATCTAAAACAAAACGGCGAATCAGGCAGAACACGACGGTAGCACTATGTTGACGATGCGCCCCGGGACGCGGGGTATGCTAAAAATAGGCGCAAATTAGGCTGATATATCGAACTTGCACGCTTGTGCGAATTTTTGGCATTTTTTCAATTCTTCACATCACGAAACTGGAAAAAAAATTTGGAGACACAGCGAAACCCGAAATCCGGTATATACCCCAGGTCTGGCACCCATGTATTTTATTAATATAGCTGCGCAACCAGCGCATAGCGGCCGATAGCGGCGAAAGTTCGAAAAAATTCAAATAGCGGAAAACCCCTATATAGCAGAAAAGTGGCACCTATGATAAGAACAAAAATCTGAATCAGGCCCCCAAAAAATCTGAACCTGGGGGAAAAAATCTGAATCAGTGCGAATGATGATAATAATTAAATAGTACCAGTTCTAAACTTATATTTTTATGGGTTTTTTTTCTTGATCACGAAGGATTAACCCATGCCCCGCGCGCTACCCGTAAAGCCCGCCGCACAGTCAGTGACCTTACTCACGGAGAATCTTATCTGGGGTCACTGACCCTTGCCGCTATGCGATGATCACAAACGCTGTCGACGTGGTTCGGTTTTTATTGATCGGTATGAAAACATTCGCTGCTATGCCTTATCACGCTTGATAATGAATTAACCAGCAAAACCTTAGTAAGTCAGTCTCTAACCAATGATCTGACTTATGATTCCAAACTGACAGCTGTAGTTTTCGTGAGAACGAAGCATGATAACTAGCCAAGCCCTCCCAAGCCCTACACAAATGGTTTCATCCTGACTGACACATACTAATAAACCAATGTGGGCATTTGGGGCAAAGATTATTTCAGAGCTTGTTTCTGATTGGTTCTTAGATACAGACAACTCCAGATGATGGTCAGCTTGTGAGAAAATGAGATAATATTGCAAATTTGTTGAGCAATAGTTCACATGTCGATGTTACATCTTTTGAAAGTGTGGGGAGAGCCTTTGAAAGCTTAGTCTTTGTGATTCCGACCAGTGGTTCACTGGTTAACATGTCCATGTCACAATGCGTTTGATTTAGAAGAGATACAGTGAACAATAACACGGTGATTACGTCTCAAAAAGGTCAGTGACCTGATGCGTGAAAATACGGCTTGCGCGTGGCGCGGTCAGCTTGACCTTCCCCGACTTTTGCCGCCCGTGCGGCGTGAGCGCTTGCGAGTCATACCGACAATTGCCGCCCCTAGCAGGGTGAGGGTTAAGTTGAAAATCATCTTGAAAACTTACACGACTTACAGTTCATTTCAACCATATCTTATTATCCACCCTCTGTCTTGAACTTGGTAAAAACTGAAAAAGAATCCTCTCCAGAAAAGCACTGTGCCAAAGTTGTCTCTGCTCTGGAGCTGTGTTTTTCCTACAATTATGTCACACAAGAGCTGCCTTGACATGTTGGGATTTGAGTGCCAAAATGCACTAATGCCTTGCATAATTTTTGCCTATTCTGTGGTGAGAAGTGTTTTCCCACTCCCAATCTCATGTTTTAATTTGGTAGTTTTTGGTAGTTTGTGCCCATGCAACATCAACCTCCTCCATGTTCATGGCTTGGATTTAAGAAATCTAGGTCAAGACAAGTTTAAAATTGATTCCTCCTTCCATCACAATCCCGCCGAATAAATTACTTTAGTCATAATACGTCTATCCATTGATCTTGCTAGGTCTCATTCCTGCATCCGTCACTGTCGCTAACAAATAAATCACTTACATCTAGACTTCGGCAATGTCTAGCTAAGCTTAATCCTCACCTTGTGAAGGGTGGCATATGTCGGCATCAACTTTCCATGCACTCACTCTGCATGGGCGGACAAAGTCGGTAAGGTCAAGCTGACCACGCAGCAGGCAAGCCTTATTTTCATGCGTCAGGTCACTGACCGCTTTGAGACGCAACTACCGTCTTATTGCTCACTGTATCTCTTCTCGATCAAAGGCATTGTGACAAGGACATCTTAACCAGTGAACCACTCCTCGGAATCACAAAGACCAAGCTTTCAAAGGCTCTTCCCACACTTTCAAAAGATGTAACATCGACATGTTCTGTTCAATAAATTTGCAATATTAATCTCATTTTCTCACAAGCTGACCATCATCCAGAGTTGTCTGTATCTAAGAACCAATCAGAAACAAGCTCTGAAACGATCTTTGCCCCAAATGCACACATTAGTTCATTAGTATGAAACCATTTGTTTAGGGGTTGGGGGGCGTGGCTAGTTATCATGCTTTGTTCTCACAACAGGTACAGCTATCAGTTTAGGCCTAGTTTCGTAAGTCAGATCACTGGTCAGAGACTTACAAAGGTTTTGCTGGTTAATCCATTATTTATTATCAAGCGTGATAAAGCATAGCAGCGAATGTTTTCATACCAATCAATAAAAACAAGAGCCATGTGGACGCGGTAGTGTGGTGATCATGCATCGGCAAGGGTCAGTGTGACCCAGGCACAATTCTCTGTGAGTAAGGTCATTGACCGGACAGCGGGCTTTGAGTGTTGGTCACAGGGTGAGCATTAGATTTGTCGATTTGAGGAAGATAATACATGTACATCTAGCTAGGTTTAGAACTGATTTCTCCTTCCATTACAGTCGCAACCAAATATAACACTTAGACTTAAGTGAGGGCGAATAGATAGATCTATGCAATTAGTTTCAGAATCGCCGCCATGCGGAACGGTAAAAAAGATGTGAACGTGGCAACACGTATAGGAAGTGATCGAAATTCCCGATCGGTGCAAAACAAGCGATAAGAAAGTAGCACAAACTTTAGGTTTATTCATAAAAGAGGACGGTTACCTGATGCGTGAAAATACGGCTTGTGCGTGGCACGGTCAGCTTGACCTTGCCATTTTGATACACCAGTGCAGAGCGAACCCCTGGAAAGTCGATGCCATATTTTGACACCTTGCGCAGTGTGAGGGTTAAAAGCACGCACTTTGGGTAAGAATTCTGGGTGTGCTTTGTATGTAAAACCTGTGTTCGTGTGCTCCTAGTCGATTTTTCGTCTGCGTTTAACACCATACAACCGCACTTAATGTTTCAAAAGCTTACCAACCTACACGTGAGTTCTTTTTTAAAGAGCTGGATCTTCGAATTTCTAACACAGAGAAGCCAGTTTGTGGATATAAACAACACATTTTCCAAATTACTCACAACAAACACAGGAGCGCCACAAGGCTGCGTGCTGTCACCTGCCTTGTATACATTGTATACAAATGATTTCACTGTGACACACAACAACGTTTACCTTCTTAAATTTGCCGACGACTCTGCTATTTTAGGCCTTTTACCTAACTCTGGCCACGAATATTCTAACATTGTACAATCCTTTCATTGTTGGTGTAATAACAACTATCTTCTACTGAATGTTAAGAAAACAAAAGAGCTTGTTTTTGACTTTAGGAAAAATAACAACGATCCTGTTTGCCCTCTTACTATCAACAATGAAGAGGTTGAAATTGTCACAGAGGCCAAATATCTTGGCATTACTATTGATTCATTGCTTAACTGGCATGCGCATGTCACATATGTATACAAGAAAGCCAACCAGCGCATGTATTTCCTCAGAAAGCTCCGCTTTTTAAAAGTTAGCAAAAGCATTCTGAAAATATTTTACACCATGGCTATTCAGAGCGTTTTGATGTATGGAGTTGTCTGTTGGGGAGGAAACATCTTACAAAAAGATAAAAATAAGATCAATAATTTAATTTAAAAAGCATCCAAAATTTGTATCTGTGATCTGCCATATTTTGATGAGCTGTACACTGGTGCTTGTATTAAAAAAGCTAATATTATAAATGACCCCCAACATCCCCTGAACAAGGAATATATAAGATCTGTAAGAAGTTTAAGGCTGTTGTCAAAGAAAACTAAAACTGAGCGCTACTTTAAATCGTTTATTCCATCATCAACTAGGATGTTACAATAATGTCGTCATCTTGATCGTAATCTGTGCACAGTTGAATTATGTCCTGCGTGTCAGGTCAATGTGTTTTAGTTAGGGAAGCATATTGTGTGCACTGTTAATTTTGTTGATTTAGTTAATTTATCAGTGTGTGTATATATGTGTGTGTGCGCGCTATGTATCATACTTTCTGCTTCTGTAACTGTATTGTTATGTATTCAATGATCAAAACAAATTTCCTTGTACAAGGACGAATAAAATTTATCTTATCTTATCTTATCTTATGTCCACCTCTAATACATTCTGGCTGCCCACATGGTTAGAAAATACTATAGTCCTCATGAGAAAGCCCCACCCCACAAAAGCTAATTAATGGCTAGAGTAGAGGATGGCGAGTTTGTTGTGCAATAATGGCATCATGTCTGAATCCAGCTGGCACTCTTTTCTAGCTATTGGATGACTGTCCACTTCATCTTCATGGGTCAGACTTTGCTGATCATTTGCACATATATAATAGATGGGTCAATGCCAAAAAGCTCTTTTGACATATATTGCCTTTTTGTCAGCGTGTTATTTCAGTCATTTTTACTCTGATTTGTGTTTTCTTTGTGCATGGTTATTCAAAATTGATCCAACAACCTGCATGAGCAAGATGATCATAGTTGTTTCTCTCGTTTTCTTCGAATTTGAATTTGATTTTGGAAAATGACTAAAAGAAAGGTCTAGTGGCAGACTAGGCTAATAGTTAACGCACTGTCCTTTTGCACCGCTTCTCAGCGGTGTATAAAAACCAGCGTTTTTTCACATCGCTTTTTCCGCATGCACAAACACATTGTTGTGTCTATACTTCACTTTCGCCCGCTAGTTTATAAACGATACAAAGGAGCCTAGGCTTACAGTTACACAGTCACACATCTGAACTTGATTAGTTAATCTCGTCAATCTTCGCCGATTCATTTGCGAACAACAGCATACTCAATTTTAAAATTTGAAATTTCACCAGTTTTGTTATGAAGGTTGGAAGTTCGTTTGCAAGTTTTGACGACTTCTCACGAGCGTTGAAAGACTCTAAAGAGTCAACATACACTTGTTTTTCAATCTCAAATTCCGAAACGCTTGAAGGAAAAAACAAATCCAGAAAGAGAAACCGCGAGCCGTCGAGGATCAAATTTGTAGCAAAATGAAAACCGAGAAAGAACGGCGGTTGTTTTGCACCTCTCCAAAGTGGTGAGAAATAACACAGCCAACGACATTATTTTGCACCTCTCCAAAGCGGTGAGAAAGAACAGCGGTTGTTTTGCACCTGTCCAAAGCAGTGAGAAAGAACGATGGTTGTTTTGCACCTCTCCAAAGCAGTGAGAAAGAACGCGGCCACAAAAGTGACAAGTTAATTATCACTGCCGCATTGGCCATTAGGCCTACTTACCCTCGAGGTCCACCAGGACCTCTTGGTCCCATGAAGCCACCTCTGCCTCTGGGACCTGGAAATCTGTTGAACTTGAATGAATCATTTGGCATTCCCCCATCCATCGTTCCCATTTCATTTTGGTGATCATTCGGCATGCCACCCATCATTTCATTGTTGTTGCCCATCGGCATACCCGAGTCCTCGTGATTGCCCATGTCATTTCCCATGTTCATTCCCATGTGACTGTTCATGCTATCATTATTCATATTGCAGTCATTACTGCTGTGCCCATCTTCAGCATCATCATCGTCCATCATAGATGAATTTCGGCCAGCATCATCCGGCACGTCGTCTCCCATCGCATCCATTGCTTCCATGTCCGCCATATTGACCACAAAATGTCCAAACTGATGTCATGAGCCTCGTTTCAAATACTGTTCGCTTTGCGTGTGCCATCTGCTTTCACTACTCTTTTAGTATGGTAACCCGATGTGATCCATTTACATTTTTCTTTTGGACAAGATATTTATCTTATTAAAGGAGTAATTTAAAGACAACGCTAGAAAATAGCAGAACAAAACTCGGGATTATAAGCAAATGACATTATAAGGAGATCATTCGTACATTATATTCAAACCCATGGTTTTTGCAAAACAGATCTTAAAAAGGGTAGAGACGTAAACAGGTGACATAATTATATGAAGATATACATTGGCAATAAAATTCTGTTGCCTCTCGTCTCTAGGTACAGTTGTCTTTTGTTATCCATAGTAGCAGCAATACATCCCTATTTTATCTCCCCTCCCATCCCCCCAATTATGAATCACCCCCAACTTTTTTTGTTGTTGTTGTTGCTTTTTGCTTCGGTGTAGCCTTTCTGAACTTTCTCCTTCTTTTCTTCAAGATCCTTTCCATTTACAGTCTTTCTCTGCCACACACGAAAACACACCCACGCCCATGAATAGCATTTTTATGGTGGGAAAGAATGAAAAACCATCAAAGTATAGAGCAAAATCGTTTTGGGGAGGAGGCAGGGAGAGTGACAGAAAGAAAGGGGGAGGGGCAAGGATTTCTTGGAATAACGAGAGCAGAAGTGTGATTTATTACATGACCCTTTATTTCTAGGTGCATGTGTTTTGAATGATAGGCGTGGGATAAACTAAAGCAGGTGCAATTGTGCTCCAGGTACCGGTATCGGCATGTCCTCTCAAAATTTATGACTATTTTATATATGTAACGTTTTTCCGTATCGGTAGAGAGCTGCCTTCGATAATAATTAAAACGTTAGGGGGAGGGCAACAGCAGAGCCGGCTTAAGGCATGGGCACACTGGGCAGTTGCCCAGGGGCCGTCAAACATTGGTTTTTGAAACGAGGAAGAAAATCCTACTGCTCCCCAGGGGCCCTTAATGAATAAATGATGCCAAGGTCGCCCTGGACAACACCAGCGTTTAAAATCGACAATGGCATTTATCTTTATAAATATCACAAACTACTGTTGCTTCTAAAGTGGGTTATAACTTTAGAAGATGAAAGGAAAGACGACGGGTTCTCTTTTGTTTGAGTTTGAATCTTGAGTTTAACGGCGCGTCCTCACGATAACGACTGCTTTGCACCTGTTACGGTTTTTTGGCAGACGGGCACTTAACTCCTACACTTTTGACATCATCTGCCTCCCCACTCCCCCGCTCCCAAAATGTAAGCAAGAGCAGCATTTTAGGCGTGCAGTCTAAACATAGTGATATGTAATAAATAGTGTGCGGAAAATGGAATTGAAATCAAATTAAACTGAGCACTCGTAGGGGATAGGCCTACTTAATGATTAATAGCGGGGGATGTTCAGGGTATCCTATAATGTCCGGGGGGGGGGGGGGAGGGGTTAAAATAAGATGGGGGACATTGTAGGATGTCAAACCGGCCCACGAATGCACCTCCCCCACCCCCCGCCCCCCACCCCCAACACATACACACCTCGTCCGTGCCATGTGACAGTAACTATTTCATTCATAAGGTATAAGCTGTAGAAACAGCATTCTTGGTATGAGCCAGGAAATTTGCGCCGAGTAGTTTGAAGATCTGTGTCAAGTGGGCCTAGATACAATATTACATGAATATTTTATGGCGTCTGGGTACTGAGTCCGCTCAAAATTTTACTCTTTTTATTACCATGAGGTCATATCATTTTTCGTGATTTTTAGTTAACTGGCCAATAAACAAACAACCTCTGAACTGAAAGATAGCACTATTATCCCAGTATGAATGCTGATAACAGTGAGTTTGAGTTTTAACTGAGAGATGAACATATCAACCACAATGACTTGATTCGAGACACACCGGGAAATGTACAGATTAATATAGATGTATCCCTTAGTAAGTGGCCATTTCATATCCACGTCTCTCATTCTGTCAATTTTTTAAACTTTTTTTTTTTTTTAATTTGACAATATCATGAATAGTAGTGCGAGAAAGTTGTTTTCAGAATAATTCTGCTTTTTGTATTCTTTTTCCTGTGTGACGTTAAAGCATTTTTGAAAAAGTTTGCCCGAGGAGATGTGTCACCAGATTCCATTTGTGACACCTTTATTTGTAATTTAATAGATATCGATGAAACAGCAGTAAAGTTTGTACAATATTTTGCTAATTAACTGTTACCTTCATTATAAACATTAACTGCGGAATTTTGAGACTATGCATTAATCCCGAAAGTTTGGCACCCCTTGTATTATATTCCTACATGCGCGTGTATGGTAATAATGGAATAGCTTTAACGGAGCAACATAATAACATAGCTACCCCAAATGTCGTCCATCAGCAAGACGGAGTGCTTTTTTTTTTTTTTTGTGCTTTTTTTTCAGTTTCGAATAAAAGTGAAAACTGGAGAGGAAAATGCGTAATATATCTCATTGCTGATAAACTTCACCCAGTATACTTTAAAAATCCAATTTATCTAATTTTGTTTCTTCGAACAAAGTGAACTGTGCTTAAATACTAACATTAAAGTTGTAATCAGTACAAGAAATAAGGCAACACTTGGCTTGCCATGCTACTGTGAACAAGAAAGGTTACTCAGCTAAAAGTAAAAAAATGAAATGCTGTTTACTTCTTCCAGTTTTCCGAAACTGTTACGAAAACATTCTTCTGTTAGCATAACAAGAACTTGAATGTCAGATGACATTTCATGTTCCAAAACACTGCAGGGGAACTACACGGTTAAACGTATCACCAGAAGCAACTGAATGACCTTTGATGTAAACAGTGCCAGCATTGTAATCATATTTTATTTGCTGACATTTTGATATTAATACATGTAACTCCATTCCAGTGGCATTGTAAGTGTGAACCTCAAATTCTGTTGCAAACTGCGTGCCTTTTCTTTCCTGTTGAAACTTTTGCGGTTGGGCGAGTGAGCCAGAGGCGTGACTTGTCTGGCCACACTAACCGTGTTCAATTATTTTGATATTATTTTACTTAATATATATATGAACGCGAGAAAGTGCGAGATTGTGACAACTGTGGTTTATTTCACATCGCCTGACCATTCGGTCAGCCGTGCAGGAATAGAGCTGACGGATCGGTCATCTTCATATTCATGACCTAAGTTTGAATTCTTGTTGCGTGCGTTTTTTTGTTTTTTTTAATCGTGAGTTTCCTCATGTAGGTAAAACTGTCTTCATGTCTAGTTCTCCAGTGCTTTCAAAACTACATGCTATCATTTGTGGTTGTTCTGAACTAATAATGTATTGCAGGACTGGAATAGAAAATATTCCATTGCAGTTTTCCTTATCCTGTACATCACTCCTCTTAACATAATTATGCGCGCACGCAAGCACGCATGTAGTTTATTTGTGGCGGACTGGGTCTAAAAATATTGGTTGTCAGGAGACAAAAGGGGCCCACCCACCAATACAATTCTATCATTTAATTTTTTAGATGAATAAATTAAATTTTCAAAAAAATATGTAAGTGGAAACAAAAAGATGTAATTAAAATTCAGATAGTTTACTTGTAAGTTGTACTGCACATTATACACATTAACAGATAGTTCAAAAGTACAAAAGTATATTTCAAGCAGTCCACAATATTAAGATCAAGCAGTCTGCTATATTAAGAGCATTCGTTTGAGTTCACTAGATGTTTGTGCGAATCTGTCAATAATTGTTCCTGCATCCAATTCATCTAGCGATTCCTTTTCAATGGATAGCAACATGTAGGCTATGATTCCAAGTTCTCCACAGACAGCGAATTTCTTAACTGTGATCTTCAGCTTTGAAAATGCCCTCTCACATTGGACTTGAATAACTGATAGTGTGTAGATGACTTTATAAAGTTCATGAAGGTTATCACATGCCTTGTCATGAAGTCTGTTCGATGCCATAATTTTAAGTATACCCGATGGGCAAGTGCTGCAAATTTTATAGTTGTTGCACCTAGATTCTGTATGCTCACCATCATTAAGCAACAGCTTTAATACATCAAAATTTGAGGCAAAAGATGCCAATTCCAATTTTACTTGATCTTTGCTGATTTGTGGAAACAGCTTAATAATACCTTCCAATGCTTCATCTTCAAGGCCCTTCTTAGCAATAGTTTTAAACTTTGTTGGGTCTAAACAGGATGAATCTTTATACAACTGTTTATGTTGTACAAAGCGTGATTCTAATGACTGGACAATGCGATCAATTATTAGGCTAAACACGTTTACCCGAAAATCAGCCAGAGAATCCGAGGAATTTCTTTCATCATCAGTAAACATATCCGCCATTCTTTTCTTCTTTCTCTGCCTCTTAACTGGCAATGCTGTTTCCAAAGGATCAGTTTCCAATGTTTGATTTGCATCCATATTCATCTGTGAAATCTGGTCATTACATTTATTTACAAATTCCAAAGCCTTGCTGTGAACGTTATCAAATGTTCTTGTCTGTTCCTTCAGCTTTTTTGTAGCTAAATCTACCAAACTCCATGCGGTAAACATACCCAAACCGCGTTGTCTGTAGATAACTTGACAACGGGGCTGTAGTTTCAAATAATTATATACAAGTATATAAATGCTGACAATATGTTTTCAAACTTTGAAAGACTTTGATGTAAAACATATGCTTTGGTGTAAAACATATGTTTTGTATTTGCATCAAACTTGTCTAAATCGTGTATGATCACTGATAAGCATGTCAAGAGATCTAAAAAAGTACTAGCAGTTGCTTCAGCAAAGCGTCCAAATATAGTTGCTGCTGCATTGGATTTGCCTGACCATTTAGTCTCGCCTATTAGTTCTAATCGTTTCATTTTTCTTGTCCTAGATGTTTTCCAGCAACGTCTATCCATACAGCCATTCTTTTGTGTGATGCTTTTACAAAAGTTGCTAAATTCTGAAGCAAATTGAATAAAGAAACTGCAGGTACACAACATTTTGTTGTTTCAGTTATCACCAAATTCAAGACATGGGCATGGCACCATAATTTATAATGAACATGTTAATCAGCCACATCAGCAATTTTTCTTTGTACACCATTATACTGGCCATGGTAGCTTGCAGCGCCCGCTGTGCTATCAGACAGACATTTTTCGGGGTCAGTTTTAAATTGCTGTAATGTTGCAATCAATCGATCAAAAAGTCCTTGTCCTGTACCATCAATACTTGGCACAATTGAAAGTAGTCTCTCACAGGTAACGCACATACCGGATAACAATGCTAAACTGATCGATGGGTGAAATACCTTGTGTTGAATCGACCTACATATTTTTTGATAATTTATATTTTAAATATATTGTCTAATGTCTAAGGGAGTCCACTTCCTCAGGGGCCCACTTGCCATTGGGCAAGCTGACAACCTGGCCAGTCCGCCACTGCTACACACACACACACACACACACACACTATCATTGCTGAAGTTTTAATAATTACTTTTATCTGAATCAAGCTGACTTTTGCTCTAAATCTAAAATTTCGCAGTTTTCGGTCGGAAAGACTGTCACATAACAACTTTAGTCTGGCATCTATTTCATGCTATGTGTGTTAATCGCTAAGACGCCCATTTACTATGAAAACAGGTGTCTAGAGGACTGATTCGCCGGGGGGGGGGGGTGCTGCTGCTCCCCCGCTTCCGCAAACGGACGCTCCTAGAGTCACGTCTTTGTAATATCCCGATGGTGTTACTTAAATGGAACGCCTCTTCAGGTTTCGAGAGACACCTGATACTTCTGAAAAAAAAAAGGACACTTACTATTTTTTTGTCATTTCTTGCAATGAACAGAAGGATGCTTGATCCAGGACGTTTCCTAACTGTTCATAGTCTCGGTTTCCGTTACTGTTGTTGTTTCATTTCATCGGACGTGGTAGTTTTGGCTCGAAACAGTTCGACAAGATTAAAATTGTAATTTCAATTCACCAGAGGCACAAAAAAAAAAAAGCACGAGACAATAAAACTGCTACCTCTACAAGAGAACATCAGTAATAAGTGTAAAGCCGACAGACAAGAGAGTCACGGAGCATATGGCTTCCACGTGCCGGAAGACTTTATTGTGGGCCTATATGGCAATTTCTGTCACGGCACGGTGCGTTCAAGATTTCATACGCCCGAATTCTCAAGAAATTAAATGTGTGCTCTGACGCGCAGGCAAGTCAGAGATGAATGACAATTACATGTGTCATGTGACTTACTTCACAACTTTGATGATGTTCGTCCATCGTTCTCGATGATGACCATGACTTCATCTACTATTGGTTTGCGGGGTGTCTTCTAAAGTGGCTGATGCGTCCAATGTGGGCACGGAACTGCCTGCCACATACTGCGCACTTCGGCTAGTGGGTGGGTGGGAAGAAGAGCTGGCTGCTCGTGCTTTCCGCGATGCCCTTTTGCTTTCAGTGACTGCCTTGCGGCGTTGTTCATCACCGACCTAAATGTCAAACTCTACAGTGCTCTGCCAGAACTGCATAAACCCGTAGATTTTATTAAAAGAACAAATCTGCAGATTTAGACTGGTGAACGAAAGATGAAGAAGAAGATCTGATTTTGCCCCTTCCTTTATCAGGCTGCGTCATGTTGGTCGGTCTGAGGGAAGAGTTTCCCAATTCTCGATGAGGAAGTCCATATCTTTGGGGTCATCTTAAGGCTGTATTTGTAGGGAGATTTGGGTCGTCCCATTTGTCGTATTCCTTCCGGAAGATCTCCACAGAGAAGGACCTTGTGGATGTGCTCTTCCTCCAGGCGTAGAATGTGATAGGCCCACCTTGCTTGTGCCTCCACTAGGAGAGTGTGTATACTATGCATGTTGGCGCGGGAGGGGACCTCTGCGTCTGGAATTCGTTCCTGCTATTTGGTGTTCAACAGGCTGCGAAGACAGGTTGTATGGAAGTGGATCAGCTGCCTTGCATGTCTGCTGTATAAAACAGTCTATGATTCGCACGCATACAGGAGCGTTGTTATCACCACTGCTTGGAAAGACTTTGAGCTTGGTATTGAGGCTAAGTCCCCTGCGCTCCCAGACATTGGGTCGGAACTTGCCGAAAGCACTGCTGGTCTTGGCGACTCTGTTCTTAACCACCTCGTCAGTGGTGGTATGTCGTGATAGGGCGCTGCCCAGGTAATTGAATGTGTCCACATCATCGAACATTTCACCATTTACTGTGATGTTTGGTTTTGTGTAGGACCTTCCGGGGTAGGGCTGAAACCTGACTTCGGTTTTCTTAGTGAGACCGAAGTTGGCACAGGCCCCAGAGGGCTTAAGTCTATGGTAGTTTCTATCTTCCGCCCAGTGATGGCGTCGAGGGCACAATCGTCGGTAAACTCATAAGTGTAACAGGGTGTGTGTGTGTGGGGGGGGGGGGATTTTATACTCAGTAAATAAAAGCAATTTAAATTTTTCTTGGGAGAAAAAAGTAAAGAAGTCAAACAAGAACTGAGAGAAGTACAGAAAAGAAAAAGCAGTGACCATAATTATTAACCAAAGTCTATTTATAACTACTACAGCTATCATTCAGGGACATGTGCCAGAGATGTGAATGTTACTGATATTGCTGTCAAGTCTTGGGAGGGCCTTGCCGATGACCGCGCAAAGTGGAGAAGCCCCTGAGCCAACACCTCAAGATAAGGGAAAAGAAACTTACGGGTGCAGCGGAAGACAAGCGGGTCATGGAAAAGAATGCCATAAACCGCATCCGCATAAAACAGTTAAATTCAAATTGCAACAAATATATTTATATAACGCTCTTTTTGATTCACCAAGTTGCCCACAAAAGCCTTATCAGGCGACTTCGTGAGATCATTAAATTTAAATTGAACTTTCTACCCAAGTTTCACTCCTGAATGATCATCCGACTACCATTTCTCTCTTTCTAAAGACAAAATTATGAAACGTGATACATTTGAATACCATATTATTTGAGGAGCTTTCCTGGGACAAATTAAAATGTTTGAATATATCAACGAACAACTCCGTTAAACGTAGACAAACTTTTTATCTCTAATTTTGTCTAAAATAATCTTCGGTACAATAGAGCATATTCAATATGAAAAGAAATTCGTCTCTGAAAATGATTGTGCTTCAATGCTTCCCTGTAATTCTGAGGTTATTTTCATGTAACTAAAATTATTTCGTTTCATTTCTATCAGAAATTAAAACACGTGGAAATACGTTTATAAACAAAACTACTACCGGTTATGACGTCGCAACTGACGAAAAATACACAAAAGCCAGAAGAAGGACAGAGACACCTACGCTGCTGAGTGTGTCCTCCACGACGTCGACAGGTTGGCAGGCTTCGGTAACATCAATTTTCGGTCGCTGTTAGAGGCAGTATTTTCTTTTGTGTAGAGAAACAACTGCACGGCGACCACTTGAGTTAAAATGAGTGATAATACAGGAGTCACCGTGCCTGTTGTGATTGAACCAGGCGACTGTCTGGTGAGCACTGTCGTGGAGGATGTCTCGCATCAGTTGGGCCAGACTTCTCTTGGGGGAAACGGCGACGAAGGTCCGACACCAGGGTCGGAAGCTCCAGTTGTTATTGTTGCCCCGTCACTTCGAGTTGAAAAATTGAAAGGTAATGGGAATCGGCTCGATTCAAGTTTCTGTGCTAGCGAAGAAGAAGGTAGTGGCCGACAAGATTATTCAGATGAAGGTGATGGTGATCATTCAGGCAATAACAGCAGCATCCCAGATATGGCACTAGATGTGGATTCACTGATTGATTGCCCTGATGAAGAATTGCAACAGAAAATAATAGCTCTGGTGGAGCATTATTTTTCAGATGAGAGCATTTTAAAAGATGCCTTTCTTCTTAAACATGTTCGACGAAATCGTTTTGGATTCGTTAGCATCAAACTAATTACATCTTTTAAAAAGATGAAAGCACTAACAAGGGATTATCGTGTTGTTGCTTATTGTCTAAAGGGATCAGAAAAACTGGAACTCAATGATGAATGTACCAAAGTGCGAAGGAAAGACCCATTACCAGACTATGATGAAACTGTACCATCACGAACTGTTGTTGCTCTGAACTTGCCACTTGAAAATCCTACAATGGAAAATATGGCAGAAATCTTCTCAAAGTGTGGTTGCATCAACAACTTTCGTATTTTGCGCCCAGGATCATCAATCCCAACTGACCTTCACAAATTTGCATGCAAGCATCCAGAAATGGGAACAACCATGTGTGCTGTAGTTGCTTTTGAGAATTATGAGCAGGCCAAGAAAGCTTGTGAAATTCTTACAAATAATGATGACTGGAGAAAAGGTATGCGCGTTGTTCCTCTTATGGTTCCAAAAAAGAAAGAAGACAAAGATAAAAAGGACAGGAAAGACAAAAAAGAGAAAAACAAAAATGATGGTAAAGAAGAGGACATTTCACCTGAAGAGTGTTCAGCTGATGACAAGAAGAGACGACGCCGAGGCGGTCGACGAAAAAAGACACGTGTTGATGAATTAACTCATGATTCCTCTTGTTACAGCAGTGGATCTGAAGGTGATTCCCCAGCAAAGCCAAATATTTCATCAAGCAACAAATTCCGTTGCGGGGATCATCTTAGTCCCAACATGACTCCCTCAAGGGGTGGTCGTACCAGCCCTGTAGGAAGTCCACACAACAGAAGAAGAGGGCATGGTAAATCACCACTTGCTGACTCCAACCAAGGTCTCAGTCCACGAAGTAGCCCAGAAACTGTGCGGCGAGGAATTGATTCATCTGGGGGAGACAGCACTCCATCAAGCCCATGGGTACAGAGGCGCCTTAGAGTTGCCCAGGAAAAGATAAATGGTGGTAGTCCACTGGGCAGCCCTCTTTTGGGTAGACGCAACCCAGATGGCTCTTTCATACCTGGATCAACACCAAGGATGCTGGACATGACAAATGTGTTGCGTCAGCCCAAAGGCCCTGATGACACCAAAGGATTTTATGGGGGAATGGGCAGAGGCAAACCTCGCAGCAGTACCATAGCTTGATAACACAGCAGTTATTGGTAATCACAGATAACCCAACGCAAGAGGAATGAAAGTTAAAAAGTGACCATCATATAAATCAAAATTCTAGTTTTCCACATATTTACAATTTGCTGTGGAAAGTGTAAATGAATCTACAGTTTGTGTTAAAAAGAGGAGGAGAACATGACTCTCAGAGTTGAAAGGATAGCAATATTGGACATGTAGTTTATTTTATTTTGAAATTTATCATTCTTTAATGAATCATCTTTGAATATGTAACATTCATAGTATGACATGTTATTTTTGTAGTTGAAGAGCTGAATTCAGATGTCTCTTGACACTGTTTAATGATTTTGATTATTTTAATTTGAAAGAATTTCTCGTTCAGAGTAATGTTAAGAGTTGTTGAAGTTTTGTAGGATAAAGTTCCATCATGTTGAGAAGAATGATTTAGATTAAACTTGTAACATTTCACTTGAGGATGTCTTGTCTTGTGAAATAACTTTTTAAAAAGAAGCCTTGTCCTGCCTTTTTTTTATCTGGACTCTCTCATTGAAAGTTGGAATTTTATTCGTGTTATGGGTTTTTAATTGATTGTAGTTACTTCATGGTTTGCATTACATTTACAAAGCTAACCATTATAAGTTAAGCCTACACACAAGCTAATGTTTGTCAAGTAATTTTCAGTCATGACAAGGATTAGGCAGTCTCAGTTGTGTGTCGCCAAAAAAATGGCATGCCGACATGTCCACCACCATATTTTTAAAATGTGTTCCAGTTCATTTGCTGCATCTTTTATTAATTATTTTTGTACATCAAAATGAACACTTTGCTGCAAAAGACAAAATCTTCCTTTTCTGTAATCTGAGTTATTATCTGTTACTCTTTCTTGTCATGTATTGTTTCCCAAACCACACCACAAACTCATCTAGGTAATTGCAGTTTCAAGAAAATACACTTAGTAAGTCCACATTTTTATATTTGTTTTTTTTGTTTTTTTTTGTGCAGTGTAGTGTAGAAAAGAGACACCGGTACTAACATATGTTATAATGATATACATGTATTATACAAGCAATGTATGAACATTGACCAAAAAAAAACAGAAAAAACTTGCCCCAAAACCTGTACCTGAAGATATAGCATCCCCGAGAGAGACGAAAACTTGTACGGTTAGTTTTGATTGGATAACATTAGGAGCATAAGAATTGGTTGACTGTTCTTTTTTTTTATTTTCTTCTCTTCATAGGAAAGTTGCAAGGCTAATTAAAATTACATGTTATTTTATTTGTGGCAGAACTTGAATTTTATGGGTGATGGCCATGTTTCACCGGAATAGTGGTAGAGTTACAAGCATTACACAGTTTACAGGCTCAGTTTCAAAACAGACATGTCTGGAAAGTATAGTGATGAACAACTATGAAAGTGAAACTGAAATGATGTATGATAAAAAGAAGAAGAAAAACATTTAAAGAGAGGAAGTGAATAACCTAGTTCATGCACTGATGAAGGTTGTGAACATAATGCTTCTTGTTTTGTCAGTGAATTGTGAAAACTCATTGAACTGAAGGCATTACATTAGTTACAGAATCAGTCAGCAGTAGCTCCGTAAGAAACTTTTTCTGTATTTTATGGCCTACTACTTATCAATGTAGGTGTCAGATAAAAAGAGGTCATACCCAGTTACCATACAGTATACATCACGTTACATATAATGGCAACTTGCAGATTACCAGGTTATAGATCTCCAAACCTCTACAGGCTGTTAAAAATGCAGTGAATACAAAAACAAGTGGACAGTGTATACATGTAATTTGATGTCCGTGTTTTGGTAGTGACATGCTATGTAACATTATGAACACTACTGTAGCAATAATTAATATGGTTTCAATCTGATCTTGTGAAATTAAAAAAATTTTGTAAACATTGAAATTTATGTTCACAATAGTGATAACTTTAGGCAGGGTACCTTTAGGTTGTGTGTGTGTGTGTTTTTCATGTTTTATTGTGGCTGCTGCTAGTTCTTTTCTTTCTGCTTCGAGGCAAACAAACTCCTTGCCTCAACCACAGATGTTGTCTGTGGATGGTAAAGGACAGTATCCTCAATTTGTGGCTGATGGGAAAAGTTAGTGGTAAAATTATAGATTTAAGTGTTTGAGGAGATCAGTCCAGACTGCCAGTGTCTTCTTTCTTTTATTTGATTTTCACTGAGGAGAAAAAAAGACCGACAACTTTTACTTGAAGGGTAAACACTTGTTCTAATAGAGAAAATGATTACATTATGTTCTTGACTGCCACCATAGAACTTTCTTCAAATTACTTATTATGGAAATGTGATAATGCCTGCGAAGGCAGTTAGTTTCACATCTTTTTACATGGTATGAAAAAAAGACTGGTTTGAAATACTGTACCTTCCCTCACTGGAACAGCAGGGATCTTTTAAGTAATGTGTTGTTAGCATTTTGGTCTTAATGTTTAAACTTCTTTATTGACACAGAAAGTATAATACATCATGTAACTGAGTTGAGCATACAGCGAGGAAGGGTACTGTCTTGAGGCTTGCAAATTTACAGTGATAAAATGGCACTATTCATCTCGAAGAAAGTTGGTACTTACCATGTTGAAGCATAATTAATACACTAAGTCACTTAGTATTTTGTATGCCACAAAATGTATTCATTTGAGTACTTCTGATAAGAAAAGGCAGAATTTTCTTTATAAAAGCAGCGAAAGTGCAAACAGATTAATTTCTTCTTTTCATGTCATTAATTTAAAAAAGTATATTACCTGTTCATGATATTATACATGTAGTGTGTTCCTCTCAGCTGAGTCTTCCTATTGCACTGATTGTTCCTGCAAGAGCTATATCAAAACATGTGATCTGAATTTTTTTTTTTTTAGTTCAGAAACAGAAATAATATTAAAATCTTGCCAAAAAATATGATGAAGAAGGGTGTCATTCACTTTCAGCATGATTATATTATATTAAATGTCTGCCTGGGGTTTCCAAATTATACAAATTATTGTATTTATTTTTTTTTTTTTTGGTCTGTGTCATTTCTCATAAATAATGTTCACTTACAGCTGTTTGTTTTATGAGGGGCAGTATAAAAGAGAAAATGTAGTATCGTACACTGAGCAAATTGTTTTCATGCTAACACCATATGACTGAAATTAAAATTAGCGGTACCGTTTTCTTTCATTTTTTGGCATGTCTTTTCCCCCAAATCTGGTGTTTAACATATTTCGCCAGTTAAATTGCCCAGATACCCATAGCATAATTCTCTTGATTCATTTTATGAAAGTAGAATACATGGACCACAATATTGCACTATTGCAACTCACAAATTTTAACTAAATTTTAGATCTTGGATTACCCCCTGTAATTTTTCTAGTCATTAATGAGTTTAAGAAAGGGTCACTCAGGTTCACCATTCATGAATTTTATATAACGTGTATTTTTATTTGTCCCTGTCTCTCAACCTTTTACTTTTAGCAGTTGCTCCAAAGACAGGCTCCACTCTTTTTTATAATTTAAAGTGATTTTGTCTGGGGCCCCAGGGGTTCATCATTAACATTCCCCAATCCATGGCAACTCTGTATTATATATATTTTGAGTGTAACTTCAGTAGTGTATTATGAATAATTATGTGTACATGTTCAGTAAGCAACGAATGTGGTTTTATATGTTGCAGTGAACCTCTTAACTTAATACTAGTTCATCTAACAGTAAATTGTAATCTTTTTGTACATTGTACATGTATCAGTTTGTTATGCGTGTATTCATTGTACTCAATAAATCAGAGTGAAAGGTATATTTGTGCCTTAGACAGAAAGGTCACAGAACAGCTAATTTCAATCTCGTTCATTCTGGCAGAATATGATCAATATCTTTTTAAAAAAATTTTTTTTTTTTTTGGTGGTTTAAATCTGTCAAATATTTCATAAGCATGGTCCAAAAGACTTCAGTGACGGTGTAAATATAGATATATATGTATTTATCACTTGTATTATCTATGTCCACTAAAATGAGCTTTCTGTGTTAGTTAAAATTTGTATTATCATGAATATATACACACACA
The DNA here is from genome assembly GCA_963931925.1 of Onchidella celtica. Taxonomy (NCBI): domain Eukaryota; kingdom Metazoa; phylum Mollusca; class Gastropoda; order Systellommatophora; family Onchidiidae; genus Onchidella; species Onchidella celtica. The sequence goes on along the minus strand of OZ007567.1, from coordinate 68,409,334 downwards.
TAATGCATAAATTATATTAGTCATTTCTGGCATGGGTTGTTTTTCACATGACTTTTATCTCAGTTATTTTCCCAGCAACATAGAAAATGTTCTGCCTTAATCAAGTCTTCTCTATTCTTTAAGTTTTGCAATGGAAACTGCAGTATATTTATATGAAGTATATTATGGCCTTTAATACATAATGAATTTTCGATTGAAGTTTAAACTTTTTTTAAATTGAAAGCTTGTCTTTCCAAATGGGGTTTCCAGAACTTCAAATTTTGTGACGACTGACTCAGAAGATTCATTTCCATTGAGAATATGTAACAAACAGTTGTTAATTTACCATTTGGAAAGGTCTGTTCACAACTGCCTAAGTATTATTTTAAAAAATTGCAAATGGTAATTTTTTTTCTCCCTTAGTTAAATTTTGGGGGTTAGTTATTATGAATGAAAAATTAAAATATCAGAATTTAGAGCTTTATTATTTGAAAGATTTAAGAGGACATTTGTTGATACATTATATAAATTATCCTATAAAATGTATGAATGAATTTGTGTGATTTTGCCATTTGAGTGCTACTGCCCACCAGACTTTATCACTTGAGACATCAGCATGCTATTGTTAATGAGATAAAACAGTTTCTCCATTTTAAGTAAATTCAAGCAATATTACTTGGTATTTCATTGAATGAATTTTTTCCATTTTATGCATTTAAAGTCGTGATATATGTACAGTGATAAGATAAGATAAGATAAGATAAATTTTATTCGTCCTTGTACAAGGAAATTTGTTTTGATCATTGAATACATAACAATACAGTTACAGAAGCAGAAAGTATGGATACATAGCGCGCACACACACATATACACACACTGATAAATTAACTAAATTAACAAAATTAACAGTGCACACAATATGCTTCCCTAACTAAAACACATTGACCTGACACGCAGGACATAATTCAACTGTGCACAGATTACGATCAAGATGACGACATTATTGTAACATCCTAGTTGATGATGGAATAAACGATTTAAAGTAGCGCTCAGTTTTGATGGTCAGTATAATGTATGCATGTAAACAGCTCCCACTTCTCTGTAGTCAAACACAAATGAATTAATCAGAAATCACTTCTCAGTTCGGCTTGGTTTCCAACACATGGGTCGGCCTACTTAACCTTTTTATACTTATTCCAGTAGGCCTACTACTTATTCATCATTCAAGCAAATTTTTTTCCCAGGGATTGGGTTTTTTGTCTAGTCAGTAATAACACCTGTTTAGGCAGTATCTCTTTCCATGGGTTTTGTTTATTTTTGCTCATGGATTTCCGACATAGAGCACATTATGCCATCCTTAATTTTAAACTACATGTATTGTTTTGTTCATGTTTCTTTGTTTAATGCATTCCATCACAAACTTGAAATTGTGTATATATATAATACTGATGGTTTAACTGATAATACATGTATCATAAGCAGAAATTTTAAGACATTTATTGCCTGACTTTCATGCAAATTTTATCACTGTACATGTATTTTCACAGGGAGAAACACTGTTGTCAAAGAAGTATATTGGCCTGTCTGAGCAGTGTGATTAAACCCAATGTAGATTGGAAATTATGTACATGTATATTATATGTCTGCTGACAACCACCCCTGTGGGTACCAGAGTTTATGTAATAGTTTTATTTTCTATCATTATCACATATCAAAGAAAGATGGCATGTAGTGCATTAGAATTTCCACACAAGAAAGGTTTTACTTCTTTCACTTTCAGGCAAAGTCAAACTTGTTGTTGGCTTGTTGTTTTATTTAATTTGTGAAACTTCCAATGTGACATACTTTTCACTCAAGTCTGTAGCATTGTTTAGTTCTGTTGTATTGTAGAGAACAGCTGGCAATTCTGTAGAACTCTGTTGTTCCTAAAATAAGAAAAGGTGAAGTATCTTCATGATGACTGATCAGTCTGAGAATTAACTGCGGAAATGCAGAGAATACAGTCCTTGTTATCAGATTGAGAGTAGTGAGATGTTGTTTTATACCTTTTCTAAAACCTCAATTCATACAACAAAACACAGTTAATAAAATTGTGTAAGAAATCTATGAGGGATTTTCTGGTCATACATGTATTAGCAACTTAACCCATACCCCGCGCGCTACCCGTAAAGCCCGCTGCACAGTCAGTGACCTTACTCACGGAGAATCTTATCTGGGGTCAATGACCTGTGCCGCTATGCGATGACCACAAACGCTGCCCACGTGGTTCGGTTTTTATTGATAGGTATGAAAACATTCGCTGCTATGCCTTATCACGCTTGATAATGAATTAACCAGCAAAACCTTAGTCTGTCAGTCTCTAACCAATGATCTGACTTATGATTCCAAACTGACAGCTGTAGTTTTCGTGAGAACGAAGTATGATAACTAGCCACGCCCTCCCAAGCCCTACACAAATGGTTTCATCCTGATTGACACATACTAATAAACCAATGTGGGTATTTGGGGCAAAGATTATTTCAGAGCTTGTTTGTGATTGGTTCTTATACAGACAACTCCAGATGGTGGTCAGCTCGTGAGAAAATGAGATAATATTGCAAATTTGTTGAGCTCAGTTCACATGTCGATGTTACATGTTTTGAAAGTGTGGGGAGAGCCTTTGAAAGCTTAGTCTTTGTGATTCCGACCAGTGGTTCACTGGTTAACATGTCCATATCACAATGCGTTTGATTTAGAAGAGATACAGTGAACAATAAGACGGTGGTTACGTCTCAAAAAGGTCAGTGACCTGATGCGTGAAAATACGGCTTGCGCGTGGCGCGGTCAGCTTGACCTTCCCGACTTTTGCCGCCCGTGCGGCGTGAGCGCTTGCAAGTAAATACCGACAATTGCCGCCCCTCGCTGGGTGAGGGTTAAGTAATGCACAAATAACAGTAAAGAAATTGAGAAATCTTTTTTTCCAGTCTTGAGAATAAGCAGTATCATATCATTGGGACTGTTACCTTATTGAATGGATTGAAAAATTCTGATACTAGTGATACATTTTCTGATTAGTGTTCAATGGCCAGAATAGGAAGTAGACATTGTTAATGATGTGAATTACACACACTGGATTATTTTGGATTCAGAGAGTGCAACTGAACAGTGTAATTTAAAGATTATGCTTTTTCTCTGTAAGTAATTAAAATGATGTGATCATCACATTATGCACAAAGTATCATGAACTGATTGTGTGATTTGTTATTTTGAATTAGTTTGAAATTTAGTACATTACATGAAACAGCACTCCTAGTGTTGCCATCAAGTTTGTGCAAAGAAGATCTTCACGTGAAGCCAGTGAAGGAGTGTACCTAGTTCCTTTGGGAAATGGCAGTCCAAACTATAACTAATTGTATGTCATTATAAATGTATTACACTTAACTTGAAGAACAAGAACTGCTTTAACATCTAATACCTGTACAAATGAAAGTGAAAATTAAAAATCTTGAAGTATTTATGATATGGGGACCCTTGTTCTGTTCCCCATACTCCCGTCCTAGTGAATGCCATTATGATTACATGTACCTAGAGTTTACCTTGTCTGTTCTAGTATTGTTGTTTTGACAAAGTGTTCTGACTCTCAAAAGCTCAATGCTCAGAAAACTGATTTGTTCAAAACTGTGATTACAGATCAGATTTGAAGTCATTTAGTGCATGTGAGTCCTGACAGGCAGTAGACTCTGATTTTCTTATTACCTGATGTATAATTGTATTCTTTACATTTTTAATTTGATTTTCTTAAACACTGGATCACTTTGTCAGCACACACTGTCTTCCAGACTATAATACAGCATTGTTATGGTTGGTTAAGAATAGGTCGATCAATTACCAAATATTTCACAGATCCACTTTTCTGGTGGATAGTTTGCAAATTGCATTAAATTTGGTTGCAGCTGCACTTTAATATATATTTGTCATATTTGTAATGAATGCCCAAATTCAGTATACAGGAAAATACTGCCAGGTACCCTTAAATAATTGCAAGGCTGTCCAAACCAATAAGATTATTATCATTCCTATTGTACGAATTGCCTGAGAAAAAGACCTCCCCTGACATAATGGAGATGGCTAGATAAGAAGTTAGATCGCAGTCACCACATTTGTGGAATGATGATATGGGAGGTTTGATTGTCGCTCGAAACTAAAAACTTGATCATAGGGAAATTATCAAGAACAGTACCTGTCAAGTATTTGCACACTAAATGTATGTAGTTTATTAGTAGCTTTAGCCGAAAGGGTGATTTTTTTCCTTTAAACCAAAGAGAAAACAAAAACAAACAAAAAACTATTCAGGTACACTGTACATGCATAAAAATTTATATAATGCAGACAGCCTTATTAATGCTTTGATAAACTTCCAAATCCCACAAAAAAAATCCCCATGTCAGGTTTGGTAGATCTATGTAGGACAACAGTTTTATACACCATTATTTGAACACTGAAACAATTACCCATCGTAAGAAGTTTAGGATGTTGTAATTAAAGTACGTATGTACATGTATTAAAACACTGATTTCTATCCAAATGCTGACCAACTTTGGACCCTTGTCAACATTATTCATTTAGACTCTAAGTTAGAGGGACGTACTGCAGTGATAACTGAAATCTACATCCCATCTCTTCTAATTCAGTTTATTGGTATTGCATAACTAGGGTGAGAGAAACAGCTCTGGCATTCAGTTTGGCAATAACTCCAAGTATTGCCATGGTAACCTAATAAAATTGGCTGCCACATTGAATTTTATACATCACAACAAACTTTCAAATACCACATCTACATGTATATTAGATCTATGCTCTCCTGTTGTTCAAATATCTCAAAATTGCACACAAATACTCTTAGACAGATCTGTTTTAAAGATTTTGTCAACACACTTTGTCCATATGTATTGAAAACTGCATTTCATTCTATTTTTTTAAAATTTACATGCTGCATGTAACAGATCATTATGAATCTGTGGTGAACAAAACATCGTAAAACATAAAAGTTACGAAAAAAATTGAATCCCCATGACAAAATGGCCAAAAAAAAAGGAAAGAAAAAGTCTAGCATGTTACATGAACAGGGAGGGGAATTCTCAGGAAATTTCCTGAACTCTGGATTTTTAAAATTGTTTTTTTTTTTTTTTTGCCAGAAAGTATTTGTGTGTTGTCCAATACGAATTGGCCTTTGTGTATGTGTGTACTGCAGTACGCAGTGGCGCATTGCATCAAAAGTTCAGGAAATTTTTCTTTCAGTAGTTCCCATCTCTGCATGAAGATCTGTCTAGAACCCGTGGAGAGATTAAGTTTTTCATGAATGTATTTTGATCAGTCGAGAAAATGGCCACTTTTGTCACAATACTTTATATCTGCCTTGGCATATATGTAGTTTGCTAAGGTGCTATTTTGAACATGTTATTGTTATTTCTTTGAACTGAAACTTTCAGACAAGAAAAATAAATGGTCTAGAGAAGTACCAAAAACACAAAATCAATACATGTATTTTCTGCTGAACTCTGCACCGTAAAACCCAAACTCAAACTGATTTTCACTGCCCCACATTCCCGCTCCCTCCCCCTCCTTTAAAAAAAAAAAGGATTTGTGAAATCTTGTTGAATTTTACTTCATGGCCATAATTTGCTTTTTTATAACAAATAGATGAAGTTCCCAGCATTATCCGGGATAAGCCTGTAAATCCACCATTCCATCTCTCTCTTTTTTTTGGTATAGAAAGCTTCCCGTATTCTGCATTCTTTACTACAGCTTTCCCGCACACTAGAGCAGTACACACTCATTTCTGGTAGGAAAATCGCACACATTGAATTGAACGCGTATTAAATATCGTTTTCAGTGCTGTGGGCCTACTACAGGGAGCCAAAACAAAGATCATTTTTACAACTTTTTATTTAAAAATACCTGAATTTAGTGAAACTTGAATCAACACAATCGGTCGATACAAAAGCGATTGAGCTGGATTAGTTGACACTTTGGAAAATTAACTTTATCATTGTTGAATCTGTCATTGAGGCTGTAGCGTCAAGCAAAAAAAGGGTCAAAATTAAACCACAAAAGAATTACACACGCCACCATTTTTTTAATATTACGATAATAGGCCTACATGTACTTTATTATTTCATCAGAATGGTCCAAAGAATGAAATTATATAATTGAACGGTTTTTTACTCAGAACCAGTTCCGTGTGCTTTCAAGTAATGCACCCTTCATGATGTAACAAAGTTTCTTGTGTTCCCTTGGTTTTTTCTCTTGTCTCAGGATGTTGAACAAATGCAACATGTTTCCAGTGTGCAAATTATATTAAAAATAAGCTACATTTATTTTGCCTGCACTGTTTGTAAGACATGGGGTTTGCTCTTCTCCCAGTACTGCTGTGGTTGTTATTTATGCTGTCTAAACAGCAAGGATAATCAATCAGATCTTGCATCTTTTTCTCTTTTTGGGGAAGGTAGTCCACTGCTATTATAATTTTGTTACTGTACCACATGTTTTCTTTTATATTATATATTGCTACTTACATAGTATTTTCTTAGTTGGATCCACCTTTGATACTTTGGATTCAAAGCCTTGGGCCCACTACCTTAATGATAATTGATGCTGTTATGTGCCTTTTGACAGCGAGGAACATTTTCTCAAACTTGTTTTGATTTCCTGTCAGTGCCCCTTGGAACAGTTTGAGGAGTGAAAGCCACAGCCATTCACAATTTGATGGCCTAAACTACATTACATACAGGCCTGCCAGTTTTTTTTTGGCAGATATTGATGATTTTGTGAGATTCGGAGCACAGTATGCCTGCCATTTATAAGTTTGGTCAGTCTGCTGAAAATGGTAATACATGTACATGTAGTATGTATGTATGTTAATTGTTGGACAAGCTGTGAAATGTAAAGATTTGGAGATTTCTTGTAAGTCTGGGGTGAAAACCTCATTTGTTTAAGAAAATTTTATTCTGTTCTCAGGCCAAAACTGGCATTACTTGTCTTCATGAATTCATTGCTGTGGCATCTGTCTTTCGATAAGTATTACTATTAGCACTGACATTTTGTATACTTGTTTATAGTTTATAATGCACAAAAATGAGTAAATGTGTATGTATGTTATTTTTTGCTGTTTCTCATTGTAGTACATAATATGTGAACAGTTGTCTCAAACAACCTCACAGTGAGTTACTTTGTATTACATGTATTTTGTTCTTGACACACTTTTGTGTGTCATTTTAACCTGCTCTTGTTACCATTATCATTGTATGCGTAATATCCCATCATTTGGATCTGTGGCATCTGTTAAGGAATTTTTTATGAGCTAATTCTGATGGCAGATTAGCTTTTTGTACACAGGATGAAAGGAAGTCTCAAAAAGAGTTACATAGGTGCATGTATAACAATTTTTGTTCATCCAAAGCCAATCACTAACAGACGAATAGTTTTGTTTGTTGTTGTTTTTAACACCATGAACATTTTCATGAAATTTAAACCAGTTTGAGTTTTTAAAAGCTTATTATTTGAACCAGTTGACGCATTTATGTTCCATCCGTTCATTTAGCTGTGAATGGTTACCCCCACCGGCAGAATGACTCTACTTTTTGAGGTAAGACCCTGCAATTTGCAAAGATAATAATCAGATCTCATTGAATTGAATGTTCGCAGATGAAGCTTGTGCCATTTCTTGATTTATTTTGACCCACCAACTCAAATTCTAGACTATATCTTAAATCTGTGGAATTTGAATTGCTGTTCCATTGTTGTAAATTTTTGCAGGAAAAAGAAATCACTAGAAAAAAAAGTAGAATGAATCTGAATCCCTGACCACTCTTGGGTTTACACTACAGTAGACTAGAAGATTGGTGCAAAAAAAAAAAGATTTAAGATTTTTTTTTTTTTTTGGAGGCTACGTGATATTTTTGGACCATGTAGCGGAAACATTCCTTAGGCCTTTCCCGTGACCATGCTGTAGCCAGCTTCTCAAAACATCCCTTCCGCTATGTCATCAACAAAAGATTAGCCAGCTCCAGTCGTGGAGTTCTAATCCTAACTAATCCTAACTCTGCATTTTCCCAAAGATTCAATGTGCACGTTGCACTGTAAATAAAGAAAAAAATGACAATTTAGCTACACAGCACAATTAGTATACTGCTTGTTTTTGCCGTCAAGCACAATTCCCACATTTCCCCTCATTCTGTTTTACAATGTCGCATCTCCTTATTTTTTGCTTTTTAAAGTCAATTATAATCTATGTGACCGTACCCAATCAGTTCTTGTAGATAGAAATATGTCAACATCTTTCAAACTACATTTTGGTGTGCCCCAAGGATCTGTATTGGGTCCTCTTTTGTACACGCTGTATACACAGCCACTTGGTTCAATCATAAGAAAGCATAATGTGAAATATCATATGTACGCTGACGACACCCAGCTGTATATGTCTGTTCCACCCTGTGACATCAAGAAACTAGTTACTTCTATAGAGTGTTGCACTGATGATGTGAAAAACTGGATGGAATCTAACAAGCTAAAGATGAATGAAGATAAGACTGAAGTGATATTGTGTAACACAAAGAGAGGATGGAATCCGAGTGATGTGGGGAATATCTGCATTGGGAATGAGAACATATCTTTTTCAGAGAAGGCTAGAAATTTGGGGGTATATTTTGACTCAAAGCTTTCCATGCATTTCCATGTTCATAATTTGTGTAGAACCATCTACTGTGAGATGCGCAGAGTAGGTCAAATGTCATCTTTTCTAAGCGAAGACTCTGTGAGGGTCTTGATCTCATCGTTTATATTTTCTCGCTTAGATTACTGCAATTCCCTTCTTGCGAACTTATCCAATGAAACTTTAAACAGACTGCAACGATTTCAAAACCAAGCTGCTAGAATTGTCTTAAAGAAGAAAAAGAGTGAACACATTACCCCCATGCTTATTAAACTGCACTGGTTACCAGTTAAGTTGCGAATCCAGTACAAAATAGCAGTTCTGTGTTACAAGTGCATAAACAAAACTGCACCACCTTACCTTTCCACTCTGGTAGAGCCCTACTCACCACCTCGTTCTTTAAGATCAGGCGATCAGGGCCTTCTTAAGATTTTTAACTGCAAGTCAAAGAAACTAGGAGGCAGAGCATTTACACACTGTGCCCCGCACATCTGGAACTCACTGCCAAAATCATTGCGAGAAGTATCTACCGAGTCAAAATTCAAAACTGGTCTAAAAACCCACCTTTTTAAAAAACACTTTCAGTTGTGAAGTCTCATTCCCAATCCATTTATTTTCTCATTTCACTTTAATTTTGCTGTTTTATCTCTGTCTTATAGTATGTTATGTGTGTGTATCTATGTATACAATGTATGTGTAGCAGAGAGAGAGAGGGTGAGAGAGAGAGTGAGTTGCAGATGGAGAGAACACGACTTTCTGTAAAGCGCCTAGAGCAAACAGTTTGGATTGGGCGCTATATAAATGATCTTCATTATTATTATTTCATTAATTACATTGTGATGATGTGACACATTTTTAAATTCTTGTGCCCTAAGTTTCAAACCAGGGCATTAATTGTGCATGGGTCGGATGACATGAATTTTTTTTTTTTAGAGAAATATTTTGAATCCAGCAGGATTTGCAACTCGCTTGCACCAGGACAACTGCCGCAAGCGACGGATTTAGAGCCTACATTCTCAGTAATAAAGTTTTAATTATTGTCGGAAGCTAGTCTTGGTCCATGTTTGTGAAGGAAAATGTGTTACTTGGTTTTTTCCTGCCGTGCTTGGTGTTCATGTACATATTTGTATTTTTCTTCATTGTGCTAAATCACCTGCATGTATTTACTGTAGCATGATTCTGTCTGTCTGTCTGTCTGTCTGTCTGTCTGTCGTCTGTCTGTCTGTCTGTCTGTCTGTCGGTCGTGTCGTGTCCTGTCCTGTCCTGTCCTGTCCTGTCCTGTCCTGTCCTGTCCTGTCCTGTCCTGTCTTGTCTTGTCTTGTCTTGTCTTGTCTTGTCTTGTCTTGTCTTATCTTAGCCTGTCCTGTCTTGTCTTGTTGGCTAGCTATGTAAGATAGATTTGTCAGAGTGATTGTCATGGTTTTACAGTTGGTGATATCGACAACTTGATGCAATATCGTTACACAAAAAAACAACAGACTATTATGTAGCGCCTTTAGGGGCCTATAGAGAAGGAATAACACTCACAGAATTTTCTCTACGGTCTACCCAGGAGATTATGCAAATTTTGTTACAATGTACACCATGTCTAAAATTAAAATACCAACAAAGATGCAGAGGTGTCAACCCTCGTTTTGTCGGAAAAAAAGAAAAAGACAAACAAAAACAAAAATCTTGAGGATTTGACTAGGTCATGAATAAAAGCAGCCTTCCATTCATTAGAGTTTACAGAGGTTGGTGTTCTAGTAATAAAGAATGCTAAACAATATTTTCACCACATGGCCTGGTCCCCGGGAAGACAAAAAACTAGAAAGGAACGAAAGAGGAGAGTATCGAGGTCATGGTCGCCCCAAGGAAGTAAGTCATAACAATAACTAAATGTACATGTATTCATGGGGGCAAGAAAGGAGAAAACACGATGGGAAGAATGAATAACATATTAGAAAAGTATGGATTGATCTCGACCCCCCCCACCCATATACTTGAAAATAACCCTGGATTCACCCCCAACAAATTATCAATGCTTATCATGATAAAAATAAAATCGTAATACCGGTACATGTCGTCGTAGTAATGAAGTTTCTAATGGGCTTTTTAGTGTTGTGTCCAGTTCAAATTTCTAAACCTCGTAGCCACGTGTACTTTTATTCACATGTACACATATTTTTAAAATTTTATTTACATGTATAATTTACATGTATTTAATTTCGGGGTGACAAGTTGCACCGTGTGGCCACTTTTGTTTTGATTGTAGAGTGAAGGTTTTGGCAAGTCTTATGCGATACGGGATTAGGATTAGGTTTAGGGTAGTTAGTCACAGTAATCTTTTGTTTGGCAAATTAACGGCCACGGTAACGTGTTCCGATATTTGGTACAGATTGGTAACATTAATTAACGCATTAATATATGTACATGTAACACATGCAAATTGCAACCCTGTTGTTGAAATTTTAGCTAAATGATGGTTCAGATAGCCGCTTTTTTTTTTCTTTAATTTAAATTCGCGACTATTATTATTACATACATGCATCACGTTATTGTCCTTGTCATTTCAGTGTTATAGGCGTCATTTACATGCATACATTGTTGGCCACGAGTATGACACTACACTGATGTTGAACTAGCGGTCCGGACGAATATAAGTTGGTCCACGACAATCAGCGGGAATGCAGCAGTGTAAATTAATGTGTTCTTGTTTTTATCTTTGTCCACTGGTAGGGACACGCCCTTGCTGTAGACCTCGCCTAGGCTTTGGGGCTGCCTTTGTCCATGACACACGAGGCAAAGGTACAATTAAGAGCCACGTTGGCCAACAAAGCAATCACGCACAGATCGCTAATTACGCAATATTTTCACACTTTTCTTTCACAATGCATGTAATTGGCCTAACTAAAAGAGAGCTTTAAATAATTTGTTGAATGACCCACGAATCGAAGACAAGAAATTCGATGTGAGGTTTGCTACCGGACTATAAATCACTAATCTTCTCAGCCCTCCACACACACACAATAATAAGCTTAGCTAAACTGGGTCACCACGATCGTCAACGGTAACCTTTTGCGATCAGCTACCTTGATGGATCACCCATTAATCCCTCGGAAAGTCTCCTAGGTAAGTCACCTCATCCTCCGTTTTCCAATTCCATGCCCCTCGGCGAGGATAAACTGAAGCATCAGTTAGTCCCAGGGCAATAATATTTTATTACATGTATTCAATAGCTTTTGTGGCCACATTTTAATGGGCAAGCCACAAACAGGTTAATCTGAACTGAAATGCCGAATTAGCAGGGCAAATAGTAAAAGCGTTTTGCAAAAACGCGGATAGGGCCTAAGACTAAGACACGGAGTTTAACAACATTCAGAGAGAGCATCGAATTGCCGTCAATACGTCTAAGGTCATTTATTAATGTCAAGAGAGATAAGATGGACAGCCTGAGGAAAAAGAGTAACGGATATTAGGACAGGCCCATTATTCTCCGCCAATCACATACATGTACTGATTGTCACAGAGAAGCAGCAAAAATGTCTGAGGCGACCCAATCATCCGTTGTAGGCATGTATACCCACGTGTCCATTGGAGTTATAGTGTACATAGTGAGCCAAGCCCATCAAATATTTTCCAATAGTCTGCGCGCATTAATTCTCCGCACACACACACATACACACAAAAGAGAAACTTTATTTTATACGACAGCATCTCGTCCGTACGGCGTTACTGACAAAATATACAATGTAGGCCTACCACCCATGATAATTTCTATTTATTTTACTGTATGTACTTTCATATGGCAAAGGGATAGCCTGGCTATATTTTGTTTCCCTATTTAAATACTGTGGTGTATGATGATGCTGACAAGGTTTGGCATTATGTGGCGTGAAAAGCTGCAGTGCAGACCCCATGTGGTTTAGTACGCCACTCAGAGAGAAAGTTCACCAAATCAGACATGCATGAATACAAAACGGCCCTATGCAGTTGGCCTGCGGGTATTTTTTAGTGGTGTTGGGCATTTTTTATCACTAAGTATACCGATTACTTGTCACAAAAGTAATCACCAATCGATTTGTGGAAAATGGACGATTACTGACTGATTACTGAAATAATAAACAAATTGCACCCCTGCACCTTCATTTTCTCATGACAAAATTCGTTCCTTCTTAAATTTTTGTTAAAATCACATTTACGTAGGCTCATTAAATGGTTATTTCAACTGGATCATTCAGTGACCTCATGGCCCCTGTACATGACTGTAGGCCTATAATATCCCATGTAAACGCAACGGACCCAACTAATCCAAATGTATCACTCTACATCTTGTTTCTTTTCATTTTTGTAAAATGATCACTAGGCCTAATGCATTTCAAATCAACATTTTTTGTTTTGTTTTGTTATGCCAGGACGTCGTTCTGAAGTTTGAGTCCTTCAGACCTCTGAGCCACTACGACACGTATGCATTCACTGTACCAGTACACAATTACAAGTCTTGTGAATAATGATCTTTTAAAATTCTATCATATAAATACATACAGAATCTAAGCCAGACATGGGCAACATATACTGCCTGCCAAGCAAATTAATTGCACCCCCCCCCCCCCCAAATCACTCATTAAAATCATTTGTAAGTTACCCATTTACAATTTACTTTATCATTTACCCCTTTTCTTTTAGAAACATACATGTAATTATTTAGACGGAAAAAGCCAAACACAAATCAAAAGCAGAAGTATTAATAATTTTAAGAAGTCATTTGGGGAGGAGAGGGGGCGGCTTTTTGCGATAGAGACGACATGGTGGGGAGACCCTTTTATAATGCCACATCGGCCCTCTGTAGCCTCACATTGTTCAGTTCTGACCCTTGCAGGCAGTAGGCAAGTAGGCCTACTGTTTTAATTGCTTTGTGATACGTTTTCAATGTCGAATGTTCCAAAAGTACTCTTGTATTTTTGTATTTGTATGAACTAAACGTTTGGCCTATGAGAGTAAATAAACTTGTTCTGTTCTCACCATACACCCCGCCCCCCCTTTTTTTTCCAGAAAAGTAATTGGTAAATTAATTGATACTTTGATTATTTTGACAAAAGTAGTCATTATATGCGATTACTAAAAATTTGAAGTATCGCCCACGACCAATTTTTATGTTCGAAACCACCGGAACAGGGCCACTGCAGTTGCCGCATTGTCAAAAGTGTTACGGACTCGAATGTACTTAAATCATGTCAACGGTTTGCAAAAGAGAAACACTGAGAAATAATTTTATGTCGATTGTCAGACATGCAAACAAACTGAGGAGCTCTGAAAATCCTTCCAAACTATTCAATGCCCCATGATGAACATCATACAATAAATTTTATTGTGTAATGACTTTAATGACTTAGCGGATAATTATTAAATAACAATTGTCAGTAGCAGTCTTATTCTAGAAGACGAGTGTGGAGTTGATGATAGAGAGGCGTGGCAGGTTGGGTGGTAGTTGGGGGGGGGGGGGGGATGAATGAAAGAGGATGAGAACTTGGATGACGATTATGAAAGTGTGGGAAAATGTGCGGGGCAGAAAATGGGGGCGGTGGAGATAATATATATAATATACATCTAAACACATATGTAGTATATTAATGTAGAACTGGCAGTGAGGGAGGTTTAGGAATGAAGCTGCATGAGCATATCATGGATAAGCTGAGAGGGAAGGAAAAAGTTAAATTCTATCCATAAGAAGATCAAGGAGGAGGGTAAAGGCCATGCAGGGATCAGTTTGACGGGCACGCAGCTAGGTGTTCTTCATGACCGGTAACACTAACATGTCAGATTACAGTGTTGAATGTCTGCGGTGTCCAGCACTTTCAGGACCATCGATTTGTGTGTAACTTTCGTTGTGGATCAAGACACAACATTAGGCCTACAAGAAAAAATACAACACTAACTTTGATGCTATTTATTGGGTCTGCCTAGCACTGCAAAACACCTTTCTTCAACTTCCCATGGAAAGACTTTCGAAATAGTCTTTGTTTTCTCTAGCCAGCAGTCATGAAAAGACAGATATTCACAGAAGGCAAGCAATTTTCACAGCACTATAGTTCATCTGCTCTCCCTACTGTCTCCAGTCTTCAAGTCTTTAACTAACAATTATACCACGCCATTAGTCCCGTTAGAATACACAGTCTTTTTTGTTAACGCTTCTCATGACGCCTGACCAATGTCTGTTCCTTAAGATGTCTCCCTTAAACTTGTATTGAAATAGGGGCCTACTGCTTTCTTTCTTCAGCAGTTATTTGCCCATGCGGATTTTGTCGCGACCTGTCACGCTTGCAGATTTCTGGGCTCGGCATACATAATATTACATTCCTAATCTCATTATATTTGATCACAAACGTTTCTTTCCCACATAGCGTGAATTTTTTCCAGTTTCTTCCTCTACTGAAATCTTCAATGAATGGTTTGACTTTGGGTCCATGTTTCAGCATTAGCGTCATTCTTTTCATCAGCATGATTTTCCCCCAATTACCATTACCAATATGATATATATATCCATTCAGCCTTTCCATGGGAAGTTGAAGAAAGGTGTTTTACAGTGCTAGGCAGACTCAATAATTAGCATTTAAGTTAGTCAAGAAAACAACAGGATATAGTCAGCAAGCTAAAATTAATTAATGTTACAACTGTAATTAAATATGATAAAAGGGACGAAAACGACACTTTATGCGTACAGCCAACACAACGCTCATGTATTATGAAAATTAAAATTGCGACAGGAAAGCTGGCCGAAATAACTCTTTTCTTAGGTGGGAGTGGGCAACATGGAAGTTAATTACCAATATCGAGTACGATATCGTTGACTTCTTCCACTGTGATAAGATCATTGATCTTTGCGTCCTCTAATAGTCGTTCCGACATAAAATTTGTAAATTAGATGCATTGCATGCACACGCGGAGACAAGCAACATTATCCCAAAAAAAAAAAAAAAACGGGGAGGAAAATACGTATAACGAAGACACCATCCACACTAGCACTTTAAATACAACGTTAAATGGAAACCGATAAGCGGTGATCGAGTTGCAGCAATTAGGCTAGGTGTAAGAAGAGAGTTGGCAAAAAAAAAACAAAAAAACTGTTTGTGACGTTTTTTGTGTCTGTCTGTCCACACCCGTAGGGTTCCGCAAATACAACGTCTTTTTTTTTTTCACCAACTGTCTTCATACTTTAAATGCAACGATTAACTGCATGTTTTAAGAAGATAAAGATAGGATCAACCTGATCAACCAATGGAGCTCTCAGTTAGATGTAAAGGTGTATAGCTTTGTATAACAGAGAAGAAGAATAAATGAAAGAAAACCGTCCAGCACCATACATTAAATGCTATTGATGGGTTTGTCACAACTGATCGAGTCTTTTCCCTCAAAGCCATATGCTTTTGATTAATTGCCTGAAGAGTCCTTTCACTAAATTCTATAGATAAGGAATGAAAACCGCGGAAGTTAGCATGCACCGTCGTTTCTGTTGACTTTTTATTTTGTTCTTTAAAGGAAATACATTTGCTTCAAATTCGTCATGAGAGACATCTATTTATTCCAGTTAAGTCCCCATTTGAGAAGTTTAGCCTTTTTCTGTGTGCCCCTTTTCATCTTCTTTTCCCCAGCGTTTTTACAAGATATCCATTGGGGTGGGTGGCCCAACTCTTCTTCCCATAGGGAAACTCAATATCCAGGCTCTTAATGGACAGCAGATTGCGAAACACTCCTTTCCCCAACAAAAGTAAGAAGTATGTGTGAGCATGACAAAGAAAAATGAGGAAGAATCGCCTATCGTCGACCCAAACAAAAGAAAGCCAACCTTGTTTGGAGAGAGAGAGAGAGAGAGAGAGAGAGAGAGATAGAGAAAGAGAGAGAGAGAGAGAGAGGGGGGGGGGTAATAGAGAGACTTCATGGTCTGCCGAAGCAAAAGGAAAAGGCAATAAAATAATCTAATTTGAAATCTCCTTCATCGCTAACGTACATTTAAAAAAAAGACAAATTCTGTGCAAGTGACACTGACCTGATGTAAGTGATAATACTGCATTTTATTTGATTCAAAAAGTCAGGTGTGTATTTGCCTCAGTTAGACCACAAACGCTCATAAAAGTATGAGTACGGATAAATCCGCTGATTCCCAAGCCGAGCTTCATAATTGTTATTGTTGTTGTTTTTGCCCCACACTGAGAAACCATGTTAAATTAGAGTATTCGATTTCAACATATCCAGAATCGTCAGGTATGCGAAAACATACCTTTTGTTACACTTCCAATGTTGACTTTTATCATGCACAGTGGTTCTGGACTTTGATCGAGGCACTTGGAGTGATCTAAAACTGCCGCTTGTGTGAGTCAAGCGTTCTCAAGACAAGTGCAGGAAAGGTATAAACATTTCCTTGAATAGAATTCGTGTTAGAATAAGTCAGTGCGAACTTTACAGATTCAGATAATGGGATCTAGTCTAGATCTAGAGATCTAAATCTATTTTTGCCTTGCAAATCAGAGACTCATTCTATCAGCGAGACCAGACTCGATTCACACCACTGAACGGCGCCTTGTTTGCGGACTGACGGTAGGGCGTAATATTGAAAGAGGAGAAAAAGACATCGGGGGAGGAACAAAAAACAACAGTCGAACCTGTACTTTGATGTTAAGGGAGGTCTTCCCCCCGTCCGCGCCACTTACCAAAAAGTTAATAAACATAATAATGATTAAGATATAAGCTTAAACAACCTGCATTGGAATGGTTAGATGGACCTGGGGGCGTGAAGGTCTAGTCAGTTTGTATCAATGGGCGGTAGTCAGATTGACTAATCAGGCGAAAAGGGGCTGGGGTAGTTGTGTTTTCTTGACTGGCGCGGACGGGCGGAAGACCTTCCCTAACTAAACACAACTAGGCTACCCCAGCCCCTTTTCGCCTGATTAGTCAATCTGACTACCGCCCATTGATACAAACTGACTAGACCCTCACGCCCCCAGGTCCACCTGACCATTCCATGTGTTTAAATTGATAACAGTGAAAGTGGCGCTCGAGTAAGGTACTCCTCCCGAGGAATTGTCATTATAGACGAATCAACTATAATAGCATAAAAGAAGAAGAAGAGCGGTCCTCAGACGATCAGTGCAATATCTTAGTGCATTTCAAAGGAAGACAGGCCGTTCCTCCGGCTCCACAATTGCCACAAACAACAGCAGTTGGCAGTATCATGACATTTCCTTACTCTTTCTCCACAGTTTTCAGAATCAACTGTCACTATTTTTATTTCACTATTACTAAGCACACTGCACAGTCTTCGAATGACATATAATCCGTTTAATCGTAAGAATAATTACCAGATTGTGGAGTAGGGCCTACATAGGCCTAAAATATATAGGCTAGATCAATATGTGCATAATGCCATACTTAAAAGCTGTTTTATAAATTAGACTAGAGCAATAGATCTCTCTAATTACTACATTAAATAAAGACAACGACCAACAACGAAGTCAGTTCTCCCAGGTTTCCCTGATGAAAGACCTCATCATTTCACATGATTGATTGATTGATTGGATTTATGGCGCATCAGCACGAGAATGGCCACTTTGACTTTGCGCCCTACACAGTCTATTTGGATACACATTCGTTATTTATGTTTCATATTCAGATCTTTTAGTTTTAACCCTCACCCTGCGCAGGGCGGCAATAGTCGGTATTGACTTGCAAGCGCTCACGCCGCACGGGCGGCAAAAGTCGCCCAGGTCAAGCTGACCGCGCCACGCAAGCCCTATTTTCAGGCGTTGGGTCACTGATCTTTTTGAGACGTAACCACCGTCTTATTGTTCACTGTATCTCTTCTAAATCAAACGCATTGTGACATGGACATGTTAACCAGTGAACCACTGGTCGGAATCACAAAGACTAAGCTTTCAAAGGCTCTCCCCACACTTTCAAAAGATGTAACATCGACATGCAAACTGTTGCTCAACAAGTTTGCAATATTATCTCATTTTCTCACAAGCTGACCACCATCTGGAGTTGTCTGTATCTAAGAACCAATCAGAAACAAGCTCTGAAATAATCTTTGCCCCAAATACCCACATTGGTTTATTAGTATGTGTCAATCAGGATGAAACCATTTGTGTAGGGCTTGGGAGGGTGTGGCTAGTTATCATTGCTTCGTTCTCACGAAAACTACAGCTGTCAGTTTGGAATCATAAGTCAAATCATTGGTTAGAGACTGACAGACTAAGGTTTTGCTGGTTAATTCATTATCAAGCGTGATAAGGCATAGCAGCGAATGTTTTCATACCGATCAATAAAAACCGAACCACGTGTACAGCGTATGTGGTCATCGTCTAGCGGCACGGGTCAGTGACCCCAGATAAGATTCTCCGTGAGTAAGGTCACTGACTGTGCAGCGGGCTTTACGGGTAGCGCGCGGGGTATGGGTTAAGTTTAATATAGCAGGCCCGTTCCATGAGCGGTCCACCACAATGTGAAAAAATGAACATGAGGAAAATAACACCGCTATTTGTGAAATGTTGACTATGAAAGTTTATTGAAATAATTCTGAACTCAAAAACTTAAAAAACATCTCTATCATACAAAAAGCACATGGTGAAAAATGTGAAATTAAAAATGTTGTGACAAAGACAAAATTGCCAAATAGCCATGAGGTTTTGTTTTCAGTGATAAAATTTAATCAGCTAGTTATCTTTATGCTTTTTTATTTTTTAATCTCTCAGCATGTATTTTGCTAGATTACAGCAAGAATTTCTGGTTACATACTACTGTTACGAAAATATTAATCAGAATGTACACCGCTCGTATTTGTAACACTGTGACATATAACACAATGACAATACATACATGCATATATATAAGTTTTTCTTTACGATTAGAAAAAAGAATTATATTTAAATAATTGTCATAAGTTTACTCAATTGATGCGTAGAAGTTCTTGTTAGATGAGTCCCTAGAGCTTGTGAAATGGTGTTTAATTTGTGTAACACATGTAACGTTACATGTGTTACATCAAAAGTTATGTGTTACATTCATACAGTTTTACATCTTCAAAGTAGTGATAGAAATAGGCAAGGCAGGCACATTACGATTACCATGATTACCACAGTGAAACATATCACTACTGAATTAAATGATATTCAAAACTGAAATTTGAACTGTCCATTGGACCCAGTGGGTACCGATGGATTGATGCGCCTTAGGACATTTTGCGAATCATAGTACATGTAGATTTCATCTTTCATCTCTGGCCACTATGAGTTTCCAGAAAAAGTTGGCCTCATGACATTTACCCTCATACTCCTGTCCCTTACCATTGTCACTTCCCCTGGGTACTCCTTCCCATCATAACTCACCAGGACCCAATTCCTAATAATATTGACCTGATCGCTTTCAGATGGATCACTTGCGTTCCGCATGCCCTCTAAGTCCTACACCTTGCATAGGACTTCTCCATTGTTGTGTGAGTGCATTGTGATTCACCACAGTTTCCCAATCATGCAATGCATTTTCCTGATTCCAGGAACTTCTAGTTTTACATTTTGCCAAGGGGCCTACTGTTCAAGCCAAGCTTCAAAATCTCATTTTGTGAGATATGTTTGGTATTAACATTTGGCAATAGCTGTCTTGCCACCCTTGCAAAATCAAGAGAGCATTGGACAGTCTTTCCATCCCTGCTCATCACCTTTTTCCTAACCAAGTTCTTGGCGCCACCATCTATGCCATCCATCACTCTTTTTGTGTGTGAAGTTGCAAATTATTTCCATGACACCATACAATCAATACCCTTAGATGCCAACCTTTGGTTTAGCAAAGAAAGCAGTTTTACACAAAACCTATTTTTGAACTCACATGATGGACCATCAGTGTAAACGACTAGATTTTTTTTGCAAATGTTGGATTTCATTAGCCACCAAATTGTTAATGAAACAATATGCAGAATTTTTCCCTTTGTCTTAGAAATCAGTAACAATAAGACATGAGTGACAAGGACCTTGGTCATGATAATATGCAGCAGTGAAAAGATTCACGCTCGCTCTCGTCCATAAAGCGCTTTGGATCTCTTGCTGATATTCACAACTATAAGCCACAAAGTCCCCAGAAATCGGGCACACCTGCTAAAACTTTTTCCAGCAGCTGCCCAACACATGCGTTCTGTGCTTCCAACTGAAGTCTGCCACAAGCATCCTTCTCCCAAACTTTCCAAAAAACCTCTTTATCTTCAATTTCAACATTTTTGGCAAGTGCTTCACCTTTCATACAGATTTCACATTCCCCTTTCCAACACCTTCCATTCAGATCTTCACTTTCACAAAGACTGGTTGTCCAAAACTCATCAGAAAAGTTGATTTCCAACCCTTCAGCATGAACAAAATTTTTTTATGTTTTTGACATTTGCATTGATCAGATGTCTGATTCTTTAAAAGGAGAACATTCTTTGGTCTGAGACTATAAAATTTTGAAAGTCCACTTTCAATGTGAGTGTCAGAATTCTAAAAAAGTTTGCAGACTTCCTTCAGATAAGTTAAAATTCCAGATCTGAAGATGCAACATACGAAACGAAAAAATGTAGTTTACGTAACACTTACCATTAACCATATTTCAGATAGTTCCACTGTTTTTTCTTTATAAATCTGGGCAGTCATTCAGTATTTACTTATAAAAGACTGTGTGAAGGTTTTTGTTAGCTGTCCCTGTTAGTTTTGATGAAATTCAATACAGTCTGCAGAGAAGTAGAAGAATGCATTTTCTTCATGTAAAACATGCAATGGCCACTTAACCATCATGTCACTCAAAATGTACAACCTAAAAGCCTAGTAAAAGATTCAAAAATGAAAAGTGACTTATCTTATTCTCAGATAAGAATGCTTTCATTCCTGACACCCATACTTTTGTTTTGTAACAAAGTTGTTTTAAAGAACAAAAAGTAGAGCTCAGATGTAATGTGGAATCAGCCAGAATGAAATACATTCATATAAGTTTATCACATTGGTAAAGCTCTTAAAACTAAGTTGTTTTGTATGGATCTGAAAAAAGTTTTGTAAACTAGATCAAGTTGTAGACCTTAGCCTCTGTCAAACGTCAACCAGCATCATTTGATATAAAAAGAGAAAGTAATCAGTAGTGAGTGTTTACTTCACTGACAGTGGCAAAAATTCTTTGTGAACAAGACAGAGCAGCGCTGTTATTTTCTGTCTCAATAAAATTAAGAAACAGATCAAAGAAACTCTCTGTTTATCAGATTATTTTGATCTGGAATTGACAGGACAGATATATAGGCCTATCTTAATAAGACAATGCTGTGCAATTTGTGCATTTTTGCATCCTTGTGAGATCTATTGATTAAATTCTGCTTATGGAAAGACATGCTGTTGGGCTTTTTAATTGTCTTGTCACTCAGCCAAAGCCTGAACTGGGTCTTGGAGGTTCTTGATGCCACCTCAAAGTCAAATTTGGTCACAACTATTTTACTTAACTATTTCAGTTACAGATTTGATCTTGTGGCTCCTTATAATTATGCGTATTTGCTTTCATAAGGTAGTATTAGTAATATAAGTATCAAATCCACATCTAGGGTCGTTGTGGAACATTCGTGGTAAAAATATTAAAACTTCCTAAAACCATAACTGCGCACTGTGGAAAATATGTTTTTATAAAGGCAGATTTAGCTCATCACAAGAATCGGACTTGTGTTTCTGAGGAATGAGACATTGCTAAGTTGTATGTGGTAAAATTATTGGTAAATTAACTATGTGATGTGAACAGATTTAATTCCACATGTAGAATTAGGCTAACTTTTGTTTTTCTTTGTGAAGAATGGGCAGTTACTACTGTACAGTCATTTCATTCTTTCCTGGAACTGTCCATCTATTTTGAGTTGGAAATTGGTAAGTGAAGTATTAGTCACAGACTTTTGTTGTTTTATATTCCATCAAGATCACAATGGCCAGAGTTGAGGATCTGATTTTATCAGACACTGAGAAAACTTTTCAGTATGATAAAGATCTTTTGACTCTTCCTGTCCCAGATCTAGGGCATACCCTGAAAAAATACTTGGAGTCAGGTAAGATGCAGTTTACCTTTGATTCTGTCTTTACTAAAACACAACTCATGGGTGGAATAATTTGAGGCATGCATTGGTTTGGGATGCAAGTTGGCTGGAAGCATAGATGGTGGAATACCTAGATGATCTACTCTCCGAAAATGGCGTCCTTGCTTGCCCCTGGCGCACCCTATGCGAATGCGCGGACAGTCAGGCACTGCTGTGTTAACAGTTGCGACCTCTGATACAAAGAGGCACTCAAAAAGTCAACACAGTGGAGCTATCGGATGCACTAATTCAAGACAGCATCATCCGAATCTTTCCTTTTTTAGATTTCCTAAAGATCATGACAAGTGAGTAACAATAACATTCATTTCGTTGATCTAAGGATAATTACTTTGCTAAATCTAGTCTAGTCCAGATCTGTACTTTCGAACAGCATTAGGTCCTAGACTAGATGATTGTTTGTGTTTTTTTTGTTTGTTTTTTTTCACCAATCCTTCACTAGAGTTGGATTAAAGAGGAACAGAAAAAACCCTGAAACTCACTTATTGCTAAAGTTAAGCCTCGTGTGTTTCATAAGCTGTGTTTGAACCGTCATTGTTAAGGTTGTTTTAATTAGGTCTAATGTTTTATAGTTTAACTTTACTTGCCCTTCGTAATAATTTGTCTTTTGCCCATCTTCTTTTTGCCAATATACCAAGTTCAAGAGTTGATTCTTCTTCTTTCGATACCAGTCTTTGTATTTAGACAGTGCATGCTTTTTTCTCCTTCTTCTTATGGATTTTTTCCCATCTTTCATTATTCTTATTATTTTTATTTTGGCATGCTTTCATTCGATTTTTTACTGTCCTGTTTGCTCATATGCCTTACATGCTTGATCATGAAATATTTAAACAACCCCTGCACTCAGATTCGTAACCTCATGCCCTTATAACAAGTCACTAATTTGTTGTCAGTGTTCTAGACCTGTAAAATCAGTGCGTTAATTATTGATATCATCGCACATACAGACAGCTTCCATGTTACGTATGTGAGAGAGAGAGAAAGACAGAGAAAGAGAGAGAGAGAGAAAGAGAGAGAGGATGTAGAAGACAAGAAAATGATAGTTCGGTGATCGCTAAAATAAGCCTTGGTTAGAGTACGCCTTGTGTCTCGGGTAAGCCAACGGGATCGCTTTCCGTGCAAATAGGTCTTGCGGCACAGCCAGGCGCGGACGCTTTAACAACAAAGGCGAAGAAGGGAGTGGATCATCTAGGTATTCCACGATCTATGCTGGAAGATAGTAAGGCTAAAATACTAAATTTTTCAGTCTTTGCACATTCATTTTGTATTAAATAGTTGCCATACTTAATTCACCCTAATCAGTGTTCAATCTGTTCATGGGTAACAGCAAAATTGAAAAGAAGATATTAAATGTTGTGATAACACACCTAAGAAAGCTTGTTGAATTCATGAACAATTATAGTAAGAAAAAAAAATTGTCTAGATTCATAGTTATTTTTTGAGATACCTTTCAACGTAAAATACCCTTTATAAACTGTTTTGTTGGAGACTAAAAAGTAAACTTACAGTGTAAGATGATCCAGCATGCTTAAAATTTGATGTGTCAAATATATAATAATGTTTTAAATATACATGGAACTTGTTTTGAACATTTTTAGAGCATGACATGAGTTGTTCCCAAACACATCTGACTCGAAGCCTTAATTGAAATAGGTTTTTTTGCTTTGCATATAATTAAGTATAAACTGAGGGTTTCATTCTAACATAAAGTAAGTAAGCAATCTTGATCTCCCGTCAGTTGGAAAATTATCTTGTAAAAGATTTCCACTTCATAAAATGAAATTTTTATAAATTATTTATTGTACAAAAAAAAATATGTAAAAATGTACATTCACATTTTTTTTTTGGTACTGCATTAACCCTCTCACTACTGACGCTGTGAAAGCTAGATTTTCACGAATCCAGTTTATATTGAAATCCACTTATTTCAGTTGTTTTGAATGGTAAATATGAATCTAAACCACTCTACTGATCTGTATTTAAAAGCTAGTAATGGAGAAACAAGACCTGTAACTGATGGAGCAATAAAGAGTTAACAGCAATGCTGTTTCAGTACAGAAAGGGTTAAACCTTACAAGTGTGCCATATTTCATACTCATTACATTGTAGTGTGGTGTAGTAGTTTTTCTTTACCTTTTGATTCTGGCATGATACAGTTCGTCCTCATGTGAC
This sequence comes from Onchidella celtica, assembly GCA_963931925.1. Classification (NCBI taxonomy): domain Eukaryota; kingdom Metazoa; phylum Mollusca; class Gastropoda; order Systellommatophora; family Onchidiidae; genus Onchidella; species Onchidella celtica. Next base: position 68,384,384 of record OZ007567.1, on the reverse strand, counting down.
TGATGAAGAGTACAAACAAACAGAGTTCATTGTGCAGCAGTTTGCAACAGGTGAAGGCAAATATTTACAGGAGAAACTTAAAGAGAAAGCCAAACATGAAAGAAACTGGGTATGTATATTTACAGCAATTTGTTTTAAATTAAGGAACCCCTGTCTTTTGAAGACATTTTTATAGTGCCTTACTGCCTGTGATTGGTTTTGCTTTACAATGATTTTGCAGGTCTGTTGACTTTTAATTGTATAATTTCCTTTCCCAGGTACAGTTGAAAAACAAAAATCAGTCATGCATTTTAAGGCAATTGTACAATTGCTAAGAACTGACTACATTGTCAACTTTTGTCTGATTTTAGCTCTTTTTTTTTTTTAGCTTGCAGAGTGGTGGGATGATATAGCCTACCTGGAGGTTAGAGAGCCTCGTCCAATGATGAATATGGCTGGACCAGGGCCTTATCATGAAGATGTGTGGCCACCAGAGCATGGAACACTACTACCTCATGCAGCTCTTGCACTCTATTACACCCTCAAATTTTGGCTTTATATACGTCAGTATGTGAAACTTTTATCAGCACGTTTTGTTCATATTTTTAAAAGTGTCATTGCAAATCAAAGTAGTACAGTGAATATGGAAGAGGCATTTTTTTGTCATTTTGGGGTAATTTTGTCTTCATTTGGGCTAGAAAAAGAGGCAATTTTCCTCTCCTTTTGGAGAGAGGCTCTGTCTGCAGTTTTATATAAAATGAAGAGAAAAAAATTGTTGTCACTGTTGTGTTTATTTATGGATACACATCTATGATTTCATGAATTCATTACATTTTTTTTGGTCTAGAAGTAGCAAATATCTTATTTAAATACTGATTTAATCTTTAGATATTATACACAAGATCGCAAGATACATCAACTAAGAATGAGACCACTGTTTTTCTCATTATAGGGGAAAGATATTATGGCATGTTTCACTTTCAGGTGGAGGTTCTACTTTTGTTGATTGACTTAGTATTTTATGAAGCTATAGTCAGTTTTCATCATCTGTATACATGGAGCTATAAGCCTTGAGGACTTGTAAAATTATTGAGCACCATGAGCAGTTTATGTGCATGTTCATAGATCTAAAGCAACACCAGCAGTGAGAAAAAATTGTCTATTTATGTTATCAGGGAAAAGCAAAAGCCCATGAAAGATGCCAAGGGGAGACCTTTATGCATGTATCAGTTTCGGAGAGTCTTTAATACTTGTAACATTCCAGGAGTTCACAAAGACAAACTTGTACAGTACTTCAAAACAGGTCAGTGAACTGTCTAGTCTTCAGTTGGTGGTAGGGCTTTGATTGCGCTCAGCTTAGATACCCTTGAATGGAAGTGTTAAAGAAATGGTTTATTTCACAAGTGTGTTTGCGGAGCTCTGATGATAAGTCTCTTTTTCCCAAATATTCTTTGAACTCGTTTCGGAACCTTATTTTTTCTGTTGATTAAATAGGAACCCAATAGTTCAAGTGTTTAGCTGAAAAGTATTTGAATTAAAGAATGCGTTCAAGTAAAGCAAGTTTTTTCCTGTCCTGTAAAATGAAGTCCTTCACACTTGTATGGTTTTATGATAGCTCAGCCTCTGTATGGGAAACTTTTTCAGTGTCTGAATGAGATTTGCACCTTGTTATCAAGAGTTTGCATTTGCAAGAAAGTTGCTGAAATAGAGCTTGTGTTTTTAGTGCTTTTCATATTATGCAGTACCTTATAATAGTGTGTATTTACCCACCTGTCAGGATGTTATATCCAGTTGGATCCAAAAAGTTCAAAAGGATGTAATTTTCATTTGAACACTGGATGAATTCTCTTGAGGGAAATAGACGGAAATTTTAGTGTATACATGTAATGAAGCTGGCGTAATCTCAAGGATGGAAATTATGAATATCAGGAGAACATACCTGAGCACTTGTTTCCATTTAATGTTTCAGATATTCAACTTAAAAGAAAAACATCAGTAACATTTCAAAATTTCTACATAATGGATGTATGTTGCTACCCCATATGTCACAGGATTTTACAAATGATCTTACAATAGTCCATTTTTTTCCCTTCTTTCAGAATCAGAGGGTCCATGTCCATCCCATGTTCTGGTTACTTCAAAAGGTCATATTTTCATTTTGCATCCATTTGATGATTCAGGAGAATTGTTGACACCACTAGAGATTGAAGATCAACTTCGTAGAATTAGAGATCGAAGCAAAAAATTGGGTCCAGCACAAGGTGTTCCTTTTTTAACTTCTCAGGAAAGAACTGCATGGGCTGAGGTTGGTTAATTTTGTGAATATGTGTCAAAAACATACATCCTCTTGGCTTCCTTAGGGGTAATTTGAGATCAGCTTTCATGATGTGAATAACATGAAATGCACGTTTCATACTCAGTACAGGGTACAGTCAAGCTTCCATCATTTTGCCATGACTATCTGCAGATAAAAGATGTCCAGCACACATGGAAAAGATACTGGTAAATTACTGGATGACACCTATCTGAAACCTGGATTACAACCTAAAAGCAGCCTATATCAATAAATGTGTCATTTTGTCAGGAAACCCCCACCCCACCTCTTAATTGTCAGTTGTTGTTTTTTTTCATTTTGAAATACATAGTCACACAATATGATGTAGAAGCAATGAGTTTGAACTCTTTTTGGGACGTATCACTGATTTATCGGGGCCAATGAAAAACGTGTTTGGACATATTGCTGATTGAGATTTTATAATTCTACATTCAATTCTCTTTTATTTGATGTATGACCTTTTACTTTATTATCAATACTTCTTTTTCTGTAAGCATTTTTCTGAACCATGCTGTTTTTTTCCCAAAGTGGCAAAAAATTAATTACGTCCAGACTTGACCGAAGCCCGTAACACCGACGTCCTGAAAGAGTTAATTTTGTGTTCTTTGACTATACTTGTAAGGCTAAATGTACTAAAAACTTTAAACCTGCCACATATTCCACTCTTTGCTAATAATGGACACATTCTTTATAATTCAGTGCTGTTGAGATTTTCATGATGTTGGTTTTAATATAAAGTCATTGTTTCATTTATGATGACTGACCAATTAAAGCATATCATTATTTTTTTTTATATTTATCACAAAATAATGAAGGTCTTGCAGTGAAGTTTGTAGAGTTTAACACTGTTTAAGATACAATGAGTCATATGATTTTTAATGTATGTATTTCAAAAGGATCGAAATAGACTGGTTGCTCTTCATCCAAAGAATAGCCAAATTTTGACCAAGATTGAAAGTGCAATAATGGGTGTCTGGCTAGAGGAAGGAGAAGGTGGAGATATGAGTGATGTAAGTTTCATTACCATAAGCCGATTCATTTAACCCAAATGTAATACAGTGGAGTCCACATAAATCGAACTTTGTTAATCCAAATTTCCTTTAAATAGAAGTAATTTCAAAGTCTGGTTTTTCTTCTTCTTTATCACCATTAATCTTTTTTCTAAAATTTGAATTTTAACTGACCAATTTCAGATAATTGGAAGTCAGCAAGCTCGCTCACCCCAACTTAACTTCAAATTTCCTGTTCGCTGAAAATCTTAGTACCCATGAGAGCCTGGTTTAAACACTTTTAGCACCAGTGATCTAGAGGAAGGAATGGTTAGGGAAATGTAATACAGGGAGCAGGACTACAACAGAGCATGAAACAGGAGGTGGGGAGGTACGAGTAGCACATTATTACACTGTGTAATGGTCATTCCATGCCACCGATAGCAAGGTCAGCCAACAGGTGGGATAACATGGTAGATCTCACAGTTTTGCATTTGAACATCATACATGAGGGAATGTCTTTATTCCATTGACTGATGATGTAACCACATAGTAGGCCAAGTACTGTAGTACATGTTCCCTGCATAGACAATAAACAAGACAAAGACAAGCAACAAAGTTTGCCAGCCGAACTGCTAGACCTAGGCCATTGAGTGCTGCTTTATTGTTTTGACGCCAGGTAAATCAAAAGATCTCACTCAGGCGTCTGTGTGGGTTTGTTTTTGGGGGGGGGGGGGGGGAGGAGGTGTCCGCAAGAAGTTACTAATTGTATTTGGTGTGGGGTAAACAGTATAATAATGCTTCTCAGAGGTAAATCAGACTCTGGGAATTTGAAGTCAAATCCATTTTCTGACAGCTTCGAATTATGCAGACTCTGCTGTAGTATGTAACAGGTGATGAAAAAAGAACTGCCCCAACTTTGACACCAAATATCTCGCAATCCTTTTGATGAATCCATGAGAGATTTTGGTAGAGTTATGTCCATTATATGTGTAATGCCATGTTAAAATTTCGTCAAGATTTAATCATTACTTTTAAAGATATTTTAGATTAAGTGCGTGTCTGTTAAAAATTAATAAAACAAGCCGGCTGAGCAAGAACGATGGAGATTTTAACGCAAATTCAGCTATCCAGCGCACAACAGTTGAGTATTTTTTCTCCAATTATTTTTTATCAAATCCAGTCCACCTTTTCAATCCAACCTTATTTTGTAGATCTAAGTTTAGCAAACGACACTCAACCAAGCCTTTTGCTTCCTATAGTGATGTATTGATTACCTCCTAGTCGAGTGTATTCCAACTAATGATGATAAAAAAAAAAAAACTGCTCCAAATTTGAAGCTTTATAATTCATGAACTGCTTATTCGATCTCAATGATATTTCACATATGTATGGGTAAATACATAATGTGTATGCATACGAAAATTGAATGAAATAGCTTCATTGAAAAGAAGTTGTGAAGGAAAGCGTTAAGGTAGGTCTTGCTCAGCCGGCTTGTTTTATTAATTTTTGACAGACACTCAATTAATCTAAAATGTCTTTAAAAGTAATAATTAAATCTTGATGAAATTTTAACATAGCATTACACATACAATGGACATCATCATTATCATCATTAAGTGCCCGGCCGGCAGGTGTTGACGATCATGACCCTCCATCTCTCATGATTTTCAGTAGCCCTGATGTCGTTGATGGTGTGCATTCCCAGCCTTAATGGACATAAATCTACCAAAATTTCTCACGGATTCATTAAAAAGATTGCGAGATATTTGGTGTCAATGTTGGGGCAGTTTTTTTTTTATCACCCGATATATGTCTCTCAAGATGTAATGCGAAAGAAATACAATAATCTATTCTTTGGTCATCAGACACTGTGTCATCCCATTTCTTTAAACTATTTTTTGCAACCCAGTTAGCTTTTCAAATAAAAAAAAAAGAGTTAATTTGGCAGAGAGAATTTATTATTATTATCCAGAAGTACCCATGAATACAAGGTAAGAGGGACATTTTTTTTTCTGCTTTTCACGTATCAATACTATTTAGATGATGCTGGTTTGCACTGTCTGGAGCACAGAAATCTTAAAAATTCCTATAGTTGTCTTGCCCAAGGACTAATAGTTTTTGCAATCAAATTTATGTTGTTAATCTGGATTTTCTTAATGCATGCATTTTGTAACTTTTCATTTTTGATTTGTATGTCCTGGATCTAGCTTGCAAATAGAGCCTTACTAGGCAATGGTGAGAACAGATGGTTTGACAAATCCCTATCCAGTGGAGCATATGAGAACGGAATGATTATATCAAATGCAGACGTAAGTACTGGTCAGAGATCAGGTGACTGATATGCATCATATATGTACATACATCATTGATATAAATCAAAATAACACAATTTTAAAAGCGGATAGATATATACTCGAATTTATTGCAGTGTATGAGGACTAGCCAGTTAAGTCTTCTGAAACAATGAACCGTTACTGTGTGAAAGTAGTTTCTTTATGAGTTTGGGTTAAAATTCCACAGCTGCTACCATGTAATATTACATGGCAACAAAGAAACAAAAGTGACATGGACCAAGATGGGTATGTATACAATCACGAGCTTTGATTGCCTTCATTCTAGTTGCCGGCTAACTGACAGTGGTAGCAGATTAAAACAATGATAGCTGTCAAATATTGTCCCTTGGCCTGGAATAGAGCCACAGGTATTAAGTATTTTATGACTGTCTTGCATTAATTTTTACAAAAATCATTCATCTTTGAAAAAGACAACATAACAGAATTTATAATCTTTTGGTGAAGAAATATATAGAAAGAATCTTTAGAGTTGATGATCCCAAAACACGAGATTGCCGAAAGAGCACACTGGAACTCAAAAGGCAAACATATAGGTGGTAATTTCTGGTAAAGTTTGTGATTCCTACTCTACTGTAATGGGTGACAAGTTGTTGCTGGACTGGAGGTGGCCTTTTGCTTGAGAGCATTCAGTTTAGATAAGCTTTCAAATTACTTGATCTGTTTGAGAAGTATTTAAAGTTATGGGGCTTAAAAGGTTTCCTCGTGATGGTGAAGTATCCCCATTTTTTGTGCTTGTCTATCTTCATTTTATGTACAAGGTATGGAGAAAATTTCCAGTCTTGTAAACTTGTCTACATTTCTTGAGATTCATTGCCCGGACTTAATTGATTTTGAGATATTGGAATAATGGACTTTTGCTACATTTTTAAAATCTGTCATACAATTCTTACTTATTTATGTAGCATACACCAGCTGAGGGAATGATGATGGTGTACATTACCAGTTATGTTCATGCCAAGTTGCGTGAATGTCAAGGAAAGTGGCAGGTAATGAATTGCTTCCATGTCATTTTATAAATTACGACCTTTACTGTCATCAGGTAATTTGAAGTATGTAAAAGCAGCAGCTTTGATGCAAATTGGCTTAATGAAATTTGATGTAACATGAGTTGTCAAATGACAGAATAAAATATGTTTCAGGAGGTATAATTTTTGGCAGTTACAAAGTATTAGGCACGTGTACCAAAATTTATTTTCCCTATTTAGTATGTATCCATCTCATGACCTGCTTTAATGAAGAACATTATGTAATGAAACTGACATCATCTGCATTTTGTCCGCAGTTTGACTACCATTTTTAAGCTTGTCAGATTTTATTTCACATATGCTAATTTCAGTGCTAATTGAAGATCCATTCTTTGTCCTGTGTTCATTTGGCCAGATTGTATTATACAGAGGCCTGGCTGGAAGTTACTTTTGGCCATGTACCAAAAAAAATGACAATATTATAAAACTAGCTGTGTGCCCGTTCGATGAACGGGTTGGAATACATGTGGATTTTTACACTGGATCGGCAAATTACCCTATGATAAAAACATTATTTCCTGTATTTGTTAACATTTCGATCTGACGATGCTGAAAACTCCTTTCTAAAATGAGATTAAATGGCTACACACCTACACTTCTATTCTATGTTTTAATACAACACATGTTGGCTATATTAGAGAAGCATCCCCAAAGTAAGGATAACTCAGCCCAACGAAAAGCAGTGTTCTAATGTTTACAACACACCTCATTTAGCTGGCCTGAGTTATTGTTGCTTGGGGACGCTTCTCTAATTAGGCCCACATGTTTTTTTACATTCTAATTTAGATCTAAACTACATTCGAATTTAGATCTAAACTAATCTAAACTTGACGACTTTTAACGGCCAGTGATTGAACTTAAACAGAATGAAAATTATTAAACTAAACATTGCCTGATGCAGACCTAGATCTAGACTCTGTATTATTATGGTTCAGTTAAGGCTGGAACACACACACTCGTAATTTTTTCTTTCTTTGACTTCGTTCTTGTGTGAACACTCAAGGCCAAGGCTTGAACTCGAACTAATCACACTTTCTTACGGTTTGAGCCATCACTGATTACCTGTATTTGTATGTATAGATCTAGATATTAAAATTTGGTTGCACAACACATCATTAAAAAAAATGTAAACAACACTGCATTGCACGGCACATTTTAACATTGAACACGCGAGTGAAACAACAGCAACACCAAGTCAACGCTTGTACTTGTACTCGAACTAATCACACTTTCTTACGGTTTTAGCCATAACAGATTACCTGTATTTGTATGCCTAGATCTAGATATTAACATTTTGTTGCACAACATATCATTAAAATTTATAAACACTGCATTATTTGGTGCAGGACACATTTCACTGAACACGTGAAAGCAAGATGAACAGAAAGTTGGAGTGTAGCTCGGTAATTGTGCTTTGAAATTACCGCGAAATATCGATACCTTTGGCAGTTTCCAGGCAAGATAGCCAGATAACGTTTAGGTGTGGCCAGATCGGTCAATTTAAGGAGCCAGTGGGATAGGTGAGGAAACAAAACATAAAAGACGTTCCCAGGAAATTTTAATATTTTAATAAAACAATGTCAACACAGGTCTAATTTATATGAAATTGCTGTACTGTCTTTTGGCGCAAAGGAGATGTCAATATTTTGGTATTTAATTTGAGAAGCCAAACTTTTTTTTTTTAAAACTGGCAAGTAACCTTCATTAGTTGTTAAAAAATGTTAATGGCGTTCCCAAGTCTTAAAGAACGCGAAACAAAGAAAATAACGGAAAATCACAAATAGAATGCAAACAGTTTCGAACATTTGAATAGGCTAAGAACCTCCGATAAATCATAAAAAAATTCCGTGCCAAATTTGGCCCCAATCTGGTCAGTGGTTTTTGAGATAGGCGCACACAAAAATCCCAAGTCCACAAATATATATAGTATAGAAGCACAGAAAAATCATCTTTAGGTCACCAGGTTAGCAGCCTACTAGGCTTAGCAACTTTTGCTTGTATGGCCGATATTCTCTAGAGTTTTTGTTTTTGTTTTTTCCTTGTTTTCCAAAAAGTTATAGAAATCTTTATTTCCATAGAGTGAAATTATGGTTCAACAAGAACTCATGTGCTTTTCTACAGTTAAGATATCTTAACCTAGAACCAAATGTAGTCAGCAGTTTCCTGAAGCAGAAAAGTTTTTCATCAGATGTGAAATGCAGTGCATGCTAATGGGCACGGACAGTGAAACCATCGGCAAAAGCTTATAAAATTGTCACTGTGTAGTTTCTCTGCACATATCAGAAGTGGTGAAGAAAAAAGGAAGGGGTTGGAAGTACTGCTGCTGGATTTCTGTGATGTATAAGCTCAGATTTGGTTCCCAGGAAAGATTTTTGTTCAGTGGAATTCTGGTCATAGTTTCAAAGTGATTTTATCAACAGGGCACCACTTACAAGAGACCACTTCCAGAACCAGAACATGAACAGTTTGTTTTGGATGATCACCTGGTGAACAAAGTGGAAGTGGCCAAGAAAAACTATGATGTTATGGTATGGTTGATGTTGCTTTTATTATGTATTGTTAGAATCTGAAATTTTGAATTACTAATTAAATGTGATAGGTGAGCAGCCAACTTCTTTTTTACCAAAACTTCTTTCATTTTCTCCGGTGGTAGATTGTCTAGAAGATTGTTTAAATACTAGCCAGTGGCACAGGGGATATTATATCAGATGCTTTTAACTTTGTAAATGTGCAGATTTAGTAAAGAGGGGATTGCTTGGAAACTGTTCATGTGTCTAAAATATGAAAACTGAAGTTGGCAATATTAAATGAAAATGGTATTGTTCAATCTTCATTCAAAGAAGCTGTAGCTAAACCACTGTTGAAAAAGGCTGGTCTGGATATGGACACTTAAAGAATTACAGATCAGTCCCCAATCTCCCCTTTTGCTCAAAGGTTTTAAAGATTATTTTATCTCAGTTACTGTGCCATGTCTAGTAAATGGGGTGTGTGCGAGAGTGTGTATCTGATCGTGCAGTTGTGTTTGCATGCATTTATGCATATGAAAGGAGATTATTATTTTATATTTCTCCTTGTGAGTGTAAAGTGCCTTGAGCCCTCAGGAAAAGCACGCTTAAAATCTACTATTGCCATAAAAGACAATCTTTTCAAAGAGAAGTTTTGAATCACAAATTTATGTAACTGAGCATTGTGCTTTTTAGAGTGAAAATGAAAATCATTCTTCTGAGATAGACAAGCAAGAACTTTTCTCACTTCAAGTCCACTGATATTAATTATCATCTCATACTGCATTGTATTCTGATAACAGAACTTGTTACATCAAAACACACTTTCTTCTTTAATTTGTCATTTTCAGAAACACGCTGGTACGGCAATTCTGCAGGTTTATGACAAGTTTGGGAAAAATTATTGCAAGCAAATTAAAATCCACCCAGATGTATTCTGTCAGCTTGGCATGCAGCTAGGGTACTATTCAATCTATGGCAAGTAAGTTCAGTACTCATACAGACTTGTAAAAAGTTATAACTGGTTGTAAAGGAAAGTAAAGCTGGTTTGAATTGATAGTGTAAGGCTGAATTTAGTATTTAGTTTTTATTTCTCCATTAAAATAGTGGAGTGAGGTGATGATATTTCCTGATTCATACTGACAAGATTGTCAAAGTATCAAAATGTAATGGCTTTGTGTCTTTTCATCTAAATATGTGCATGTAAAGCAACAAGCTCACTTATCCCTATCCCTAAAAATGTCTGTCTACCAATTTTTATATTCTTTCAGTGAAAAGTTTCGAAGCCTCTTCGAACACATTTATGGGCCCAGTTCCGTTGTACAGTGGACCCTCCGAGATAAGACCTTTGTAAATGTTCATGAAAATGGTCTTAACTGGGAGGGAGTCTTAACTCAGAGGTTCACACTAGCATCGATGTCGGCTGATCATCTGTTTGTTATATTGAGCTTGGTGTAAATAAAGTGTTTTTTATAAGTTTAGATCTATTTCCTGCTTTGCACACACCCACAAGTTAACTTGATCAGGCAAAGAAATTAATGTATTTTTTTTTTGTGTGAGAAAAGAAAATTTATTGCAGATCTACTTGTACTGACAACATACTGTGATACATCCAGTGAACACATAAATACTCCACTGAAAAAAAGTCTTTTGGAAGAAGTCAGTGATGCTGGCTTGCTTCACGTTTCCGTTCAGTAGTGAATCCTCAATTGACTTCTGGACTGTCTGCAAGTTTTCTGCTACTTCTGGTAGCCCATTTGCCAGTCAAATTTGATCAGTTCCTGAACGTAATATGCATTTTGCAGTCTCTCCACTCCAGCCTTGCTCCTTTTTATTTTTACAACGTTGACTCTATCCTCCAACGCGAGTGCCTTTCGCTTCCGGTTGCTCATCATTACAGATCTGAGTTAGAATAGATCTAGATCTAGTCTGGAATGTAGTTTTAACTAAGGGTTGACCACTTGTTGCAGTTCTGGTGCGGGCGTGTAACAGTTCTACATGTACTGTAACCGAGGATCTAGAGCTAGATTTACGACCGATGTGACATGTGCTATCTCGAAGTCAACGTTCAAACATGTGAATGATCACCCTCGTGTGAAAGTTACCGTGGGAAAAAAACACGAACGCCATACGATTTGCATTGGCTCACTCGAATGATATTTCCTTTGTCCAATCGTGTGCTAGCAGCCTAAGTAATGTTCCTGCCATTCATACGGGAAATGGATGGCGTAGTTACTCCCACCACTGGAGTTACACAATTAAGACGACCGCCCGGCAACAAACTACACGTGTTCATACACCCGGAGGGTCGTTATTTGGAGTGGTGGGATGACGGAACAAAGGCTCTGAGTGGGTCGTATGTCGGATCTCGGAGGAAGATGCTGCTCGGAGGTCTTTTGTATAGAAAAACCAATCCGTGGTGAGATTTTAGGTCATAATTAGGAGGAAGTTGTAAATGAGAGGGTCTTATCTCGGAGGGTCCACTGTAGTAAGATGTTTCATCTGTTAAAATGTATTGATTTTTTTAAACCAATGAACCATGTTCATCAATATATCAGCGACACACAATGCTTCCTTTATCCCTATTCACCAGGAAACTGGTGCCGAATTATTTTCTGACATGGATCCACAGTACATCTTCTCATTTCTGAAGGAGGCTGAAAGCTATAACTTGATTTAACAGATTTTTATCATATTTACAAAAATTCAAATGTACTTCACAGTATGGGCCTTTTTCACAAGATTTTTAATTCTGCCTTTATTTGATCTTATTATAAGAATCTGAAAGCTGGAAACTAACTCAAAGTAATAAAAAAACTGAAGGCACAAAGTGGCTCTTATAGCGCTGATGCGGCATTAAACCCAAATTCAGACCGGTGCCGAATGCCGTACCATTTGTTACCTGAGCTCAAGAGGCCATGTTATATGGTAAAAGGAAAACCAGGCGGCCAGGATTCAAATAGTTAAATACAGATGTCAACACAAAATATGGACAGATTGAACTATCATTGAATGATCTGTTCATTGTATTGTCCAGGGCAGGAATATTTTTTATAATTCTGTCTTTCATGTGATAGTGTTTTGCAGTATGTATTTAAATCTAGAAAACAAAATTTAGTCTGTATTTGTCTTTATAGAGTGGCTCCAACATACGAGACTGCTCCAATTAAACAGTTTTATCATGGTCGAACAGAGACAATGAGATCAGCCACTATGGAAGTCAAAGCATGGTGTACAGCAATGGCTGATGCATCAGTTTCTGTAAGTCGACAGTTCAGCTTTTATTCTTATTCTTTGTATGATTTTTTTGGTGTTTTTTTCTCATCATCTTGAATATGTTACGTTAGTGGCCATTTTTCTTTAGCCATATCGTGTTGCCATTTCTTTTTAACCATATCCCTTGTTTAACTGGGCTTTCAAAAAATGTCAACTTCTTTTGGCCATACCATAAAAAAAGCATAATGCACTGCCCCAGCCAGTGTTTACATCGAGGAACCGGGCTTCGACTAGCTGGATGGATTGTTTGCTTTTCTGTTTTCAAAATATTATACAGATATGATTTTCTTCAATCAACCAGAAATTAAAATTGGGCATTAAATAAAGTGCGTGCTACCTACAAGTTCATGGGTGTAAGCTTCATAGAAACTTTTGCAAGATGATTTGGAGTGGAAATAGGTCATTGCACTTTCTTACGGTATGGCCATAAACAAGGGCTAGAATAGGTATAGGCTCTGGTCCAGTTTGGCAAAATGATGCTGTTTTAATAAACACAGTCCGAAAGATGATGGATACATTTTTTTTATGGTATGTACAGCCGAACAAAGGATATCCTTCAGTTAAAAAGCAAGTTTTTACAGTTCATAAGTCAGTGTCATTTTGCCCACTAACTGAGAACTGCATCAATGGATATCAGTATTCTTGTTTATTGGATACATTACTTCTACTTCACGCCTTTTGAGGCCAGATTATTTTGTGCAAGTATTTTATTTAATGCCAATTTGTGTGACTATTTACACTTTGCATTCATTACTGACTTCACTACTAATAGTGTTAATCATCAGAACTTGATGTTCATTTTCAAATTGCTCATATTCTCGAGAGTAATTTATTCCCACAGGTTTAAGTTACAGCTTCAGTACATCAGTTTTGCTTCAGTTTCAGGCACATGTTGACTGTGTGGTATCTATATATCATATACATTTATTTGCTGTTGTCTTCGCTTGCATGATAGATTTATTTTGAATAATAACATAAATATGCACAGGACTCAGGAAACACTGTACATTTTTTTTTTTATCAAGGGTTGAAGAGATCAGAGAGAATCATGTTACCATTAAAATGTCTTTCATGGGCCTTTTGCAGAATGCAGAGAAATTCAGACTACTTCTTGCTGCTGCAGATAAACATAATCGTGATTTTGCCGATGCATGTGAATTTAGAGGTAAGTAGTGGAAACATTTTTTAACTATGTCTATTAGCAAATTTGATTTTGATGACAAGTTTGCAGGCCATTATATTTAAATACTGTCCAGACTTTAAAATATGGTTTAATTCACTTTAAATCTGATCTGAAAACAGAGAATTAATTTTTCTCTTACATAAAACTTTTTATGCGGGGATCAGCTCACTGTCAATTCCAGTTGTAAACAGCCTATTATTCTTGAGGCATTCACAAAAATGCAACACAAGCTGAGATGGAAAATGTTCATTACACTTTCCCGTTTTCAGAGGACACCGTCAGAATATCCTGAAAAGAAAACTGAATAAATCTGAAATAACTGACAGTCTTTTACAAATAGGAGGCAGAGAAAAGTAAGACAGAAAAGAAGGAGTACTTGGGCTTTGTTTTTGTTTTTAACCGTATGCCTTAGAGACAGCATATTACAATGTGTGCTATCTCTTAAAAAGGCAGTGGTGGCAGTAATTCTTGTTATTGGCATGGCCTGGCACATTTAGCTTGCTCAGTATCTGAAACCAGAGGCATGTTCGGTTGTGTGGGTGCCTTGAATTGTCTGGCGGCCACGGGCTTCAGTGCAAACTGCCTTCCGGACAACTGGGGAGGCTGTCTGCTGGCGGAGTGAGGCAGCCTATTGCCATCAAAACTGCCACAAATCTCTGGCATTGAGAAACATAGTGAACACTTGAACTCTTGACAACACTCTGTCAAATGTGGCAGCTTTGATGACGCTTCATAGAGCATTAGGCAGTACTGGGTCAAATTACCTATCCATTGACATTTTCTGTTTACCAACACATTTTTCTTTCAGCAGGATTGAAGTTGAATTGCATATATATAAGCTTTGAAAGAAGCTGTAGCTCTTGTCCCATGAACATCGGTAGGTTTAACATATAGGTATATTCATCATGGTGCTGTATTTAGTGATAAAACAACTGTTTAATTTTCAGCCTGTGATCGCCACCTTCTTGGCCTCTATATAATCAACAGAGAGGAGGAGCGTGAACTGCCATTGATATTCAAAGATCCATCATTTGTTAAAAGGTTTGGGTTTGATATTTTCTTTTATTGTTGTGGAATGGCACAGTTACTAGTATCACTTAATTTTTATGGGACTCTCTCAGAGATGCCACCCATTCCGATTTTTTTTTAAAAACGGGCGTGATTCCGATTTTCTGATTAGCAAGGCCGGCATTCCGATTTTTTGTTACTTCCTGCAGTCGGCTTTTTTTTTTCCGCTTTCGTTCTTCTGGGTTCTAGTTTTTAATTATAAATTTTACACATTGCGCCGAATCGGAATATGGCGATCATTTTATGAATAAACCGGAAGTTAGTTCTACTTTCTTATCGTTTGTTTTGCACCGATCGGGAATTTGATCACTTGCTACTTGCTACACGGGTTGTTTACATTCTTTTTACCGTTCCGCATGGCGGCGATTCCGAAACTAATTGCATCTGTCTAAGTGTTATATTTGGTTCCGACTGTAATGGAAGGAGGAATCAGTTCTAAACCTAGCTAGATGTATTCTCTTCCTTCAAACCTAAGCCTAGCTCGACATCGCCTAAGTCTAGATCTAAGTGATTGACTTGGCAGCGGGAATGAGATCTAGATCTAGAATCTAGATCTAGCAAGATCTATGGATAGACGTACATACATGTATTAAAACTAAAGTAATTTATTCAGCGGCGATATTGTGATGAAATTAGGAATCAATTTTAAACTTGTCTTGATCTAGATTCCTTAAATCCAAGTCATGAACATGGAGAAAGTTGACCTTGCATGGGCACAAACTGCCAAATTAAGACATGATATTAGGATTAGGAGTGTGAAAACATTCCTCAGCACAGAATGGGCAAAAATTATGCATCACATTTATGCATTTGGCACTCAAATCCCAACATGTCAAGGCAGCTCTTGTCTGACATAACTAGGAAAAACACAGGTCCAGAGCAAAGACAAGTTTTTCACAGTGCTTTTCTGGAGAGGATTCTTTTTCAGTTTTGACCAAGATCAAGACAAAGGGTGGATAATAAGATACGGTTGAAATGAACTGTAAGTCGTGTAGGTTTTCAAGATGGTTTTCAACTTATTCCTTTGCACGACCAAGAAAAAAAAACAACTTAAAAATATAGAGTTAGAACTGGTACCATTTCATTTTTATCGTCATTCGCACCGATTCAGATTTTTTTCCCCAGATTCAGATTTTTTGGCAGCCTGATTCAGATTTTTGTTTTTGTAGGGTGGCATCTCTGCTCTCTTTGAAATCATGCACAAAATTCACATTTTATGAGACTAGCTGTTTCTGAAAACAGATATTAGTTGGAACTCTTTGTGAGAGGTCAAGTGGAGTATTGATTGCCATATATGTTGAAAGAAAAGCCTGACATCTTGCTTAGCCAGCCATTTTCACAGCATTTCATTTTGGTATTGGAAGTGACCATAGTTGCCCCAATGGGTGTTCACCATGTAAAGAATTATATCCCTTACCCGTGCCTCAAAACCAAACTGAAAAGAAAAGAGTGAAAAGACTTCATGCTCAAATATGAATCTGTATTTTGTTGCCATCCACTGAACAAGCATTCTTTTTACGGAAATTAGCGTAAACCTAGAAAAACATAGAAATGATTGGTGAATAATCTGAAACTAAGAAATGTGTAGGACTTATGGGTATTCACTCTTTGTAACCAGCCCTGACCCTGCACTGACAGATTTGTTTCTTTTGTCATTTTCTTGCTTTGCTTCAGTGGTGGTGGTGGCAACTTTCTGTTGTCAACAAGCTGCATTGGTTACACCACTGTGATTGGAGCTGTCCTACCCATGTGTGAAAATGGCATTGGCACATTTTACCGAATCAATGATGAAAAGTGAGTATTGCATTATAGTGAGTGTATGGTGAGTGACATGACATATCATGGAACCATGTAAATATGTGCAAGCTTACATGTACATATAGACATACGTAAATTTGAAGATACCAGGAAATGTAATGTGATGTATTTATTTTTTTCTTACCAGTCCATGTGTCGTCAGTAAGTACAGTGGAAACTGGTTAAATGTAATGCCATAATAAAAATATCTTGGTATACCCAAGGCTTCACTATGGAAAATGACTAGGCAAGGAGTAAACCCATTTAAAAACAAATTTGCATGGTTAACACCATGTATTTCAATGTAATATTGAATGGCTGCAAATCTTGGCAATGATATTGAATACTGGTTTGTTTTGTTTTGCTGGTGATAGCCATATTTCAGTCCAGTTAAGGGATTGGAATGAGATTAAAGAAACAAAAAAAATGAGTGCATTTCAAGTGATTTCCTGTACAATACCATTCAGTGAATATGAACAGACTGATCAAGTGATAGTGATACAGGGAGTGTAGGCTAGCGTGGTGTCACAACATATGGCCCGTCAGTAAACCCAGTGTAGACAATGAGAATGCACACTAAGCATGTGATGAGTAGTGACAAAACAATGTAATGTAATATGTAATAATGAACTTGTTTAGCACTCAAATCCACAAAAGTTATGTGCTTCACAATGCACAATAAATGTGTGGTGAACTATACACTTGTATACTAGGCCTGCACTCAGTCATGAGTGGCTGCCCCCACATTTTATTGTACACACTCAGAATTAATTCTAATGCTAAAGCGGGTGTTTTGATTATCAGTTGCTGTTATTCAAGTTATATATTACAATATATATATTATTTATAGAAGAAAAAATGGGGATTTATCATTTTCTCTTTGTTGCGGAGGTCTTGTTATTACAATTGACATTATACTGGCAAAATAACAAAGTAAGTTTCCAGAGATTTTTAAGGACATATCAAAAAGCTATAGATTCGTCATGAAACTGAAGCAATAGTTATATATAAACAGAACTTATCAAGAAATCATGGATGAAACCAGTGCGAAACTTTGATATTGGAACACCATTAAAGCACTCATTTTCGTGTAATAGTGAATGAAAACAGCCAGAGGAAGGTGATTTGGCCTTCTGCCATGTATGGGATGATGGTTTAATTGTCTCTTGTGAATGGCTTGATAATATATACTGTGGCTGGTTTGCACAACTCTGTCTAAATAATGTTTGGATGTCAGTGATTTCATTCCTTGACCACAGTTTTCTTTATTTTACTTTTTAATAGATATAATAGTTCTTTCATGTAATAAAAACTAAATTAAACTGATAAAAGCCATTATGACCAAATTACTATCTTATTCAAACATTTATATACTGTGGTGAGAGTATTGGATAGCATTATATGTGAAAGAAAATGATTAGGAATCAGACTATTATCATTGAACACACCCTATGGCAGACAAGATTTGTATAAAGGATGAAATTACCATAATTGAAATTGATCTTCACATCTTAACAGATTTACATTCTACATCACCACATGGAATGCTGACAAAGCCACCAGCAGCACAGGCTATGGAGAAGCAGTGTGTACAGCCCTGGATAAAATGAGGGCTTTGGTTGATCAGAACATATCAACGTCAGCAGCCCGACTGTGATTGATTTTTTTCAACTGCTTCATGTCATTCCCATCCCATACTGTTCCTGCAAAATCTGCCATGACATTAATTGACAACAATTTATTTATAAAGTGAAATTTTATGTAAATTTAAAGCTGTGAATCCTGAAATTCGTTGTCCTAAGATTTTGCCAAGCCTGAAATTTTCCATCTGTATCATGCGGGCCCGATTAAGGCCAACTGATGCCCTAAGCACAGCCCAACCTTGGTGCCCCTCGGCCCTTCCACTGGCAAGACACTGTCAAAACTGACAGGATGCTGAGATTCATTATAAGTGTTGAATGTGAAATATTACATTCAAGTTCAGTTTTCTTCCAGGCCAGACCCCACAGCTCTATTAAATACTATATGGTTTTTGTTTTTGTTGAATTTAATACAAAGTAGCAAAAAGCAATAATTATAAGCACATTATTCACATACACTTGTATTCTTATAATGAGGCCAATAGATAAAATGTAAATTTTCAACAATTTATTCAGTTTTTCACTGTTACATGTACAATTGAAAAGATACATATGAAAAGAATATTGAAAAGGAGTCTTTCAAAGGATGTTGATGATCAATTTTAGAAGAAAAAAATTTTTTTATTAAAGAAACATCATTATCCGTGCTTACTAAATGGCCATCACTAAGATCAATATAATGATCCACATAAAGCAAATAGTTATCACATACTCAGTTAATCTATACAAAGTAATCTTAACGCTTCACGGTTCTAACATAATTGTGACTGGGACAGGTAGGACTGGGCCCTTTCACAAAACAGTGATAAATTGGAAACCGTTGGATTGGAAATTATTTATCCTTCAAGTTAGAACATTTTGACGCACATTGAGAAAGAAAAATTTGTGCCATGATGTGTCGTTTTTGGCTGCGCTTTTATCTGCAAGATATACATGTATGTGATATAGGCATAAATTATGGGGCCCTAGTTCAGCTGAACTGTGGTAAATTTGGTAGTTGAGAAATTGTGGAGAAATCCTTTCTCCTTTCTTTGGTGCCCCCTTACCAAAGATACTACAAGTGATAAGATGAGACAGCTAGTGCTAAAAGCACCGCCACCCAGCGGCAAACGTGTGGACATCATGAAAAGTGCTGTATTTTACAAAGCCAGATAGGGAAAATATTGAATTTTGTACACTGTTCAGCTATTGCTATAGACCTTGATTGACGTCACTTGTTGTGGAATTATAACTTCAATCACTAAGAAACTCTAGCTATTTTTTCTTTTGTTTTAGTTGCAGTAGCTCTGTCACAATTTTGCATCATAAATTTACCATTATATCAAGCATTCTTTTCATACTATGCGCCATGGCCCCGCCCCTGGTCAGTGCGCAAATTGTGTGCACGTTTTCTTTTAGTGGTGCGAAGAAGACAATGTCTCATCTTATCGTTTCTAGTATATTTGCCCTTATTGCTTGAAGCCCTGAGCATATGCTTATTTGCTTAATCCAGCCCCAGTACCAGGATAATGGACAATAAACCTAGATTTTGTTGTTAGAACAACAAGCATGGGAAGACAAAGCTGACATGATTAGAATAATGCTCAAAGTTAAATGACCATCTTGACTACACTACAGGCTTCAAAAGGCTCTAGTTATGTTTACTTTAATTAGCAGCATTTTTTACATAGTATGTTTCTGTATGACTTCTCAGCTTGGGCCAGACATAATGTAGGAGCTAATGGTTTGAAAATGAGAGTAAAAACAGCCTGACTGCAAGTGCTTCCATTTCTGCCTTTTATGGTATCAGGGACAACAGACAATCATGCAGGTTGCCTTAACAGATCTATTTCTTTGAACCAGAAACTGCAAATCTGGAAAAGTGTCACCCTTGTATAAATATGAAATTGGTGTAGAAAAATGAAAAGACAATAAACTGATCACAATGAAGTTGATAATGACACCTCACTTCAAAAAAGTCCCTTTAAGTATTAAAATACAAAATTTGTGTTTGGTCAGGTTTTTGAGCTACAAGAAAAGGCAAAAAAGAACACAAATTTTATAAGATCAGACTTTTGGATGTGACTGCACATATAAAAGTATTTATTTCCACAGAAAATAATCCTCAGAAAAGCCAGCTGTTTTCTGGGCAGCTCACTTTTATCAACACTTACAGAGGGTGTGTCCGAGGACAACATATCTGTAGAGAAGATTTTGGTCTCTAACTTACTTTAAGTAGAGCTCTCTTATAGTAGATTACTCAAGACAGTGATGATTATGCAATATCCTCTCAAGTTGCTTTCAGTCCAGCTGTAGTACAGTGCTTGTAAATGAATTGTTTTTAGTTATACTCATTTTTACTTTGAAAACATTGGTAATGCCATGTTTTTTTTTTGTTTTTTTGTTTTAAGTTTCCAGCAAAGGTTTTAATTATTGTTCCTGTATGTTTACATCCAGAAGCCTTTGTTTTTTTTTTATCCTAGTAGCATGGTACATGTATATAATTTGCATGTTCATATACGTTTATGTCATAGTTTGAGTAGGTGGCATACAGCTGTTCAGAAAATCCATATTGTTTCAGTCCAATTGCTGTGCAGGTTAAAAAAGCAAGGCGGCATGAAATTAATTTGTGTTTGCTCATAAATGCAGACATGACATGTGTTTTGAATGTCATATTATTTTGACCATGAAATTTTCACCATGCTAACCAAATAGAGTATGTAATACTGTTGAAGGAAAAGGCATTTAAAAGACTTATTCATGGGACCATTATTCTTCTCTTCTACAGGTATTGCTGCTAACCCAATCCCATTAGTAAAACAACAAAGGAAAGGTGCATTTTGAAACATATCATTTGTGAAGGACATTCCCTATTCATTTAATAATTATCTCTGTCCGCAGTGAAAAGAAATCCATGTTAAATTTCAAGGAAACTTGGCAATTTTAAAAAATTTGTGTAGATGTAGAGCCACTTGTTACCTTTTTTCTTTCTATTATTTAATACATTTATTTATAAATGAGATGTTTAGACACAGAAGTAGATGGTTGTGTACAGGGAATACTTACTGGCAGTAGTAGTATCCTGTCATTGTGCTGATGATGCAAACATTTATTGTGGCATGTGGTTTTTTTAAAAATCTGCTTAACATTGCATTTTGCTCCTTCTGGGGAGACTCTCTGCGGGTCACCACGTTAAATTTCTAAAATTTTATTCAATACTTCTCTGTGATCTATTTCTCAAATGCATCATGTTGAACTTGAGAGTAAAGAAAACTGAACCAGTGTATTAACATTGATTACCCTATCCATTGTAGTTTAGTCTTTGATGTAGCAAAAATGGCATATTTGCAATTTCAGCAATTAATAAGCTGTGTTTATATTCCTAATACCTGGATATATCGTAGTTTTTTCCTTGCAGTTTGCAAGATATAATTAGCTCATCATGTATTGCGTGCTTCAGATGTTATTTGTTACATTTGTCAAAAATCCCACCTTAATATCTACATGTATTCCATCTCTTTCCCATTTGAAGACATTTTGATCACTTTGTCTACTATTCTGTTTCATCATTGCACTTTCGGTGATACTTTTAAGTCATGGCTTTTGTATGGTGTAAATATATAGGGAAAAAAATATTTTGTAACTTTTATTCCTTATTTTATTCAAGTCTGTTTGTCCTACTCCAGGTATATTGCTGTAGTATAAATTGAGTCCAGGAAGTTTCACGTCAGTGTATGTAACAATAATACTGATGTCAATTAAAGGTATTTTCTCAGATCATTATAGCCTTGAAAATAATTTCTTGGTGTTTTTTCTGTATTTCACAGATTCTATCATATTTTATTGTTTCGTTTAATTTATATTTTAAAAATGAGATGTCATTCCTGAGCTTAGCGGGGAGTATAGACCTAACTTTGATGTGCCAGGTAAGGCAAGGCTATAGCAAAATTCCATTTGCCCATTTAAAAAAAAAAATAAAAAAATTGGGGAGGTAAATTATCAGCCAGTCACCAATAAATAAATACGTTTTGTGTAATTTAAAAAAAAAAGAAAATTGAAAAGCATTTAGGAGCTCCAGGTATTATACAGCAGAGATCATTTGAAAGCCGAACGACTTATAGAAATGACCCACCATTTGAAAATGATTGTACAATTTCCAGAAAATCTTTAGTCCTTTGCTATTGTTATTTTGCCTTTAATGTGGATTGTTTCAGTGTAAATGTACATATTTCATATTTCATCATTTATAAAGGGTTCCCATTTCTTGTGTACAGCACTATCCTTACATACATATGGGACTACACTGCAGCCAATTATAAACTACCGGTATATTTAATTAAGATTTGCATAATTTCATTGTGTCATTAGATAAAAATGCAATGTCCTTCCTTCTTATTGTACAGTGATGTCAGTATTAGTCTAAGCACTCTTCTTATTGATGCCAGCTACACCTTTTTGTGTCAGCATTGCAGCTTGTTCTTTCTATTTACATGTATTTCTTTCCTTCCATTTTAAAAACGTTCTTTTTTTTGGCTCAGCTTTCAAAATTTTGTTCCTTTCATATTCCACCCATATTACTGCATTTAAGGGCAAGTGCGGCATGCTATATAGGTAATTTTTTGGGTCACTCAACTGATCAAAGTTGTAGGCATTTATCAAGTTTCAACATCTATGCTTCACTGTAAACCATTTTATTTTGAATAGAGATGTTCAGAAAGTTGTTTAGCACCTGTTTGAAGATGGTTCTTCCTTCAGTTTGAGGTCTTTTGGGAAAAAAAAAGGTTGAAAATTGCCTTCTTGCTTCACCGAGCTGCCACCCTTCTCAAAAGATTGGCATTCCTATGAGGCATGATTAGCATCTCTCCTTCACTGTGATACCACTGGAAAACTATAAAAAAAAATATTCAGTTTTATCTTTGTTTTTGAATAAACTTGAGACATCAGTTTATAACCACCTTCCATCCCAAAAGAGTTAGAAAAAATATATTCTTGTTTCAAAGCCGGTTTTCTTGAAATGCCGATTTTTCTCACAAATTTCAGAATAACTTCATTGTTTCTTGACCAATTGATATAAAACTTCATTTCACAACTTTATCAAGCAATTTTTGGGAAATTTTGTGAATACTTTTTTATGTTTATTTCTGTCAGTATTTTTTATTATTGGTTTTATACATGAAATTTGAAAATATAAAAATTTCAACTCAGTAAATTAAAATATCGTTAAACCTGGCGTCTGTTCAGTAAGTTCCCAAATAAGTGCCAGGGAAAACAGAGAGATGGAACTTTGTCTTTTTCATGAGTTATACTTGTTTGAAATTTGTCATTTTATCCAACGTAGGGCCCAAAAATGGGAGGTTATCATGGCAAGAGAGCAATGAAATATCGATATATCTGATATGGACCAATGTAAATCCAGAAGTAGAGAAACAATGGCCCAATTTTATGTTTGTAGAAAAGGGTGCTTTTCTGCCGCACTTGCTCGTAATAATATTTTTTGTCATTTCATCACTGTTCATTACTAAAGGGGCATTTATTCTTCTCTTAAAATAGCTTCGTGATATACATGCATAGATAAAAAATTTTTTTACAGTCTCTGCTGGATACTGCTCCATTGTCCCTGTCAGTGTCATAATATCAAGCTTTGAGCTTACATAAACGCATATATTTTAGTAATATTGTAATAAGCAAGTTGCATTACATTATATCTTACAATTTTTTTACCCAAATAATCAGACAACATCCTGAGAAAGTTTGTGGGTATGTCATTTCTCCCTGCGCCCCCCCCCCCCCCTCCCTAAATGTATTGATGACCCTGATCAGCATATTAAAAACCAGGGACTTAAGAAGTTAATGACCTCAAAGCAAACATATCAGACATTCCTTGTTCAAACAATGAAAAATACTTTAAAGTTTTGAATATGAACTGATACCGACATATCCAGTATAATGCTTGTTGAGGGGACTTACAGTGAGCAAAGGAGAAAATGTTAATAGAATATAGGATAAAATGACAACACAGTCACTTTGAAGTCAGCAATTTTCCCAGATGTAGCTGCAGTAGAAAGGCATGAGAATGGCAGAAAATAGCCTGGAGATGAATGAAAAATATTCAACAAGGGATTGAATTTTGACAGTATGACTTCGTCGAATTGGACATACATTGTAACAATTTTTTTCAACAAAATGAGAAAATCAGATGATTTATTATTCATGTTCATATTTTAACCATGCAGGGAGGCATCCATTTCATGCCGTGAGGGTGTTTTAAATTATGCTGTATTCATACATATAAAAGTATTTTATGTTCATATCCATATCGTACTTATATTTATGTTTGTGAATGCTGTATCAATGCTGTCAGAATTTCATGGTGTGTCAAAAGTTTTGATGGTGTTCATATTTCCATGGACACAGTTCTATTGGTTCATTAGTCAATCCTTGACAAAGGGTTGCCACTTGTGCAGATACCAGGCAGTTAGAATTAAAGAGATGAACACCTGGTGTAAATGATATCAGATGTAAGGAATCTGACAAGGATGCAAATGAGGAATCAAAAATCAAAAGATTCGACTTTAAATATGCGTGTATAACGAGTGAAATTTTGTGTCACAGCTGTAAGGCCAGTTTTAGTTGTTGTTTTCTTCAGGAGTTCAAGATTTGACAATTTTATTTGGGCTTCAATTTTTTAAACCTTTATTATGGTGTACAGACCGCTGCTGAAGCCCATAAACTAGGAATTTCTCTGCTTAATGCATCGGGGATAGATGACCATAAATGATAAAAATGACCCAAAATTGATTGAAATACATGTAATATATTAATGTCTCAACAGTGTTGTGTGGTATAATTTCTGTCTCATTAGTGTTGTGTGGTATAATTTCTGTCTCATTAGTGTTGTGCATGGTACATCAAAATGTCCATTAGCCCTACCCGATTTCTATGTTATTCTTATATGTAATGAATATATATTTATTATATGTATTTTTTTAAAGATAAAATGCTCAAAATTCTTTTTTGCAGGAATGGAAGAGTAAGAGAATGGCCAAGTCATGCTTTTTCTTCCCTGAGTTTGATTGTAAAATGCATCATGTAGTTTATCACTTGTTGAGTTCTAAATTGTTTTTGTTTTTTTTTTCTTTTTTTAAAATGAAGTTTAACACTCTAGATGTAGTGTGTAGATATAGAAGTCAAATCTGAACTGTCAAAATTTTGTCTTTGTTTAATTACATTTGGAGATGAGACAATGATTACCGTATGCAGAGACTACCTTAGTAAATCATACTTTGATTATTTATTTTTGTTTGTGGTGGTGGGGCATCAAGACAATTTAGCTCTCAACAGGTTACATGTGATAGAAAACCTGCCCCACCTATGTTAGAGCTTTATAGTATACCTTTTTATTTTAATTAATATCTTCACATTGAATAAATTATGGAATTAAAGCCACAGGAATACTTTTTTTTTTCATGCTGTTTTGTCAGTTGAAGATTCTGTCCTACACTGACATTGATCAGTCCATAATTAGACATTACACTGTATTTAACAACTCAAAGAATATGATAAAATTCTTTTAGGAATTTTAAGGTTTGTTTTGTTTCGTTTCGTGCAAAGGCCCTGGACAAATTGAATCTGACAAAAGTTGTGTGTCTGGTGGCCGACTAGTCAATTCCATTTTGTCTCTGTTTTAGTGTGCCATGGAGTGGAGTTTAAGGGGACCTCGTGTATTGGCGAGACTGAAACATGTCTGTCTCACCAAGTTCAGGGGCATCAGAACTGTTTTGAATCAGCTGGGAGAGATCTCGCAAGCTGATTGAAAAAAGATGCAAAGCAGAGTCAGTGTGTCACCACCCTTACAAAAATAACCAGAGAAAAGTGAAGAGTTTACAAATGTAGGCCTTTTTAATGCCCAGAAAAGCGGAATAAAAGAAAGAAGAAAGACAAGTGGCTCTGGCTGGACTTGAATCCGCGACCTCTGCTGCAACACTAACCGCTTTACTGGGAAGAAGAATACCAATTCGCTCTGAATTTAACTACACATGTATTTGGCCACCCTGTCTCGCAAATACGAGACGATTGCAACCGCATTACCTAGCGGTGTCTTTTTTTGACATGGGATGTTCGTGCCCTCGGTCCAGTTTCGCCCTTATATGGCATCCCCTTCTCCCCATGCCCTCTTCCTCCACATGCTTTCGGAACAAACATCTAGGACAACAAATACAAACTGTATGTCTTCAGTATTAAGTACGAAATACATGTAAGCAGCAGCTTGGGGGAGACAGTGCATTAAGAAAATTAATCAGAGAACAGTGAAGTGTTTTGAGCTTGTATGCGGATGTGAAAAAAAGAACAAAAATGAGTGACTAAATTGCAAAAACAATGACATTTTTGTGAGGCCCTGAGAGTTCTGGGTTAGGGGGGATGTCCCTGTGACGCATAATGGCATATAATATATGTGGCCATGTTTAGAAAGAGGCAACATCATTGATTATTGCAGTTTGATTCCCGGTGGGTGCAGGCATGTTGGAATTTTAGGGGGAAATTCCTGTCCCTAATCCCGATTTCTCTCTCTGTGCCAATTGTCATGTCTGAGTGCATTTAAAAAAAAAAATAATCAAAGCGTGGCCAGGCGAAAAAGTGACTCTGGTGGGAAATTTTGGCACATAATTGTATTTGATGCAAGGAGGAAGCTATCTCAGTTTTCTTGAAGTCAGTAACTTGAGTAAGACATTTATCCTAAGCATTTAATTAAATCTGAAGTGCAGGGTTTAACACTTTTTAAGCCCCTCTCCCAGCCACCCTACTATTTGAATTTAGGCCATCAACTCACAGCAGAGATTCCCAAAAATGTATGTCTGCTCTCTTTACATAACTGCCACAGACAGAATATAGAGAACTATGTATCGTTGCCTGAGTATTGTAAAGACATTTTTGTAACCACATTTCTTGTTTCTGAAGGGTTTGAATTTTCAAGTTCTCTCCATCTTTCCCTCATTTAACTTGTCATGTTAAATGATGTGAGATGTCGTTTAACTTGCTGGTCTGCTGTGTTCTCGTACTTCTAGGCTGAGATTCAGCCACTACGTCCATTTCTAATTATCTTGTGTGGAGAAAGGATTTGACAATTTGTGGCAGTGAAAAAAAACTGTAACAAAATGTTCTATGTCCAGGGTTTGCCACATGGTAATGGACGGGACATTTTCCACATAAACGTTTGTATGTCATGGAGTCCGATTCTATGGTAATTCCAAGCAGGTTTCATTCAAATTTGAGAAGTTTTCTGTCTCAGAAAATGTCCAACCGAACAGTTAGTCACGGAATCGATTCCCAGATTTGACCTGGAGAGAACTGACACAGCACAACAGCATAATGAGACAATGGAAGAAGAGGGGATGAATGAAATACACGACATCCATTCAAAAAACGGTCTTAAAAGAGGACAATTATAGCAAAAAAGTGTTAGCACCAGTGTACCATTTGAACACAATTATGACAGTTAAAGAGAATAATAATAATACATGTTCAGTGGAAAACGGTTAAACCGAAAGAAAACAGGAGACCCCGAATTTTTTCCTCTTTATCTTTGTTAACAATCTAGCGCTAAACTGAAATAGCCCTAAATTGCTGGATTCAGTGGCCAGACCACTGTGATTTGCCATATGCGAAGTCAACTTACTGTACCATCCCTCCCCTCAAAACATAATTTTTTGTTCTGATACAGGCCTATATGGGAGCGGCAGCACTACAGGGTAGAAGGAGGGAGGTCTCTAATCTCGTTGGTCCAAAATCAGATGGCAGCAGACAAGACTTTTGGCGCATCGTGGGTGACCTTTCATGTAAAATGTATAGCATCGGAGAGACAACACCGTGTACTAGCGACCGTGGACAGTACGGTAACGGTAACAAGATCAGCAGGACGGCGGATTTGTACTGTCCGTCCACACTCATGTATTTGTATTCTGAGTGTTAGTCCACATTCATCCGCAGATCCATTCTCTGTGTATCCCTAGGCTGAGCAATCGCCTGTCCTCATTATCAGCCAAAAATACACAGCAATGGAGGACTTGTTGAGCCTTTTTTTGCTTATGCACTTAGTGACTTGCTTGATTTGTCCTCTTCGATAGTGATTTGCGCTACTCTCCTGAAACTGGCTTTTTTCAAGCCTCCTATTGGCAAACTGAAACTCTTTCTAAACCAAAAACAAACCCGTGATCCCGCCGATTTTGGTTTAGGCTGCCAGGAAAGTACAAGATATGGTGTCTTCAGTTCGCCCTATACCCGCGGCTTGCATGGCCACTGACAATGTACGAAGTCGCCTTGTCAAGAGTTGAAATGATAGAGAGAGCGTGTAACAACTTCATCAGAAAGTGGCTAGGCCTACCACGAACAATTAACACATGTCCTGTACAGGCAGAAAGGCGCGCTCCAGGTGCCACTCACTTCAATCGTGGAGATCTACAAGGCAGGAAAGATCAGGACAGTGATGATGCTGAGGGAGTCGAAGGACCATAAGATCAGCGACAACCCACCGGGTGTCAGAACGGCAAGAAAATGGAGGGCGGAGGACGCGGCTGATGAGGTCATCTCTGTGTTGAAGCATGGCGACATTGTTGGCCCTGCACAGGCAGACAGGCTGGGACTGGGTAGTGGTGACTTCAAGCCCTTTGGGAAAATGTCACAGAAGGAGAGAAGATCAGCTGCAGCAGGGCAGGTGCGAAAGATGGAGGCGGGAAGTTCATCTAGTTCAGTGTGCTCAGCAAGGACAAGTGACGAGTTGGGAGGAGCATGTAGTGGAAAGAAAGATTGGGTGGAGTGAGGTATGGGAGTGGAATACTTCAAGGCTGAGCTTCCTTCTTCGGGCTACCTACGACGTTCTGCCTTCACCGGTGAACCTGGTCAGATGGAAGCCCCAGGAAGATGACAAGTGCAGGTGCGGAAAGCTAGGAACCATGAAACATATCCTCTCAAACTGCCACTTAGCGCTGAACAGATACACGTGGAGGCACAATGAGGTGCTCAAGATTCTCACAAAGACAGCAAAGGAGCAGGTGAATGAGGGAAAGTACGCTCCTAAATCGCAGGACCACGGACTGAGAAAGATCACGTTCGTGCCGCAAGGAAGTAAGGTGCCTGAAAGAGAGAAGACAAGCAAAGCCCCTGCTGACGAAAGTGATGGCCAAATGGCCAATGGGAAGTGTCTGCAGATCTAGAAGGCAGCAAGAAATTTTTTCCCATTCCAACAACAAAGAAGCCTGACTTGGTGTTATGGAGCGAAGAAGAGAAAGAGGTACATCTGGTAGAGCTGACGGTGCCTTGTGAAGACAATATCAAGGCAGCACACGAGAGGAAGGAGAGCCGCTACGAAGCTCTTGTCGAAGAGTGCGCGGAGGCGGGATGGAAGGTATCACATTTCCCAGTCGAGGTCGGGTGTAGAGGCTTCATTGCAGACAGCGTCAGCAGGTGGATGAGAGTGGCTGGACTTGGCCCAAAGAAAGGAAATGCCATGAGGAAAGATCTACAAAAGACCGTAGAAAGAGCAAGCCATTGGATCTGGTTGAAGAGAGAGGATACTACCTGGAATGAGTCCTGACGGTTGACAGTAGAGGCACACAGTCGAACTGGCAAGGAGACCTCACATCAGTGAGGGGGCTCAGTGCGTCATTAAAATAGCTGTAGAGAGGTAGAGCCCGAAACAGCGACGCATTCTCTCCTGATGATCTCCACGCCAGAATCCAGTCTGCGGAGCATTCGGCTGTCAGCAGCTCAGGGGGCTGTTTTCAAACTACCATTGTCTACTGTAATAATAATAATGAAGATCATCTATATAGCGCCCAATCCAAACAATTTGCTAAAGGCATTTTACAGAAAGTCTTGTTCTCTCCATCTGCAACTCACCCTCTCTCTCTCTATCTATCACAAACACAATCTGTTGCATACACTCTTATGCCACACATACATTTGAGAAAAAGCTCAAAACATTTCTAATAATAAAAATACAGTAGCTGTAGTAAATGTGGTAGGGGTTAAAGACATTTTGTCTGGGAAAGGACATTTCGTAACCGATTTAGTCTGAAGAAGCTTTCAACTACTGTAAACAAGAAGAATGGCAACGTATAATTAAAGACAAATGAAAATAAAACAGAACAATAGGCTTGCATTTCATTGTTTATTATGTACCTACAGCCCCTTGTACACCAGAAAACCACCCAACACAAACAAATAAAACATGAATTACATTTAGGGGTTACAAATCTGGTCCATTGTATTGCACATTATAGTATGATAAGAGTAACTGCTGATGACAGTAAGCATGAAAATAATTATGCTGAATCAAGAAAATAAAGCAAGCTTGCAACATATTATAGGACTACTTTTCAAACTTCATGATTTCTTCCCCCCCAACATAAAATGACTGACCCCGTAATTCCTAGACACATGAAGATGGGATACCATAAACATTAACACCCCAATATCTTTGCGTCTACATTAAAGTGCATAATCATGTCTTAAAGGTAAACAATAAGGTACAAATGTAATGAAATCCAACCAATGAATTCTTTTTCATGACATTTTGAATTTGGGTTTAACGGCGCATCGGCACGATAGTGGCCACTTTGCACCTCTTTTTCATGATAAGGTCATCTGAAGTAGACTTAACTCCATGGTGAAGATTATCATAAATCAGTGGCTGTTTAATGCAAACTCTCAGTCACTTAATAAGATTGGTCATGTATTTTTCAATCTTTTACAGGTTCTGTATTTAGTAATCTACACTGTTGAGTATTATGGACACTCCAAAGCAATGTAGGCCTATGCAAAATAAAGTTGCATAATCATCAGACATAATGATGGTTTTATCTGATGGGTAACGCAGGTAGAGCAATGGGCAAATGTGGCTTGTGTTATATGAAACTGCAGGGAAAAACTTTCAGCTTCCAATTGCTCAAAACCGCAAGACGATACTTGTTTTTCCTGAAGATACAAGGCGCATATGGGAGGTAAATTTTGCTGCAACAAAAATAACAAACCCGGGAATGACTGACATACATGTGTATTAATTATTTCTATTTCATTTCTCTATCAAATCAGATAGCTTTTGTGTGTTGAAACATACAGTTTTGAAAAGAAGAAATACCACACAGTGCTTTTATATCAGTTTTGTTGCAAAACAATTAAAATTGAACGCAA
Source organism: Onchidella celtica (assembly GCA_963931925.1). Classification (NCBI taxonomy): domain Eukaryota; kingdom Metazoa; phylum Mollusca; class Gastropoda; order Systellommatophora; family Onchidiidae; genus Onchidella; species Onchidella celtica. The sequence goes on along the minus strand of OZ007567.1, from coordinate 68,353,067 downwards.
AACCAAGTGACATCAGGTACTGCAAAATCCCGTTTCCGTGCTGCAAGCAGCCATTTTCTTCCACGTGAGCATGTCAGTTTGAATACCTGCTACCATACATATAAAATCTGACCACTTTTCGACGGCCCTGTATACCCTGTGAAAAATCATAAAGAAACTGATGCTACAGTGCAGAGACAAGCCAAAAAACTTATGTAGGATAATGTAAACAGCCATTTCATTTGGAACACAATGTTCTGTGGGGAAGGCATAAATTAATTCATAATCTAATTTTTTTATCTAAAATAATGTTTCCATGTTACTTCTTTGTCTTAGCTTGCACCTCAAGTTGAGTCAGTGCTTCGTCCCATATTACAAACTGTTTGGAGAAAAGTATGATCTGGACACAGTTAAGGAAATGAAAGACATCATCTCAACCTGTGGAAATATTCTGTAACCTGGTAAAACAAATAACAAATTAAAATTACCTGCCTTTAGTTTATATATTATATATATAGCCTGCTTTATGATAGGGTAGTTTACTATACACTGCAATCCTAATATCTTGACATCAGTGTGTACTATCTCATAGCCACGAGAGTTATTGTTGCACATAGTGGTGTGATTCGGGAAATGAACTTCCTTAACCCTTACGTTGCCACGTTCGACAAAAGTCGAAAACTTCCGGGTGCGCCGCCAGTGCCACGTTCGACAAAAGTCGAATTTCTACTAGGGAGTAGAAAACGGCCGAATTACAAATAATACGAGCTACCAGTGTTTCCTAAATTACTTCCCCTTTGTTCAAAACAACTTCCGTCAGCTGTATGAATTTTTTCAGTCAATGATATGCCGTTTTGAGGTGATTTGTTTGGGTTTTCTTCACAATTTACATTGACAACGAAATTTGTGTCATGGATTCCGATGATGAGAGAGATGTAAACCGAGAAGACTCTGATTCTGATGAAGCTGTGGGTAAGGAAAGTGACGATTCATGGAGTAGTTTTGACAGAGAAGTAGAGCAATCAGTTTCCGATGGTGATAGCGAGATCAATGAGACTGTAGATCAGATAGATGAAGGAGGTGATCGTCGGCAAATCAGAGGGGGGCATGGCCCTCCAACTGTGGGTACAGATGAATGGAACTGGAATTATTTGAAGGATCCAGAGACTGAAAACCCAGTGGAGTGGAAGATACAGTTTGATTTATGTTTATTCGGTACATTTTTATTTCACTTTCTTGTCTCATCACCTCCTCTGTACTTATCGCATATTACAATTGTTTGTGAGCAAATGCAACATTTTATGTCACTCATCTTCTTTTTTCATGTTGTGAAATGATTCATGAATCAATCAAGCATCATTATTTGCCCAATAATTTGTTATGTCTATCAAGGATCCTGACAATATTGTGAAGTTCCGAAAAATTTGACCTATTTGTTGAAATTCAAGATGGCTGCTCTAGTCACATGACCTAATTAGCATATTTCAAAAACATTTTTATGTAGTACGATCTATCCTCAATAAATCCTGTAAATTTCATTGGCTTGTGATGCATAGTTTTCAAATGATGATTTTTTCTACTAATGTATGTCATTTTTGAGGATTTTTGTAAAAACTGGTGGCATTGGGAATGACATTTAGTGAATCGGGTGTGGCAATGTAAGGGTTAAATGCCATGTAATCAACCAAAACCAACACCATGATAATTTCCATGACACTAGTAAATGCATACAATAAATGGCATAATGGTTATGCCATTAAAAAGGATACAATATTGTTGTAGGCATTCAACAGTCTTCGTGTTTCCTCAGTTAACTGGGCAACCTCATCCTGTAGATAACAGCAACAAATATGAAATGAGTGACATATAATTATTGTGCCTTCATCATAAAATCTATTGGCACAGAAATCTGGACATACATTAATAAATAAACAAGCAAATAAATAAATAAGTAGATAAATAAATAAAACAGAAAGGTGCAGGCAAAACTTTGTCAGTTTCCAATGGGATATCACAACTCTAAAATGTTTAAATCCACTTAATGTAAATCTGAAATCAAATCAAAGAAAATTGGGAAAAAATGACAAATATTGAGTCCTCAATTAGTCTTTCAATATATATATTATTTGTTAAAAAAAAGCACAGACAGATAACGTTATATACATAAAAATGCTTGAGAGTTCAAAATTATTCCCTTTAGAGATGTTATAAATGCAACTCAGTTAGACCCCTGAATCCTAAAATCCTGCGACTCTGGGGTCTGTCAATTCTGTCACTTTCCCATTTGTGTATAATGCCAGTATCACATTTAGATTACCAACTGCATTTTGGAAATACAAATCAATGGTGTGAATCTAATATGTGAACTCGAACTAAAAATTATGCCTCCGTGGGCTTCTGTGAGTACATTTAATGATTTACATACAATTAATTTACTTGGGAATGATGACATTTAGCCTAGTTCTATGCCAGTAAGATGCCAGAGGTAGTGTCAAAAGCCTTAGAAATGAACAAAACAAGGTCTGTATTAAATTTATTTCCACCATTTACAAAAAAGTACACGACATGTCCAAAAACCATGCGGGTTCCTCTCCCAGATGAAATCCTTGGAATTCAACTTCTGTAAAGAACTGCTGGTACAAGTTTTACTGCATGTTTCATCTCTACCTCTGGTGAGTAAGTCAGTGCTTAATCTCAAAATTACACATTACATTAAACTTATTGTTATTTTTGCATACTGCACATTGAAGCCTGACACATTGTTTGTCATTCAAGTCTGTCCTACTTTTATTAGGTACCGTATAGCACCTTTCGGTCCATCATATTTTTTTTTTCTCATGGCACACAATTCTCACTTCTTGAGCACCATGCCTTAGAATCTCAAACCAATACAGTCTGCATGATTGAAACTAACTGAGACTGAGCAACTGTTTTTTTGTCATTTAAACTCAAGCTCACCTGCTGATCTATCTGTATCTTGCTCAATGTCTGCAACTTCTCAGCAAACTTGGGAACAGCTGTTAGACAGAAAGAGACAAAATGTAGGCATTTATTCAACTATCAGTTGAAGGTATGTGGAAGTGTCAATCACTTACCAAAGCCACCCTCTGTCATAACAAATATGAATACACAACACAATGAATAATCATAAAAACCATGTGCATGAACTTTTGTGACAATGATATGGGGCCAAAAGAATGAACATTTTCAAGTTGATAAATATAGAATTATTGCAAGCATCAAGCGGTTTTGTGTGTGGTAAGGTCTTCCCTTCAAAATCTCAGAGATTCTAAACCAAAGTGCATCCCAGGAAAGCGCTAGGTCACTTTGTTCTGGTCCATCCACATTTGCGTCAACTCTTACCTGTATGGAACGGTTCAACATATCTAAGGGCAAAGAAGGCTGTGATGTCACTAAATGTTGAAAGGCAAGTTTGCCCTTTCAAGAAGCGTGTGTAAAAATTTGAGAATCCCACATTTGTTTGTTTCTTCACAGTAAATCTGGATGTTTTGGTGCCATCACATTTTCATGTTTTATGTACGGAACGAAATGCACATTAACGATCATATATGGAATGAAAATAGCGCTGAAATAATAAATTACACTCTTATTTGCCCACAACGGCATGGACCGGGCATGGTGACCTGTTTTCAATATCAATTATGTTTCAATGTGTCGTTTGTACACACGCGAGTGTATTTGTTGGTGTGTTTAAAACAAAATAGATTTTCATGACACCAACAGCGATAGCGTAATATCATGTATGAAACGCTAGAACTAGATCTAGACCTAGTCTACCATCGTCGTTACGATGTTTATGCGTTGTTGATGGTGTTGTGAGCCTGTAATATGTTGTGGATGATAAGATTATTCATGACAACATTGTTTTTGGCTGTAGGGAGTGGAGAACGCGTCATTTTTCACTGAATGAAATACTGCACCATACTCATGTACAGAACGCTTTATGTGAGCTGAACAGACCGCTGCTTTGTTTACACACAGACAGTAAATATTGCATTACACTTAAAACCAAGGCTATTATACAGATACAGGAAAAGAAGAGGATGATGGAGAATTGCTCCTTTTTTCTGTACTTGACATGACACCAAACATGTTACCAAATCTTATAGAAATAGCAGGAATTTTCATGATTTAATAGAAGAACATGGCAAATAATGCTAATACTGAGCTTAAATGTCAACTGAAGTGGAACATTTCGCAATAGTTGGCCATTTATAGGCCTTTCATGGTGTCATGTTTCATGAATGGAATGCTGTAGGAGGTGGCTTTTTTACCTTTCTATAGATAGCAAAAACTATGCCCCAAACTGCATTGAAAGTACGAAAAAATCATAAAAACACTACATTATTCACAAGATAAACACAAAACAGGACATTTGGGGCAACATTTACTTTTTACTCATATTGTCCCAGATCTGGGGACACCTTTTGGCAACTGACCATATATATGCATAATACTGTGATTTTATTAATAAACTTAACACTGCTCTTCATTTGCCCATGTTCCCAATGAGAATATAAAGAACATACCCTGCACATGTTCGCTGTTCATATGCTCCTGATTTTCAGATAATAGTTTCAACAGAGACGCCTGCTGTTCCAGAAAGTCAGCCTCTGAAGAATTAAAGAAATTAATAAATCAGAAAGCAATACTTGGTAAAAAGACACCATGTTTAAATACACTTCCAATAATTTTAATTAATAGGGTGCATAGCTTGTGTAGACAACAGAATATCTCTATGAGTATGACCTAATGTAATTTTCTTTCGATCATGATGCTTTAATTAAAAATTCAGGCACTCCTAGGGCTTTCATTGGATACAAACTTTCATAATCTGAAACACTTCTAGAATCCTAACATTTGTAGTATGGTGGATCATCATGTTTAATGACACTGGTTATTAATGAGACCTTAGCAAACAATGAGAAAATAGTAAAGCACTGATTTTTCTGCTATATGGTATATAATAAATTACTTGAATACTGACGACTGATAATCAAAACACTCACTGTAGCGATAGAATTAATTCTGCATGCTTATAGTAAATTCTGAGGAAGGCTACAGGGAAGCAGTGTAAGAAGTCAGAGACACATTGTGCTTTGTCTGTCACCAATATCCCCACCCATCTGGTACATGTTTTTCCATCTCTCTCGCTTAGGCCTAGCATGCTCTCTCCTTACTGACCATGTGCTATGACAGCATACTACATACGGTCACTTAAAAGAGATGACTCAGCGCAGGCATGTGCCAATAGGCTACAACTGAGTAGCTCCGCCAGACATGTATTGTGCATTGCCTTGTCACTATGAGTGTTGTATCTAGCATGTGTTCTCATTGTTTGTACTGTTGTGACATCACACTATCCTACACTCCCTGTCTATCACCTGGTTAGTCTGTTCACATTTGCTGAATAACACAGAATGGGAAACTGCTGGAAAGGCATTTTTGTTGTTGTTGTTCTTGTAATTCGAGCGAAACATGGTTACTATCATCAAAAAATAAAGCAGTCCATAAATGAAGGCCAAGATCTGCCACATATCTGATACTGTACTGAAGAATATGACATGTTGACATGTGAAGCTATCATACATATTTAAAAAAAAAAAAAAGAATATTTTATTCTCTGCCACCTTATTTGCCCTTTTTTACTGGAATAGGAAGACATTTTATACACAACATTGCATCTCATTATAACCCGGTTCCACTGTATTCCACTGCCTAATGTAAGGTACAAAATTGAGGATGTCTAGTGTCAATTTTTCGGCAAGTTTTCTGGTGTCTTAAACTAAATACGAATGATATGCAACGTAGAAACACTTACTTTCATCAACTTCTGTTTGTCTGTCACATGAGCACAGGCTTGTGCTTCTTAAATAAAATTTCATTTAACACTCATTAACATATCATGTTTCTATTCTCTGCTTTACTTAAAACAAAATATGTTTCCACAGAGGAATAAAAGGAAGTAAAACACTATGTGACTGTCTTCAGTGGATAAAAACATATGGAGTGGAGAATGGTTAAACCGAAAATGGATAAACTGAAAATAGCGGTAAACCGACAGAAAATAGGCATCCCGGATTTTTTCCTCTTTATCTTTGTTAATAAACTACATAGCACTAAACCAAAACAGCCCTACTGTTAAACCGGGAAGAAAGTTGCTGGATTCAGTGGCCAGTCCATTGAAATTTTTGCCATAGGCCGAGTCAAGTTACTGTACCACCACCACCCCCCCAACCAAGAAAAAAGAAAAATCCCGAGCAGAGCATGCTTTGTTTTGCCAGGTCGTATGGGCCTACATGGGAGCGGTAGCACTACAGGGACAGGGGGAGAGGTAGGCCTATAACCTCGCTGGGACGAAATAATAATAATTGATTTATATAGCGCCAAAATCCACTTAAAGTGCTCGGTGGCGCTTACCAAACACATAGAATACACAGTCTCAAACACTCCAGTATATCACACCTACACACTAACACATCCAAAGATACATTTCAGTAACAGTTCTAGTATCATCTATAAATCATACACTTTTTTGAAAAGCAATGTTTTGAGTTTCGATTTGAAGTGCTCTATTGAATTAGTTGTTTTTATATCATAGTTCAGATTGTTCCAAAGTTTTGGGGCACAGATGGAAAATGCCCTTTCTCCAAGCATTGTTCTGGATCTAGGCATGCAGACCTGACTGTCATTTAAGGACCTTAAATTGCGTGGCGGTGTGTACTTTTCTATGAGTTCTGAAAGGTAGTTTGGCGAACACTGATTTAAACATTTGTACACCACGCAAAGGATCTTAAATTCAATACGTTCTTTTACAGGCAACCAATGGAGAGTTTTTAAAATATCCTCGGTATGATCCGAAGCTTTACTCAGACAACAGCAGACAAGACACTTACACTGCTTCCCTGTAGCCTTCCTCAGAATTTACTATAAGCACGCAGGTGACCTTATGTGTAAAATGTATGACATCCGAAAGACAATATGGTGTACTAACGACTGCACTGCACAGTTCATGGCAACATGTACGGTAATGGTAACGAGATCAGCAGGACAGCAATCCTGAACTGTCCGTCCACACTCATGTCTCTCTACTCTGAGAGTTAGCCCACATTCGCCTGTGGGTCTTTATGCCTGAGTAATCGCCCATCCTCATTCTCAGTCAAAAACACAGAGCAACAGAGGTCGTGCCAGTCTCTTTTGCTTATGCACTTACATTTGTACTCTTCGATAGTGATTTGGGCTACCTCTCTTGAAACTGGTGTTTTCAAGCCTCCTACTGGTAAGTCGAAACTCTATCTAAACCGGAAACAAACCCGTGGTCCCACCAATTTAAATGTCTACTGTATTTCCAGTACTGAAAAGTAAAAATCCTTGCAAGAATATCTAACCTGTTAGAATTATTTCCCCACGTGCATCATCAGACAGCATCATCTCATCAGTGTATGCATGATCCAGATACATCTTCAGTTCAGGCACTGCAAAAGAAAAAGTGATTGAATAATGCATTCATCAAGTTTTAACATACACATATTCTTAGATGCCACTACCGATGGTGTGTGATATCTGGAATGCGTCGACTAAATTTGAAACCCGCATAATAACATGGTGGGCTGAGCGGGCCACAGACACAAGAGCTGACTGCTCTATTTTCATATTTTTGTTACATTCAACATGAGATTAAGGTAATGGTTTAGATTAAGTTAAATTCAAATCTAAATCTAGAAAATGATCCCTGAAAACTGAAACCGGAAAATCAACAAACTGCTAGGACTTGTGAAGCCAAAAATCTGGCACAGGCTGGCAACTGTCTTCTCACTGAGATACCTCATTGTAATATTTATCAGCTCAGACTCGTTAAGCTTCAGAGCTCAGTAAACATTCATTTCATAAAGGTTTTCTTCTTACTCTGGCTCACGTTACTTTTAATGAGAGACTTGAATATTCTACAGTATAGAAGCAATGATCTCAGTACACCAAAGCTACATAATGACAAGAAACAGATCAAAAGACTTACACTTTTCATATAGCTGAGCAGCCTTTTTCTTTCCTGCCAAAGCAGACCCTATTTTCCCATGAATTTCCACTAGACTGTCAATACACTGGAAAAAAAATGGAAAAAAAAGAATGATTCAAACTGTCAAAGGCAATAATGGCTGTGAGAAAGAAATGGTCAACAAATATTCTGATGAAGACATAACCATCAACATTTAAAAGACAAAGATATAAAACTGGCATAGGGAAGGAAACATGATCGGCTGTCATGACTTCAACTGAGTGCATAGCAAGAAACTGTTACAAGAGCAAAAGTCAACTGAATCAATCTATGTGTATGCGCTGAAGTGCAAAACTTAAGACACATCAAAGAAGTAAAAACTGAAGATGCACTGCATTAATGTTATTGTTGCCAGAAATATATGATAATCATGCCATTAGAAGAAAATCTTAATTTATGTGTTAAGGACAACACTACATGATGATGATATCTCCTCATGATAACAGACCAAAGAGGGATACAAACTACATGCACACATTCAGCAAACCTCTGAAACATACCTGTAATTTACTTTTCACTTCCTGAAATGTAAAGGTAATAATTAATTAATAGCAAGGAGTCAGATATTACAAGTATACCATTTGACAGTTCTGAATGAATAACTCATACTGACCAACTGTTCTGATGGACAGCTGTGAAATACTTTATCATAGAGTTTATTCACTGGTGCTGGACGATTTTGCCTCTTCATGTGAAAGTAGACTTCATCTTCTATTTAAATTTAAAAAGTGAAGCTTCTCTAAGAGTGCTAGAAGTTACTTAAAATATTTCCCGCATACCAATGAGATTTGAGATGAAATTTCAGACAGTATGGTGACCTCATATTTATCAATACTTATAAATCTTTAACTGACATTTGCAATAGAAACACAGAAAACAGCTGATATATAATTTCTGTAAGAAAATGATAGACAAAATTACAGTCTTATTTGTACTGAGAGCTAGAGTGGTAAGAACACTCTAATCCACATGACACTGTCTTTAATTTAATCTGTAAGGAGCCACAGTTTCTGAAAAACAAGCAAGATCTCGCTTACATTTCAGTACACTATAACACTGTGTCAACATTATGGCTGTAATAAATAATGTAGGACTCCCGATCGTGCTGGGCCTCCCAAACATGGCAGGTCTCCCAAATGCGGCAAACTGCACATGCTGCGCAAAATTTTAGCAAAAACCTTAAGGTACTCATCAACATCCATTTCAGTTTCACACACTGCGCAAAACAGTGATAGAAATTTAACCAGGCACCGCTTCTCAACTGAGATATAAAACCTTTTAAATCCTCTGAAATCGAAATTAAAATTGAATGCATTATGGTCAATATTGAGTTTCCTGTCTTCTTTTCTGTCCAAAGGACCTTCCTCATTTTGAAGCCATTTTCACTTAAACAGTGTTGAAGTTTGCTCTCACTCACATTTGAGAGACAGGGTTATCCGATTAGGAGCAGCAGCATTGAAATTACTCAGCACTCTCGAGGTGTCAGACTCCATACATTACCATTGGTACCAATGCAAACTAGGTGCGCAGTCTGCCATATTTGGGAGATGGTCTGCATTGAAAGATCCAGTGTTCACAAACACATCAGACTGCACACCAACCATTTGAACTAGCACCCACTGGGTGTGCAATCTGCCATGTTTGGGAGACCAGCCATGTTTGGGAGTCCTACAAATATAATATACCTCGGCGCCTAATAGTAATAATGCTTGGCACTGGCAACTGACTGCATAAGACACAAAGTTTATACAAAGTAATTTGTATAAAATTATGTACATGATTGCCATTGATCCCCAGACCAATCCAGACATCACTGTAAATATTTTTAAAGATTCATTTGCTCATCTGGTGATTCTGTATCAATGTCTTAAAATGCAGTGTTCAATGACTATCTGCTAGATTGCTTCTTATCTTACCTGCTAATGTGGCATAAGTTTCTGTCTTCTTCTTTATTATTTTGCTAGTATTTAAAAAAAAGCAATCACCAATATCTGCCCAAACATGCTGTACTCCAGCCACTTTTGGTTCATGTGAATAGGAGTGCATAACATTAAAATGCATGAAACATACAAAATGACTGCATCTAATCAGTATTTGCTTTTCATGCAATGATATTTAAGATTGGTTCCATCATTAATCGCCACATCAAAACAGAAGTCTGTAATGATGGGAGTCAATGTAATAATGTTTTCCTGCAGTTTGCAGAGTCCCAATAACTTTACTATGCTTTTAAACAAAGTGGCAGCAAATTTTTGCAGTTGCACATCAGCAGCTATCCCCAATATTCAAAAAAGAAAAAAAAAGGTCCAGAGATAGGTTAAAATCAAACACCACTGGGTACCTCAGCAAATGGGAGATTAATTATGGTGGGTAAGAATTCTTGAATTCTTGTAGATTTCAGAAAATGTTCCTCTGCTATTGTTGGCACACAATTCTGTGTAATGTTTGTTCTTACAAACTATAATATTAAAGAGACAATGATGGGATCAAATCAATCAGAGATATTTTCACAAGTATACAAGATGCACTATTGGTAACACAGCTTCATGCACATGCATGCAGACACTATGTACTAAAAAAAAAAAAGTTAAAAACAACAATAGTAGATAGCATTAGCAATTTAACAACATAGGAATATTTATAACACACTCCAGACCTTCTCCTTCAACTGAAGAAAAAACAAATGAGAGTTTTTACTGTTACTGCATCCAATTTTGTGCAGACTCTGTTATCAAAACTTCTTAATAATTTACTAGTAACATTAAAAACCTAAATAAAAAATTACAGTTAAACATTTGTCATGTGATCTTCTTCTACTAAATTTACAGCATGTGAGAAAGTGTTGGGATAGATCTATGTCTAGTTTCAACTCAAGCAAAAATAAACAAGCAAAAATAATGACAAGACAAACTAATTTTAACAGGAAAAAGCCAAACTCTTTTAAACTTTTATGGTGTAATACATATGGTTCACAACACTACAGTATGGTGGGGAAAGATTGAAATAGGTGCTTCAAAATGATCTAAACTTATCAATGAAATAGCACTTAGTGTAGCCTGGATATGAAATAATATGAGCGGACGCGCATCAGTCCAGTCAATGGTCGCACTGATCTAGTGGTTGCAGAAGGGTCTAGTTTATAGTTAGCCAATTGTCTTGTTCTACAATTGATTGTGGGGTTGTGGCTCTGCACCATTATTGCTGCTGGGTGACCAACATTCACACTGACCAATAAAATATATTGCTCCCTGAACGGTTATGCTGTATGATTAGTTCATGTACTATTATGTTATGTGTGAGTCATAGCTGTACTGGTAGGCCTATATTTGTCATACTTATTTGTATTATTATTTATGTCGTTCATAGATGAATCCATCAACCACAAATCCGACAATAGGATTAGGAAGAAAATAATCGTAAGTCGATTCTTTTTCTACTCCTCAGTCCTTGAGTCCAAATCTTAGTTTTTGCAGTAGGCTATAACCAACATAACTACTACTACTACTTCTATATAATCCAGAGAAGACTGGTGCTCCGTATTATTACTAGAGATGAAAAGTCTGGCGCTTTTTCGGTTGTTCCCACCCCTCCTTAGTTAACGGAAGGACTTCCGAATGCGTTCCATAGTCCGAGTGAAAACAATACATAGCTACCCCGGCGGCTTTCCCTGATATGTCAATCTGACTACTGCCCAGACGAACATCGGCCTACTAGATCTAGATCTAGATCTAGTACGGCCTCGATCATCGATGATACAAACTGACTAGACCCTCACGTCGTTACATTATCAATCTGACAATCGACTAATATAGCCTAGGTAAGTTGGGGTGGGAACAACCGAAAAAGCGCCAAAGGTCTTACCTTTGGATAGTCTGCATCTTTCTCAGAACACCCGAACACGAGAGATTCCAGAGCGGTAATTCTTTGCTCTAAAAAATCAACAGTCTGAGATTCCGCCATCTTTATTTACAAGTGATTCCACTTCCGGTTGCCATCGAGAGCCGAGTTTACAAAAAGAATAACTCACTGGCATGACGATGTGAAAACGAAATAATATATGAGTGGACAACTTTACTGACAGTATGAGAATCACTCTTGATCAGGGGTGGCCAGACTTGCCTGATGTAAGAGCCACATAATATATGTTCGAGAGTCACAACAGATGAACAAATTTTATACACAAGTTTTTATTGTTACATACACATTTTGTTACAAACATTTTGTACAATTATTAAATAATACAGTCATGTAGGCCTACATGTGTGCAACAATTATTTGCTCACATATGCAGTTCTTAAAACAGTTAATTTGTATTAGTTTCAGTAATCACGGAGTGCATCTATATACATGTATGCCAAATGTTTTCAAACTTTGACCGATGATCGTGTTAACTCTCTCTCTCTCTCTCTTCAAGTGCCGGATCTGGAACTGATAGTGATATCGACGATCATGGTTCGCCACTCATTCCTCCTCTCGTATGCTCTCAAAATGCCCATATTGTCCTGGTTTTTCCCTGTCGCTCATCTGTTCAAACTCTCTAAATATGTTATTCTTTGTCCACCTCTGCTTTTTCTTCTTCTTTTTTTTCCCCCCTCTATTTTTCCCGTTAGAGCAAGGTGTTCAGGACCTTTGTGTCGGTTCAGGTGTCCCATGAACTGCAAATTTTGTCTTCTCCTAACTGTTTTTATTAGTGATCGCTCCGCGTTGACGTCTTTCGTCACCATTTCATTCGATTCCTTTCCTTCCATGAAATATTTAGGAGTCTCCTGAAAAACCACATTTCCGCTGCCTCTAGCTTGCTATCCATGTCCTTGGTTAATTTTAAGTAGGCCCCCCTATTCACATCCGAACAGGGCTGACCACACATAGCTCTTCAAAACCTCGTTTTTGTTGACATTGAGATGTTTCTGTTCTTTAGGATTGGACTCATTTTATTCAAGCTGTCTTTAGCCATCGCAGTTCTTCTTTTTATTTCTGTTATACATTTTTTTTGCCATCGGATGTAACTGAAAATCCTAAATATTTAAACTTTTGAACTGATTTAATCTTCTCACCTTTACTAATGACATTGCAGATAGGCTTTACCGCCTTTTTAGATATCGTCGTGCATTCCATTTTCTTGATATTTAGGAATAACCCCTTTCTTTTACTTTCAGTCACCAGTGTCCAGGAGCAATTGAAGGTCTCTTTCTGAACCTGCCATTAAGACAGTGTCGTCAGCATGTCTAATATTATTATTTTCTCCATTTACTGGACTTTCTTCTATATTTCTAAGAATTGTTTCACTGCATATATTATGTTGATGAGATCAGGTGAAATCACGCGTCCTCGCCAGACTCCTCTTTTAATGTTTTTTTGTATTCACTGTATTCTCCTGTGACAACTTTGGCCTCACAATAAGCACAAAGAAGACGGAAGTGCTCCATCAGCCTACTCCAGACGACAAGTATTCTGTGACCCCAAATATCAAAGTCCATGACAGTCTTCTGAAGGTGTCGGAGAACTTCACCTATCTTGGCAGTACACTGTCTTCCGCGGCTCGTGTTGATACTGAAATTCTCTCAAGAATCAGCAAAGCCAGCTCTGCATTTGGCAGGCTTCGAAAGAGAGTATGGGATGTTGCCGGCATTCGCACAGACACTAAGCTGAAAGTGTACAATGCTGTGGTCCTTCCCACCCTACTCTATGGGGCTGAAACCTGGACAGTGTACCAATCGCATGCCAGAAAGCTAAATCACTTTCATCTGGCCTGCCTTAGAAAGATCCTAAGGATCAAATGGCAGGATAAAATTCCAGACACTGAGATCCTCAATCGTGCCAAGGAATTGAGCATCTTCTGCCACCTGAAAAAAATTCAGCTACGTTGGGCAGGACATGTTGTCAGAATGCCCGACTCCAGACTCCCTAAGCAAATCTTCTTCTCTGAGCTCTCCAATGGAACGAGGAATGTTGGGGCCCCAAAGAGACGTCACAAAGACACTCTCAAGCAATCACTGAAGGCCTTTGCCATTGATGTGAGTGAGTGGGAAAAGCTCTCGCCTGATCGTGCAAATTGGAGGGCGGCCCTTACCAGAGGCAGCAAAGCATGGGAAGCTGACAGAGTCCAGCAGGCTATCAAAAAAAGAGAACGGCGCAAGAAAAGGCCCAGTGGTACTGAACCAACGGAGCACTCTTGCCATTTATGCGGAAGGGTCTGCAGGGCAAAAATAGGACTTATCAGTCACATGAGAAGCCATAAGTCATGAAAGAACAGTTTTTCCGTTCTGTCCTCTGTGTCCTTTAGTTCTCTTATTGTCCATGTGTTGAAATTCTCAACAATTTCTGTTCTTTATTCCTCTGGTGTTGTTAAGGTCATCATCATACCTGATGGACGAACTATTATTATTATTATTCTACCTCAGTTCGCACCGCAGCAGTCTGGTCCCAGTAGAGATTTCTAATAATTCTTAACCCCTTTCCATCAATGTCTAGTTTTTCAACATTTAAAATAATTCTTCATGTTTAACTTTATTGAAATCTTTTGAATAGTCAATGAAGCATAGGTATAGCTCCGTCTGTGTTTCTATGCATATTTCCATTAGCATAGATGGTGTAAATAGGGCCAAGGCCTATAGCATTTCGGGTGCGTTTGTCTGGGACGAAGCCAAATTGTTTTGGATATCTCGTCTTAAACATTTTCTCATTCTTGCCAATAGTATTCGCAGTAAGATTTTTGTTAAATGGCTCATATGGCTTATGGTTCTATGCAACTCACACTGTGTTACACCAGGCGTTTTAGGCAAAGGTTAGATATTCCGAAATCTTGCCACTATCATAGATGCTGTTTAGGAGTTTAGTTGTCATTTCAATATCTAGTTCTTCCAGAACGACAATCACTTTGGCCTGAATGACTGGAACATTCGGGACACAAGCAAGTCACCCAATCGCACACAAACATGTGTCATCGAATTACATAATTACAACTACAAGGCCAGCCTAGCGTAAACAAGTTTATCTCGCATACTATAGTACATTCTGAATTGACCTACAATTGACATAACAGGTCAGCACGCCGTTAGACATCAAAGGGAAAAAATTAGACTACCGACGGGAAGGGGGCAGAAAGGTCGCCGAGTATAGGGGGGGGGGCGAAAGGGGTGAGACAATATCGATCGTCCCCGTGAAACAGCAAGACGCTACACTGTATTAATTTCAAGGGGGCGGGGGGGGGGGGTGCACCATCATTGATAGTTTCATCGAGTTCTCTGTATTTGATCTTAGGGACAGATGAATGCGAAAACCAGTTATATTATATCTCTTTGATCATGAACTCCAAATGGCGCGGCATTTTCTCACATGTAGCGTGTGACACAGCAAATTGTAGGGAGTGACACGCACACTTAATTAGCTGTAAATTGAAATGTGGGACTTCAACCTTGAAAAGTAAGAAATAAAACGAAGAGTAAGAGTAGTATGATAGTTTACAAATGAAATAACTATCTACAAATGAAATATATATTACTAGATGAGGTACCGGCAATGCCCAGACACGCGGGGGACTGAATAGGATTGTTAGAAGGCGCCGGCGGCCATCTTGGGGTGGGTCGCGACTCATTATTTGAGTCATCGTGTTTGTAAACGGAGCAGCGTGTAGGCCTTTGTCTATGAGAACGTTTATCTATCTATCTATCTATCTATCTATCTATCTATCTATCTATCTATCTATCTATCTATCTATCTATCTATCTATCTATCTATTTATCTATCTATCTATCTATTCTATCTATCTATTCTATTTATCTTATCTTTCTATTCTGATCTGATCTATTTTGATATATTCTGATCTGATCTATTCTGATCTATTCCGATCTGATCGGATCTATTCTGATCTGATCGGATCTATTTTGATCTGATCTATTCTGATCTGATCTATTCTGATCGGATCTATTCTGATTTGATCTGATCTATTCTGATCTATTCTGATCTGATCTGATCTGATCTATTCTGATCTGATCTGATCCATTCTGATCTGATCTGATCCATTCTGATTTGATCTGATCTATTCTGATATGATCTATCCTGATCCGATCGATTCTGATCTATTCTGATATGATCTATTCTGATCTGATCTATTCTGATCTGATCTGACCTGATCTGATCCTATCTGTTCCTTTCTATCTATCTATCTATCTATCTATCTATCTATCTATCTATCTATCTATCTATCTATCTTATCTCTCTCTCGCTTCTCTCTCTCTCTCTCTCTTTCTCTCTATCTCTCTCTCCCTATGTGTCTCTCTATCTGTTTCTATGACCGTATCTCTCTCTCTCCCTCTCTCTCTGTCTCTCTAAGGTTTATCTGTCTGTCAGTTCTATCTATCTATTTATCTATCTATCTATCTATCAATCTATCTATCTATCTATCTATCTATCTATCTATCTATCTATCTATCTATCTATCTATCTATCTGTCTGTCTGTCTGTCTGTCTGTCTGTCTGTCTGTCTGTCTGTCTGTCTGTCTATCTATCTATCTATCTATCTATCTATCTATCTATTCTCATCATCCGTTGTCTTCCCTCTGGGCTTACCCCACCCTCTTGCACCGTGTCACGCACATTAACACCATTGGCTTTACATTGTAGTTGTGGTGAGTTGTGTCGGTTCAATCAGTCTGGTGTTGTAGTTTTTTTTTGCTTTTTTTTTTTCCAATCGAGGAATTTTATTAAATTTTATGTCATAGTGTATGGAAATGGTATGTGAGTGACTATAAACAAATTATGTTACAAAATCAACCACAATCAAATTAAATCTACAAAATCAATCACAATCACCGCTATTTTTCAACCCATTGCCAAGGCAGCACCGAGCGCTCAGCCCACACCGCGATGGCGAGATGGGGTTTCAATGCGGACCATTCCGGCTCGCGTCAGGAAGCAGGGAAAGAGACGGCTGGAGAACTGACCGTGGAATCTAGTTCACACCGCGATGGCGAGATGGGGTTTCAATGCGGACCATTCCGGCTCGCGTCGGGAAGCAGGGAAAGAGACGGCTTGAGAACTGACGCGTGGAATCTAGTTCACTAGTGTATATCTATGGCTACCGGGCATTGCCCAGAATAAACAATCATGTGATTCCCCCCTCTCTCCCGTATAGTAAAAGTAATAAACTACAGTCTTGCTTCAGAACTCATGCACACCACAACATTACGCACCAAACTGAACAGTTGATACGGTTACTTTTTATGACATGCACAGTACTATTACGAAACAAACATGCAAATATACAGATGTTACATAGCATTCAACATTGTTATTTTTTTTAAAATACATGATTGAAGTAAACAACTTTTAATCATAGCCACCATCTTCCCTATCTCAATTGCCACCTTCCTGCCAAATTTAAGGCCTGAAGAGTGTATAGTTTGGTCAGTTAGTCATGCCAAAGGTTGCCAGTTACTGAAATATATAATAGACTAGATGAGCTACAGGGCATTGCCCAGAATAAACAATCATGTGATCCCCCCCCCCCTCTCTCTAGTATAATAAAAGTAATAAACTACAGTCTTGCTTCAGAACTCATGCGCACCAAAACACTACGCACCAAAACTGAACGCTTGATACGATTACTTTTTATGACATGCACAGTACTATATATTACGAAACAAACATGCAAAAATACAAATGTTACATAGCAATAAACATTGTTATTTTTTAAAAATAAATGCTTGAAGTAAACAACTTTTAATTATAGCCATCATCTTGCTTATCTCAATTGCGACCTTCCTGCCAAATTAAAGGCCTGAAGAGTGTATAGTCTGGTCAGTTAGCCATGCCAAAGGTTGCAAGTTACTGAAATATATAATAGATACCAGATGACGTACCGGGCATTGCCCGGAATAGACAATCACGTGCTCCCTCTCTCTGGCTCTCACTCTTGTAATAAAAATAGTAATCTTGCAGTCTTGCTTCAGAACTCAAGCGCGCCAGGACACTGCGCACCAAACTGAACGCTTGATGTGGTTACTTTTTATGACATGCACGGTACTACAATTATAACAGAATTGAGACAAGATGGAGAATGAAAATTAGAACTGGTGACAGCACGATGAAACAATGCATTTTCGATAAATTCAAAAACAAAACAAATCAAAATAATAAAAACTTCCGTGCACCCTACACGGTATTTGAAACCTACATGCAAAATGTGGTTACTGCAGGTGTCCTAATAAAAAAGCCTTTTGCGTTCAAAGGTGGAGAATTTGTGAAATATATTTGTGAAATATATAGTTAGATATAGTTAGATGTAATATGCGAGAAACTGAAAGGAATAACAGTATGAAAAAAGTAGAACAAGTGAAAGCTGGTCTGACAATTTTCAGAGAATTGAAGAAAAACAACATAATAATAAAATATGGCGCATGGTAGTGTGGGTGAAAGACAAGAGGAAAGCAATGTGCAGACAAGGAATGATAGACAACAGTAGAATTATAATAATTGTTTCTACACACGACCACGTTTTTCTTTTCCTTCATTGTGTGTATGTGCCACATAATGATATACGTTCCAGATGCCGATGGTTTGCGTACGTGTTTTTAAATTATTTGAGTGTGTTTAGGGCTCCTCAAATACATATACCGGTGAGCCTTTTTTTTCCTATCGCCCTCATCGCTCCACATCTGTGAGTTTATCAGAGGGAGCCAGCAACTCTGCGAATATCCGCGGGTATAAGCGGATATTGGCTTGACGTCGTTCCAATGTAGATCCTCTGGTTACAACATCGCCCCGACGTCGGTTTGATGAAGGGAATCCGACCATACAGTAAGCTTGCCAAGCCTATGGAATCTACACAGATTTACGTCGGCTTGACGTGGGGATGCTGGCACTGGCAGGGAAGGAGCAAGAAAAAGATTATCGTATTTTACTGTCATTACAATAATTATTTGTAAGAGATTGCCTGAAACTAGAATAAACACAAGATGTGTCTGGGTTAGTTAGCTGTAAGAAGATCAATTTTATACTTTTTTAAACTGTCATTCAGATTGTACGTTGAGCAAGAAAAAAAAAAGTACTATTTTCACGTACACGTATGTACCCCTTCACTTTTTTGTTGAGTGACACCCCTTGGAATTTGCAGGTGAACGAAGGTGAAGGACAATGATAATATGGTGCGTCTTGAATTTTTCAGTATACTCGATTCTATATTCGGCCTAGGAAGTAGTCGAGTACATTGTTATTATTGGTCATTGGCTATTATAGATGCGTACCAATGTACTACATCTATGTAACTGGCCATTGAAAACCAACATGGGTTAGAGTTCTAACCAAGTATAATTTTTACATACCTTGGAAGAAATAAAAGGTATTTCTTTGATAAAAACTGCCAAAAAGTAACATTCTCGTTTAGATTGTACATAAGCATGAACAAATGCAGGTTGACTCACTTAAGAAATATTTAAGAAAATCTCGCACTGTTTTATTTTGAAACAAGCCATAGATCTGTCCCTGGCTGCAGTTTAATGTCGATCATTCAATAGGGTAGAAATTTTTCTTATATCTTTTTCGTTGGCAGCAGGCAAACTATTCACATTTCATAAGTATTCGATATGTATGTAAGTGGTTACAACCAATACTAGCGTCTGAATATGCCCGGCAGACCTCGCAATACCGGTAAAGACTCAAGGTCGTGAAGCTGATTGCTGCATTTACAGATCAGACCAGGCCTACATTTTGCGTTTATTCAGTGTGTAGTCTTTACTTTTAAGACTCGAACATGTCAACAAAATACACCATCGTTTTAGTGAGACACGGAGAGAGTGTATACAACCAGAAGAACTTATTTTGTGGCTGGCATGACGCTGATTTATCAGAAGCTGGATTCAAAGAAGCAGTTTACGCTGGAGAGGTAGAATGAATTGAAGTCTAGATCTAGATCTAGGTAGATGTTGACAATTGCCATTGTGAGATTGGAAGTGCTGAAAGCCTGACTACTATTTTCCTGATCATGCAGACGCTGTATGATGTGTAAAGTTGAAACGATAAGTCGATATATGTTAAACGAAGTGTTTATCCGTCGGTACTGTCGGATAAAATTTCCCCAAGATTCTAGATGTCTAGATCTCTAAGATTTTTTTTCCGTCAACATAAGTTCTGTATTTGTGAGTCATCTCCCCTGATTCGAACCCTTTCTCCGTCTTCCTCCCTCGTTTCGTTCATCCCGATGCGATCAACGTTCGTATTGGGTGAGTGTTGAAAACGATATTGAAATTGGAGAGACTTGGTCTTGGAATTTTATTGATTTAATGGATACATACGAAGGTTCAGGTCTGATCCGTTGATAATGATATGGATTTCTTGATTTGGTATGCTTATTTAGTAAGACTTTCTTCACACTCACAGTTACTTAGGGTTCTCAGTAACGTAGTTGTTAGCATCTCTGCCTGTCAGTCAGGGGCCGTGGTTCAATTCTCAGCAGGGCAGTTTTTGTTTTGTTTTTGTCATGTCTTTTTATCAGGAATCAACCTTTTGTTTTTTTTAATCCAAGAACAATAACGGAATAAATCCAGTGTTTGTTTTTTTTTGGTACATGTATCTATCTACACCTGTTGATCGGGGGACAGTGGTTCGATTCCCAGCAGTGTAGGTTTTTTTCTCTTCTTTTCTTATGAAAGTCTTTTTTTCAGTAGGCTAATGAATCTGGTAATTTTTTTTGTAATCCAACAACATTAAGAATAAATCCAATCTGCTTATAATTTATTTATTTTTTATCATTAGTCAACACCACCATCTGCGGATAAACCCGAGCTTTGTCCGCCGATACTGTTGGCAGCCCAAGATCTGCAGATAGTGTTGCCGGATAAACCCAAATATCTGCCGATAATGTTGGCGGATAAACCTGGGCAGTATCCGCCATTAATGTTGACGGATAAGGGCAGCCAAACTTAAATGGGGGAGTTGTGTAGCGACTAACGCAACTGTCACCTCTCTCTAAGTTATTATATGGGTGGCAGTGAGCTTCTCTCATCCTGCCTCTTTTGGTCACGATCTTGACTTGTACTTCTTTCACATCCCCCTGTAACGCGTTGTTTTCGTTGATTTGATTTATGCAATTCACATTATGAAGGATTTTGGTAGCTGACCAAGCCGTTCTTCGAAACTACTGGACCCTTTGCCAGGGAGGGGCATGTGTATTCTAGAATTCTATTGAAATGGGTATACATGATCTTATGAATGCGAGTGAGTGTCGTGCAGTTTAGTATCATCAAGTAGTTACACCTTGTGACTGGAGACCGGGAGTGTTGCCTAGCGAGGTGAGCGTGGCCGGCTTTGCATGCCTTATTAGTTATTATACCACCTGGTGTTAATTCATATTAAAGTTGTCATTTCCACCGTTCGATGGATCCCTATGTAAATCTTCCGTCTTTTCTGTTCAAAGTGCGATTGCCGACCCTGCCCTTTCTGTCTGAGGTGTGATCACCGACCATCTGCCGCCATCCCCAGTAGCACTGACCGTCGTTCTCAAATCGGTCGACAGTTCTTTAGAAATCTGGCAAACCAAAGGTCTATCATGATCTTTTGCCCTTCACTTCTGTTGGCCTAGTGGTGTAGCCTCATTGCCTTTAGCAATGTTTCACACATGGTTTCCGACACAGACACGAAATTTGGTGGTTGTGATGCTAAAAGGCTTTGCTAGCGCTAGACTGAGATTTCAGTATTTTTCCAGAATGAATAAATTTTTGATTCTATCAGTATCACCAAGTGCTATGGGCGCAGATGGCGTGACTCTGAAGAAGTTCAGGTGGCAAAAGATTAGATCTAGATTCTTGATCTATCTAGTCAAGGTCTAGATCTAATCTAGTCTAGATTAAAAGGGAATCGACACAAACGGGGATTTGGTAGCAACTTCTTTTTTAAAGAAAACCTAGCCAAGACAGTTATAATGCATTGTGCTTGTTTTGTTCAGGTTAACTACTTGTCACCAGTCCCTCAATAAGACCATGTAATGAACCTATATAAAGTAGGCTACAGCCCTTCAGTAACTGTAAGTGTGCCAGATTACTTCTTCTTGTTGTAGATATAAATACTCCTGTATCATTTTAGTTTTTATTACCAATACCAGGCTTTGTTCTTTTAAAACAATTGGGATTAATTACACTACATCTTAATAATAATTTTTTCTTTGCGGCTGCTGGGCATGTCGCACAATTTTCTTCCAGTTTGTAGCAGGCTGTTTACATCCCCGTACATCTAAATTCAAAGCATATTTTCAGAATTATAGTTAACTATTTAGATGTTTTAAATTGAATGAAGGCAATCTTTTCCTTTCTTTAACAAGGTAAAGCCTAAAAATTCCTACCCTTCCACGTGCGTGTGTATGTGTTTGTGTACCCCCAGGGGTGTATGAAAACACTGATCCCATTTGGCAAAAAATGTTCAGACAATTTTGTCAGTGGTCATGTACAAGTCTTAGTATACCATTAGTCACTGAGGTGGTTTAAACAAATTATGAAACCTTAACCCTCGTCCTGCGTTGAGTGAACTCGTCCACGTAACGCCCCGTGCGGGGATAGCCAGTCGGCCGATCGTTCGCGTGTTGCCGATAACCTCGGCGGTCGGGTCAATTGGGTCCGTGTGAACACCTGTATCGCGTATACTCCAGGACGCAATAACAACAATTATAGTGGTGGATAAATCGTAAGGGATCCCTATGATATTTGGATAAAGTACTTGTGATGATATGCAGTAGGTTTTATTGTGAAATGGAAGGCCCCAAATCAAGAATTTTCTGCATTTACATGCCATTTAGCACATGTTTTATCATGTTCCCAAGACCTCTGCGCTTTTTCTGTCCCTATGTCAGGCCATTCAGGTGAACAAATTATTTTTTAAGCCATTCGCTTAATTTACTAACTACATGTATCGTGACATTGCCTTCTCCCTCCTCTACTATGTAAAGCGTTCACTTACTATAATGTTAGTTTTAGCGAGAGATTTGATTTCCAGTTCCAGGTCGTAGAGCACATACATGTACTGAAAAGTGGTTTAATCAAAGGAACACAGTATCTCTCTAGTTACCACATCAAATAAAGACAACGACCAACAACAAAGTCGGTCATTTTCTCCCAGTTTTCCCTGATGAAAAACCTACTGACAGACGCCTTTATGCAGCATGCCCTAACATTACATCGGAATTCATAATTACAGACGTAGAACGGCGTCTCAAATACGCACACGGCCCCTTTCTTCTCATTTCACATGTAGACGACAACCAGCATCAAAGTAAAAGTTTCCCCAAGACTTTCCCCAGTTCGAACTTCAGACCGTCAGTACTATTACACGAGTATGGCGAATAGTTGCATCGTAATAAACGTAATCGGACGATACCATTTTGTTAGATATAATAGGGGTGACAGGATAGATAAACACGCGAAAATAGTGTGGAAAAAAAACGTGAAAAAAAACAACAACGACAGCCTTGGTAACCGAATGACCAAAGCGCGAGGCGCACCGTTGCTATACAAAAATGTGGCCTCCCGCAGGGCCCGCGGTTAAGCGTGCCGGACAAAATAACGGCCTCCCGTGTCTCGCGTGTTGCGCGGGGAGGCCAATATAGTGGCCTCCCGCAGGACCAGGGTTAATTATGCTGTCCAGCTTAACCCTTTGTGTACCCCCGACCGCTATAGCGGCCTACAAATTTAGCTGTCGGGATTCACAACAGGCCGCTATAGGGGCTTGCAGTGACACCCGATGTTATTATTTTTCTTAGCGCAAGTGACAGGAACTTACCATGTTTATTTCCGTTTCCAACGATAATAGAGTGATTTCCCTTTGTGAAAAGCCCGGATATGGAGCTCTGCTAGATCGGAGAGTATTTTTTCTGAATTTTTGTCGTTTAGAGCAATGAACAGGACGCTTACTAACATAGCAACAATGTCGGACTCCGACGGTGATCGTTTTGATGCTTCAAGCGTTAATTCGTGATGAAATTGATGTTGAAATGATAGATGTAACTGTTGGTGATGATGGAGATGGGAACATTGATGAGTTTGTCCCACCCAACCTGGACAACTGGTCGCTTCAATGTGCCTGCTTCTAAAAGCAAAAATCCATTGCAGCCTGGGTTTAATGCTCTGACTATTTCAAGAATAAAAATCAGATAAATTTCAGAATGATACATGTCTCCAGTTTTGTTACTGTCAAGAACAGATATAATTCATAAATGTTTCCACTGACTAAATTTTTGTGAGAGAGCAGTGAGTAATTTTTACAAACGTAATTATTGTGCGAGCCAGCATAACTTGGTCTCGTAAACAATTTGTTTTGAACAGTTTTTTTTTATAATAGATAGACAGAAGATGTGGGGAAGGATAGACGGACAGCGTAGGTGTGCATGACTGAACACTTGTTGTATCTCGTGTTTTGAACTAGGGTTAGTAAAGAGGGAAGGGGTGAGTAGGAATTAAATGTTATTGAGACGTCTGTTGACGTACAGAAAATACCGTGATCCAGAGTAAAAGCTCGGGGTTTTGAACATGTTAAGAATTTATTGCTATAAAATTACATTATATTGTATGAAGTAATTCGACCTTTGATGTCGACCCAAGGTCGTTGCGTAGGGCTGTTACTTAAAATAACTCAGTTCGGCAGCTGAGCTAGAAGTGGTTGCACCAATCACAATCCAGGAATTAGACGGTAAGCTGCAGATGCAGACCAGTATTTAAGGCCATACAGAACTTAGTTCTGGGCCACATGTAGACAATCCATTTACGAGGTGGTCGGCGATAGTCCTCAGCCAGATGAGGGACATAGAGACGCAGTTGAGCAGTCCATTGTGAGGAGCCTGATTTAAAGCTCCAGAGCCTAAGCTACTTGGTTTGATATAAACCCACAGCGTTTACATCCAGCGCTCTCACTCCTAGTGAGGGCCGCATGGTGAGAGTCCATACTAATTTGTAATGATGAAAGTGAACCGTTCTACTTACTTTTGAAGACAGTTTCAGAGCTACCGCCAGACAACGCATGGTTGTACAAGCATTCTCCATGGCGTGTCTAGAGGAAATGTCCATATCATAACATGTCTCATTGAATTAATAGAATTTAAACTGTTATATCCGTCGCCACGTGCGCGGATTCTTTTTGCCATATAACTCATATGACCTGCAAGTAGTTAGATTGAATACGTTAGTCTTTATAAAAGCTGTAGTTCCATTAGTTAGATTCAGTTGCCTTTGAATTGATATTTATATTTATAATTATATTTGTTACATTAATTCCTGTAATTAAACTGCCCTACAGTTCAGCTAAAATTGAAAGCAATTGATTTATTTAGTTTTTAGAGTGCAAGTATTTATTTTTGTGTGTTCGTCGATTGTGGGAGCGGACCTCGAAAGAGTGTCAGTCGAAATATCCCCATGTAACCCACATCGCGACAGTTACATTGACAGTTTGTTTTCATTTTCCTCCATGAAAATATATACTTTGTGTGGTTTATTTCCAGAAACATATAATATGTAATTTTTTTTGTGAACTAGGAACGTTTGCTCAGGGGGAGGGGTATTTTGAACTGCCAACATGGTCAGGTGGGTGGTACACAAAGGGTTAAGCTTCCTTTTGGATCACTTAAGCATGAATCCACAGCACCCATCATTTTTATTATCTATAAATTTGCTGCTGGAACTGGAAGGATGATATCACTATCAGCCTTGCTGCCAAGTCTCCTACCAGGCTCTTTAAAAAAAGTTGTGCAAAAGGCCAGCAAAAGAAATATTACGTTAAAGCACTGAAGTCTTGATACCTGGAGAAACGAACAATTTTTAGAATGCAAAATCCGTGCAAATGGCTGGGAGAAAAGCATAGAAAACGGAGCTTTGTGCAGCAAGTCTCCATCTCCAGTGCATAATTTTTGTCAGGTGGTTCTCGGGTGGCAGTAACTGAAGACTGTGATGATGGTGGCCTATTTCCTCCACAGCAGTCTGAAATATTTTAAAAAATTTTATTTATTAATGGCCAAGGAAAGAATGCATTGCATGTGTTTCCCCGCCTAGTGTTACTGCATGATGGGAAATATCCTATTCCTACCCATCCTGATGACTTATTGAACAGGGAATATTAAGATAAGCAATTAAAAAAAAATTTTTTTTTAAATGTGTGCAGTGTGGGCACATGAACAGCTTAGAGTAATGTTATTGCCATTAAAGACTAAGAGTAACCTGTGCTAGATAGAACTAATTTAAAAAGTATTTGGCGCAGGTAAGTTTAACCTAGATAAATTCCATTTTGAGGATTTTAGTATCTTTTGATGGCGTTAGCAGCAGCAGTTTAATTTCTTGACTGAATTTAATCACAAAGATACTTACTGACAAAAAAATGAAATGAAATTCATGAAACTATTTGTTTGGTGTGGATATATAGATCTGTGTATGGATATGTGTTGAAAAGTTCATTTCATTGTGTTTTAGTCCTTACTATAGGAATTATGCAACTTTTCCCAAGATGTCTTGCTCGTGTTTCATATAAGTTCAAAGAGTAAATAGTCTAATTTTTTAAAAATGTAAAGGCATTTTCAGTCTTTAAATTGAATTTATTCTTCATGAAAATGAGTTATCGTTTTGCTAGGCTCTGGACATCTTACCTTGTTTGTGCTTTGTGCTGTGACCACCATGTTCAGTATTTACCTTACATATATTTTTTGTTTTGTTTTGCTTCATTTTATTTGTTAAAGAAACAGGATACCCATCTTTCTTTTCAGTT
Organism: Onchidella celtica; assembly: GCA_963931925.1. NCBI lineage: Eukaryota > Metazoa > Mollusca > Gastropoda > Systellommatophora > Onchidiidae > Onchidella > Onchidella celtica. The sequence continues at coordinate 68,326,288 of OZ007567.1, read as the reverse complement.
GCTAAAGAAGAAGAACTTTGAGTTTGACATTGCATTTACAAGTCTACTGAAGAGAGCTGTCAAGACATTGTATCTCATTCAAGAAGAACTCGACTGTCACTGGCTGCCAGTTGTCAGATCATGGCGGCTTAATGAAAGACACTATGGTGCTCTTCAGGGGTTGAATAAATCAGAGACTGCAGCAAAATATGGAGAGGATCAAGTCAAGGTATACTTTTCAGATGCTAAATTTAAGCTAGACCGGGAGAGAAAAAAGGAAGATCTGACACCTGAGGTGGTTGGATAACTGGTGTATGTTATGTTGCCATATTTCGCATTTTGAATAACTGAATTATCTAGAGATATCAGGGGGCCTAGTCTGAGATACAAATCAAATACATTAATGACCCATGCATGGATCTGAGATCTAAAAAAAAAAAAGACTCATCCCTCTCGGCTACAGATTGTGTCTTTAGATATGTCAGCTCCAAAAAATTTGGCACCGGTTAAGTTGATTTTCAACTATGTTGATGTTCTTGAACAGTCCTGTCCCCAACACCCTTCTTAGTTCATAAAAAGCTTCTGAAGTCAACATCAAATTGACCCACGCTGCGTTTTAGTTGATATTTTTTCAAGGCCCATGTTTGATAACGTGAGTGAAAATACTATTGGGTAATTCAGTGTTCCAATCGCATGCACAGTGCCCTGCCGCCCAACTGACTAAACATGCTTAAACACGCCTTTTTCTCTTAAAGGTCCATGTTTAGGAGGACTCTGATTGTAAATGGTGATGGTTTCAAGTGAAAGACATTTTCTTGGTTTCATGGCGAAGGGGCAAGTAGATAACAACAGCTGTAAAGCTGTACAAAAAAAGGCAAACGCTTAACTTGTCTATATGACGAAGGGCCGAATGGGTCATTTTTCAGATATTTACTATTTTGTAGTTATCAAAAGTATGCGGGGAGTTTTTACCCAACACAAGCAATTTTTTAAAGTCTCATTTAGCTTTTGTGTTATGTAGTTTGACGAAAAAACAAGAAATCAGTGATGAGAGTAGCATAAAATTTTCAAAACTGAATTTTTCACAACACTGATTTTGGTAGTTCGCCCCTTTGTCATACAGAGAAGTTAAGCGTTTCACCTTTTTGTTGTACAGCTGTTGATATCTGTTTTTCCCATCATCATGAAACCAATGATTTCGAAAGCACGTTGTGATAGGCTATGGGATGAAAATCATTGCACCTCGAAATGAGGTTTTGATGGGTACCTCATTTGGGAAACTCAAAAATGGTCTGTATTGAGACTGCCTGCAACGGAAAATAGAATGCCCTTTGTAAATTTGCACATTTTTTGTAGAATAAGTTGTTTTTTTTTGTTTCTTTTTCATATTTTGTCATATATGCAGAATTCCCATGTTTTGTTCCCCTGAGAATTTCAGTTCTTTTTTTTCTGGCCTTTGCGTACAAAATTTGTCCTTTTTGTGACGTGAATGACTCAAATATTCAGTCTGTCGCACCTTTTTACAATTATTTTCTTATAAAACTTGTAGACAAAATGCAACTTCATGGGCCAAGGGCAAAAAATGGATTTCTGCTAGCCCTTACTCTCCTAGTCCCATTTTGATTGGTGTTGTTTTCTCCCTCTTCCAAAATCTCCCTTTACATCTGCCTACCCCAATCTAATTAATTTTCAAGCTGAACGCATGTCAGATATGGTCTCCCATCATGCCCTGGGTTTATAGAGGGAGCCAAAGAAAGGTCATTGTCATGGCAGTTTTTTCAAAGATTGCTTGAAACTTTACTGAATATAGTAGTTCAATACAAAAGCGGCTGGATTAAATTATTTGACACCTAAGGAAATTAATTTTATAATTTTTGAAAATGTTATGCAGGTTGTAGTAAAAAAGGTGGCCAAATGGCACCACAGTGACACACTGCCACTCCTGATTTTTTAAATATTAAGATCAGATTAAAACACAGTTTGCACATGAAATGTTCAATATTTGAAATGACAACATTGGGTATCTGGGATTGAAATCTATATTAGTGGTCATCCCAGTGGCCATGTGACAGGTGCCTGTGAAGAGAGGCGGCCATTGTGCAAAAGTATGAATGCATCTTCAGTGTTTGAGAGCTTACATCCATTGTTAGTAGGCTTATCTTGAAAAGTGAACAAACCAGGCTGAAGTGAAGCCCTGCACTTTTTTTTTATCATATAAGGGTCAGTCAGGAATGTTTGCATCATGCCAGATATTTTAAGTTTTATAAGATGATGTTGTATTCTTTTTTTTTTGGAAAGAGAGGGAGGAGGAGAGAGAAAGATAGTGAGATTACTGTGTGAGTGAGAGAGAGGGGGAGAACGGAAGCAGGTTGATCCGGGGCAAGGGGGAAAGGGAGGAGTGATTATGTTTTGTCATTTACAGTGAAGTTGCTAAGATTCTCCCACTGGTCATGTGACAGGTGGCTGCAATAATGCAGAAATTTGAGAAACTGTTAAAGGAACTAACATTCCCAGCATTTTTGACAACTGTTCACATGACAGTTAAGTACAAACAAAACAAAATGAAAACAGTTACAAATCACCTGTCACCTGACTTGGCGGACGGAGATTCTAAGTAATTGCATTGCAGATTAATTTTCCAATTTCCAACAGATATGGCGTCGTTCATACGATATTCCTCCTCCACCACTTGAGAAATCTGATGAACGTTGGTCAGGAAAAGAAAAACAGTATCACGTAAGCAGAATATTTTACAGTAATCTGACAATACTTTGTTTCTTTCTTTCAAATATTTTGACAATGGATAATTAAAATACAAAAATTGTGTTGTATCATACTTTCGATACGATACAAGGGGTGACAGCCAGAAAGTTGTATGTTCTCAGACACATTCGGAGATAGCACAATTTAAAGATTTTGAGATGCCCTACTAGTATTAAAGAAATTAGTCTTCAGGCCTAAACGAAATTTCAGACACAGGTAACCAACAGTCAAATTTCGCTTCAGGTTCAGTAAATTCATTTTTATTACAAGCAAAACAAGAAAAATATAGCAAAATTAATACATGTATTTACATCCTCTTGGGAGCCTGGGAACATTACTAAACTCGAATACTTAGTCTGTGCCACAGTGTTGTAAGTACGCTTTCGAACTGGTTGTAGATGAAATGATGCAAAGTAATTTTTCAGTATGAACTGAAGTTGTCTTCACGTCCAGACAACCCAGCCCACCATTTAGTTTTGAAACCTATCCTGGAATCACCCCAACCTTTTGCCTTCGGTTTCTGCTCGCAGGAGCCAAGATCTGACCATTTGAGATGGAAGGCGACCCATTTCCTGCCATCCCACCATGGCTAACTTACAAACCCAAAATTATTTTGGATTTTGCAGCTTGTGGGAAAGACAACACCGTACCAGAAACCTATAAACTAATATTTAGAGAAGCCAGTGAACTGTCAGCCACATTTTAACAGAATGTGTGGATTTCATGCACATCCGAAGAAGATATTATGCCTGCAGGTCCATGAAGGAATTATTTTCTGACAACCAACAGCGCATCTTGACATTTCTGAAGGAGGCCAAACTCTACAAATTGATTTAACCCTTACCCTGCGAGGGGCGGCAATTGTCGGTATTTACTCGCAAGCGCTCACGCCGCACGGGAGGCAAAAGTCGGGACGGTCAAGCTGACCGCGCCACGCGCAAGCCGTATTTTCACGCATCAGGTCACTGACCTTTTCGAGACGTAACCACCGTGTTATTGTTCACTGTATCTCTTCTAAATCAAACGCATTGTGACATGGACATGTTAACCAGTGAACCACTGGTCGGAATCACAAAGACTAAGCTTTCAAAGGCTCTCCCCACACTTTCAAAAGATGTAACATCGACATGCGAACTGTTGCTCAACAAATTTGCAATATTATCTCATTTTCTCACAAGCTGACCACCATCTGGAGTTATCTGTATCTAAGAACCAATCAGAAACAAGCTCTGAAATAATCTTTGCCCCAAATGCCCACATTGGTTTATTAGTATGTGTCAATCAGGATGAAACCATTTGTGTAGGGCTTGGGAGGGCGTGGCTAGTTATCATGCTTCGTTCTCAAGAAAACTGCACAGCTGTCAGTTTGGAATCATAAGTCAGATCATTGGTTAGAGACTGACAGACTAAGGTTTTGCTGGTTAATTCATTATCAAGCGTGATAAGGCATAGCAGCGAATGTTTTCATACCGATCAATAAAAACCGAACCACGTGGACAGCGTTTGTGGTCATCGCATAGCGGCACGGGTCAGTGACCCCAGATAAGATTCTCCATGAGTAAGGTCACTGACCGGACAGCGGGCTTTACGGGTAGCGTGCGGGGTATGGGTTAATAGCTTTTTATCATGTTAACTCCCAGGCTATGAACTATCCGTACAGTCCGCTGACCGGGTTGGTGACCTTATTTTTGGGGAATCTGGGTTGCACTGACCCTTTCCGATATGCAATGACCACACTGCTGCTGTCCATGTGGTTTGGTTTGTATTTGATCAGTATGAAAACATTTGCTTCTATGCCTTATCACGCTTGATAATGAATTAACCAGTGAAACCTTTATCTCTAAGTCTTTAGTCAATAATCTGACTTATGATACCAAACCGACAGCTGTAGTTTTTGTGAGAACAAAGCATGATAACCAGCCATGTCCCCCAAGCCCTAAACAAATGGTTTCATCCAGGTTGGCACATACTAATGAACCAACATGGGCATTTGGGGCAAAGTTCATTTCAGACCTTGTTTCTGATTGGTTCTAAGATACAATGATGATGGACAGCTTGGGAGAAAATGAGATAATATTGCAAATTGGTTGAGCAACAGTTTGCATGTCGATGTTACACCTTTTGATAGTGTGGGGAGAGCCTTTGAAGCATAGTCTTTGTGAGTCCGACCAGTGATTCACTGGTTAACATGTTCTTGTCACAATGCCTCGGATTTAGATTCTGCATAATGAGGAATAAGACAGTAATTACGTTTCAAAGAGGTTGGTGACCTGGAACATGAAAACACAGCCTTCGCGCTGCACGGTCAGCTTGGCCCACCCTTGCTGTGTGCCTGTTGAAGGGGACATTTGGGAACTGGACATTGTATATCGATGGCCTTGGGCACAAACCATCTAAGTCTAAACAAAAATTTTTCAGAGAAAGGAAAAAACTGATTTAACCATAACTATTCTCTTATAGCTATTTAGAAGTTTTGCCTATTTGATGGGTATCACCTCTAGGACTGTATGCTAGACTGGTTTAGTTTATTATGAATTTGTTTTTTATCTAGCTATTTTAAGGTATAAAGCATTTAAAGAGTTGTCCAGACTTAGACGGTTTGTGCCCGAGGCCATCGATATAATATATACGCCAGGCACAGTGTGAGTTTTAACAAGATTCATATACATACATACTTGACAGTACAGGCCTTTAAGACTTTTAGCTTCACTTTTATTTGATCTTACCTCTAGGCATCTGAGGGCTGAAAGTTAGCCTGGAAGGCAGAATGTGGCCATCATCGTGCTGGCGCGCTGTTAAACCCCAACTCAAATCAAACAAATGAAATCAATGTGCGTTTTAACTCAGGTCTATGTTACTGTCTTCATAATTATTATTCTCTCTTGCCAATTTTAGACCTACTGGAAGGGTTATTAAAAGAATGTTTCAGGAATTCTTTGGTGATAGTTGTCTTGTTATTTCATTGCTTTTTAGGTTTTGTCAGTCACATACGTGTATAATGAAACTGTCAGAGAGCTCTCAGCAGTGTTGTCCATCCTCCACCGCCAAATTTCAGGGTCTTCCTTTTTCAGGACAATGCAGTGTGAGATAATATCACAAAGGTGCCAGTGGCATGGAATGGTGCTTTTATAAATCTTTCAGTTTCATAAATTGAATGGAGGATGTACATCACGTAAAAAATACTTACAGAAAAATTATATTTTTCACATACAACATACACAGGGAAAAGTTGTCCATGATTCTCTTAAGCTTGCATTAAAAGAAAAACCCAAAATCTTGGTACTGGCTTTCTGCAAATAAAACAATGTGATTATCAACTTGCACAGCCTCTAAAGAAAAAAAAAAAAATCAAGAAGTTCATTCTAATCGCACTGTCTGATCTTTGAATGTTATTCAAATGATGGTAGGAAATCATTATTTAGATGAGAACTTTTTTTCTCTTCACAACCGTATCATAGGGTACCATGGTTTTGCAAATCGGCGTGATTTGGCTCGTCAGAATGATAGTGTGAAATCGTATTTGATTTATTTTGAATATTTTGTTTCTTTGTCAATTCTCTGTCATTGTGGAGTGGAACTTATGATTCTCATGATATGATATAATGTGTATTCTTGTTTGTTTGTACAGTGTATATAATATAATGAATGGACACAGAGGTTCTTATCATATGTTATTTTGCATTTCATCTTGAAGAAAATGGATCAAGGAATGATACCAGCCTGTGAGTGCTTAAAAGATACTGTTGAACGAACTCTACCCTTTTGGTATGATTCAATTGTACCAGCAATTTTGGTAAGTGAAGGTATGACACTGTATTGCTGTAGTGGTTTTCTCGCAGAATTTGAGGGTAACTGTTAGACCTTTAAAAACTGTCAAATTCAGCTGGATGGTACTATATTATCAATCATATTTTTGCTATTTGGACGGCTGCATTTGTTTCCACTGCATTCCTGCACACAGACATGACAGTTGCAAACTCATTTACATTGCATTTCTGTTCTGAGATACTAATTTTTATTGTCTGCAACAAACTGTTTTCAAACCTTTACACATGGTTGTGGTTGTGACAGCATATTGATGCATAGAAGCGTGAGAATTTGCAGTTGTGCCATGTGGCATAGGAAATTTTATAAAGGAGTGAACAGCAATCCTTGTGGAAGTTGTTGATGCATTACACAACTCATCAACTGTATATATTTTTCAAACACTTTCTCTGTTTTGCCTTGTTTCCATAAGGCACATACATTGTGATGTTAAACAATGTGAGCAAATAATATATATATCACATAGTAAGGAGTGCACAACTATCTGCCTTATTGTGATTTATAATACACCAGTAGTAAACCTTCCAAAAGAATAGAAAGAACTGATATTCATCGTTCCTAGTGCCGCATGGTAAACTGTCATAACTTGACTTATTTAAGAAATTCAGACATTAAGCATGCTTGTAGTCCTTGACAGCCAGTAGGTTGTGTTTGAAGTCAGTGATTAAGTTTTTAAAAGTATTTAACAGTAACTTTAATTAAAAAAAAAAATTATAACTGTAAAGTCTGATAAAGAAAGTTATCATTTTTTCACCTCTTCTGAAAAATTTGTAAAAACCGTCTAACGATAGTTCATCATACAGTCCTCGATTTTATCTTAGGCAGAAAATTGATTCATCAGTATTTTGTGATTGAATTGAAAATGATTTTCCTGGCATATTTGACTTTTGTCTCTTCACACACATACACTTCCCCCTTTTTTTGGTCTTTTTTCAAAGTCTGGACAAAGAGTGCTGATATCAGCCCATGGAAATAGTCTGCGAGGCCTCATCAAGTATCTTGACAACATACCTGATTCAGAAATTGTGGGCTTGAATCTGCCAACAGGTACGTTTATTGTTTAGTTGATAATTCATGCAGAGTTGGTTTAGGAAAGACAGGACAAATAGAACATCGCATGGGAGTTATAAGTACCAAATGGTCATTTTAGGCAAAATGGTTTTTTGTTTCCATTGTACTTTCAGTACCTTTCTACAGTCGAAGACATTCTTTATGAAGTCTGGTGTCGGCAAGTCCAAATGTTTCGTTACTTTTGAATGGATTTAATCAGGGTTCATACGCCTATGGAATCTCTGGAAAATCTATAGAATTTTGGATTTCCGATTTCATGTATTGAAAATCTATTAAATTTCAGAAATCGGTCAGAAGCTATGGAAAAACTATTGATTTTTTAAAAACAGTCGTCAAGACTCCCCTTAAAAAAAAGTCATGAGCTCAAGCCAAAAAATCCATGGACCATGCGATTTTCCCTGCCTCTGGCGTGCCTAGCACAAAAAGTAGCATCAGGCCTACAAGTAGCCAGCATTGTAAACACCATGTGGGCAAAATCATAGCGATACGATATGCGATACCCGTAAGATCGAAACGTACATCACACGAGTTTTTCCTTCTTCTAAGCTATGCCATAATACTATTGATTCGCTCAAAGTCACTGCATTTTCTCCTTGAAAGCCACGTTCCGATATTCCGACCGAGCGTTTCCTACATGGTGTGTCCGAAACGAGCAGTACGATACTAAGAAGTATGAACGTACCTCGATTTAAAAAAAAAACAACAACCAAAAACTTGACTCTCGAGACCGTCGTGTACATGACTGGTCCATTCTTACACGAGTCTAGTCCAACTTGAACTCGCGATTAGGTTAAGGAGACTTTTTTTTTCTTCGCCCATGTGGGGTGGGGTATCAAATTTCATTCAGCGTGATAGTAACGGGCTTAATGCAGCTATGGAAGACAAAGACACACGGTCATGCGATATGATACTAGCAATGGGATCAAGGTCAGACATGCGAACGCATGTGCTTTGCCTACTGAGGACATAAAATAATATATACTGCACATGTGCAGGGAGGAGATCCATTTGAGTTACATACTACAGGGACCTGACTTTAAGAGCGTATGTGTGTGTATGGGGAGGGGGGGGTTGCAGGGGGCAGCGCCCCTGTGGCGAGTTAGTCGTCCATATGGATGGCTGGGGCTCGGCAATTAACACTCGGAACATGAAATATATGCCTGACTAAAGTTCTGCAACTCACGGTACTCCTCCCGATAAGCGTGTTTAACCCTCTTAAATTAATGCGACAGGCCATGATCGTGGCCCGTCGGTTGAGTGCGACAGGCCACGATCATGGCTGTCTATATGTGCGGTTAAATTTATTTGGGCTTAGAAGCCAAATAAAAATCTGGCACATCCGCTTGTGTTTCCAGGAAGTACAGCTGACAATGAAAGTAATTGTTGTTGTTTGGTTGTGTTTTGTGGCGATTTTGACTGATTTTGCTGACCAAAATGAGTGACCAGAATGAGTCAGAAAAATTTTATCACACATTTTTCAGTTTTTTAGTGAGCACTAAGAGGGTTAATACTAATAGGACCTCTTCTAATTCAGAGCTGAAAATGAGGGTAAAAATGCTCCTCTCATGTGTAACGTGACAACTTTCAAAATATAAAGGACATTGAATTCAATGGTTGGTCAGCACTGTGGTTTGATTCTCAGAACTTGATGAATTAAACTTTCACAAGTGAAAATCTGGCAGGTAAAGGCTCATGTAAAATAGCTTATATATTGTGATCCAGGATTTCTTTCAAAAGCAAGAATTCATTTGTGTAAGTGAGCGAGCTCAGTATCAATGTACCTAAACAAACGCTTCGGAAAACTTGAGAGAAATGGAAGTCACTTCAGTAAATCAACCAGTGGATGACGAAACAGGAGAAACTTCACTGTGTTGCAGCAAGAGAGAGATATCTACAAACAAATTTTTTTTTTTTAAATCAGCATGGAGAGGATTTGTCTACCTTGACAAATTCTGGATAAATGCTCGCTATACAGCTGACAAAGAATGGATGTCTATGAATGATGTGGACAGAGGAGAGGTCTCAGGCAGCATTTATTTCATAGGCTAATCACGTCAACAATATTGTGCATGTCCTCAAAAGTTTACAGACTCGGATACATCATACTCATTTACCCCATATTTGCATGCTATTAAATCTGACATGATTTGGGTTGGTCCATAATTTGATAATTAACAAAATTTCATATTTCTTTTTATAGTACCAATTTATGAAGATTGGAACCCCGCATCATCTGTAAATATAGGTCGCACCATAATTCAATAGAAACATTCAAAATAGACATGTAAATATCTTTATTCATGAAAGTTCTACAAGCAAAACAGAATTTCCAGAATTTATAATGTTCACGACAAAGTGAAAGCACATGCCAAAGTGCACACAGTCTTCCCGTAATATTGATCATAAGTTGGCCCAAGCAAGATTTACAGAGGTGTGAGGTTGGTCATTAAAAAGGCCACATCAGTTTCACAAGGGAGGTTTACACCCAGCAACAGTTTATTGTGTTTCTGTAACTGTTAAATTGGCTGGGTTCGAGATTGAGACTAATGTGAGAATTTAATTACGTGTGCAGCGGTCTGGATAACATTGATTTTAAAAGCAAGACAGACTGAAATCAGTAATTCCCAGCTAGCTGTTCCCGGTAGTTTAAATGGGTGTGGAGGCCGGTGTAATGGAAGATTTACCCAAAGTGGATGGATCTCATCTGCTGTAACACCCATTGTGCATCTTTAAAAGTGTAGGTAGAAGGTGGTGCTTTATGTTCAAGAAACATTTGTTTCAACAAACAAAATATTGAAATTGTGATTATAAGACAGCAAAAGAGCAGTTACTGCGATGTTACAAAGAAGTCCTTGGTAGGGAGAGGGGACACCATGTTAATTCACAAATTTTTATTGGCTGGAAGTATTAGAATAAAGTTGTGTGAAAAATAAAAATTAAACTTCCAGGAGGTGTGAAGGAAAATAAAACTTTTCACCATTACAGTTTATTTCTAAAATAAATGGTATCGGTTTTTCTCATTAGTTTGGTAGCATGTCAACAGATCGCAGCTAATTTTTGCACTAGGCTTTGTCACCTCGTTTTATAACTGAAATTTACACTTTTTCATGACATTTTTTTTCCATAAGGGGTTCAGCTGGTACAGGGGCATCGATTTTGGTAAAAAAAAATGTCGACTTTTTACCTTTTACCCCCTACAACATGTCTAGAATAACACATGTTCCTGTAAGCAGTTATATGTATCAACTGCAATGCGTAAATTTAAAATCTGAGTAGTCCTTTGTGTTTTTATTTGTGTCCCAATCTTTAAACATGATTTTCTCAAAAGTACATTTTTGTGCTAACTTCCCATTTTATAATCTTAAAATCTCAGAAACTATTAATGCCAGAATGCTGAAATTTGGCATGGAGTTGAAAGGGATATTAATATAAAAAAAAACAACCAGATATTGTGAGTTAAACTTTTAATTTTATACCTTTTTTTGTCACAATCAGAACTGACTTTTTCAGAGTAAAAAGTTATTCTTTCCTTCTTTGACTGACATTAATTACCTGTTGTGAATATATATCAATCTAAACTAGCTGGCTGTTTACTGTTTTGATCTTAATGTCCATAACACAAAAAGAATTAGGCAAAAGTAGTTTCTGAGATTTTAAGATTATAAAATCTGTACGATTTTGGTAAATAATATTCAAGATAGCCACCACAACCATGGCAACAGATAATTTTGTTCATAGAATTTATTTTTTTTACTAATTTCCCTCACAGGGAACCATTACAAACGGTCTATTTTCATTTGTTGGCCAAATAAGGAAATTTCAAATTTTACCAACTGAACCCCTTAATAAAGTTTACTAAACAAAACAAAACAAAAATTAGTGTGTGCAAAAAATAAATGAGTTACTGTCAGTGGCCCATGACAGTTTCATTTTATCTCTTAACAGGAGTTTTAAGTGCAGTGTCTTGTCATTCAGTGAAATGATAGATTGATGTTTCTGTTTGAAAAATTTGTCTGCGTCACAAAGAAGACTTATCAAGACTGGTGTTTAATGGCATATTTTCTTAACAGTTTATGTTATCTGGATTAAGATACTTTTGCAGATTGTTGTCTCGATGTGGCATATTTTCTGAACAGTTTATGTCTTGATTAGGATACATTTACTGATTGATTGTCTCAGTGTGGCATATTTTCTGAACAGTTTATGTTTTGATTAAGATACATAATTTACTTATTAATTGTCTCAGTGTTCACTATGGGTTTCTGTAGCACTAATTTACTCTCCATCTGCGTGAGAGAAAATGAAACTTTTGTATGCTAACTTCTTTTGTAAGCTCTGTTTATGGCGCTCATGGCCTAAAGTGTTAGAACTTTATTTGATATACAAGCGTAGATATATGCTGTAATGAGTTATATTTCCATTATGCCACAGGATACTAATGCATGTATATTGATTATGATAATTCTATAACGTGTAACTCCTGGACTCAATAAATTTAACTGTGTCAATTTCACAACCCACTGAGGAGTACCAATGTAAGTCATTAGCATTCTGACTTCAACTCTGTGCCGCTGGAGAAATCGGTTCCCACCAAATGGAACTAAACCGGATGCATTTGATTTAGATTAAATGATGCGACTTTACCATGTGTTTAGAACTGTGTATAGGTGATGATGTAAAAAATTGCGTAAAAATGTAAAAATATAGGTGATGGTGTAAAAAATTGCAATTTTTCAAATCTGCTGGTGCTAGCGCAATTCAAGCTCTTCATCCTCAGCCTCGTCCTCAGACAAAATTGAATAATTTTTTTGCAAAATGTGTAAATCTTACATTATTTTATTGTTGATTTTGGTTGTTTATTACCACTCGACTAGTTTAATTAAACAAAAAAGCTTTTTTCCCTTTTGTTCATCAGTTTCAAGAGATGTCCGTTCAAATGAGTTTGCTGTTAACGAGTTTGTTGCCATTTGAAATTGTTCACAGTGTTACAGCAATTGCTTTGTATCAGAATATATTATAACTTCAGCAGCTTTCAATAAAGCAGTCAGTAATAATTCTTCGCAAAGTGAATAAAATCATGGTAAGAAATCTCCAGAAAGTTGATGAGCTGTCTTATTATAATGTCATGATTGTAAACATCTCCTCGCCTGTTTTTAAGCCAGTGCAACAAAGTTCGTACACTTTTATGGGGAAAAAAAATTTTTGTTGGTTTTTTTTTTTGGTTTCAATAAAATTCAAATTAAATGAGAAAATTTTTCACTTGCAACAAGGGGTGACACACATGGGTGTAAAAATGGGTTGCTATCTGTTGATGCACTAAGCAGAAATTTGAGAAAAACCAATTCTGTTTATTTTGTACATGACTGTAATGTGAATTGTAAGGTATATATTGTACATTTACACGTAATTTGTCTTATCCAATTACCGCGTGTGCCAATCCTGGTACAGGAACATTATAAAAAGAGCCATTCTCCAATAATTTACATGTAATTCAACAAACCAGTGTAATTGTAGGGTGCTCCATTTGCTACAGTGCAGTATCCTCATCTAGCAGAAAGTGAAGATGAAAGTCCTTTTGAAAATGTAATATAGTAAAACCTCGCTATACCGCCATTCCCGCATACCGCCAGCTTTTCGCCGTGGAACGGATCTGACACCTATACAAAGTCACTAAAAATGTCGTTATACCGCCATCCGCCAACAGTTTGACTGCTACATTCATAACTTGAGTATAGTAAATATTGCTCGTTATAGCGCCAACGTAAATTTAACCCCTACTCCCCACCTCTACCTAAATCCACCTAACAGACGGAACATCACATGGCGCCACAAGGGTGCTTGTTACTCAAACACCAATCCTATTACACAGTCTTCACTTTTGAAGTCCTGATAGGCCTACTGATGGGGCATGCAGTGGGAAAGACGGGTCACAGTTCAATAGAGAGTTTGCGAACGAACATAAGCGCGCGCGAGGTGATGCTTCAACTGGTTCATACCGGTCGCGGGGTACGATGCAAACAACACACGTTTGTTGCTGAATTGTAATGTAGCATTATTTGTCGTGTTGCAATACATAATACTTTTACTCTTAAGGTGCGATTTCCGGAAGAAATAAACTCCAACACACATAAACACAAAAAACAACAACAAAAAAATACAAATGCAAGCAATGTAAACTTCAAAATGACAACGGCGGTTTATGGCCAGTGGAGAGATAAGGCAAATAACTGCAATATTTTCGACATGTTACTTTGTTAGCCAGTCCAATGTTGGTAAATTACTTAATTACTTATTTCCCTTGTTCTACATGGTATTTTCGTTGTACCGCCATTCTCGTTATACCGCCAATTTTCTGTTTGCCCCTTCTTGGCGGTATAACGAGGTTTTACTGTAAATGATGTTCATTTTTTTTTTTTCCAGTAAAGAGACACTTTTTGTCATCAGCAGTGAACTGCCCTTAGTGGTGTGCTGCCCATCATGTGCGTTTGTTTTGTTTCACTTGTAATATAATGATATTTTTGGAATATTCAGTATTTGTGATCATTTGGTGCTTTTGTGGCTTAAATTGGTGTGTTATAACTCTTACTTTTCTTCGTTGTTTACTCCCCTTTACAGCCATCCCCTTGGTGTATGAGCTTGATGAAAACCTTCGTCCAGTTAAGCATTACTACCTGGCTACAGAAGAGGAAGTTGCAGCAGCGCAGGCCAAAGTAGCTGCACAAGGGAAAGCAAAATAATTACTACTCTTAATTTAGTAAAATACAAAAGTCTTGATGAATAAACTGTAGGAAGCATCCAGTATTTGTATGGTTCACAATATTGTCCTCTCTGTCCCAGTTATGGCAATGTTATGTATTTGCTGTGTAAGAATATAAAAGAGGATTGGTGATATTTTGTCGCTTTGTACTAATTAACATTGAACATTTTCCATGGCATAATTTTTCTACACTTAAAGATGTCTAAAGAGGTGCTTGTCACTTAATTAAACTAACTTTGAACATTGATAGATGAGGAAAGTCTGGGACACTGCTAGTCTTAGCATAAAAGACGTGCAAATGTTGCTCATCGAAAATTCATTTCAAATTGTAATGGGAGAAAAACTAGACCATTTGATTTCCTTTGACGCTTCATATCGATGGTGTCGGGCGCAAACCGGCAAAGTCCGAAAATTTCATATTTCTTTTTATAGTACCAATTTATGAAGATTGGAACCCCGCATCATCTGTAAATATAGGTCGCACCATAATTCAATAGAAACATTCAAAATAGACATGTGAACAAACCAGCTACGTACATTTCCCTTTTGTGTTATCCGCAACTTTTTGTTCCTCCTGTAAAATTTGCCTATCTTGACTTGGCTGGTTTGCGCCCGTCACCATTGATATGCTTTAGTTTGTAGCTATTCTAATGTGCTATGAATTAAATGAGCAAGTGCAACCAGGAAAGAATTTTTTTCTTTGCCAGGGAGGAAGAAGTGAGAACACACAGACAAAAATCAGGGCAAAATTCAGACCGTAGTTACTGAAGCCATCATCCAGTAGGGGAACGGACATATTCACTTGCTGCCGTAATCTTAATCCAATCAGAAAGGAACACCATACACAGGTTCAAATTGAGAAAATTGATTTTAAATTTAGTTGAACTGAATCGCCATTATTTGTTCGTTGGATGTTTTAAAGAAAGCCCTCAAAAGTGTGTGTGTTTCTGTAGTTCCGGGTTGTTTACAGAATAATGTTATTTTTTATTTTAGTGCCACACCTATAGATGTACATATTAGTGGCTAAGACTTTTCTCTAGTGTAGACATATTCATTTATATTTTTGTTATGTGTAATATTTATATAGAATGATCGAGGATTAAAGTTGTCGCACCACTTTATAAACTAAATATTCTGAGACTGAATAGTTATTGTCTTTGCAAACATACTGTGATGCAGGTACGATAACAATAGTTAAAATTTTTTTCTCAGGCATAATTGCCCCTTTTAACAGTGAGCCAAATCTTTGAAAAAAGGAAAAAGTATAATGCATGAAGCTTGGCTTATTCTTTTCTAACGAATAAACGAGTTTGGGTGGATTGTAGATATAAAAGTCTCCTGACTCATGTCTATCAGCTATGTGAGACAGCCACTGTAACACTATAGTTGCAATTTTAAGCATTGTACTGATTTGAATTTCCTTAGGAAAAAGGAAATGAAACACATTATCAGAATAATCTTACCTAGTGTTGGCTGTGTCTTCATCATTTGCATTCATTTCCGCTTTTCCTTTGCCTTTTGAGAATATATAAGATTATATTAATAAGTACTGTGGTATGTGTATAGTACATGTGTTATAATCTGTCACTCAAACCTTACATTCTATGAAATGATGTGTTTGAGACTGTGCCGTTGTTTTTAATGTGCTGCCTCTTTTAATGCGCTTGTCTTATTAAATTTTTGTAGCTATAGTAATCCAAAAATAAAAGAGTGTCATATTGATGCAAGGTTTGTTTCGTTATTTTTAAAAATCCCATTTTGTAATGTATTACACGTGCCCTCTAGCTTCCCTCATATTGGCATCTTATAGTCTTCGTCTCTAACTCCTGTTTCATTGGCGAGTTTTCAAGAAAATTAAATTTCAAAATGGTGGACATTGCGATTATTGAAGGGAAAAGTCATTTCACAGGAACTCTGACTGTGGTAGCATTTTCTGATGAATTACCTTCCATTCCAGTGTTCCTAACAATTATTGATTTTGTCACATAATTGTACAATTATTAGAATACTATAAGTGTCCTTATAGAGATTTTCGTAATTAAACAAAATATTTCTTTAGAGCGAATTTATGCATGGAGTTTACATTTTCTTACTAAACAGATTTTGGTTTTCTCTGATTGATGTCCATCAGATTAGATGTCGAAACACCCGCCTAATACGCTGAGGACAAACGGGAATTTTAGGCTTGGGACTTGGCCGGCAAGCAGTAATTTTCACCTCTAAACTTTCCTACCTACTGTCTTTGTGTTGACAACCTACGACCAACATAGAGCTGTTCATTTCATCTTTTTTTTTTTTTTTTTTAAACTGATTTTCTATGACTTAAAAACAGGTTAAACACGACATACCTATCAATGCTAACGAGGATGATATAGCAGGTTTTTTTTTTCTCTTTCATATTGGACAAGTATTGAACCCGCGAAATTCGCGGGGGGGGGGGGGAAGTGAAAAGTGTTGTGAGTAGGTCTGGGGGTGGCTGCAATGGAGGGAGCATTACTTGACCGTTGGCACAGCAAAGTGCAGCAAGAACCACGAATGTTATGAATGGACTCGGAAGCACGGTTTCAAATTTGGGGAACCGGACGTTGAGATCGCACGGTGGACCGCAAATTCAGTGACGTCATGCCACATAAAAACTCACGCCCGGATGGTATTTATTTGGAACAAATGCAAATTTGCGTAGTTCAAAAAAATACTTACGGAGAGTGTTCAGCAATGAGTGTAGCAAGGAATCAACTTCAGACCAAAAGAAATTTGTATGCAAAATTTGAGCTCGATTGGTGCACAGATAGCCGAGCTATGGCTTTTACAAAAAAAGCGAGTTTTTTTTTTATAATAGATAATATAGATGAGGATGGATGAACCCAGTGCCAGCTAATTGGCATTAGAATCGCTGCTGTGCCAGCTTTATTGTATTTTTTGTAATGAAATGTATTTTTATGGCACTAGAGGAGTAGAAGTTAAATTAATGTCTTTATTTCACTTATAGAATAAGGACAGTACATAAGAAACGTCCGTCAATTGTTATCAGTTCTTAATCCCCATCATCCCAGACAAAATTGAATAATTTTTTGCAGAATTTGCAAATCTGGTATTACATGTACATGTATAAGGGTATACCAAAATCAAACGTGGCATGTTCCTGCGCGAAGCATGGACTGTTTTTATAGATCCACCTTATGCTTGATTTTGCCTACTTTGTCCGACGCTCAGTGATGAGTCAATGGCAGAAAACGAAGTTGAAGCCCTTTTCAAATTGAACAAAACAAAAACAAAAACAAAAATGAGCAAGTGCGATCAGTAAAGAATTCTCCAATGTAAGAATTTGCAAAAAAAATTGACTTTTAATGAAGCTCGATTATTAAAATGAGATGCAGTACACGCATTTGTACCCCTCGAAAAAATTGAGTGTGATGTACACTCCCTTTTCACGGATACATGTACTAAGAAGTTTTCAACGCTGTGACATGCGTGGTCTTAGTTGGACCATCATGCAATTTGCAAAAGGTAGCAAATTTGAGGTGTTCCTTTGCCATTTTGAAAATGCCATAACTTTCAAATTCTTAAGCTAGAACAATAAATTTAGAACCATATCAAAATTCTTACAAAAGCAAGCTCCATGATTAGACAATAAAATGTTATGATAAAAGTAAAAATCAGTTTGGACAGTTGTGTCACTATGAAATAAACAAGATCCCTGTTTTTAATTCTTTTTTGAAGCGCAGGTTACTCATAAAAGGGGGAAAGAGTGCATATACAAGAGTTTGACTGAACACACACTACAGTGTATAAACAATAAGTCGATGAAGGAAGACCTAAACAATGTGGTATGAACGTTTCAGCAAGGAGGAATGAAGAAAGAAAATTGTATTGGATGAAATAAGCAAACAAACTTAATAGAGCAGACAGCAAAAGCGAGATGAGGAGGCCTTTTTGTGATAATCTGCACTGTGAGACTTCGGTTGGATTCGGTCACCAAGGTCATGAAGTGCTGTACACCAAGTGCGTGACTGCTAAGGCACGTCCATCACGACGCGACCTTGTTAAACGACCATGTGGCCCAGGAACGAAACACAACGGATCTAGAAGACACAACCTCGATAAAAAAAACAACAACAACAGTTTCCACATGCTGATGGGCTGAATAGTGAATGGCTGCTAACGTGGACATCTGGCGGGCCAGCGGGGCGGCGCCAAGCATATGGACTCATTCTGGGATATCCCCTGCCCCTTATCTGTTGTGTATGAGGCTCTCCCAGATGGACCGAATCTTTCTTCATTCATGCAGCACCAACCATGTGTCCACTTTTACTAAGGAATCGGGACCAGAGCTTTGAAGATTGATGAAATATTATACAAACCATTGTAAATCTGCGGGGTCGCATCAAGGCTTGATGCAAAGACAAAAGGTGGCAAAATGAAAAGTTGTACATGTATGTAGCAAAGCCTTGCGTAAGAAATAAAACAGAAATGTATTATTGGTGCTTTGAAAGTTACGGCATTTTCAAAGTGGCAAAAAACACATCGATTTTGCATGATGGTCCAACTTAGACCGCCCATAAAATGAAAGGTTATCGGGTCATAGCATTGAAAATTGTCAGTACATGTATCTATGTTAAGGGGTTGTATATCACGTTGAATTTTTTTTTTCGAAGGGTACGGCATGCGCATGTAACCTTCACCTCATTTTAGTCATCAACTTCTTCTTCGTCTTCTTTAAGCCTCTTGATTCCTTGAGGAACATAGGGCCCCAACAACACTCCTCCAACGCACGCGGTTCTGGCAGGTCCTCCTTAGCTCGGTCCACGTCATTCCGGCTGCCTTCACTTCACTATCGATGCTCCTGCGCTAAGTCTGGTTTGGTCGACCCACTTTCCGCTTTCCTTGTGGATTCCAGACCAGAGCCTGCCAGGTGATGCTGGATTCAGGCTTTCATAACGTGTGGCCGATCCATTCCCATTTCCGTTTCTTTATCTCATTTCCAATTGTTCGTTGAAGACTTTTGGCCACCTATTGTGGAGGATGTTTCTGAGACATCGATTAGTGAATGTCTGCAGCTTTTTTGTGTTGGTTTTTGTCATTCGCCATGTTTCGGAACCATACACATGTAGCAGGACGGACTTCACATTGGTGTTGAACATCCGGATCTTGTTGTGGAGTGAGAGAGCTGTTGATCTCCGAATTCGTCACAGGGTATTGAAGGCGCATCTTGCTTTGTTGATACGGCTCTTGATGTCTTCACCAGTTCTGTCCCCCCACCTTTACTGACTTCGCTGCCCAGGTAAACAAACTTGTCGATTTCCTTGATGTGTTCTTGATGGAGTCGAACTGGATCTTGTTGTTTGTTGTTCACCCTCATGACCCCTGTCTTCCCGATGTTCATTTGGAGCCCAGTCTTCTCAGCTTCTTCTGCAACACGACATAGCTTTTCTTGTGTATCTTGCTGCTTGTGGGAGAGAAGGCTGATGTCATCTGCGAAGTCCAGGTTCTCCAGCTGCTTCGTGAATGTCCATTTGATTAGTCTTCCTGCCTGCTGTGGACTGTCTCATGACCCAGTCAATCACCATCAAGAAGATTGTCTTCGACTTCGTGTTCCGCCATTGACTCATCACCGAACGTCGGACCCGAGACACAGAATACCGTGACGGACCATTCCTTCTTTCACTATAATTATGTCCACAACTTGCCCGCGTATAAACACGGTGAGTACTACTCACAGAGCTCTGTGGTACTAGTTTTTTCGTTCAATTATGAAAGGATGTGGTGCGAATTGTTGCACTGTTGACATGGTCGAGGCGCCCGCCAGTCGACGGGCGGAATTTGGCGAATTGAACCGTCTCGGCAGGCTATCCTGTGCCTCGGGTCGGAAAAAGGTGGTAAGATCAAGCATACGGTGGATCTATGAATTTAAACGGTCAATGCTTCGCGCCTCAACAATACATGTACCAGTCAGAAATGGCTGGCATCACATTCCCCTGGTCAGCATACTAACAAAATCTCATCGAACGTACACCCAGGCATTTTGCGGTAGGGGCGCCGACGTATAGATCTGTACCTATCCCTAAACCCGTCCTTATCCTCAACCCGAAATCTTATCGAATTCCCAACTCTGCCGCTTATCCTTTCAACAACAACAACAACAAAAAAAAAAAAATGAGGTAAACAATAAGAAAATGTGGACGAATAATTAATTAAGGCCACATGTTTTTCCTGGGGGGGGGAGGGGGGGGGCTCTCTGGCTCTGGAGTCTGAGAAAGCTTTGAAATACATGTACATGTCCGTAACCCAGCGCAAAACACACGGGGTACAGAAACAAATGCGAGTAGGCTACTACATGTCGTCTGTCGTGTAGTACCACCAAGTCGCGTAGTACATGCATTAAGTAAACAACTGAGCCTGCGTGTGTTACCTGGTTGTATTATCTTATACATGTATTAAATTCGTGAATAAACGTGTTGTCTCTACCGCTCTAAGGATTCCAGTTGTTTTTTGTTTTTTTTGGAAAGCTTCTGCAATCTGTGGGTGTCGCTCCTCCAAGGTCAACATATCTATTAGATGTATTGGAAGCCATCGTGCGTAGTTCACGTTGTTATTTGCATACATGTATGGTATCAGCTGACATAAGGCCTGACGGTAGAGACTGAAGTTGGATTCTCTCAGAGACCTGATGAATAGCAGAACAGCTAATTCCATTGTCAGCACAAAATGCCAGTACCGGAACTGTGGACTCTGTAGTTTCCGGTGTTCACACCAGTCTTCAAAACTCCTGGCGTGAGTGGGGTCAGCCAATTCTTCCACATATGTAGAGTAGGCTGATTTCAGGAGCTTGTAGAGGCTGCACGCTGTCACCTGGTGGGCTTGGCGGGTCTTGGTGACACTCGCAGCTGATAGGAAAGAATCTGCTGTGCCGGATGAAGCTGCCCCCGCCTCAGTAAGAGCTCCTGTCCACCCACTGTCTTGAATGAAGGAACCGAGTGAACGCAACACAGTCATCTCAATGTGTAATCCTCCGAACATGATGAGGAATTGGCTTTCACCGTAATCTTCAGGCCACTGCCACTGGATCTGCTTGGCTGTAGCATATATCGGCTGATCTGCTGTGATCACAGGCACTTGTCCGGGGTTAAGCAGCCTCACTACATCCCTGATCTTGTCCATGACATGTCGCACTGTAGCAACAGAGTGGGCTTGGTCTCTCAGGAGAGGCAGCAGAGTGGATATACAAGCTTTGAATGCAGGACCCCTCTTCTTGTCTGCGTGATGGGAAGACCATGTGATATTTACATTGTCATGGACCTCTGTGATGGAGACTTTCTGGAGCCATTGATACTCCAAAGCCAGCTGTGGTTTCAACATCTCCATGTCTGGTAGAGTCATGTTAGTCACTTGAGGAGGAGGTGGACTCTTGTTGGTGAAGTGTGCAGGCTTGATGTTTGCATAAGAGTCTGGAAGTTCTGGAACTGTCTTCACCATGGTACCCCTTACTTGCAGTTTCTCCCGCTGTTCTCCCTCATTCTCATAAGTGGGGTGCTGGAACAGCGATATACTTGTACCATGGAAAGATGTTGATGTTGAAGCAGACGGATTGTGGTCTATGTTGTCCATGGCCGAAGTGGTGAATAGTCCTCTACGCAGTTCTGGGGGGCAGACGACTCCATCTCTGATGTACTTGGACACAACAGCATCTCCCAGCTCGGCGGAAATCTCCAGCACTCGATCATAGGATATGCTTAGTCCATTCGCATAGAGCATCTGTACGAGCTTCTTCATCCTGGTCTTTGCAAACACTGACAGACCAATGTAGATGGGTAATGGTGTCTCTCGATCCTTTGAATGTCTGTGGGTAGGGGCACCTTCTTTGAATCTAGCATAGCAGTTATACTGCAGTAGCTGCGCCATGGCCAGGTCCGTCTTGGAAGCTCCAAATCTGAGTTGAGATTTAATGTCAGCCCCGTGCTCAACCATGCCAACAAACTCCAGCAGAGAAGGTGGAACTACTTCTTCAGTGGAGTCCATGTTGTATGTTCCGTCATTTAAGTTCTTATGGTCAAGCATGTCACGCCTCAGGATCTTTGCAGCTTTGGAAAGAATGATGGCATCAAGAGTAGGCACAGCTCTCAAACAGGGCAAAACCAACGTCATCTTGAAAGGCCAACAGGATATCTCTCCCTTTCTTGTGTGCTTCCAGTTCAGGGAGCTCTATTTAAATTTGGATTCTTCATGGTTGATTACATATATTTTGATACCAAAATCATATAATTTGCTCTACTGCATCATGCTGTGTGACATTATATAGTATCGCATACCGGCAATGGCGGCCATCTTGAAAAATGGCGGCCATTTAAAAAAAAATGCGTGGCTAACGTTCAATTTTGAAAAAGCATGTTTTAATGGATATGCATGCCAATTTTTGTGCTTGTATGACAATTTGAAAGATTCCTCTCATATATGCCGTTATCTGCCCCACTACCGCTACGTTTCAAAGTGGAGCGGTTGACATACCATGGCCTCTTTCCATAAATACTTTCTGTGAACACATCAACTGCTACTATCAGTTGTTGTTGTTTTTTTTTCAAATTTCTCCCTAAGGCACCAGCAGATCGCAACAAATGTTTGCACACGTTTCTGACTATATGTTGCAACTGAAATAGGCCTACACATTTTTTTTCATCAGATTTCATCCAGAGAATTTTTATTCCTGGATAAAGATTTAAAAGAAAAAAAAATGAAAGGATTTGGAGTGAACAAAGCAACAACTCTTTAATCCCATTTGGGAAATTTGCCTTTGTGCCATTGCAGCTCAGTTATAACTGAAGCAGGCACGTCGTCGCCACAGTGCAGCGCCGGTCGGCGGGTTTGTTTTTTTTTTCTCGGGGGGGGGGGTGAGAGAAGAAGGGGGGGGAGTGGTAGGGATGAATTTTATTTAATTTTGCCCGGGCAGCGGCCTTTTCGGCCTGCTCTTTTCGATTTCCAACTGCCAAGGTATCTGTAACGTGAACACGGGCCCTCCAAATTTTTCGACCTTATCCGAGAAGACTAGGTACTCGATCCTACCCTCCAATAGGATCAGGGACACGAAAATACACAAATGTATGAGAAAAATCCCAAACTTCCAACATGCCTGCAGCGGCCGGGTTTTGAACCCGGGACCCTTGGCATGAGAGGCGAGCTCCTTGCCTCTAGGCCACCTTTCCTTCCTTGCCTCTGGACCACCTTTGAATGACTGCTTAGGGGCTCTGCATTTTCAGAACAGTGCAGATCTTGATTAGCCTATAATATAACTAGCTGACCCGAGCAAATTCTTTGTATCGAGCCCAACTCCGTCTAGGTCTAAGTTGATCGGATTAATAACGGCATTTGGAGTCGATACAAAGATAGAATGTATTGGTACACCACAATTCTTTGCAGAATACATGTACATTAGGCCTACATATAACAAAGTTGATTTTCCATCAGCAATAAGAGAGACCAAGGACGAAAGTTTCAGTCATACTTTTCGACTCCAGAAAAGTGCGCAGCCTTTGTGCGTGTGTGTGGGGGGGGGGGGGGGAGGGGGGCTTAAAAAATGATAATAGTAAAAGTTGAAAAGTTGAATTTTGCTCCATGGTCACGTCATCACGAAGTTTTAGGCGCGTCCATCTTCACCCTCTGCCTCAGTATAGTATGATGATACAACTTTGATTCAACAATAGATTACATACGCATTTGTCATGTAGTTTGCTCTTCATCTGCATGAAGGGAAATGAAACTTTCGTGTGCATGGTCCGTTCTAAACTGTCATTGAACACGTGTTATTTACGAAAAAAAAAAAAAAGGCGGATGATGTCATATTATCACTTGAAGCAGAACATGGGATGCTGTTCAATATTTGACCTTCATCATTTATGAAAAAATAGGCATCTAAGAGCATAGAGATAGATTCTGTCATATGTTATAACATTTCTGTCATGACAGAGGCTTAAAAATATTGCAACGAAATTGAAATTTGAAGTTTGAAGGCCAGAAAGATATCCGACTCGATTTAGATCTAAATCTAGATCTAGATCTAGCTATGTTATGGCACTTACAACCAGATAAATGTAAATACATTGTACATTGTGGGGCCTGTCAGACCCAGGCTCTCAAATAGAGAAAAACCGATTCGTACTCCGCGGGATCTTTCAGACCCAAACTTCTCAAAATAGAGTATGGGGGATATCACTCCTCCCTGGGGGACTCCATGTTTCAGTTGTGCAGTACTACTTTGTTTCTCCTTTAACCTTACTTTTGCTCTCCCATCGGTGATGTATTGTTTAATCCACTTATACATCCGGTTGGACACTTTCGCTTTCAGGAGTTTAAGAAGGAGACCATTCTTCCGTACGCGGTCGAAGGCTTCCCCCATGTCTACCCAACTGCGATGGTCACTTTCTTTTCCTGGAAACCATCTTCTACTACTTCAGTACTTGTGATATGGAGGTTATCTGGTCCTCTGTTGATCTACATTTTCTTCAGAAAATACCTGCTTGATCGTCCATGAAGAGTCCTTCCTTCTCGATGTACCAGGTTAGTCTGCTGTTTACGACCGTCCCCATTAGCTTACGCAGGCAGCTTGTAAGGCTGATTGGGTTGTAGCTACCCACTTTACTGTTTGGCTTGCCTGACTTGTGTAAAGGGATGAGTATGGCTTTTTTCCACATTACAGGAATCCTGCCATATTTCCAACTGGAGTTGAAGAGGGCCAACAGCTTCTTCTTGGCATTCTGCCCAAGGTGAATTAACGTATCATTTGTTACGTCGTTCGGACCAGGGGCTTGCCGTGGTTTCAGCTTCTGGAGGGCAATGTTCAGTTCCTCCTTGGTGAGTGGGCTGGTCCTACTCATAGTGTTCTCCCGTGGCTGTTCTGGTTAACTGTTTTCCAGGTCCTGTATGTTTGCTTGTACTCCTTGTTCTTTATCGTCGTCTACATCTGCGTTACCAACAGACTGGAATTCTTTCATAAGTTCTTGTGCAGCTGCCTTTCCAGATAGGAGGTTGCCTTCTTTTTCAATGGTTATCGGGGTATATCTGTTGGGTTCTTTGTTGAGAGGTTTGGTAAGCTCCCATAGTTTAGATCCACCCTTCTCAAAGTTTAGGCTCTCTGTTTTTTCATGCCAACTCTTTCTTACTTCGGCCAGCGTATTACTTCTTAGCTTTGCAGTGAGAGCTTTGAGTTTGATGTTGTTCTCTATTGAAGGATCATTTTCTGCTGTATCTCTTGCTTGGTTGACTTGGTTGTGCAGATCCTCTAGTTCTTCTGAACAGTATGGAATGTATTTTTTCCTAGCACCTCTTGGTATTGTCTCCTTTGCTGCTCCATAGATGACTTCTGTGAACAGTTGACTTGTTCTTTTGATCTTACTTAACTTGCAGTTAATGGATGTGGTGTATTGGTTTGCCAAGCTGGCAAATTTCTCCCAATCTGCCCGTTTATAGTTCCACCTGGGGGCTGCATTACTGTCTCCTGGGGAGGAAGCTGTCATTTACAGTGATCAAGATTGGTCTATGATCACTTCCCGCCAGTTGATTTTGGACTTCTCCTGTTGAGCATGGGTGCAAATCACTAGTTGTAAAGGCTAGATCAGGGGTTATGGTGGTAAGCCATCTTCTTGAATAGAAGGAGTCAGGACCCTCTGGGTTATTATTAAGTTGGAGGTTGCAATCAGCCTGCCAGTCCTCAACGTATTCACTTCTGGGATCTAGGTGATTATAGCCCCAACTCTGAGAATGGCTATTGAAGTCACCGAGTATAACACAGTTGAGTTCTGGCACCTGAATGTTGTAAAGGGAGAGATCTCTGTCAGGAGGCAGTAGACATTATATATGAGGATTTCATGATTGGATGTACTGATCTTAGCACCAATGATTTCTGTTCCTTGTTGAACGTCCAGCTTTATTTCACTGACTGCGATGCTGTTGTGGACCAGAATGATATGATGCCGTCTTTGGATCTGGTTTCTCGGTCTTGTCTGAAGCATTGGTTTCCTCTGGTGTTAAATCTGCTGTTGCTCGTGAGGTGAGATTCCTGGAGACATGCAATCTGTTGTGGAGTTTGTATGTGAGTGCTGTCTTTTTATTGTATATTCCCTCAGCATTCCATTGAAGTATTTTCAAAACATCTTGTTTTCTTTCTGGTACTGAAATGGAGGTGCCTTTGTGGCCAGTTGTTTTCTTTTTCCTCTTTGCTCGACTCCCGGTCTCCCAAGTAGAGATCGAAGGACCAGCAGTAGTTGGGGGTGGGCTCCTTCAAGGCATAGAGCCCGGCACTTCACCTGCCTGGCGGGTTTTCAACGGCAAAGCTCCACACCTATCATTCTGATAATCCTTGTCTGACATATTGAAGTATTTGCGCGATGCTGTGTTTTTTTGGTTCGTTGGTGACGCCTTTCCCAACTATTTGCACCTTTTTGGTCCAACATCTCCGACTTCTGCGTGATTTTCTTTCTTGACCTGCTTCCACAGCCTTTGGTCGTCTGTGACCTGTTCCACAAGGCAGTGGAGGTTTAGAATCAGAGTTTTCCTTCTCCTAGACAGGCTGCTTTCCCAAGCTGTGAGCCCTGTCTGCCCAGGGAGGCGGTTAAAGCACCTCAGTTCGCTAGATGGTTCTGACACCGAGCATCTGAGGTATTTTTTAAGGACTCACTTTTCCCAGGTTGTGATCCTGCCTCGCCCCCTGGAACCACCGCCAGTTAGTCCGCGACTGCTTATTGGTTATTCGCAGCTGGCCCCTATATCTAGAGGTCGTTCTACTACCCGCCACCCGTGGACGCGCTGGGTTGGCTATGGTCGCCCCGAGTGCCCAGAAAAATAATAAGTTAACCTCCACACCAGGCGTAGGTTTCATGTTGCTAAATAGGTATCCTTGGTCCTGATGAAAGCATGTTGTTTTCCCCCTTCCAATAAGTACAACACCATATCAGAAAAACTAATGCAGATTTCTTCCTTAAAACTGAGGAACTTGAACATTACATAGCGTGAACTGATTACAAAAAATAATCAGGTAGATTCTTTAAACAGAGCAGTGATATGAAATAGACTGAATCATGAAACTTTGAACATGATTTACATGTACTTCATCCTGCTCAAATTCCCACTTTCACCTCCCCGTGGTGAGCAGGGGGCAACAGGTACTGGACTAAACCGTTGCACAGTACCAGGCGAACGAAAGGGGTTAAAAGACAAGCAAACGATTCTCTTTCTATCTGTATTTCTGATAGATATGCAGTAAAATCTGAATAAACGCACGATCATTTTTCTATTCAATTCCTTTTGGTCTGAAGTGTTGTCTACAACGCATATAATTTAGGCGTGATCATAGCGTTCACTGTTGGATATGTGATAAAATAATGTACACCTATGACCAATATAATTTTTGTCACTTCTTCCACATCTTTTGTAAGCAAATGGCTTATGAAACGTATACAAATCCGTAAAAAATGATTACTCGCTAAGTTAAGTTATGCAGATGTGTTATACAAACATCCTACATGGCAGGCAGCCCGTGGAAATCAAAGTTCATGCCTTATAGTAGAATGTGATCAGGCTCGCAGTACGAAATGCATTATTCAGTGAAACCCGCCAAAGCCGAAATCCAGGGGACCAATAATTGCATTTCATATTAACAGTATTCTGGATAAAGAGAATATCACAATTTTCACTAGTTTCAGTCTATTAGAGAAAAACAACACATGGCGCCTTGGTAACAACCGAACTCATTTTTTTTTGCTAGTGTGTGTCAATGCGATGCGCCCTCATGTAGGTTGCCGGAAAGATCTACAAAAACATGGGCGGGGCTCGACCTTTTGTCTCGAGTATTATTGTATTTTAACTGGACGGCGAGTACTGCTAATGAATGAACTTCTACACGTATGACACATTCATAACAGCCCGCGGAATGGTGTGAGTGGGAAGACGAGAGGGTGACTGGTGTAAGAAAAAACAAAACGGAAGGTCGCTCTCATTCACTTGGTCCAGTTCCTACTATTTTTTTTTTCCAGTGACACATCAGTCGTCAAGCAGATCAATGACATAAATAATGCAACCTACTTGTATTTGCACATTAAACTCACCGCAGTGAAGCTGCCTTCTGTTGTTCCTCCCAAACCTTGAATCATGGCATTCTGATATGCTCGTGGTTGACATGAGATTCCACAAGACGGCACCGAGACGCTTGGACACATCTTAAACTCTGCTTTGCGGGTGAGGTATTTGTCATCGTAGAGTTCATCTTGGAGAAGGAGAGGAGAGTTTTGGTGTCTCATTAACGAAAATAATACTGCACAGCATCCTGTGCTGCAAGGACCTCCTCTACACCACCAAAGCGTATGCTATTTCCTTATCACCAGAGCTGCCGTCATTCTTTCTTTCAAGACAAACGAAGATTGCCTGCTGCACCTCCTGTAGCCAATCGGTTGAACAAGCCATGCTACGGTCTCTGTTGTACTACGTGTACTACATCTGGGGATAATGACAAAAATGTTTGCACTTATCGATCAAGAAATGTTATCAAACGACACCTAGGAAAAGACTGAATGTGAAATAATTAAACGTGAATATGTATCTTCACCCTGTCAGTGTCAAGAGTCGGGTAAAGCTACATGTGTATATATTTACCATATAATATATACCAATATTTGTAGGCATAAAAAATACTAATAATTGTCCTCAATATTTTCTGATGTATTTCAATTTACTCATTCATCCCACCTTCATAAATTTCCTTCATGAAAAATTACAGAAAAGAAAAACATGTACTTACTCGACAATATTCGGATATGACGTTAATTCTAACAGTCAACAACTGACAACTCCAGCCACGACTTCAGTGAACTACGCAGCTGCTGGTTTCGATTTGTGGCCACATTTGACCCACACCGACGCACAGGATATTTGTCGAAAACATCGGGTTCTTCAGAAGTCCCGTAATGTAATTCTACGTCCTTCTCACTCTGTTGCTGTTCTACGAGCTCATCCTGTTCCTATACGTCGGTTTCCTGGTGTAATATTTTCTCCTTACTCTCTATCTAGTTGACCGACATATTCATTGCATGTCGGATGAATTAACTTACATTGTCGTTTTCAAGACACTTTGGACTTTGTCCATGGAAACGGAATACAGACTGATCCTTGTAAGACACGGCGAAAGTGATTATACAGAGAGGAACTTATTCTGTGGATTTGCGCAGGATGCTGACCTAACAGATGTTGGAATTCAAGAGGCCATTCGGGCAGGAAAGGTAAATGTGAACATTTAGGCTATATGGCAGAAATATACGACTGCAGGCATATCCCCAAGTTACTTTTTTTTCTTCTTATTTTTTAGCTATTTGAGTCGTTTAGCCAGAATACTGAAAATATGAATTTGGTTACCAAATTGAGGCCAATTTTTGAAACTGTTATTGTGGCCACGGCGCCAAGGAAACGATTGTGGCAACCAGCAAGCCAGTCCTAACCCAAGTCTGTCCCCACCCTCCAGAACTGCCACTAAGCATACAGGAACTCAGTTTGACCCCAAAGTGCAAATTGTCACCCAGTAGCATAGGACAGATAGAAAGCTCATTCTGACAACTGATTAAACCCACGATTTCGCCTGAGGCAAAGGAATGAGATAGGATTCCAGGAAAGAACACACAAGATCTTTGTGACCATAGCCAGTCACAAACCTAAACAACAACGCATGGGGCACTATTCTGGTAGGAAAATTCGAAAAATGTCTGCACCCGATTCCAAGAATAGGCCTAGTAACCGTTGGTGGTTGATGCTCTTATCTAGTTTTTGAACCCAGGGAGGAAAAAAGATAAAATGCTATTTAACATTCATCATCTTTTGGCATATATTTAATACTATAAGGTTGTATCTACTATCTAGTATCTGATTTAATTTCATTATCTTTGCGCTGAATTCAAGAGCCTGAAGAGACATGACATGTGTTTCGACGTCGCTTTCACCAGTGTGTTGAAGAGAGCAATCAAGACATTATATCTTATTCAAGAAGTGCTGGATTGTCATTGGCTACCTGTAATCAGATCTTGGCGACTGAACGAGCGCCACTATGGAGCACTGCAAGGCTTGAACAAGGCAGAAACGGCGGCTGCTTACGGGGAGAATCAAGTAAAGGTATGTAGAATAAGATGTTTATCACTGAAAAAAAATTTTTTTTTTTCATGGACATCAATATTTCAGTAGGCATAGATCTAACCCAGGTTGGGGAAACAAAGGTACAATACCCAAGCTTTTTTTTTTTTTTTTAATTAAAAAATAAAAAATGATTGAAGAGAATGTCGACGTGCATTGAAATAAATTCGCGGCACTGCAAATCAGTAATACGCGATTCCATTGGCTGAAAACTTGGCCTTCTGTTTGATTCACACAGCTCTACATCAAGTGCTTTAGGGACTGTGTTCCTGAAATAACATTAGTGTTTTGTGTTGCTCCGTATTTTGTGTATATTTTGCCCAATTTTGCCCAGTTTGGGCGTTTTTGTACACCACATATGAAGGAATTGCCTGCAAAACAAAAAGATAGTTCACAGATTATTCCCGTCAAAAAGATTTTTGTTCTCTTGAGAGAATTGTCTTTGAAGTACCGGTCAAAGAAACTCGCATCTTATCCAAACTAATCAGCTAAAGTTGGCAACGCTATTGTAAATGCTAGAGACGGCTGTCAGATATATAAACGTTTAATTTTTTTAATATATCGTTTCCCATAGCAAAATCTGTATTTGATATTGACCTCCATGGAGACGTGGCCACAAATCATCATGTAAACACATTTTTTAGTCAAAGCCCGCCCACTGTTTCATGCTAGGTGCATTGTCATTAAATTGTGTCCGGGGTGAAAGTCATGCCAGCCATATAGGAGAATTCAGACGTTGTATGTTACAGGCTAACTTCCCGTCCATCTCTGTCTCTGCCAGATGGTCTTTACTAGGCAAGATCAACCGATTCTTTGTCATTAATTTTGCAGCTCCAGGCAAAAACTAATCGGGTCAGGATTTGAGCTGCCTAATACTTTACAGGTACTGCGACATTTAGTGTGGCCATGGGAAAAGGTGATAATTGATAAACTTATGTTCATTTTCCATTCATTCTTCCTCCTTCTCTCTCTCCCCACCCCCCCCCTCTCAAAATTCATTTCACCATTTCAAGCTTTGGTCAAAACAGTTTAATGAAAAATGGCTATAATTATTACGCATGGTCCAGATTTGGCGTCGCTCCTATGATGTTCGTCCCCCGCCAGTCGAAAAGACGGATGAACGTTGGCCCGGACATTGCAGACGGTATGCGGTAAGTTGGATTTTTTTAAGAATCGTTTTTTCTAGTGTGTTTTTTTTTTCTTCTTTTGGAGATCCGTGTTTGCATGTCACGAATTTTGTTCAATGGCTAACAGTCAATATAGGAAAATGTCTGAAAGAATAAATCGCACATGAATGTATACAAAATCGGCATATTTGTCTGTATTAAAATCTTAAGAACTTTTCCTGGAGGAGTGTACGTTTCCTGGGGGGGGGGGGGGGGGTTCTTTTTTTTCTTCTAAAGAGTGAGCACTCATACTGTTATTCGTCTAGAAAAAGTACACTCCGTCCGTGTTTTTTTTTTTCCTACCTACATTGGGAGGGATTCACTGTCAACAAAATAAAATGCTGTCTGTAAATATAACCATAAAATTATGAAGTGAGAATACGAAAGGCGTATCTTGAAGCTGGACCGATCAGGGAATTGTAGAAACTGCAGAAGAAACCAATATAGGAGTGTTTGTCACGAGTGGAGTGAGTGCAATTAAGGGGATTGCTACAGAGCGGGTGTAGAATAAGAAGAGCTCACGACAGACGGATAGGAAAAGACGTGAAAGGGGAAGAGTAAAAATAACTCATGCAGACAAGTGGGAAAAGCGTGCGTGTATGAGTGGTGTGGAAGTCTGAATGAGGCGAAAGCGCCGTATTACTATCACTGCAAGTTAGAAGGTCCGACGGAGCGGACCTGGGAATAAGAGCCCATCGGGCGGACATAAGGGAAGCAGTCGAGAAGACTAGTGAGAGTCTTTCCAGTAATGACCGGTGTCGGGGACGGGCCGCAGAGCCACCTCGATGAGCACAGGAGATAGGCCAGCATAGGGCCGGAGGCCACACATAGGCCAGAAGTGAGGCTGTCAGTGCAGGACAGTAGAGGCACATAAAGTCGTGGCAGTCAGGCCACGGACAGGGACGTAGATATGAGAGTGAATGAGATACTATATTGTTGCCATGTTGATAGGCTAGTGAACTGATACTATGTTGTTGCCATGTTGATGGCTATGGAAATAATAATGTGTTATTGCCCTGCTGAGGTGCTAGGGGAGTGCTAAGGTGTATGACAATAGGAAGGGGATATTGAGAGACTGCGGTGCCAGTAAATTAGTAAGGTGCTATTAAGACCCTGAGGGGAGAGGCTGAGGCCGAAGTGCCTTTAGGAGTAACTACCGGATTGTGGATCCGAGGGAGAGTGTGTGTGAGAATAAGGCCGTTGTACGGCAGTCATTTCAATAATATAATGTATGTAATTGCGCTATTATATGTATAATTATGTTTAATAAATGTGTGAGTCTGATGGGTTGTTTTGTTAAGTGTTAAACTTGTTTGTTCGTGATTGTCGTCCTGTCATAAACTATTACATCTCCCAGTCTGGGATTTGTGACATTGGGGGCTCGTCCTGTTTACCTGTGGTCATTTTGACATTGTGTATTCGTTATATCTAGTTGTTTTTCTGTTGTGCTAGGAATTCATGCTGTTGTCTTTGTTCGTGGGATGAATGGAAATTTCATGATGGTATGATTTATGTATGGTTATGAATAATAATATGTATGGATGCATGTATTCTATTGAATATGTATTAATGTGTACTTAAATTTCTGCAGAGTGTGTGTGCCAGCCTGTAGAGGAGACAAGCAGCCAGAGCTCCGGCATACGTCAAGTTAAATAAGACGCTGATTGAAAGTTAAGTGAAACTGAAATTTTGTACCCTGGATTAAGGGCTGTCTTTTCTTCTGTCTTTTTCCGCTGTTTTTCTGTTTTTGTCGTTATAGATTATACGGGCGGTGGCGCGGGTTTGCTGTGGTGAGCGTAGTTTGTCCTCTTCGGGAGGTGGGCTAATCTAGGAACTTCGTTCATCACAGTGAACAGTTCTATAGGGACCTGTATTTTTGTTTAGATTGTGCCGTTCCATCTTCCTCGTTGTTTTAGGAAGACGTTTCTCTTGTCCTTCTCCTCCCTATCTGTAGATACGTTCCTTTTTTTCAGACTCTGTTCTTGTTTGTACCGTGTAGTGTAATCGGCGTAGTTAGGTTGCATTCTTTTTTTCCATTATAGTTTTTTTTTGTAGAAGCTTTGTCCTAGTCTGGTTCGTTGTCCTTGACGTACTTGTGGTCCTTCTACTGAATTTCCTTATTATTGTCTTTTCTACTCTTTTTTATTATTAATAGGGCAATACATTTTATAAATATAGAATTAGTTAGGAAGTACGGAAATTTCTGAATTGTATTTGGGACAATTGGGTATTGTTATATCTGGTGTGATCTCAGGTCTCTGGTCGTATCGTTAGTGATCATACCGACAGGTTGGTCGTCTTATAATAGATACCATAACGATAAATCTGTGAAATGGCGGAACTCCAACAACTAATGAAGTTGGGTAAGGAACTTGGCCTGGAGGGAGAGGAGCTACGCGGCTGGATTAAAGAACAGCAGGCGGATTTGCGCGATGAGCGTGCTAAGGATAGAGAGCGAGAAAAAGAGGCTAAGGCTCAGGAGGAGGAAAGAGAGGCTAAGGTTAAGCAACAGGAAAGAGAGGCTAAGGATAAGGAACAGGAAAGGGAGTTTAAGCAACAGGAAAGAGAGGCTAAGGAACGGGAGCAGGAGAGGGAGTTAAAGTTAAAGGAGATAGAGGCGCAAGTAAAGATCGCCGAGTTGGAAATCAAAAAGAACGCCCCAACAGAAACAGTTGAGCGGCAGGTACCCAATAAAGGTGGCGTTAGGATTAAGCTCCCTACGTTCGACGACCGGAAGGACGACATAGACGCCTTCCTTTACAGGTTCGAACTGAACGCACAATTGCAATGGGGGGAAAATAAGGAATTATGGGCCACGTACCTGGCATCGCTATTGCAGGGACGAGCGTTAACCTACTTTAAAGAGCTACAGCGCGAAGACGTGCAAGACTACGATAAGCTGAAGGCTTTGCTGCTTCGCCGATTTGCGCGTACCGAGGAATATTTCCGGGAGCAGTTTAGACGGGCACGTGCAGATACCAGGGAGGACTTTGCTGCCTTCGTCGCGAGACTAACGGAGTATTTCGCGAACTGGGTAGACTTGGCGCATGTGGGCACGGATTTCGCTAAACTGAAAGACCTAATGATCCGTGACCAGCTGTACGCGTCGTGCCACAAAGATCTGGTGGCTTTCCTGAAAGAGAACGAACCCGCGACGGTGCAGGAGGCGTCTAAGTTGGCGGAGGCATACCGTACGGCGCACCCGTCCAAACCAGTCGCCAGGGCGTACGTCCAAGATGCTGGGTACGTCGCCGTTGTCGAGGGGTCGCCGGCAGGACTTAGGGACAGGTCGCGTCAGCGTGGTGCCTATAGCGGGCAAGCCCAGGGGCAGCGTAGGGGCTATCACCAATCACCGGCATATGGATCCGGTAAGTTTGACCGAGCAGGAGGGCTAGGTCGCGGTAATGGCCGGGGGCGATTTGTGACCTTTGCCGATGACCGACGGCATGGGGACTCTAGTTCCGGTCGCGATGGGTCACGGGGACCCAGGCCTAGTGCAGCACAGGGAGCGGAGTGTTGGACTTGCGGACGCGTGGGTCACTTTTCACGCGAGTGTAGGGCCGCGAAGTGTTGGAACTGCGGAAGAGCAGATCACATCAGCGTGAACTGCCCTGCAGGTAGGATAGCGGCGAACGTGGACAGTGGCTCCAGTCCATGCTCCCCAAATAAATTTCATCATGCGGCTGCGTGTGTTACATCGGACAACGGAGGCGGACAGTATTCTAAGTGTCCCAGTTGTGAGAAGTTATTATCTTCCGGTGTTTTACCTTGTGGGAGAAAGATCCCCGTTATAAATTCATGTCATACAGGAGGTGGTCTTAGGGTTTATCCGGGGTTTGTTGGGGACGAACCGGTCTCGGTTTTACGAGATACAGGATCTACCGTTGTGGGAGTGCATAGGGATTGCATTCGGGATTCACAGCTTACAGGTGAGACTGTCCCGTGCATCCAATTTTCGGGGGCCATTGAGAAATTACCCATGGCAAGAATAGTGATAGATACACCTTTCCTTAGCGGGGAAGTCGAAGCAGTCGTTGGTTGTTTTCCAGGCGCCCAGCTCATCATTGGGAATGTATCACGGGTCGTTTCCCCTTCCGATGAGAACGTGCAAGCATGGTCGCAATCAAAAGGTATTGACTTTTGCGCCGCGGTCGAAACACGTCGACGGGTAGCTGATAAAGATAAGATTAGACCTTTGGCGACGCCAGCGGTCAACCTAGATATCACGCCAGAGCGCTTGGCGAGATTACAAAGGGAGGACCCATCATTAAACCCATGTTTTGGGGAAGCGCGAACCGAGAAAACGAGGAAATATAAGAACGGCCCGTCCTCCTTTATTGTTCAGGCGGGCATTCTCTTCCGTAAGTATGTAACGGTGTCCTCCATTTTAAAGCAGGTCGTTGTGCCAGCGTTGCTGATCGCAACAGTATTGCATTTGGCACATGATGTCCCATTAGCGGGTCATATGGGGATAGCTAGAACCAAAGAAAGGGTTCTTAAAAATTTTTACTGGCCATCGATCCACAGAGATGTACAGGTCTATTGTAAGACGTGCAGTGCGTGCCAAAAGACGACGCATAAGGGTCGTACACCCCAGGCTCCTCTTCAGAAGATCCCCACGGTCTCGGAACCGTTTAAAAAGGTCTCGATAGACCTTGTTGGCCCCATTCACCCAGCGACCGATAGGGGGAATCGATTTTTCTTAACGGTCATATGTAATGCTACGAGATGGCCAGAGGCGGTTCCTCTGCGGACCATAACGTCTGAGGCAGTCGCGGAAGCGTTGTTTGCAATTTTCGCTAGGGTAGGAATACCAGAGCAAATTCTGTCTGATAGGGGCGCGCAATTTACGTCGCAGATGATGAAGGAATTGTTCCGCTTATTCAGTATACAACCCATCACTACCACCCCTTATCATCCGCAGGCTAATGGCATGTGCGAGAGATTGAACTCGACGTTGAAGTCGATGCTGCGTAAGGTAGCTGCTGATCGCCCTAAAGATTGGGATAGATATATCCCTGCAGTGTTATTCGCGTACAGAGAGGTACGGCAGGAGTCAACGGGATTCTCGCCGTTCGAAATGATGTACGGTCGTAGTCCTAGGGGCCCGACTGATGTTCTTCGGGAGATGATGACGTCGCCATCATCGGGAGACGATGAGCAGATTTCGGTGTTTCAGTACCTTGTTGATTTAAGAGAAAGACTATCTTCAGCGCGCACTATAGCGGAAGAAGCTTCTGGTATCGCTTCGAAAAGAGCAAAAGACTATAAAGATAGAGGTTCCAAACTGAGAATTTTTAAGCCAGGAGACAAGGTCCTATTGTTGTTACCTACGGACCATAATAAGTTATTGATGACATGGAAAGGTCCTTATGTTATTGAGAGAGTTGTTTCAAAGGTAGATTACGCTATCCACATTGATGGAACGAGTAAGGTTTTCCATGTTAATATGCTACAGAGATTTTATGAGAGACCACAGTATCTGTGTGCACAGACAAGACCAGAGGAGACTGTCTTCTCTGCTGCTTGTACGGGGGTCGTAGACCAGTTGGACTGTGACGTAAGCGACACCGAGGCGCAGGAAGAGTTACAAATTCAATTGCCGGAGTTAACTGCGACACAAGGTTACAGGGACGTAAAAATTAACCCTGACCTTACGAGTTCAAGGAGTAGGGAACTTGAGACCCTGTTAGCGTCATTTCCGGATGTTGTTACGGATTTGCCGGGTCGCACTACGGTGATCCAGCACCAAATAAAGTTGACTTCGGATAAGCCAGTATTTCTTAGACCGTATCCGCTGCCTTTTTCTTCGAGAGATAGAGTCATAAAGGAAGTTGAGTCAATGTTGAAGTTAGATGTGATAGAACCATCAACATCGCCGTATTCATCACCCATCGTCCTCGTGAAAAAACTTGATGGATCGGTGCGGTTCTGTATTGATTTTCGAAGATTGAACACTATTACGGTAGGCGATAGGGAGCCTATTCCGTTTCAGGAGGAATTAATAGCTTCATTGGCCGGGTCCACGTGGTTTTCCAAGATAGATTTAACGAAAGGTTATTGGGAAATCCCGCTTACTGAGGAGTCTAAACAATACACGGCGTTCCAGACGCCCATTGGATTATTCCAATTTAAGGTCATGCCATTTGGGTTGGTAAACGCACCAGCGACGTTTGCACGATTAATGAGATTAGTGTTGAAGGACATACCTAATGTCGTGTCATTCTTTGACGATATAGCATGCCATACGTCGACATGGTCTGATCATATTCAGACACTAACAGTAATTTTTCAACGATTACGTCATTTTGGGTTAACTGCTAAACCCGCAAAGATGGAGTTGGCATGTCCAGAGATAGTATTCTTAGGACATATTGTGGGTAGAGGTGTTCAGAGACCTGAAGAAACAAAAATTGACAAGTTAGTAGGGTTACAAATCCCAAAAACAAAGAAACAAGTCAGAAGCTTAGTGGGAATTTTAAATTATTACAGAAAGTTCATTCCAAATTTTTCCTCCCTGTCATCTTCTCTTACTGACCTTACTAAGAAGGGACAACCCGATAAGGTCCAGTGGACGTCTGAATGTCAGACATCATTTGATAATTTGGTGACAGCATTATCATCGTCACCCATTCTGATATTACCCGATTTTCGATCTAATTTTATCCTCAGAACGGATGCGTCGGACTCTGGTGTCGGCGCTTGTCTTCTACAGGAGAAGAACGAATGTCTCCATCCTGTATGTTATGTCAGTAGGAAGTTATTGCAGAGAGAAAGAAAGTATTCTGTGATAGAGCGTGAGTGTCTTGCCATTGTCTGGTCCGTCCAGAAACTAGGACGTTATCTCATGGGACGAGAATTTTGTATCCAGACAGACCACAAGCCACTGACATTCTTGTCGAAGAATCGTTCGTCCAGCCCACGCTTGTCTAGATGGGCATTGGCTTTGCAGCCGTATACCTTCGTTATTCAACCAATTCCAGGAACCAGCAATCATATCGCCGACTACCTTAGTCGAGCCTAGGGGAAGAGTTCAGGAGCTTATACATCGGAGGACAGGAACATTGACAGGATCTGTGTGAATGAGTCGACTTTAAAATATTGACATTATAAATATGATATGAAGAATGGTTGATAGGTTGAGTGGTTTTTTGATTCTGTATTAAGTATTGTGATTAGTTAGCTATTCATGATGTGACACATATATGCATATTGCAGGCCATACGGATCCCCATATTTTCCCCTGATTTCGGTATTTTATATACTGGGGGAACTGCTAGGTCATTTTTCTAGTGTAGGTATTGCTCACGCTCACTCGTTGACAGTCATCTTGATGCGATTTGAAATTAATTGCATTAATTTTTTTGGGGTGGGGGATGATGTCACGAGTGGAGTGAGTGCAATTAAGGGGATTGCTACAGAGCGGGTGTAGAATAAGAAGAGCTCACGACAGACGGATAGGAAAAGACGTGAAAGGGGAAGAGTAAAAATAACTCATGCAGACAAGTGGGAAAAGCGTGCGTGTATGAGTGGTGTGGAAGTCTGAATGAGGCGAAAGCGCCGTATTACTATCACTGCAAGTTAGAAGGCCCGACGGAGCGGACCTGGGAATAAGAGCCCATCGGGCGGACATAAGGGAAGCAGTCGAGAAGACTAGTGAGAGTCTTTCCAGTAATGACTGGTGTCGGGGACGGGCCGCAGAGCCACCTCGATGAGCACAGGAGATAGGCCAGCATAGGGCCGGAGGCCACACATAGGCCAGAAGTGAGGCTGTCAGTGCAGGACAGTAGAGGCACATAAAGTCGTGGCAGTCAGGCCACGGACAGGGACGTAGATATGAGAGTGAATGAGATACTATATTGTTGCCATGTTGATAGGCTAGTGAACTGATACTATGTTGTTGCCATGTTGATGGCTATGGAAATAATAATGTGTTATTGCCCTGCTGAGGTGCTAGGGGAGTGCTAAGGTGTATGACAATAGGAAGGGGATATTGAGAGACTGCGGTGCCAGTAAATTAGTAAGGTGCTATTAAGACCCTGAGGGGAGAGGCTGAGGCCGAAGTGCCTTTAGGAGTAACTACCGGATTGTGGATCCGAGGGAGAGTGTGTGTGAGAATAAGGCCGTTGTACGGCAGTCATTTCAATAATATAATGTATGTAATTGCGCTATTATATGTATAATTATGTTTAATAAATGTGTGAGTCTGATGGGTTGTTTTGTTAAGTGTTAAACTTGTTTGTTCGTGATTGTCGTCCTGTCATAAACTATTACATCTCCCAGTCTGGGATTTGTGACAGTGTTGGCAACTGATCAGAATGATTGTTCACATTAGGACATCAGATACGTCAAAACAAATACCTGCCGTACATAATACAGTTAATGTTCTTTCGTTTCCTTTTTAAACTTAGGAACAACTATTGAAATGCGGCACTAACAATATACCCTTCTCTTTCTTTTTTTCACATGTTCGTCTTTTAAGCTTCTGTTGTTTAATCCTTACAGTGACACTCATACTTTAACTGTTCAACATTATGAATGCTGGAGGTTAGATGCATTTATTCGAATGATGTCTCTGAATCATGTAATAATGTATGTTTCACGCTGCGACAATTTTGAATAAGCACTCACCATGTTTATCTACTGTCTGCCTAATGACACCATTCTTGTGATTCCCTTCAGGCTGTGGATAAAAGTTTGATTCCAACAAGTGAAAGTCTAAAGGACACAATAGAACGAACATTGCCCCTGTGGTATGACCAGATTGCTCCTGCAATCAAGGTGAATGAATAAATTAATTGGATCCCGGTAAGAAACGGGATGTCATGGCCAGATTTGGCAGTTGGTGCCCCTCCATAAAACTGCACAGCATGTTAATTAATCGCTTTAGGCTTGGACATTCTCAGTTTATCCATTTGTTTCTTCTTTAGGGGAATGAACCTCTATTAGTTATATTGCTTGCAACTTTCAGATCAGTTATGTTCATTGTCTGCATCAATACATGTCATTACTGGATCGTTGATAACTTGTTGAAATTAAATCTAAATAATTTTGTTTGTTCCTTCTTATATCATCTGCAGTGTCATCAGAATGTGTTGATCGTAGCGCATGGCAACAGTCTGAGGGGGATTATAAAGTACTTGGCCCAGGTTTCTGAAACTGACATTGTTACTGTTGAAGTGCCCACAGGTAAGAAAGGAAAGCTTCCATTACAACTGCCAATGGAAAATTCACCAGCCAAGGTTTGACAGCATTCAAACACATTAATATAACTTTGTCAAACACGCCGGGCGTATTAAGATTCGCCAAGAAGATGAGCTGTTTGCGACCAGCTCCATCAGATCGGCAATTTGCGCTCGCAGTGGCAGCAAAGATCATGCGGACGACAAGGATTGCACAGCCGAGCCGAAATGTTCGAATTGTCAAGGCCTTTGACAAAAACTGCCCGAAATGGCTAGAACAAAAGGCCATTCAAAAGTACAAGGCCGAAAACGGGGGTATTTTTGCCCAAGCGAGAAGCGCAGTTAATGTTGCATTTAAACCAAAGACAGCGATGCCAATGGCGTACACCGCTGCTGCTGCGAAATCTTCAACTGTGAAGAAGCCAGCAGCACGAGTGTCCACAGATACAAAGTCGAGCGGCAGCAGAACCACCACGGCAACTAATCCACTGCTAAAGCTGTAGTAACGCAGAACAAAAAAATTGAAAAAGAAATCTATGACCAGCAGAGACAAGGTCATAAATGCCAGGAGTGCTTCCTTTGCAGCAGGAAATTCAAATAAGTATACACTCCTGGCAAATCTGAGAGACAGGCATGTATCCATGAATGCACTCTCCCCATCCCCCAACACCAAGCCAACCTCCCATCCCCCAAATTCATCCCCTCCCACCTACCCCCCCCCCCCCCAAAGCAATGTAATCCCCTGCTCTCGCCCCATAAAGCAAAACCACAACCCCCACTCCCCCACCCCACCCCAAAATAAAATTGAAAGGCTTCAGGGTAGGGGTGTTGCCTACCTCAAAACATAAAAACAAAGAAATGGTAGATACATAATTATCGTAGATTTCTTCAATGGATCCTGCAGAAGCCTCCGGGCAAACCTATCAGAATTGTAGCTACCGCTGGCCAAACATCAGCCTGCTTCAGTCTGTCTTCAAGAAACTAAATTATCCCAAATACTTCACTTACTGTTAGAAACAGTGCAGCCTAGCTACTGTTTTGCCCGAGGTACCGACGGGCTAAGCAGTGGAACCTCTATCGTCCTAAGTCAGAGAATCCTGCATAGACCCATTCAGTTTACTACCAACTTACAGGCTGTAGCTGGAAAGCTCCCTCTCAAAATGGAAAAAATAAGTTAATTAAAATTGTTTTAAAAATATCCGTCAGGTTTGAGGTGACCGCGGCTATGTTTTGTAATCGTCCTTTTGTGATAAAAGTATCCAAGGAATGGAAGCAATTTAATATCGAAGATTAAAGATAGTTTCCGTACAGCCTGTACTAGAAATTAGTTCATATTTCGTTATTTAGCCTAGTTGTTATCAATGTATATATGGCATCCGTACATCCACGTGAGATGGTGGACATTGCAGCATGTAAAAGGGGGCAACTTAAACAATGTCGTGTGGTTAACACATGCATACACACAGACACACGAAGAAGCATTTATACACACATACTCACATAAAAACAAACTATGAAGCACATCGGTTAATCTAAGTGCATCTTCTTCTGTGGCTGGAGAGTCCTATCCGAGACCTGCACACTCTCTGGCAGTTGTCACATGTAAATGTTCCTGATGTTTCAACATTTCTGTCTTCTTTCCTGTTCCGTTCTCTTTTCTGCTTCATGTTGTTTAGCCAGTCTGCATCATGATGTTTCATTCCTTGGCGTAATTGGTGTCGCCAT
The DNA here is from genome assembly GCA_963931925.1 of Onchidella celtica. Lineage (NCBI taxonomy): Eukaryota > Metazoa > Mollusca > Gastropoda > Systellommatophora > Onchidiidae > Onchidella > Onchidella celtica. The sequence goes on along the minus strand of OZ007567.1, from coordinate 68,283,668 downwards.
GCGTCTCTTTCTTCTGCTGTGCATTCCCAGTTTCCGTCATTGATCTGGAAAGACTTCATGTCACGTTTGCATGCATCCTTGAACCGGAGCTTTGGGCGTCCTTTTGGTCTTGAGCCTTCCTTCAGTTCTCCATACAGCATGTCTTTGGGTATGCGCCCGTCCTCCATTCGTCTGACGTGGCCTAGCCATCGCAATCTGCGTTGCTTCAGGAGAGCTGTGAGACTTGGTAGTTTGGCTTTTTCCAGGACTTCTGCATTTGTGACTTTGTCCTGCCACTTGATGTTCAGAATGCGGCGAAGACATCTCAGGTGGAAACTGTTCAATCTCTTCTCTTGATGAGCATAGGTTGTCCATGTTTCTGCACCATACATCAGAGTGCTCAGTATGCATGCTCTGTAAATCAGCATCTTGGTCTTCATTGTGAGCCGTGTGTTGTTCCAAGCTCTCTTCATCAATCTGCTGAAAGTGGTGGCTGCTTTCCCGATCCGGATATCAAGTTCATCATCCAAGGACTGATTAGATGTTACTGTTGACCCGAGGTATGTGAATTTACTCACCACTTCTAATGGTTTTTCGTTGAGTGTGATCGTCGGCTCTTGGGAGACGCCTTGCACCAGCACGACTGTTTTCTTGACACTGATGGTGAGTGCGAAGGCCTCGCATGCAGATGACAGGCGATCCATCAGCCGTTGTAGTGTCTCCTCATCATGGGCCACAAGTGCTGCATCATCAGCGAATAAAAGCTCTTTAATAAGCAACTGTCTAACCTTGGTCTTTGCCTTAAGCCTTGACAAGTTGAATAGCTTTCCATCGGATCTTGTGTGAAGGTACACTCCATCCTCTGAATCCTTGAAAGCACAGCTGAGAAGCACTGAGAAGAAGATCCCAAAGAGGGTGGGGGCAAGGACACAGCCTTGTTTGACACCGCTATTCATCTCGAAGCTGTCGGACACAGTACCATCCAACTGTACTGTTGCTTTCATGTTGCTGTGGAAGGATATGATGAGGCTAAGGAGAACTGGTGGGCATCCGATCTGTTTCAAGACAGCGAAGAGGCCAGATCTGCTGACGGTGTCAAATGCCTTGGTCAAATCTACGAAAACTAGATGCAATGGTTTGTTTTGCTCTCTACATTTCTCTTGGAGCTACCGTAAGGAGAATATCATGTCGATTGTTGATCGGCCAGCTCGAAACCCACACTGTGATTCAGGGTAGACTCTGTTTGCCAGGACTTGCAGACGTGGTAGTATTACCCTTGCGATGGTCTTCCCAGTTATGCTGAGGAGTGAGATTCCTCTATAATTATTGCAATCTCCTTTGTCTCCTTTGTTCTTGTAGAGGGTCACGATGTTAGCATCTCTCATGTCCTGGGGAATCTCACGTTGTCTCTAGCATTGTAGTAGTAGTAATAATAATAATAATAATATATACATTTATATAGCGCCAGGACTAAAACATTAAAAGCTCTAGGCGCTGTACACAGTAAAAAAATCATAAAAGCACATTCAAATAAACTTACACACACACAGACAAACTAGTTTTATACATCCATAGCAAGCTATAAAATTCAGTTTTTTAAAAGAAATGTTTTTAACCTGTTTTTAAATATGTTTAGAGAGGCAGAATTTCGAACCTCTTGTGGTAAAGAATTCCACACACAGGGACCAAAACAACTAAAAGCTCTATCTCCATAATTTGATGTTTTACACCTGGGAACAACCAGTTTGTTTTCTGTAGTAGATCTTAAAAATCTATCAGACTCATGTTTTTTCAAAAGTTCCGAAAGATAGGAGGGAGCTCATAAAGATGTGGTAGAAGAGCGTCTTTTCCGTACTTCAGTACTTCGCCTGGGATGCCATCATTTCCAGGTGCTTTGCCGCTGGGTAGTCTGACAATTGCCTTTCTAAGTTCTTGCAATGTGGGTTCTGTGTCCAGTTCTTCCATGGTTTCCATGCTTGGTGCATTTTGAAGCACCTCCGTGTTGATGTTTGTTTCCTTGGAGTAAAGATCTGAATAGTGCTCCACCCAGCGTGCCATCTGTTGGTTTTTGTCAGTGATAGGATCTCCGCTCTGAGATTTCAGTGGGGCAATCTTGTTTGCTGTAGGACCCAGAGCTGTCTTCAGACCGTCGTACATGACTTTCAGGTTCCCTATATCTGAAGCAGCCTGAATGGCAGTGCAGAGCTTTGTCCAATATTGATTTACACAGTGTCTGGTAGCTTTCTGTGCATTGCTCTTGGCGTTAATTAATTTCTGTTTTGTACTATCACATGGGTTCTTGATATAATCTAGATGGGCAGCATTCTTGGTTTCAATTATCGGAAGTAAGACTTCAGCATTTTCTTGGAACCAGTCCTTGTTCGATGGTTTCTTTGAGCCAAAAAGTGGATATTGCTGATTCGTGAATTGCTGTCTTCAGTTGGTTCCAGGTGTCTTGGACATTTTCAGGTTTGGATTTCCCAAACATTGAGAGTTCAAAGGTCTTGACAAACTCCTGCTGCACGCTCTCGTTCTTTGCGTTATGTGTGTTGATCTTTGGTTTAGAGTTGTTTTTCCTGCAATGGACTGTTTTGGTAACAATTTTTGCCAGACAGATTACAAGGGAATGATCAGAGTTGCAGTCAGCACTGTGGTATGTACGGGTTCTTCGGATTGTGTTGAGTTTTTTCCTCCTGACCAAGGCTAGATCTAGCTGGTGCCAGTGTCCTGATCTAGGGTGTTTCCATGACACCTTGTGGCAGGCTTTTCCAGCAAAGTAGGTATTGGTGATGCAGAGTTGATTCTGAGCGCAGAACTCTAGCAGGCGCTGGCCATTTTCATTCATCTTCCCTATGCCCTGATGTCCTAGGCAGTCAGGCCAGCTGGTGTTCTCTTTGCCCACTCTAGCATTGAAATCTCCAAGTAAGAACAGGTCTTCTGATGCAGGAATTTCTTTAACAGTCTGAAGTAATGCATCGTAAAAGTGGTCTTTGTCTTCTGAAGTGGATACCAGTGTAGGTGCATAAGCGCTGATGATGTTAGCAGATGATTTGGCGGTTTTCAATTTCAACATGATAATGCGCTCTGACTTTCCAACAGGTGTTTCAATCAATTTGGTCAGACTGTTTCTAACCGCAAAACCGACTCCATGGATACGTTTTTCGTCTGCTCTTTTACCTTGCCAAAAGAATGTGTAGTTTGGTTCTTTAATGGAGCCTGCATCTGCGAGTCTGGTTTCCTGAAGGGCAGCAATGTCCACATTCAATTTCTTCAGTTCTAGATCTATCAGAGCTGTCCTCCTGATGGTTCTTGTCTTGTCAATGTCACCGTTGTCGTCTGTCATCCCAGGACACATAGTCCGGACATTCCAGCTTCCAAGCCGGAGAGTTGCTTGATTTCTTTTGTTATTGCCTGGTGAATGTTTTGCAGTCTGCCTTTCGGCTTTTGGCCTAGGCCCACTCACCCAATGAGCCAAACAAAACTGTGGCGGGTCAGCACCTTACTGGCCGGGGGCTGCCCAGCTAAGGCGGGCGATAGCTGACCAGTGGAGTGCGGTGACTCCTCCCACCGTCGATAGTGGCCCGTGGCGCCTGCTCTTACGCCAATTGGAGCAGGCTTATAACCCGTAACTGCCACCATCCGTGTTGTTCCCAGGCGGTTAGCAAGGATGAAGTGTCCTCTCCATTTGGGGGAAAAAAAGGGGGAGTTAACTGCAATAGCCTGGGCAGGACCATTTGAAGCCACTGCTATGCCCAACTTCAATGACTCCCTCTCGGCTTTGCCAATTTAATCTGAAGGAAAAGCAGATGCCAGTACGTTCAGAATCAGCCAAGCTGCAGAAGCTGCCAGCACAGAGGAGATCTTCCATCTGTCTGCCTATCGGGGCTTCACCTCCTAGACTGATTGTCAACCAAGACTAGAGAGCTCAGTCTGCCCTGTCACAGCAAAACTCATGGGGAAGCAGAGAGAAGGAGAGAGAGAGGAGAGAGGGGAGTTTTGCTTTTTGGTAGCATTTCCTCTCCCAAGGGTAAGACTCGTACCCTGCTCACCAAGGTGCTCATCCGCCCGAAGCCGTTGGCACTCACAGAGTTTTGTTGGGTTTGGTAAACGCCGCCCAACGTTCGGCGTTTGACAGTTTTCAATGACAACAAGAAATACTGTCGGCTGGTAGAAAAAAAAAAAAAGACTCTACAGCATATGGAGAGATAAATGATATTAAAATACGACCTTATATTTTCGTTTTGCATTGCCATCAAGCAGTTACAATCACGGTCACAAAATTAACTGTGGTTAAAATATAAATACATGTAACAACAACAACAAACCAGTCAAACGAATACACATATGTCACTTCCCTAAACTGCAACTTGTGATATAACTTTTCAACGGTATAGTTGATGGGAAAAGTGCTCACATCCTTACCGAAGTCCAAGGCAACGACCAAATGGGCCAAAGAAACAAACAAAAAATTTAAACATACTAAAATGGTCCAGGTGTCAAACCAACTGTGTGAGGATCCAGGAATAACGGTCCCCATTGACGACCATCAAAGTTATTTGCTTGCGCGCCACCTCTTCTTTTCCACAGATCCATGTGGATGTACCGGTAGGATTACATAGGGAGGGGATCTGGGTCACAGTTTGGCTTGCACTGAATGATATTGTGCATCCTGCCACTAAAAGTGCACTGATCAGATATGAATGAAAAAACTGAAAATCGCGGTTGATTATTAATCTACGTTGTGTGTTGGAAAATTGAACCTTGTAGTTTCCAACCCTGTAAGGCAACTTGGTATGATGTAATAAAAACAAATGCAATTATTAGTATTATAGTAGAATATTGCTCAAGACATTGATGCCATAATCAAACAGCCCGAGAGTGTTATTATATAATGTAGATCTAAGTTAGCCAAGAAATTCTTGAATATGTTATTCACATCTCTTCACTCACAGGTATGCCCTTTGTGTATGAACTGGACAAAGACTTGGCGCTGGTGAAGAGTTATTACCTTGCTTCAGATGAGGAAGTTGCAGATGCACAGTCAAGAATAGTAGCTCAAGGAAGGGCCGCACAATGACAAGCATATTGTTCAGTAACAATTGTGTACTTAATGTTCATTTGAATGAGTCATGCATACGTTACACACACGAGTGTAGGCCTATTTAGCTTCACACTCCACAAATGTACGCCGCATTTAATTAAAACTTAAAAATCTTATATAATAATAATAACAAAAACTCACGTGATTTTTAACAAGACCTGCTGCCGCTCACACAGCTTGGATTGGCGTGAAATTTTACATATGCCTGCCCTTCGACCTGCAAAATGTTCGTTTTTGGTGTCTTGAAAAGGTGCGGAAGTATTTTGTTGAGTTTGCTTTATGCCGCTAATTGGCTGCCTCCGGTCTTTCATTTTTTTACGAACACATGAGCCCATATGATATCATCACTTCCTGAAAAATTCTTGGTGCGCAATACTATCCTATCTATCTATTAATCGCCAATTTTTTTTGGATGACCCAACGCATCTCGGCATCAATGTCTTTGTGCTGATTCCTTTCGGTCTGGAGTGGTGTGCTTTGTTTTTTTACCATCAAAGAATGCTGCAATTACTAGTCATTTAAAATAAGACCACAGTCTATTCAATTTTGTTGCAAATGTTGTGCAATTGTTTATGTTTTTTTTTTTTTTAATTTAACGCTTTTTCAATTCTTTGTTTAGTTTTTAATGACGCTGCATATCAGTGGGAGTCCAATGTAAAACGCAATAACAAATTACATTAATTACATGTCTGTCGGTACTGGTACATTTCTTGGTTTTTCTTTTATTCTAAATTACGGATGGGCTGGACTGTTTTCAGAAATTCGTCGGAGAGATGAAATTGTCCATAGTGGACTTCGCCTGGGTCATGCCCACCTCATAGACCATTCCATTGTCACTCGGGGGGAAGAAGGACAATGTCTTAAGACAATTTCATACTCATCTACCCCAGTTTTGTATGTTGTAAACTCTAACATGGCTTGAAGTGTTAATTAGCAAAGAATAATTTCCACTATGTCTATGACATTAAGCACACATGCAAAAGTTCATTGGAGTCCAAAAGTCAGCTCTGGTGAAAATCGGTGCAAAAAGTTGACCCAACGCAAGATTTTGCGGACTATACCAGTTTGTTTACTATTCTACCGTGATTAGGCAAAACCTAGTAACTCCTCCGGAGCAGTGTTAGAAAAGTGTTAAAAGATTTGAAAGTGTTGCAATTTTTACCTTCCGTTCCAATTCTATTCTGGTTGTGATTTGAGCACATTGCCTCGGTGGCAAAAAATGAGTCTACGACCATATTATTTTCATTTCTTCTGCCCAAATTTCAGAAAGTTTCATTCAATGGGCTTTAAAACTACTGAACGAATCGGGTTGCAGACCAAATAAGCTACATTAAAAAGCTAACAATTTGAATGGATTCGGGCGAGATGTTACAAACGGAACGCGTTTACTGAAAACTATTCTTGGTGTGCACTGAATCCTGTCATGTTGCTGTGAAATTATTGTCTTTGCATTCCTATTGTGCTTTGTAAACTCCATTTTCACCAGTTTCACCCATTACTGAACCATTTAGCCTCTGTTCATATGGATGGGTTTCATACCATGCTCTTTCGAAATGTATAGCTTTGCAGCCCTTTGGCTCACTGTATTGAAAATGTGTGTATGGATTACTACTCTCCATGATCTTAATAAATATTTTGTTCCCTTTGAAAACTCGTTATTTTGTATTTTGCTTTTTTATGCTTCTTCTTTTTCCTTAAAATTATTCGAGCTGCTCGGACAAAAATTTAAGTTTCACCAACATAATGTTGCATTTCCCCTTCATGAGGTACAGACTTCAGTTCAGGGGCAAGACGACTACGTCTGAGCGGGATCTTTTTTTTTTAAACAAAGGACAGATCTCTACACCAAGTCAGTATTGTTGAATACAGGGGTGACGCCATTGTTAGACTTTATTTTCGACCCCTCGATCCAAACTTAATATTTGAACTCTGTATCGATCACCAGTACGAAGACTGAGATTCATTTGCGTATACATGTGGTTTTGATCCTGGTCTATTAACGTTTCCGCCAGTTTTTCGATCAACAAACTTTTCAACTAATAATTTTCAAAGGAATGTCAACTCAAAACAGGATGAAAAATTCATTGAATTTATACAGTAAGACGAGGCAGTTAGCACATTTGGGGTGCACCGATTTAGCATCGCAACCTCGCGCTGAAGTCAGGAACAGTTTTCAAAGCCACTGAAACTACTGAATTTTGTTCACTGTTCAGCTATCGCTGTAGGCTTCTTTGAAGTCACTTATTTTGTACATGTAATTACAAATTCAATCGCTTAGGAAAACTGGGTTTTTTTGGGGGGGGGGGGGGTCGCAGTGCCACTGTAACAAATGCATCACTGATTTATCTCTATATAAAATTATGAAGCATTCTTTTCATGCAATGCGCCATAGGTCCCGTCTCCGATAAGCGTGCAAAATGTGTGCACGATTTTTGTCAGATGCACGATGAAGGGAGTGTCTCATCTTATTGTATCTAGTATGGCCTTCTCTGTGAGTTATTTTCAAACACGAGCGCTACATAGGCACCATGCTCTGCGACCCTTTTTTACAAGGGGTCAAATCGGTAAGTGCGGCTCCGAGCGAAAAACGGCAAGGCTATTTATTATCTTGTTCAAGCAATAAAAAGATACAAGTACACAATACAAAAGAGCATATTTCGACAGCGGAAGAGTTTAATTAACTATTTGCTGATGTAGGATATTATTGTTATGCCTCTTATAATGTTGACCTAAAATCATGCCAAAATGGGATTTCGCCCCTTTAGCGGTGCAGTTTGGACTACATACAATAAAATTATTATTTAGCCACCCTGACAACTGAATATGACTAATGCAGTTGTACAAATAAAAGATATAATACACATAAAAGGCAAAAAAAATAAAAAGCCGGTACAAAAAGGAGCCCAAACTTCAGTTTTTTTATTGCAAATCTTTATTCACCTGTTTCAGTGTTTGCAACAACAATAAGGACAAGTTACACAAGATATCCTGAACTCAGCCATGACATCAACATATGGACTGTCAACAGAGTTTTGGAACATTCTTTGACAAATGTTGACATCTCTTAGCATAACACATCAAACACGATAGCATCTGTGATCACATGACAACATCACAAACTAGCAGGACAACAACTACATCACTGGGATCATGACAACAGCCACCACCTGAAATAATTCATATTGTTACATAAAAAGCGTATTATTACTATTAGACTCCCTTACCATAAACAAGAATATTAAATGTAAACTATGACATTAATAACACATGTGCATGTTGATGTGATTAATGACATTAATGTTATGTTGTTAAAAGAAATTAATAACTTAGTAATAGCAAGGATGTTGGGAAATTGCAGTTCAATGAAACGTCAGTTTTCACATGAAAGGGAAAAGTGTCGGACATGACTGTGACAACAGAAAAGTAGTAATACAGCCATTAGTGTGGAAATGAGTGTACATTTCATATGTAATTGAGTGGTTAAATCATTAGTGTTAGCCAAATATTTCAGTGGTTCACATAATAGCAGGCAAAATGCTTTTAAATAGAGGCTCTTTTGTAGCCATGGTAATGACTGACCCAAAAAGGCAAAATTTAGGTTTTCACCGATGTGGCTAATGAAGGTAGATTTTATCATACATAACTCTTTCTCTTCAGGCCTGGTTAAAATGTACTTATTTTCACAGTTAAAGTGGATACATGAAAATCTACTACAAAAATTTGATGAATTTATTGGTTTATTTGATGTTGGACATTACAAAACCATGAAACATAATACAATTATAATTCTCAATTTTAGAGCAGATACTTAACTGTTAGACACAAAATTATAATACAGTGTACATGTACATGGTATTTCAGCCAGCAGTGACTGTCAAGAAAATTTGAACTTAAGACCAGTATCATGCATGTTGGACATGGCTCAGTTGATAAACTCGTTGCCATCAAGATTATAGAAACTCCAATGATAGTTGCTACTCACGACACTAAATTCCTTCATTTTACGTCCATTCATTGATAGACCTGAGAGAACATTTTTTTTTTTCGGTAAATGCGTTGCAAATAGCATTTTAAGGACAAGAAACAGACTGAACATTCACAAACAATAAAAAAATGTTGGACATGTCAAAGAGCTAGAGAAATGTTTTGGGCATTTCTATTAAATATAATGTGATGACAAAATTCCAACTTCTGTGGAGGTTTGTTGTTGAATTCCTCCATCTTGAAAATAGCACAACGCGTTCCATGTAGAAGATAAACAACACACAACCCTTTTAGTCTGACCGGGAAAATGAAGTGACAGTATTGTTGCCATGTGGTTTGTACATTAAAGCATGACTAGAGCATACATTATTTCTTGAACTTTCTTTGTTAAGCTCTTGCAATAAAAAATGACTAGCCTAAAGCAACAGTTTTCACTGTTTGAAGGCCAACACAATCATTATTAGCACATGTGAGTAACCTCCTATTGTATTGAAGCATTTCACGTTTGGCATTTTTCTTTTGGGATCAGAGCGTGACAACACAGGTAATGTCCGACCACTCTTTTAAACCAGCAATAATTACATACCAAACCCACACTTTTTAAAAGTATTGTCATCTTTATTTATTACTCTAAATAAAACAATACCAAAATCCACAATTAAAACAATACACCCGTTTATTTGGATTTTTCTGAGGTCTGACACAATGTGTTTGTTTTGAAAATGTAAAAATCAGTCATTTTACAAAACTGATTTCAAATTAAAAACAAAAAAACAAAAAATGAGAGTGTGACCGTGATGTGAGCAAATGACTGTGACCACCTTGTAGCATGGTCCCTGTAAGCCGTGCGGAGGTGATGAAAAAGACTTATGTAACTTGGTGATCGGGTCTTATATGACCCGACCCGACCCGACCCTCATGAAGAGAGAATGGTGATCGGTCTTATATGACCTGACCCTTATGAAGAGAGAATGGTGATCGGGTCTTATATAACCCGACCCTTATGAAGAGAGAATGGTGGCATCACAAAAACACTTTAAATGTTCTAGGACACCAGCATCGCTCAGTCCCAGGAGACTTTCATCTTAGAAATGTCTCAGTATATGTGCCAGGACGCCAGATGCATCATAGAAAAGTTGCAGCAGATGTCCTAGGACACCAGCCTGCCTTTATGTCAGGACACAGAAGTCAAAAGAAATACTTCAGATATCTCAGTAGCATCATACATGCAAAATGGCAGCTGTTTAAAATTGGGTCGGGTCATATATGACCCGATCACCACCGTGCATCTTGATGCCAGCATCAGATTTGCCACATAACAAAATAAATATCAGTTTAATACATTTACCATCGTGCTTGAAGATCAGGTGTTTAAGGAATACCATGTAATATAAAAAATAAACAAGCCAAAAAGATGGTGATGCTTCCAAAGTAGAGAGAAGTACATGACTTGTATTCCACAATTAAGAAAACACTACATAAAGCAGCCTCTGTGGTATAATATCCATATCCTTCTTATACCCATGACACTGCTTGTAGATGAATGTTACCTTTTGTTTCAATGTTCTCCTTTAACCTTTTCCGTATGTCGTAAATTTGTTACCACACTGTCCCTATAGAGAAAAATGCCTATCTATATATCCTGGGAACAATTGTTACCACACTGAGATAAGTGTAGAATAACACGATGGAAAGTTTTCAGTCCGTCTTTCCATCGTGATCACAAATATTATCCAATGCAGCTTCCATGGGGATTCAGGGGACCACTTTTTGTCAAAAGAAACTTTATGTGGCATGTTTATTCTCTAAAATTTACAATACGTGTATCATACTGGACTGACCATCGTGATTCTTAGTCGCGGTGCTAGAACAACGTGCTCGCCAAATGTTTTCTTTCAGCTTCTACCTGAATGGAAACAAGGTATTGTAATTTATAAAGATGTGAACTTTAAACGATGTCCTGTAATGCCCCCACCCCATCTCCACCTGCAACAATCGTTTTATGATCTTAGGCAGTTTCTGCCTATACAAGAAAAGCCTTGGTGATGCTTATTTTTTCAATACTATCTTATTACACCCGATCTTCACCCTGTCCTAATTGTTTTTATAATTTTTTTTTTGTAACAAATTATTGCATATTGTATTGTTTAGTTCCAAATTATTTTGTGGGATGCGACCTATCGTTGTCATTTGCTCATGAGCACAGCATAGTAAGAAAGCCACGTTATTTTTTTCACCTCTAATTATGTGCACTACCCATTGTACTGCAACAATGAGTCAAGGTCAGTTGGACTACACTATTACGGTGCCTTTCCAATAAGTAAAGACTAAGACAACACAGTATCATATAATAATGGAGCTTGGGCACAACTTTGTTCCCGCAAAGGCTTTTTTGCTACGCAACGTAGAGAAATGAAACTTGGCACATGTATGTAAAATGTATCAAGCCTGTACGTGTCGTGCTCATTTTTTCCCGAAACTCTTTACTTTTTCCAGAAATTCAGTTATAATTATCAGTTATCAATTCATGATTGCGGATACGACGTGATAATGTACTTCCATCAATTTCGTCATTTCCGCCTCTTACCGGAAATGTAAACTAGAGTTCACGATCCAGCCACGCCAAGAAAACTTTGATACCGAGTACAGTGTTATGCAGATGAGGTGAGTGCCATTCATTCATACCAAGAAAACTGTGCGTAAATATTTAGATCATTTTGTACGAACATAATTATGAGCCCATGAAAAATTCTCGGTGCGCACTGCTGTGCACTACTGTAATACTATCCTATCTATCTATTGATCGCCGATTTTATGTGGATGACCCAAAGTGTCTCGACGTCAATGTCTTTGTGCTGATTCCTTTCGGTCTGGAGTGGTGAGCTTTGTTTTTTACCATTCGAAGAATGGGGCAGTTACTAGTAACCATAATGCGGAAAACTGACACTGAAAGAGTTTCCTGATTTCTTCATGTAATCTTCAGCAACGGCCCCACCTGCATTTTACATGTTGTTCTTTGGAAGCTCTATCAACGTTCACGACCATCTTGTCAGCATTGCATATTTTCGTCACTACGCGCTACTCACTGTCCTGCTTGTCAGTTAATACTTGCACATTTAATAGGTTTCACATTCAAGTCTGTTCTTCAACACTCATTTGGTCATGTGATTGAAGGCAACAACTCACTACCCCCTTGCTCTGTAAGTACCTTCAGCCATAATTTTCTGACTGTTCTCTCAAAACCTTGGAAAATACAAGGTTTACATACGGTGTTTTATCAAACAATACACTTTCCCTTGGAACAGAAATGAAAACTTCAAGTTCATAAGTGGTCCATTTCGATTACCTACTGCCATGTCATGACAGTTTCAAATTGCTACTGTCAAATTCAGCAAAACGGTATGTTCGGCAGTATGTATAAATATAAGAGGGGAAAATAATACATAAAATTAAGAGATTTACATAATCATTTTTTTATATAAAGGGGTCATAAAATTACACAATATAAATGAGCAGTAATCATCATCTCTTCATATTATACACATTTCTATAAATGAACTGTCCGTATAAAATTAAGTCCCAAATCAAAAACTAAATACAGCAGCATTACCAGAATGGTGCCCCGTCAATATTGAGCATGTTCTTGGAAATCGCCCATAAACACCACCCGGTTACAGATTACACAAAGAAACATCCTGTAACTTACTTGACCACAGTAAAACTTACATCTGGTGTTAGGTTTTCCTCACTTTCATTTTCTTTTTTTCACAACAAAGAATGAGAGGCTTGGTCGTCCGATGCCACTCTACTTTGTTCTCATTGCCCCATATTACACATACCACACACATTTGATCTCTTGCTTGCATTTCAGGGGGGGTGAAATGGGTGGGATAGTGAGGTCATGTCTTCAACTTGTGTCCCCCCTGAATGTGTTGCATTGGAACATTTTTTACCGCGAAATACGAACACTCTGGATTTAGTAAATCTCTTCTTTGCTGGTCTGGTAATTTTTATTCCCACGACATACAGTAAAGGGTACTAAAAAGTAAGCATAAATAAAACGTGCTAAAACAAACATGCAATTTTATAGCATCAGATGAATTCTCTGATGAAATTTGAAGAATACATGAAGTTTCAGTACCATGTTTCACTATGTGGCGTATCTTATATTGAATTTTAAATAAGGCTATGGGGACATTTTTTTACCACGATGTACAGAAAAGGTTAAATTCTTGACATTATTTGATGCACAAAATGATTTTATGATGATGAAATAGACATGATTTGTGAGCTTGAAAGCACAACAAAATCTTTCAGTTTTGATTGGTTTTGAAACAATATCGGTGAGACATTATGGCACCTTGTGCAGTGAAATCAGATATTTTCCATCGGTTGTGCAACAACTTGAAAGGTCTTACAACACCGCTATACATTTGGAGAAAATAATTTTTTTAAAAATCCTAGATGATTATTTAACTCTGATTTAGAAAATGTAACTTATTTTTTTATAAGCCTCCTTTGAAAAATACAATACTAAATTTCATAATATACATGTATATAATTCATAAACAATGTCGTGTAAGGAACTTAACTATTTTAGGTACAGTAACTATTTTGCAAAGTAGTGTTTCACTAGACTATAGAATCATTTTTGGTGAAGTGAATTCCAGACTTCTTCATTTTCTTTTATGATAATATAATAAGTGATCTCATGAGACTCCAGCAATAGTCTGCCATCATCATTTCATTCCAGTGACCTTGGTACAGCACTGCTCCATGGTTGCAATGTCTTGATGGAATCTCTTGCCACAGTTATCCAGGAAATTGTCCAAGTGAGCATGCAGAAGTGCATTTTCACACTCATCTGACAATCCAACTTTTGGAAACTGACCATGAGCTACTGGACAACGCACTCACATGTTTTGGGTTTTTTTTTTGCAGTTTTTTTTGGACACTCACTTTTTGGTTTCCCTGTGGGAACAAAATCAAGTATGTCAGTAAATGGTGGTAGTAATGTTGCCATATGGTGACACAACCATGATGTTGTCCAAAACCACTACTCATGAATGAGTGGATGACATACATAAATTGAGGCCCCTCATCCCTCTCCGCACTGTATTTTTATTCCCTGAAGTTTACACAGTATTTCATTGTATTCGAAGAGATGAAATTTCTGGGGTGGTACAGTGAATGAGAACAAAATAGTCAGATACAAGAAACAACCAAAAGCATCCAATGTAGTGTTATGAGCCCATAAAACTATATAACAAAACTGAACAAAAAAATTGAAACCAACTACAGGTGTATACACTTTTGTCAAGCATTTTTATGTTTCCCTAGGTAAATCTTTAATTGGGTTATATTCATAGTCAATTTTTAAGACCATCCTCCATGCCAACTTTAAGACAGAGCAACATTATATAATGATTAAATTTACAACATTTAGTTTAGGACTTGGGGCCTAATTTGGGTGAAATAAGATATATTTACCATGGAAGTAAATACAGTGTATTAACTATTACACATATAATATACCAACACTTTTGCTACTCTGGCACAAGCTACTTAGATCACAAAACTGATTTGGTGGGAACACTTTGGGGAATGGGATGGGGTTTGCAAAAAAATGATTTATAACTGATAAAATTATTCTTTAGCCCCTGACTAAAATCAGGGTGATTGGTTCAATATGATATCACTGATGAAGCAAAAGTGCTCACAAAACATCCTTTCTGATGCAAAATGGTCCCCAGAATCTATTATGGAAGCTGCAACAAATAATAATTTTGACCATAAAGATGAACCGACTGAAATCTTGCTATTTTTCAGGGTCTGTGCACTTCTTTGAAAATTTTTTTCCAGGGCAAAAATGTTAAATCCTTGGGGGTTACTTAGATAGAAGAAAATTAAAGAAAATTAACTTATCTATTTATTTTTGTTCAAATCACTTTACAAATGGTTTACTACAATTCTTTTCAAACCCCAAGAGAATTCCACTAGGGCTGATATGATGTGAAATTGATGAGCTCCTTTTTAATTTTGAAATTAGTAGCTCTTCATACCCATTATTTGTATTAACTTCATTGGTATACCAGTTACAGGAAATGCTGTTCCTTCACAAACACAATATTAGTGAGAATAACGTACTGTTTTTGTGGCATGGGCTGTGAAATAAAGTATATGGTGTCTGCAAATTGTATAAATTTTATTCAATCTAATCAAGAACTTGACAAGCCTTGCCTTCAGCATGTTGGTGAAAAATGTCAATAACATGAAAAAATATGTGGCAGATTGTGAGCTTGAAAAAGGGCACAATGGCAAATTCATCTATCTGTAGGTATATTATATATCTAGTTAGGTACCCTTAATGTTATGAACCTATAAATTACAAATTAATTACACTAACACACAAACAGCTCATATAGACAAACCTACAAAGGTATGAATAATGGCTCATGTAATTAAACCACTGAAGAAGACTTTGACCCTATTAGTGCAGATTGCACTAATCCGCCTTTTTTTTTTTTAAACAGTGATCGCTTTCAGCAAAAAATTGTAAAAAATATTTCTCTAGTAATCATCATGTGAAAAAAACATGAAAAAAAAACACCAAAAAACACTGAAACTTACAAATCACATTCAGTTCTTTTCATACATCCTCCTTAGGACTAGATTCTTGAAAACAATAAGACAAGCAAAAACAATGACTAAAATCAGATACTTTGTAACCTGCTCAACATTATGGAATGCAGGTTAAGCATGGAACAATGCAAGCTTTTGCAAAAAAGTGAAGAAACAAGATACACTGTTGAAATAGTTCTAAATATGGGTTATATGAGTTTAGTGTCTTTAAAATAACATGTACCAGGACCAACCTTTCTCAACAAATGTATGGAATATTTATTCAGCATTTACTCTATTACAGGTGCAGCTGATGAATTCCCCAACCCACAGAAAAGAAATTTAAGTTAAATATATTGTGAAGCAACAAAATCTACAATGGGTTTAAATTTGAAAAGACCGATCTACATTAATAAGAAAAAAACCTGACATAATAATAATAACATATTAAACAATGGAATGTGCAGTTTCCAGTTGGAATATTAAGAATGATTCATCACCAATACAGAATTGGCAAAGTGCATGACACTGCACCTCAGTGCTTTGTGTGCACAGTATAAAATGGACATGGCCATAAACATCTGTTTTGATTTCCTCTGCTGACAAACAAATATTTCTCTTCAATCAATTGGTCGGCAAACACAATAAGGGCTGTACAAATATAAAAACAAAAACAGATCCATTTTATAAGAGCAAAACCTCCAGCACATGCAAATGGTGATATCACAGATATATGATTTAAGTTGTGAAACTGCACCACCGAAGTACAGTTTATATATTACCGTAACAGGAATGTTAAATTTGTAATATTTCTTAAGTGGTTATAAAGAGTGTTTGATTTTGTCTGGGTTCTTTCAGAGCAAGGTACAATAAAATATACTGTAAAACTCTGATATTATGTACGCTTGAGGACTAATAAAAAGTGTATTTTTTCATCCATCAAAGTCAACTTTTTTTTTTCCTAATGGTATGGACCTATAAATTACAAATTAAATTAATTACAATTTTTACATTTAACACACAAACAGCCCACATGGACAAGCTTAAAAAGGTATAAATAAAATGCTCACATGTAACTAAACCTCTCAGAAAGATCTTGACCCTAAAAGTGCAGAGGGCTCAACCTTTCTTTTTTTAAAGGTGATGGCACACATGTGAATATTTTAAAACTTTAAAACTATAGGATGATGGACAATGACATCACTGAGGAAAATCTGGAATTTCAAGAAAAATTCCCAGAAATAAAATAATTACAAACTTTTTAATTACTTCTGGGTCCATTAGACCCACGACATACAGTGGAGGTCAAGATAAACACAAAAAGAACCAAAAACAACTACAGCTGCCAATCATCTGCACTGAAACATCTCCAATGTTATTGCAATGAAGCACACTGTATTGCATGATACTTTCTCTGCAGAATATTATCTTTTCATACCTTGACGCTCCTTTTATGTTTTTCAGATCAGAACAGTAATATATTATTATTTTATGGTTCCGTCCCTCTATTTTCTTAATCTACACGTAACAAGAAATTTACTCACCCTCTTTACATATCTGAAAATAACTGAATCCCAAATTACCAAGTGTACAAAATGTAAGGAAAACATTGATAACTGAAATAGCGTTAAGCAACTTGTTTCCTACTGGACCCTTATTTCTTTGATCCAGTCAAAATCAAGATAACCCACACTGAGGTGAAGAAGAAAATCTCACCCTACCACAATATACATGTATTTAGCCTCTTTATCATTTGACCCACTTTTCATAAGATATAAAAATTGAAATTTTGACAAGATTAAATGACACACTGTGTTTCTAACTTATCCTAGGAACAAAGTCATAATATGTCAACAAATGATTATAATGCTGATATTTGCAAGTTTTCAATAGAACGGGAGATTGAAAATTTGTTCACAGACCAACAGACAAATACCAAAATTGTGTTAATTCATTCAGAGATTGTGAACTTTCAGTCATAATATGAACTTATTCTGTTGTGTCAACAAAGAGATGATGAAGTTGAAACTTACAGTCATTGTAAACCTGCTGTTTCCAGAGCCTTCTTTGATGACATTTCATTTATTAGTACTCCACCGGAAGAACAAGTCCAATAAATAATTCACAGAAATGAACTAATCGCCTTGGGCAGGACTGGACTCTTTGAGATTTGGATGATGGATCATTTTGGGGAAGAGGAGTCTATAGTTGTATACTTAGAAAATATATGGAAGTGAAATTTTTGTTTTAAGGCATCATGCCTACAATTAGTTATCAAATTTTTGTAATATCTTTACTCATCACCATGACAACACTGAGCTGTAAGAAATGATATGTTCATTCATATTTTCTGCATTCATTTCTCCTAGGTCAGGTGCCATTTTTAGCCAAACCTGAAAACAAAATTATATACACATAACATGAACAAAAGAAGTATTTTTTCAATATTCATGGACACCTGTGATGAAGACTGTTTAACAAAGTAGAAACCCTGTCTGAAAGGAAAATATGGCATGAATATTTGAATTCACACAAATATTATGCTTTACTCTTGGCTTTTTGGGGGGTCACATGTTCTTCTCTATCAGAATCTTCCAGATCAAGCTCATGGTCACTCTCTTCTGTGCTCAGTGGATCAAAGCCCTTATGAGAGTTACCAAGGATGCCTTGTAAGCTGAACACTCGTCTCTTGCCATGGCCATAACATTTTAATCTACCTGCAAATAAACAACAAAGAACCACAAATGGTAAGATTAAATGATTTGCACAAAGGTTTCACTCAATGTTTTCATGCATGATACGCTATTTTCATAGGAGTAGAAAAATAGTGGATTTGCATTTTAACCCCATGACCCCGAGCGCGACCTGTCATGCGCCTTCCGTGACTACATACCCAGCGCACACTCTACGTCGTTTTTGGTGTTGATGTCAAAGCATGCCCAACGCAATCCTAATAGCTATATATGTCTTGTCTATGTATGATGTCCTTGTAAATGACCTTACGAAGAGGGTTATAGGATTTGGCTCAGAAGCCCAGGTCCTGTAAGGCTTAGGGGGTCAGGATTCATAGGGTTAATGAACAAACCCAGGTTCACAAAAAAAAATTCAAAAAAATTCTGATCCAATGTGAATATATATATTTATATTAATAAAGTACTCTTGTAAAGTTTGAAATTATAAACAAAACGGCTTTATTTTGGTCACTACTTTTCATTTGTTTACATGCTTCAAAATGGCGACCGGAGAGAAAGAAGAATTGTTCATTGCCTGTCTTCTCAATCACAACCTAAACACAACTGATAGAAATGGCCTGCTTGATGTTATTGCCAACTATTAAACAGTAACTTTTGCTTCATGTTTGTGTATTAAATTGTTATGCATTATTGATTTTTTGCTGTTTTAGCAAAATAAATAGTTTGCACAATCTTTAAAGTCCATTTTCTCAGTTTTTATGTTCTGTGACGTGGCGTCTTAAAAAATTCAATGAAAAAAAACTAGACAAGATAAATAAAAAATTTAAAAACCACAGTATTCAGAAAAAGATCTAGTTTCAGAAACCACAAAAAACGAACAAAGTGAAATTTGCTACAATTCCACCCTTTTCCTAGGCCACCACACATAATTCCACATTAATCAACATTGCTTACGTTGATTTTCATCTGTGTCTATTTTTTTGTAGTCCTGTCCTGAACATCTTCTTTTGTTCATGAAAAGCTGCTTAAGTCGACATCAAGTTACACGACATTGCCTTTCTACTCTATGTTTTTTGCGGCCTGTGCTTGACAAAGCAAGTGAAAATATAATTACATAACTTGATGTTCAGACATATCCACAGAGCCACATAGCCGCCCGACTGTCTAAACACGCTTAACCCTTTCATATACCCAAGAACCAAGCGAATTTACCCCTGCAATACTGCCAAACCAGCAAGCTGTACTAAAATATAAGGTTGCCCCACAAAAGTTGTTATACTTGCCCTATTATTTGGAATAAATATGCAAACCTATATATTTTCTGAAAGGAAATTGATAGTACTTTATACTAATGCATGCTATGGGTGTGACAAAATGTATTTGATGTGGTTTTTATACTGCTCAATAAAAAAAAATTGTCATAATGTCATTGAACATGTTTGAAACAAAATGCAGCACCAGAACCACCTGCATTGGCTTCATCATCACTGCTACTCACCTATTGCTAGATCTAGATCTAGATCTAGCAACGAGATCACCTTCTAAAGTCTCCATTTCAGAATCAGAAGAGTTTGTGGCATTTCTATACGAATCCCATGACATATCACTGTCTGAATCACCATCTATATCTAGATCTGACACTCACACCTAACTTGACAAAAAAACACACTTTTGGGTGGTAGAATATGCCGACATTCTGAAAGTTCCAAACCACCATAAATTCCTTTAAAAAGGACATACAGCAGCAAATTCTTATGTCACACTGTTTGAAACAAATGGTTGTACACGTCTAAATGCCTTAATTCAAGAAATCTCCACTGTGAAAAATCAGTCCATTCCTACCTGACTGATGTGCCCTGATAAGTAGTGTGATCACCAGCAAGAGGACCACTGGAATAACTAACAAGCAGCCAATGATGACTGATGGTGTAATGTCTGTGGCTCTGGATTCTGAGTCTTTATCTAATGCTAGGGCTGTGTCATTGACTTCTGGTGCATCCACAATGGCATCATGTTTGCCATCTGTAGCAACTGATGTAGTATGTAGGCTGTTACCTTGAGACTTTGTATCTGTGTCTAGAAAAAAGATTTTAAAAAACTATTTTAAAGTAGGCTATGGGGGCATTCAGCTTTTTTTTGTTTAACATCCATTAATTTCTAAGTGATGGCTGTCTTTTTTTGTATATATCCTCAAGCCATAGAGAGACAGAACTCTGTAAACTCCCATTAATAGATGGTTTTAAATTTAAGTCTGGATACTGAGATGTATTTCTCTGGTGCAGAATTTCTGATTATTAATAAAAGGTTAATTCAATATGTGTTTTACCTATGCCAAATGTATCAAAGATACTCAAGCAAACAGATCATATATTTATCAGATGAAAGAATGTCTCAACAGGAAAGAGATTCGATGGCTAGGTGGACATTGTTTTGGACACGAGTGCTGCCCTCAGGCACATGAGCAAATGAAATTTGGTGGCTGCATTTGACAGCCGGTTATGGCGCATGCAAAAATGTATTGACAACGGCTGTCACTATGTAATGTTGAATAGCTCTGATATTACTGTTTATTTCATGTAAGTTTGATGATTCTTGGATAAAAACTTTGGATTTGACAGAGGAGGGAAACTGAATTTTGGGACAGACCACATCCCCATATGTTTAAAATATGAAAGATTTACTTGGTTCTTGGCTCATATCATAGGGCCACATGAATGTTTACAAAATCACTGGCAAGATGATGGCTGTTTGCATATGAAATAGATGAACTGTAAATCAACAGCAGGACTAAAAGTTACAGGTTTTCTGCTCTCATCTTTCATTTCTTATCTGAAGTACTGGTCTTAGAGAAAGTTTTATGAATTAATTGTGTTGGAACAGGGGAAACAAAAGCAATATGTTTATTGTAAGGGGGACGGGATGTGTGAGTGAGAGATATAATGAAAACAGCCCATACTGTCCCATTTTGTGCTTATAGCGCCATGATATGCACTTTCTCTACCAACGAATAAGCAGGTCATGTTTTTAAATAAATATACAGTAACCACAAACCTTTAACCTATCCTGACTCTTTTCTTATATGACAGTCTAATAAACATGGAAAATTTAATTAAAACTGAAATTTAAATAATTCTGAAAGAAAAATAAACATAAACTGTTGAAAGATTGAATATTTTCAAATATCACAATAAAATGCTTTTGCAAGGATTTTCACAACAACTTATTTTTACTATTCTTTGCGTACCAACTTTAGATGCATCTACTGCCTTCATGCTGGAATTTGTTGGTCCAGGTATAGCTCTTGAAAATTTCCATACTGCTGATGGTGACAGTTCTCCAACATAAACAGCATGACTTTCTGGATCTGCACACACATCATGAGGGTTCTCCAAGTGCTAAAATGAGAGAAAATGAACTCTAGAATGTCAGTTAATTATACAAAATGAAAAAAAATAGAATTGTTTGTTCTATGTTCATTAGTAATGATCCTTAGTTTGTGTGAAAACGAAAACAGACCAACAAGTTTTTGATGAACAAAAAAAAGTTTGGTTGTGGCATACCACTCAGCTTTGGGTAAAATTACCCCTCACCATGGTTATCAAATTGGTGTGAAGACATCAGTGAACATATTAAATAAGAAAAGTCTTAGAAGTACAGTGATTTGAAATTATTTGTAATACAAGCAAAATGGCCCAGCAAAATATCAAACCTAAATGAAGTACCCTGAGCTCAGGTTTACACAAAATATGCTTTCCTCTGCATCTTGATTAGCATTAGTTTGTGCAAGGTGGTAACTGATAGTGCACTGGAGTGTGCTGTCCAACTATCAAAAGATGATGCCACTGAATTATTTACAGATCAATTGTGCCTACTAAAGAATCAGATTCTTAAAATGCTGCCAAGGAAATACATAGCCTTACAATATTTTGTTTTGTGTCTAATGGTAACACCTTTTGAGAACAATTATTTCACAAACTGGCTCAATAAAAACCTAACCTATTCTGTTACTTTTCATCTCCCAAAGCTTCATGACTGTCCTTTCAGCCAAGTGCAGGATTTTTTTGTCTTCAGAATGCAATTCTTAGCCAATCTTTGCTCCTTCAGCACTTTAGCCAATATTACAAAAACCCCAAATTTTTCAAACCCATGCCAGTGGACACCAGCATGACCCAGGTATGTAGACAGTCTCTGTCCTTTTCTATATCTACAGATATAATCGATTTAATCTGTATTGCATAGTTAAAAAAATAATAAATTATGTGGCCATGTGCATTCCCTACACCTAGGGACATTGGCATTTGATTCCCTCATATCATTTCCTGTTATACTGCATAAAATCTGTGTTCATCTTGAACAGGAAAACAATGCTAACAATAAACAATATCCAAGCACTAAAATGCTAATATGTTGACCACTGTTCAGTGCTTCACACAGTTTAATACTGAGAAATTACTTTTTGATACTGGTCTGCAAAATGCACAAAACCAAAGACAAAATCAGGCTATATAGCCTGACAAATAAAAAAAAAAAAGAGTTCCATAAGATTTAGTGTGAACTACAAGCCTATGCAAAATTTCAAATAATTCAAATACACAGTTTTCAAGAAAATCAATGTAGATCCCTGCTCAGCCTGAAAAAGATGGACTATATTGTGCTTATAAATCTTGCAGATGATATGTATTATAGGCTACATATACAAAGCCATGGTTTCCCCAGCAGATGCAACCACGATCTTTATCTTTCACAGTTTATGAAAAAACACCTGCACTCTCTATACCATACCTGTGGAGTATCCCAAATTTCCAATATATCGCCTGTCTTAATATCCAGGGTAAAACCTTTGACTGCAAAATTCAAAGGACCATCAAATGCAGGCCCATTGACAGCATACAATACACCACCTGAAACAATATGTAACTGATTAAAACATGAACATGCTGTCATCCATTATGTCCATTATTCCATGCTCTGAACAATTATGTATATTTTCCGTCTATTGTACTACAGAAATTGGTGCTGGGCAGTGACCTGCTGTGAGTGATCACGTCAAAAGTTTCTAAAACTATTATATTATTTTTGTGCTTGTATGTGCTGAACATTTACTTTCTTTCTTGCTTATGAAAGTAATAAACTTATTCTGTTCTCCCACCAACTGGGCGAGTTCACTCAATGCAAGACAAGGGTTAAGTCTTGTTCGATTCATTTCCACAATTCTCTTTTACCTAACAAAGCACATGGTACCAAAAGCAACAAAACACATTGAAAATTAACAAACCTTGATAGATATTCAATATGTCACTATTGAAAGCAATAATGAAAAATACTACAGATGCAACTTCGGTAAAAAAAACCACAGGGATTTCAATAAGCTGACAGTTATAGAAAACTACTGTTTAGCTTTGAAGGAAAAAAAAAAAGCTTTTCTGTGTACCATTTACATTTGCTAAGCAAAGAATTTCTGAAATGAGTGAAAAGCCATTTGCCAACATAAAAAATTTGCTTGGCACAAGTGCAACTGAAACAGCATCTTTGAAACAAACAAATAGATGGGGTAAGAATACACAACTGAATTATCATGAGTTAACAAAAGGGCATGAATTCTTGTTGTCAGAGTAAAGAAAACTTATGTACCATGGAAAGGACTTTGTTCTACTGCAAAAAGCCGAGTTCCAAATTGGGGATGTTTGATGACATGTTGGAAATTTCCTTCCAGATCAAAACACTGTATCCTTCCATTTTCCCTGTCTGCTACACACACAAGTTTATTTTCTTCTGATATGGTCAACCCATGTGGAATACTGAAGATACCTGCCAGAGGGTTTCCTGGAAAAACAATATAAGTGATAATGATTTGCATACTAAACAGATTATAAAGTCCATGCAAAAATGTGATCTACAGCAATCAAATTTAACACAGGAACCTCTTTTAGGAGGATGACTGATCATGGGTAAGACAGCCAGAGCATCTTACCTGAAGATTAGTTTCATCCATTTTCTGTAAACAAAGTAATGAAGCAAAATATTATTTCAGATCTGTCAAAATCAGTCAAATAAGTTGAACCCTTCTCCTTATTCTGACAACATTATGTACACACCCTCTGTACTTACGTTCACCCATGCTTTTCTGTCCCCATGCCTTGATAACCTTGCCATCTTTGGAGAATTTCAGCACACGTCCATTGCAGTATCTGAAACAGAAAAGAAAGAAAATACAGTGCAATGGAACATGCTTAAAACAAAAGTGGGTAACAATGTTTTTCACTTGGAAGATTTCCATGGTCCTGCCACAATCCTTGTAAATTTATGTCTATTTGCACGTAAAGAAATCAAGTCACTCCCTTTCAACCGAAAGATTCTTTCATTTACATAGTCAAAAAAAGGGTGCAGAATCAAAATTGTATTGCCTTTGAAATGGAGATAAACAGAAATAAATAAAAAATTAAAGAAAAAAAAAAGACTGGGAAAAAAACCCCAATAATCAAGATGTTTTCTAAATCAAGGAAAGTAAATCAAGACCTGGCAATTCTTTATTATCTACAAAGGAAGTAAGCATAAAACCTGCATGGTTACAAAATCCAGTAGTGACATTCGCTCACAAGAAAATCAGCAGCCAATATCTGAGCTGACATATCAGCCATGACGGTATGCACAGCGCTACGTGTAGAAGATAAAACGTTTACACCATCCACCATGGAAAATATCCACCAGTGGGCAAAGGTTGCTTCCAAAGATTTAATTTTCATTGCTTGCCTGGACCTTGATGGCAAAAACATTCTTCTCCATGTATTTTGCAAAGCATTCTCTTGGCATGATAAATATCACTCACCCATCTGAAACATAGAACTCTCCTGAAGACAAAACTGCAACATCAGTCGGTTTACAGAAATATGAGAGATCTGTACCATGCTGAAACCGGTGTCCCAAGACAAGGCTAGGCTTGGTGTCATCAGGAGGAATTTTGAAGACCTGGAAATGTTATGTTTTAGTGCTGATTAAGTATTAATTTCATTCTCTTGAACAGATAATTCCAGCTACCAGTTCTCCCATACAGCTGAAGCCCAGTAAAATCTTGATCTCTTGATTTCAGCATTGCATTCCAGATTGTTGTGTGTTACTGGTTGAATAAATGAGATGTAAACTACCTCTTGGAAAGCCATGCAAAATATGAGTCACAGAGTAAGTATGTGTGTAGTACAGACCTTTTTGTGGCTAGCTGAGCAGTAGACAAAACCTTAACTTTCATGTTTTGCTTAACTAAAAACTGCATGTCCACTGCACTGCCCACTCAGCTTGACTTCTGAATGCTGTTAGATGTAAAGTATCAAAAGAGGTTAATTTATTATTTTTTTTCTTCTAACCCTCCAGGGGCCAATTCTGATTCCTGAGAATTTGTTCTTAGGGGCATAATTAAGGGGTTTTTTGTAATCATTTAGTTGATTTATTGTGAATATTGTAGAACACACTGAAATAACTTACTTTCCTTATGCTGAGTTTTTGTGGGAACTGCAACTGAGTGACAAATGTCTGTGTATCACCAGTGATACACTATGGTGTCCAGAAGGTTAACAATTCATGAAAGTTTTCTTTTGGGGTTAATGTGCAATATTATTGATGACATTCTTTTGAAAATGACCCAAACTGATCTTGCTGGACAAATTAGAAATAGTCACATTTCCCTGTGACATTTCACAAGAAAAACAAATATATAAATATGCATTTATATGGGCAACCCTACCCATGTCATTACCTGATGTAATGCAACATCTGTAAGCCAAATGTTTCCATCTTTGTCAACTTCAATTCCATGTGGCATGAAGTATCTGTAAATAAATTTCATAACAGTGGAGCGGACATTAAATTTGTGTTGGTACATTGCCTTTCAAAATTTGTGAAAATTTTCAAGCTTTAATAAAGCACCCCAAAAAACCTGAATGTCTCAAAGTTGCCATTATCATGCTGATGTGCTGTTAAACCCAATCTCATTCTCAAACTAAAGACTGCACTCAATTTTTCTGCTTACAATCAGTATGCAGCCAGAATTTATTACTCCTCAGAAAATAACATATAAAATAAATCAGTATTTGCTGTAGAGGATCTAAGCAGATGTTGCTGTCATTGATATTTTTTAGCCAGCAAAAAAAAACCCAACATACCCTGACCTAGACGCATTTAAAAGATGAATTCAGAACTTCAAAATTTCGAGTAAAAAACAAGGAGGAAAATAGAAGGGAAATGCTTTCAACAAAGGCTGTAGTTCGAAAAGTTATTCAACAGAAGACTATATGCAAAAATTTACAGAGGGGCACATTCATAGTTTCTGAAATATCTGACAAACATTCATGGGATGAGGTTCACAACAAACGAGAAAAATAACAGTAATTTATCTTCATATTTTTTCACAGAGAGAAGAAAACAGCAATTTCTTTTGTGAGGTATGAAATGAGCTCACACTGACTAGGTTGCAAACAAAAAGTTTGTTTATATGCATCATTTTGTCTGCTTACATCAAGTGGGCCTCTTTCATTATGTGAAATGCATTTAATTTACACTTCATTTAAAAGGTTAATGAACTTTCTAAATTTCTGCTAATTTGAATGTGTTAGAAATAATGCATTACTTGAAAAACATCAAAGGAAATACAGTTTTGAGAAAACAGCTAACTGGAGACATGCCAGTTACAAAATCCTAATGTTATGGAAAATCTAATTCTGCATGCAAAAAATTCTTTTACAAGTTTTTCAGGAAATTTCATAGTCAGAAGGGAAAATGTTTCTGAACATACTAGATCTACATGTAGTCTATAGAAACCACTTTGAGCAACCAAAGACCAGAGGTCTACACCCAGCAGAGTAACTCAAATTTCACTTCAGCAGAATTCCTCCAAAAAAGCTGACAGTTTTCATCTGTAGCAATTCTGTGAAGTCAGACCAAGAAATGTATGTGCCATCTGCCCCTGTGATGACAGTAAATTGTTTGCTTTCACAGTCATATTTTTTTCAATAGTGTTTCACTTGCAAGCTGTGTATTTCTGTTATATGGTCTCTCATTTTAAAACACTTTCACATTTTCATTATACCAGAATAGCTTGAGTAGAGTTAGACTTTTGGTTCATCTAATAAAAAAAAAAAGGTCCATCCACTTTGTCTCAAAACTGTAGGCAAATAAAGTCAGTTCCATGGAAACAAGCTGCAATAAAAGCAAGATTCAACACATAGCATGATTCAGCGCAAAGCTAGAAAATAAGCGATAAAAAACAAACAAACAAAAACACTTACTGTCCAGCTCCAAATGTGCGCAAAACTTGGCCTTCTCTATCCAGAATGACAATGACGTCTTCAGGTATTGGGGAATCAGCATAGTTAAAGTCATTGTTCATGGAGAAAGAACTGTTGGAAAGCATATAAAAACAGAAATCCATATACAAAATCTCTACTTGTAGTTTTCAAACAACTCAGCAAAAAATAACATTCGGTAGGAAACTGCCTCTCCTTATGGCAAGAAGTCTCTGCAAACGTTAGAATCTCCTATCTATTTGTCATGCTACTAGGGAATTTCCAAGCAGAACTGTTTTCTCTACTTTATGTTTGTCATGATCCTGAAGAACAGGTCTATAGCACTGTGTGCCTGATCTTCTGAGAAAAAGATACTGCAATTCACCTGAAATCCTTCATTCACATATTCATGCATCAACCACATCCTCAACCCTGGGAAAATAAAAGACCGATGAAACCAGTCTAGAGATTTTGTGAACTGATTTGGTAAGGTTTCATTAATCCCTAGTGCTAGTGCAATACTCTAACTTTGAAAAACAAAGTAATTACTGTTTAGTATGAACTCACTCAGCTGTCCATGTTCTGGATCCCCTATGAAAGATGTACACATTGCCATGATTATCTGTTGCCACACCACCAACCTGACCCAATGTCAAATCCTTTCTTGGCCAAGATGAATTGAAATCAAGAGGATGCCCGAAGTGAATGTCTGCAGGAAAACGTAAAATGTATGGCTTTTTATATCCACTGCTCACATGTATTGTTAAAGTGAGTGTACAGTGATCATCTGAAAATGTAGCTTTTCTTTGTGATTCAAAATTAAAATATTGATGAAGTTTTCAAATAACCACCAAATGCTATTGGTCTGTTTTGAGTAAGTGCATGATTTGATAGTAACCTAGATTAACCAGTGTGCAATATATAATTTTGAATGTCCATTTGTCATATGGTGGAAAGCAATCTGAAAGAGAAAAACAACTCAGAATAACTAATGTGCAATATATTATCTTGAATGTCCATTTGTCACTAGATAAAAATCAATCTGAGAAAAAACAACAACAAAAAGAACAAAAAATGCATAAAACTATATGTATGATATCAAATGCAAGGGTAGCAGGCATAAAAGACACACAAGTGCATGGCTACCTATAACAACAAATAAAAGCAAACAACTACAACATTTAACAACCAGCAAGGCTGTCCAAACTAATAATCAGACATCAACATCAAGCCTAATTGCTTGGACAGCAAATATTAAAATAATAAAGTGATTATTACATACAGGCTCCAAATTTCTGACCACTCAGGCTTTTAAAAAAAATCTACACATTGGTTAACATTTCTTTGCAAAGAATGTACAAGCACAAAACACTCTGTTTCCTTAATATTTTTTTTGGTCACAGCAAGGTTTTCAGTAATGTTGGAAACTTAAGCTATGACGGCCCAGTTCAATAAAAAGTGTCAATAATCCAAGATGTGTCTCCCGTGCCAGAATAAACTTTTGGAATTAGGATAAATCCAGAATAATCATCTCCTTAGACCAATACTTGAAGACCCAGAAGCTGACACAGCTCTCCTTGTATATTATGCTGGCCAACTCTTATTGCTTTGATCATCAGGAGGAATTCATGAGGCAAAAACAATACTGTTCCATGACTTAAGAGGTATAAGATTTATGACTTAGGAAAACAATAATACTGGTAATAATACACTTGGTACAGCTTATGAAGGAAGTCAAATTACTTCATAAATAAGAGTGATGCAATTGCTCAATTTTCTGTAAAGCATCACAACTGAAAAGCACTGCAAAAAAATTGTGTTTCCTGTCAATACATGTATTTCGAACTTCTTCGTCTGATGCAAGAGTGGAGAAATACAAAAGGAAATCTTCACTTACAAATTTGATATTTTGAGGAATCTATCACATTTACACTTCATAGAATGAATGAACACCATTCACTGCGGATGATGTTCTATACTGTGTGTTCATTAAACGCAATATCATCCTTTAATTTTATAGGTTTTTAATCTTGCAACTGCATATGCCATGAACTGTTTTTAAAGGCAAGGTTTGATCCCTTCATGATCTTTCAGAATGTCCTAGCCCTTGTTTCAGTACTTTTTGCCCTTCTGCCATTTATTAAAGTGCAAATTGACAGACCTATGACAAATAAATTTGGGCCCATGGACATCTTATTTAGCCTTATGGGATATTGAATGTTCATTCTATTGGGCTATCTGTTTGTCTAGATGTTTGTCTCTGATCTTTACAGAGTAAGCATGCCTATGGGTCCATGAAAGAATTTTTTTTTTTAACATGGGCCCGCAATGCACCCTGTCCTTTCTGAGAGAGGATAAAATCTACAACTTGATTAAAAAACTTTTATACTCATTTACAAAACTTTTTTCAGATCATACAAAAACTTTTGAGAACTTTACCAATGTGGTAAAATTATGTGAATGCACTTAATTCTATTGTTAAACTTAAAGGCCCTGAATACGACACATAGATAAAGAACGTGCACCCAAATCGACTGTGAAGGACACAAAATGGCCGTTATCGTGCCTTAAAAGCCAAACTCAAACTTAGCTTCTGCCAATAATATGGAAGAAGTCACAAAACTGGTATCTGAGCCAGTATGATGAAGATTTCTGAAGCGATGGAACTGTTAACTCTATTTTACATTTGGTTGGGGGATGTTATGATGAAAAGAGTGAGCGTCTGAGGTCTGTCAGATCCCGAGTGTAGAATAGAGTTAAGACCCAGTTATGTCAATACCTATAAAAGTACTGCCTTGTTTCAGGTAAAGCAAATTTAACAGAAATTTTCACAGAAAAATTAGTGTCTTGAAAGGGGGAGGGGGGATGAAAAGTTAAACTGTCAAGTATTCAAATTTGGTCAACTACACAAGTTTTCTTGAAAGGCTGTAATGGCAATGTTTATTTCCTTCATTTCCTAGTCAACCTAGAATCACAATAATGAAATGAGTAACAAGGTATCAAGATTCACTTTTTATGAGCGGTGCAATATCTATTCCGATTTTCAAAGAATGATGGGCCCAGAGCAGTCAAATCCAAGTCCAAATCCTACAGAATGACAGGTTCAAAAGAATAAATTTTAAAAAAAGGTTTGGAAGCTAAAATTGCAAAAAGAGCTCATTCACATTTCTGTTTTGTCGTAAGTGAATAACTGGACCAGGGCATGCATTTACTCAACAAAAAGAAGGGAAAAAAAATGTCCACTTGGTGAATTGTAGAGTTTAAGAGATGAACCTGATATTAGCAGATTTTTTATATTACACAACATCAAAGTGATCCAAAGTTATGGCAACTCTACTGGAATGCGAAACAAGATACATTATATAAGATGACATAATGCAAAACATGCCACTTACTAATGCACCAGAACCACTACATCAAAGTTTAAATTGACATCAAACTTTGCACATTAAAAATTTTAAACTGCTGCTAACAATACCCTAGCTTGACCAGTTTCATGAGAGCCTTAAATGTAACGTTTACTTTGAACAACAACATCCACATTTTGAGCTATTCACAACATCAAATGGTGAATGGTAAACAGATATCTAATAATAATCACAACATGCAATACCAAGATTTCATTCCACTCACAACTATGAGCTTGTGTTGGACTGTCCTGCCTAGCAATGTCAATATTTGAGTTTGTACGGAGCTCTGGTGGTCTTGATCCTACTGACATGGGTTGAGTTCGTTCTTGATTAACATTATTTCCCCCCAAGCTGCCAGAGCCCAGTGGTGGATGCTCCACTGGTTGGTGGAGTTTTTGTTTTTGCAGAGGAAGATCTGACTGATGATGTTGTTTGCTGGAAGGATTTTTGACAGGAAAATGTTGCTGCTGGTGATTCATTGCCTCAAACTGCTTATTCCGATTGCGACTCAAGCCTCCCTCTTCAGTACTGGTGAGTCCATATGTACCTCTGCTTCTTTCATCATTTGCAGCATAGTCATCATAATATTCATGATGTTGTCTTTTGACATAATGTCTACTTCTTGCATTTATGTCATCAAAGTCATAGTCATATTGCAGTATTTCCTTGTTCTTGTACCTGGCATAGCTTGGACTGACTTGATCTTGAAAATGCAACGCCAGTCTCACATCAAAGTTGACATCATGACTGTTTTTGCTTGAGACCTGATTCCCTTTCATAGCATCTTCAAAACGTTTATCAGATTCGCTTTTCCCACCTTCTGTGAATAATCATAAGATGACCAATCTTGCTTATAATTTACGCTCCCAATTTTTTTTTTCCCCCTTGACACATATGCACAATAAGCAATGCTGTCAATTCACTTTAAGAATCCAAATGAAAGAGGAACACAAATCCAAAAACAGAATGAAAGGAACCTACATGGAAATATAAAATATTTGTAGTAAAATTTCTCCGTTCTGTGGTGCAATGCAGTATATGCTCCTTAAGAACTGGAAAAATTATGAAAAACATGATTTACCTGGGAACCTATATGGCTTTTAGTAATTAACAATCAAATCTAATATAGAGAGGTCAACATTGTGTATGTTTGTCCCTTATCTGTAGATGGTTAACCATTGACCTGAGGAGACTAAAACTTGGCGCAAAAGGGGTAATCTCCACCAGGAATAATGTACAGGTCGTTCAGCCTGTCTGTGTATCTTTTTTTTCTTCTTGATATTTGACCTACGATAAAGGATTCATATATGACCAACTTTCAAGAGCGCTCAGTTTAATGCACCTTTCCTACCAACACTGGAATGCACAACACACTACTACACTTGGCTGACTGTATTGATGTGCATTAATTTAATTTGGTGCTATGTCTCTGCCAAACAGCAGATCAGATGTCTAGCAAGACTGCAAGTCTTTCCACAAACTTTCCTTTTTGTCTTTTCTAATCATGGGTTTTGTGGTTGCACATGATATGAAAATATCTTATAATTTGACACAACTTCAAAAAAAAAAAACCCAAGAACTTCTATGCCTCTCTCTTGAGATTTTTAATTTTTTATTTCACATAATCTGTTTTGGGATTTAGTATCATGTGAGAGCTCACTGTTTTGGCACAATCTTTTGCATGTGTTTTTCATCTCAAAAATGGCGGTTCAAATTGTGGCTGTTTTCTCAAAATATTATTTATCTATACTTCTGACTTTCTCTTTTTTTTTTAAAGTGTGGGCCTTTTGAGCTAAATGTCAACATGCCAATAACTTGTTATTGATAAAAATGAAAAGTAAGTTGAAGAATTTTGTGGTGTCTGATAGTTTTTTTAAGATACTGCAAATTGTTTCTGTAGATTTTAGATACTTACATTTTGCTCAAATATGCATCTGAACCACATCAACAACCACTATGGCAATCGAATTTAATCCATTTCAACCAACCGAACCATTTACTTCCTTAAAGACATTCAAGTTGTGAGGCTCATGGGGGAAGCCATACAAGGGACAAGACAACATTTTAAAATGTGCTTTACCTTTGGCTCCCCTTGGCATCAACATACCACATTACTTCACATAATACCAGACTCCATTCAACTAGTGAGGCATTTTATTTCAGACACACCTTTCTCCTTTTCCACCCCTCATCCTGCATCTCCCTCTATTCATTTCGTAGTCCCTCTTTCCTTTCTACGAATTTCTTTCCTCAGTATAGATGTATTTATGCCTTTACTCATCCATTCTCCCTATATTCATTGGTAGTCTCTCTTTCCTTTCTACGAATATCTTTCCTCACTCCAGAATAGATGTATTTATGCCTTTACTCATCCATTCTGCGCACTGACTCCTTTGTCATCATTCTCTGACACTCACACAAGGTAATATACACCATAACCTGATAGTCATACTCATACTATTTCCTCATACTCATACTCATCCACTGCTAATGCTCCCTGCAGGCACACTGTTGCACAAGGCCCATTCATTGTGACCACCACATGTTCATCTAGCAGATCATGTGTTCAGCTGAGTTCAATTTTACTTTGCCTTATATAACAGCTCTCAATAAGTCACAGCCCATGTCACTCGTTCATCCCTTTACTCATACCCTCCTTCCTCCACCTGACAAATTGTTAATATGTCATTTCCCTTCAATTTCTTGTGTAAAACATCCTTTGTTTCACTCATATTCAATCAGTCATCTGTTTATCAACCGTATGTGCTTGTTCTTGTTCCTAACCAATGAAGGTCCCACAGACCAAAATCCTGTATTCTTTTTCAATCTACCACTGCCTTCCATCCCTGCACACAAATTTTTGTTTTTTTTCCACACACACACACACAGGTACAGCTACAGGAGGGACTACATTCTCTTCCTCCTGGCATGATGATGGCAGAGAATAAATTTCTGTCCTATCCAGAACACCCATTGGGCAGCACAAGGTCATTATCTACATCTGTACTTAATGAAATGAATTCATGACAATAAACTCCACAGTTGCCTCCTTTATTCTAAACAGTTTCTATGGAAATTCCATATATTTAGAATGGGCTGATGAACAGATGTTAGGGTAAACAAACAAATTTTTAAACTAAACATTATATTATGATATGACATAAATCTCATGTGACAACAATCCTTACTTTTATGTTCATCCTCAGCATGACCATCCGAAATTGGGTGTCCTTTGGCTTTTTCCTCTAAAGCAGGATTTGGTGGCAGTGGTTCACTGACATCCTTGGGAAAATTCATTCCCGTCAGCCATGTGTACCTATTGCCTCCACAACCTCCAGATGGATCTTCAACACTGCTGCTTGTATAAAACATGATGTAGAAGTTGCACATCTCATCATGTCCTGTTGACCTGCCATGAGGTATAATATTTACTCTTAAGTATATGAGAAGAACAAGGACAAAGAAAAATGAACTCTGAAATAAGGGCAACAACAGAAATATGTCAAGAATGATCTAATCTATAATTAGCTTTGCAATTTATCTTGTGTTTGAAAAATTGAAGCAACTAAGAAAATGCTGATTTGAAAAAGAACCAACTGAAATTGTTTTGAGAGCACTACTACTGAAGACATTCACAGGATGAGAACCACATTAAATAAGTGTTTCAGCTCCTGAAAATCTCACATTCCACGAGGGTGAGGTCATGAGTTTGGGTACTCTCCTGCAGTCTTTAGGTGGTGGTTACATTCAGATCTTGGGATCTCCCCAAATACATCGTGAAAGGCGATAAGTGACTTATCGTGCCGATGTGCTGTAAAACCAAAACTCAAACTCAAAATTTTATTCACCTACATCTCACTTAACCACGGTCACTGACCATACTCATTGCCAACTGACATTTCAATTTATCGGAGGCTAAGTGTACACAGCCATGAGATCACCATAAAAATGCAACAATTTTTACTTACTTAAGTTTCAAGCTGATTTTCATGCATTGGAATAAAAGCAATGCTGATCTGACAATTGTAAATACTTCCCTAATCCCAAATGGAAGTTCTCCAGATATGAACCTTCTCTCACAACAAAGTATGAAAAAGATCTTACTGGACAAAATGGACAAAGATATATACTGTATCAAAAGGCAAGACTTCATTTCATGAAACAGAAATGCTCTTTCCTACATCTGAAGAAGGCTACACTATTGCATGGTCTATCAAGTTCATGTCTAATCATATGAACATTGCAGAAGCAATTAAAAAAATCAGAACGGTTGAGTGAAAATGAAAACATTTATGTTAACTCACTGAACCCTAAGCCCCAGGTCACCTGCTGCTGCCTGTGCCTAAGGATTTCTGGCATGTTTCAGCAATTACAAAAAAATAGAAAATGTGCACCAAATGCAATGAAACTTGGTGACAAGATTATTTACTGCTTGTACTTTCCGTATATCAAATTTGTTTGGCAATATACAGTTAAATTTCAGAGACATAGAAAAAAAGAAAAAGGTGTAAAAAATCATTAAAAAAAAAAAACAACAAAACCACTTTGGCAGTCACACGAATTGCAGAAAGAAATAATAAAAAACACAAAACACCAGCTAAGTTAAAATAATCCAATCTCTCATGAAGCACAAATGGTTACACTATTTCCTTTGACAGCTAGAATTCCGCAAATTTAAACTACTGGGGATTACTGGCCAAATTCTGGCCACGTGCAAGATTTTATGTCTCCAGAGTGAGGTCTTAGAAACTGCCTGCATGTACCCAATAGTAGACAAAATTTCAGCTTCATTTTCCCACAGATCCTGAATTTGCAAACAATTCATCATAATTTCGTGCATGCAGAAAAAAGTTCTATTAAACAAACTGATTATCATTTTCATTTAAAGAAATGATTCAACTTCCTGCATATCGACAGACTATCAGACACCAAAATTTTTTCCAAACAATTTTTACACCACGTTATGTTCTACGTTATTTGCTGATGAAAAAAGAGCAAGGAATACCTTGGAAAAAGAAGAGGGACAGTGTGCACTTACCCAACATTAACTCTTACATTCAGCGATGAGGTATCATATGTACATCTAGCTGCCTGTAATAAAGAAAAAAAAGTAGAGGGGTACAGTCTCCGCAAAGATTACAAAGATGTATACAAAATCTACTTCCATTTACGTCATGTCTCTCAGGGGCTGAAGTGCAGACTGAAACACTTGATTTTTCAGCTGTGGTACCATGATTCCCCGTGGAACTTATACTCAACACTGCATCAGAGAATACAAAATAAAACACTCCTCTCTTCTAACAATTTATCTACACAGCTCTTTTTTTTTGGTTTTGAAATTTCAACTGAGTATAACTTACTTTCCTTTTTTTTTTTGTGGCTCTCCAAAGTGTGCGCCACACAAATTTATCCTCTAACATTGTTTTACTCACTGTCAATTTGCTTATTGTATATATTTTCTGTTTGTACCTAAGACCATGCTTTGCAAAATACAACTTTTTTTTTGTTTTGCCAAATTTTAACTTTGTGCCAAGCCCTGCTGCAACTCCACAGATTTTCTGTGGTAATATAAATATTTGGCAAATGTCTTAAGTCATGACAAAATTAGGCAGGAAGGCCTCGGAATATCATGGAGACATTCCCGGGCCTCTGTATTCAAAAACAAGAGGTTAATTTACAATTATCACTGTCCAATTAGATCTAACCAACTTATACAAATGTTTATCTATATTTGTAGATAATTTTAGTGCATCCCTTTTTGAAACAGTTTGGAATTTCGGAATAACAATAACAATAATATGCCTACCAAATAATCTCCAGGTTTAACTTCAATCTTTTCCTGCACTGGGTAGAAAGCCTGTAGACAACAGATGGTAGGTGGTTAAATGAGAATGGCAAAATCAAATGTACCCCTGCCCTGCGCAGGGCCAATATAGGGGCATCTTGCCTACAACCTGTGAGGCATGCCAGGCCAATTCATTGCTCCTCACTTTACAAACCCAAGTGGTAATATAATAGTTTAAAATTCATAATCTGATGAATTCTCATATTGTATAAATCTTGAAAAATTGACTCCTTCCCTCAGTATCTCGAAATCAGGCCCTAGCAAGAAACATCTCAGGTGTAGCCAGTCACAAACTGGGTTCCATTCTTAATACATATCACTTCACTCACCAGTTCTCACCAGTTCTGTGATTTCAGAAACTCCTGCCCCATGACAATTCCAATCATGATTAAACTCAAGATGTTTAAAATATTCTCAATATTTTGAACCTCAACAAGTTCATAAGAATCTTCCAGGAGGAAATCAATTGTTGAGGCTTTTCTGATTCACTCAGAAACTGAAATTTCTTACTTGAGGCCACTGGGGATTTCCCTTGCCAATCTGATGATATGTGTCATTATACATGTAGCCCGTGATCACTTTCCCTAGAAAACAAAAAGAATTGAATAATTAAGACAGAATACCCTTTGTTTCATCAGTATGAGCTTAGTCTTTCTCTTTTTGGGTGGGTCAGCTCTATAATGGCTATATCTTACTGTCAATGGATGCTGGCTTCATTAAGAGGGAATGTCAGGGGATGTGAGTTGACATGGAGTAACAGTGAGCTGGCGCATACCTTTAACAGATTAGCCATGCCTGCAGGGTGTTGCTTTCCATATTTGACCTGCACTGTCCTCAGCTAATTCAACTTCATTGCTGGAAGGTGACTTGCACACCCGTAAATGTAATAATGAGATTTGATGAGCTGCTCTATGCTAAATCATTTAAGAGCATGGGTATTTGAGGGAATGACCATTATGTAGCTGAGAGGCTATGCCAGCCAGGTACTGGGTAACAATAAATCACTCACTGTTGCTTGATGGACTGTGACCCAAGTACCGATCAATGAAAACAGGCAGGTCAAGGTTATGAAACAAACAAAACACTTTTGACCCCAAAATTACCCATGTGGCCTGCCGCAACACAGCTTTAGACAAAGACACATATTAAACTGACAGCTGACATCCACTGGATATGCTGTATCATACATCAAAATATTGAAATTGAACACAAATGACAACCCTGTGTGCTTCAGATCTATATGATGGTGATTTTAGGTACAATGTAATCATTTTGTCACTATGTCATCAAAACTGCTGTAAAAAATAAAAACAAACTATATTTCTGTATTAAAAACCCCACGTACCAATTTTGTAACCTGGTGTGTGATGCGCTAATGTAATTTATACTTTTTTGTAATATATGTGGTTCACTTACAAACTTCATTAGTAAATCTAAGTTCGTGTATCAAGGACTTTGTGGTGAAAAGTGTCTTCATCTTGACAGCAGACTCATATCCTCAATGAGAAAAAGCAACTAAAATGAAATACTTCAAAATACCTGAGGACAGATGGAACAAGCAGTATTTTCAAGAAATGGACATACAGAATGGTTTGAGTCATATGAAACCAAGATGAGAGTGGCAAAGGAAGATGTTCACATTTCATAAATGCAAGACCTAATCAAATTCACCTAAACCAAGTTCAGCTTACCCAATCCATGAGCATGTGTCCTGTATGCAAAAGGAAAGATACTCTCTTCCATCTTAAACTGACAGCTGACATCCACAGGATATGCTGTAGAAATTAAACACCTTGTAATCTTTTGTGAAGTTTTGTTATAAAAAACATTGTGACTGTTGAATTGCACTTGTGACTGTTGACTTGTTAAAAAAACATAAAAACTATTTCTGAGATGAGATCGCAAATCTTACAAATACAGCAGATACACAGCTATGTACTCTGTCTCAGTTTAACTTCATTTACACATGCTGGATGTATTTCTGTCACAACTACTACTTTTTACGCAAAAGGAGGTGTATTTCATTCAAATTTTTGATAAATGAAGTAATAAACTTGAGCAAAGGCTTAAATACATGCTTGATAAAGCTATTTCCCATTGGGTGGATAATTTATAGAATTTAATGATCTTCCACAGAGTTTCCTATCATATGACTGTAAATACTAGTAGGCCTGCTGACTCGGGGCATCTACAGATGTGATTTTTTAAAGTTGAGTTTCGATCACCAATGTGTAAACTGAGGCGCAGAACGAAATTTCCTGTCACACTTTTTAATTCTACTTGAAGAAAATGTGTAATTTTTTTTGTTGGCTCAAAAGGTCGGAACACAGTTCTGTTCCTGTCAGTTGTGGCTCAAAGTCAACAAAAGTATTAAAAATATGGCTAACTTCAAGGCCCTTCAAAATATGCCCATGTGCACCTTTACGTCTTGTTATGTATAATATGACATTTTGCAGAATTTATGCCTCAGCGGTTAAAAAGCCTTTCATGATTACACTGGGGGGATTACTCCTTTCATAACATGATTAGTTTGTGCATTGTGTTTTCTAAAGTTGCTTAAAATAGAAACCTGATACAGCCTAAAAACTCATTTATTCACTTTAGCAAGTGCTTTTTTCATAAAATGTTGCAATTTCCCCAGTCCTTTAGAGTAATGAAGTCCTTAGTGACCAAAACCTGCCGCATTTTCTTTCATTTCCCTTATTACTGTTTATTTCTAATGTGGAGGTTTGTGAAATACAATTTTTTTCGTTTTCCCACATTTTAACCCTAGTCCTGTGTGAGGCCACTATAATGTCTGCAATCCATTATGCACGTGAGGCCACTTTGTCCTTCACTTAATAAACCTCCTCCTGCTGGATGCAACTATAGTGTAAAGCAAAGCAGCATCTCCTGTTTGTTCATTGGCTGCTCCCATTGATTGTTTGACACTCCTACTATATCTAGCAAAATGGTATTGTCTGATTACAATCAAATATAGTAAATATTCATAATACTCATGTAATAGTTCTGATGGTCAGAGGTTTGAACTAGGGAAAACCTAAAGGAAACTTTTGACTTTGATGCTGGTTGTCATCTGCATGCAATATGATAAGAAGAGGGCCAACTGCTTATTTGAGAAGCCGCAGGATAATTCACAATGAGAATATGTTTCACAAAGCTAAACCCTTTTTCAGACATTTTATGTAGATCATAATAAAAAAAGAAACACAGAAAAAAAAAAAGAAAAGGCTTCTTCATGGTGACATATAAAAAGCAATGTTTCTGGGGTACAGAATGAATACAAAATTGTTTTTTATGAAAGCTATGAGAAAGAAGAGTGTGGTAAAATAATTACCATAATAGTGTCAATTAAATATCAAATCTGACCTGACACTGTAATCTACATACCCTCATATCACATGACCTATTGTATGCAGGTGTTTTTTGTATTATGTTTGTGTGATAAATATGTCAAATTTGAGACTCATGTGCTGGTTGAACGACATCCATATTTTTCATCCAATTCCCTACCAGTGAGAATATCTTTGTCATTCTCCTCCTACCAAAAATAAAAGTCATTATGATTTTGTTCTAAAAGCTCTAAATCATGCCATCCAGGAAAGTGAAGGCAAGAGGACTAAGTAAGGACAATGTGACAGAAAGTGAGACAAAGCCACAAAGTTAAACAAAGAGAGAGATAAGACCTAGGTTAAAAATTAACTTACATGGATTTCCAGGTGGAATGGAAAAAAATGAGTCTTGCAACAAGAATATCCCAGCGACATACTGTTGTCTGTCATAGAAATATAAAAGCAAATATTGGCACTAAGACATGCATCTTTCAGAGAAAACATCCACTTGTGAAACAACTCGTTGTACAACTTATTCCTAGCAAGCTAATAACATTTGAGTATGTATGCTGATTGACATCCTAAACAAGGGCAAAATAACTTTACCTCTGTGAGACATAATCTATGTTTTGCATTATAAATGTGCTGCTGATGGTCTTTCCTAATCCTGAACTGCTGAACACCTTTCCCATTTCTGTGCTGAAATTTACTGTGATTATGATATGTCCACTGAAAGCACTGCCATTTTTGGCTCACAACTGCTAAACAGGAAGTGGTGATCCTCTGGATATCAAATGAAATGAACAAAGATTGCAGCTCTGTTCATATGATTTAGGTTTGTGAGGTATGAAAAATATTGGAATACGTAAAATGAGAGACAGAACTCTCTTTTTTTCTTTTTGTTTTTAAATGTGTTGTTTCATTCTGTTCTCCATCTTACAAATTGTCAGAGTCACTGTCACGAACTTCTTATGTAGTGGATGTTACCAGTAAACTCTAGAATTTATGTATTCATCCACAGGGTCAAAATCTGCATAAATTTTAATGACATCATGCACAGACAAAGCAAAGTCTTTTAAATCCTAAGCTCTTGAGATAATTCACACAAACCAGTCTTCTACAATAGGCCTAATCCATATTAAAGTTAATGAACATTTAGAAAAGGTGGATGCAATAATCTTAAGCTGTTTTTCTTCAGCAGCGTAAACTAAACAAACAACAGACCCTGCAGGATGCATCTGCCAGGTACTCAGTGCACTGCGCGCACAATTTCAGCACAGTGAAGGGATTAATAACTGCTGGATTAAATTAAAGTTGTCAGGTTTTATGTTTGCCCAAAAGTGCGAACTTTCTTTTCCTCACAAGAACTTTACCTTCACTTGATCCCTCCACTGCTAAGCATGCCTTACACTGCCATGCAAAACCTAATAGTTTCTTGGGACCTGCTGTCATTTCTAACAGTTCATTTAATTTTTGAAGCGCTGGGTTTGAAATTTCACATTTTGACAGTAGGCACCATGTTCTCCACACATTATAAAGAACATTTATTTCTGCAGTGAATCACTATTTGTAGTGTAATGTAATCACATTAGTGAACACCATGTCCTGGCTGGACAGAGGTGGTGGTGAGCTGGAGACATGAGAAGTTCAAGTGCTTTATACACAGAGATTGCACCTTTGGCCTAGAAATTTTCAGCAGGGCAGAGAAGAGATTAAAAATTGGAAAAAAGGGCAAAGCTTACTTTTCAAATGTAAGATGCAGTCTGATCCCAGACTTGTCTGGTTTTTCTTGTTCTGTGAAAGGAATATGATTAAAGGCAAAGCTCAATACCGTGGTGATATTATCAAAATTATGTAAAATGATTCAACACCATTCATTTTTTTTGTCCTCCTTCTGCCAGCTTCCATTCTGAAATTGCATCAAATATCTGGGGATT
This sequence comes from Onchidella celtica, assembly GCA_963931925.1. NCBI lineage: Eukaryota > Metazoa > Mollusca > Gastropoda > Systellommatophora > Onchidiidae > Onchidella > Onchidella celtica. The sequence continues at coordinate 68,241,494 of OZ007567.1, read as the reverse complement.
TTGATTGATATGAAACTAACTTTGTCGAAAATATGAACATCTTTACGTTTTAACCATTAACAAATACAACTGCACCTAGCCAAAAATTTCAACAAACAATGGTGTTCTGCTGAAGTCATCATGAGATCACAATCTGATATGCTGAGAAATCTGCATATTAATGTCCTTATGTTTTTCAAGATCTGTCAGTGTATGAGATTTCAATAGGGGAAATCTTCTGAATTTAGTATCAGATCAAGACATCACTTGATGAAGCCTCTCCTATGATAGCACCAGGGGCAAAATGACTTTTTGCCAAAGCATGAAAAATTAAGGCAGTTTGTAAAATGAGCATTACCAAGTAATTCTTTCCAACAGCACTGTACATCATCTGTTCCTTTTTACCGATTTCTTGGAGATCCAGACAATAAGCCTGACTTTAAATAAATAACTGAAAAGGTTTGGCCAAAAGTCTTTTGTTTTTTTTTTCCAGATTTGTAAGTCTACCTCTGAGAAAATGGGAATATAGAAAAACAAAACAAACTAATGGAGACACTGCCCTTCAAAATTTGCAAGTATGTTTGTAAACATACCATGGCAGTTGTTACTTTTGATAATTCTCCTGGGTGGCTGGGCATGGGGTAAATGGATGCTTGAAGTTTTCAGAAAAAAGATTGCATGAGTACCCAGTTAAAATTCTCTCTGCCTGCTCGTAAATCTTCTCCATGGTTAGGGAAAAAAGTTAAATTGATTGACAGTGATACAGCCAGAAGTAAGTTCACATGAACCACTAGTCACATCAAGAAATATTCAGTGTTTTTGAAGTTTGAAAACAAGTCCCGTCGTTGACAGTCCTTTACTCCCACCAATGTCAAAACTGATCCCAGGAAAACACCAGTCATTGCAAACTGATTTTAAATCATCCCCTCAGACAGAGTCATGTTACAGATGATAGTCTGCTCATTTGATTACAGTCTGCATCTTTTTTTTTTTTAATGCCATAATGAAGTACGTTTGTCAATTAGGTTAACTTTACTGTTATTTTATTATTTTTTTGGAAAAATTGCTCAATTTGGAATGTACATACAAATTTTCATCCTATTTTATTGAAAGATACTGAGTAAGAGTTCTCTGAGGTGACCAATTCCCAAATAATGACCAAATTCACACCCTTCAAAATCCCTTGTGGGCCTGATCTGGCCCGGCAGGTTGGAAGTTGCTGACCCCTGATCTACTTGATTTTCATTAAAAAAAAAAAAAATATTCACACAGCACAAAGTCATTTGCTGATCAACTGTAATAATGCCAGATTAAAATTTTTGGCACATAATTTGAAGTACACAATTCTCCGTACACTAATCCATAATAAATGAATCACTGAGATTTTTGCTGGCATTTAATTTTGGCCTTCACCAAACCAAAAGCTTGACAGAAAACACAATTTGATTGTAAATTTAAATAGCAGAGTTTTCATGTAATATGGCATCACAGAAATACCTTTCAGGTGTAAGGATGGTAACATTATCAATGGGCAGAATGATGCCATCTGCAAATAAATTTATACAACCACAAAATTCAAGGAAGGTAAGTAAAGAGTATGCAAGATGTCATGTGGTTATTACATGCGCCTCAGAGTTTAGCTAGGAAATGAAAACCCACAATTCATAAATATGTCCAAAAACAATTTAATTTTAAGCTGGAAAAAGATAAAGCGTTTTTTTTCTTGACAAACACTACTTTCCACTCCATAGCACTGATTTTGACCCTGCAAGAAAGTCTTAGCAAACTAGACTACACGATAGACCTCTATTTGTCAGGTTTTTTTTGTTTGTTGTGTCAAGTAGGAAGAAAAACTACAGTTAACAACATCACAACTACAAGAATACTTACCACCAAATTTTCTTGCATAATGAATTTGCAGCACTATAGTCTTGATGGATGACTTCCTGCCAATTCTAAAGCCGACATCTGTCAACAGAGAATACTATTTATAAGCATTCAAAACTGCAGTTTCCTCTTCCTCTAGACCATAGCAGAGTAAAATTGGCTTGTCAGGCATGATCAGAAGAAAGAATCTTCATATCATCACTTTTACAGAGGGCTGCCTGCAAAGGGCTATTATAATAAATGGTATTATTATTATCATCTTAAAAACTGCCTAGAAAGTTAATCACAGATTAAGACAATTCATTATTTTTGCTTTATTCCAAGTCTGGGTCAGAGGCAACCCACAATAGTTGATTATGAAGTTTCATCATTTTTTACCAAATCCAGATTCTGGATCAGGGGCGATCCACTACAGCAGAATGCTTACATACAAGAACCAGTGACTGCAGGTTTAGGTAAAACTTCAAGAGAACACAGTCACAAATACCTCCTCCAACAGGACCTATGCACATGTCAAGGGCACAGTGGTAAACTATCATAACTCGAGTTATACAAATTTTTCTACAGAAACAAAAACTGAATAACTTTCTGTACCAGGCTTAATAGTTACCATATTTTAAAAAAACATTATTTAATCCTTTGTCTTCAGAATTTAACCCCCAATTTATAATGCAACCTGCTGGCTGCAAAAGGCTACAACATGCCACATGTAATATCAATTTTTTTTAAAAGTTAAATTACAATAGTTTACACTGCAGTCCTTGATTTATGTCATTCTTCAGCATGCAAATCATTCACTTAATGTGAAAGAAAATGACAGAACTAACGTAACAAGAAGAAATGCACCCAATTATCACTCTGTCAAACTGATTTTGCTTTAATACAAACTCCAAATTCTGACACATTTCTCTTGGAAATCAGTCCAATCATTTTCTGTCAGATCATGCAAATAATAAGGAAATGAGAATATTATACTGAACAGTAAAGTTGCAAAACATGTGCAGCATCCAGTGCATCCATATCAGGTGCCTGAAAAAAGGACAGAAGCCCTGCCATAGGTATCCCGAATCATGCCTCTTATCTCAACTTGTTCTTTTTTTTTAATATATAAGAGCACATCCATTTAGACCTACAAGGACATTACGATCAGAGAGTGCCAGTTACATCACAACACCACGAGCTTCTTTTAAACACTATGGTGAGCGTGCGTTTTCTTCTTCTGGACCCACCTTGTGGAATTCTCTTCCAGTAAATTTACGGGAAACAGCATCACTTAAGCTGTTTAAACAGAATCTGAAAACGCACCTCTTTGAAAGTTATTTGTAGATTGTGAGATGGACTTGTGCAGAGTGAATGGGCGTGAGAATGATGATTTTAACAGGTCAGTGTAAAGCGCCTAGGGCTCTTCAATGGGGATTGGCGCTATATAAATGTACTTATATTATTATTATTATTATTATCCAAGACACGGCTGTTCGAAATGGCCTGAGAGCGTGCGTTTAGTTTGCGGTGGCCAGGGGTAATAAATCTCGGTAGCCTGACAGGTGCAGGGGATTCCCCTAGGAGGCATGCGCTCGCATCAGCGTCCCGCACTATCCGGGTGGTCTAGCTTTGATATACATTCTTTCACCCCATTATCTGACTATCTGTGCTAAAGTCAACATTGCGTTGTGACCACTATGTGTTTGTTCTGCTTTTTGTATGTTTCATGATACAAATTATTCTGGTCTATTCGTCTTAGTTCTTTCAGAAAACACGTTTTACAAACATGTGTATTTTCTTTAAAAGTTAAGGCATTGTTCACATTAATTAACCCAAATCTCGGTAATGAAGCCCACAAAATTAATAAAATTCCATTCAAATGAAGCAGTATTCATTTACATTTACTGTGTGAAAGTTTCCCATGACACACACCTTTAGTAGCTGAGTTATGCGAAGATTTTCTTCATATCCTCCACAGATTTATGTTATTGTTATTGTTGTATGGAGCATTGAAAGGCAAAACACGTTTTTTAATGAACTGCGCAGATTATGCGGTGAAAGAATGTTGACAAAACAAGAGAAAAATAGAAACAGGCGATAGCTCTTATGTGCAGACTTTAAATCATTTTACTGTTTTTATCCGGGGGAACTCGAAAAAAAATGTGGACAGAATGTGTGTTTAAGGCCACACCATCCATTGTTATTTGATTTGTAATAAAAGTGTACAACATGTCTTGTATAACGGTTAAGTGATCCACCATGCAGGTCAGTCCAAACACACGCCGACACACTGAAACATACCACTCAGACATTACAAGAGCACCCGCCCAATACAAGTGTACACAATACAGTCAGACCGTTTACAGACAATACACAGTCAACATCAGCCGAAATTAGCTTCACTCTGCCAGTCACTGCTCAATCCATGCCAAATAAATCAAACAACAATCTTTCCCATTACTGAATCAACAATCCACCTTTGACACATCCATGGACAATACACAGTCAACAGTAGCGGAAATCAGTTTTGACACTACCACCAACTGCTCAGTCCACGTCAATTAAACAGAAACCACAATTAGTTGATTGCGGAACACCTCCAATCTTCAACTCGAAGCATGAAAAGTCCACACAAGAGCAATTAGCTCTGAGTAAAGACAACTTTGTAAAAGTCAAAACCGGAGAGCAGCCGTCTTTTATTACCTAATAGTTACAGTACATAGAAAAGCCACACAGCTACAAACATTCATGCAATCCAGTCTTTTACAAACATCTCAAGATTTACAGACGCTAGTTCAAGCAAAACAGAAGAGTGCACAGAAAACACAGAGCACTTCAGGTTCAGTCATTTAGTCTCCAAATACGCTTCCAGTATTATGTTGTATTGCCGTAACACAACTTGAACAACTTTTTTCCTTCTAATTTGTGTTAATAATAGAAATTAGTAAGGAATGTGACTAATCAGAGGTGTGGCCTTAAGATTATTGATTTTCTGTTAATATGTTAGACTTATCGTACGCATTTATTTCATGTTGTCATATGTGTAATTTTGTTCAGGCATGCCCTGTAATTCATTAGATAAAGATTATTCATTCCCTGATGGAGTGCTCGTGTTAGTTTATTCATGTCTATACTGCTTGGGATATCGTACACAATTCTTGGATGTTTGCATAAGTAACAGACACCTCATTTATGTTTCTGTCTGTGTCTTGTGAGTCAGCAGGTATATCTGAATTTGACCACGTCGATTTTTGAAAATGAATTGTAACTGAATGAGAAGTGTGCGTCAATCCAGATTTAGAGAACCAGAAAAGATAATAAATCACCTTTACAAAAATATCAATTTCATGACAATCCCCGGCTTTATACGGCTGAAAATAACAATTTAATGATCCACACGTTTAGTAAAAATAGTGGATTTTACGCCACTCTTTTCTTTTCTTTTATTCTTTAGAGATCAATGTCAAATATTAAAAAATTATACAAGAGAAAGGTTCATGAATTGGACTTCATGATGTTCACTTTACTAGAAGCATGCACTATGTTCTGTCTTAGCTGTGACTGTTTAAAAAAGTACTAATTAGCGATAAGCCGACGGCATCGGCGAGCGTGGGTGCACCAGGGCATGATTGACCTTTTGAACTGGCCGCCCGGCAAGAAACTAAAAGCACGCCGAAGAACAGCCGTGAAGAGTAGATGAATGAATATCTCACCTTTAGGCAAGACTGTGGCTGGAGCATTCTTTGCCCAGGCAAACATAATGGATTGTGCTCTACCACGACACATTGGTGGACAATCCCTGTGAATTACAATGGAAAAAGCAACTAATTTTTTTCAGCAACAAAAACACAGTAAAAATGTTCTTTAAATTAATTTTGGCATCCTTCTAGAGGTATAACAGTAACATGGCACCTCTTTCATGACATTCAGAAATATGCTACCTGTGCCAACTAAGATCAGAAAGCACTGAAAGAGTGTCAATAAAATGGTATTGCTTGAGTAATTTCCAATCGATTTTGCATCTCTACGACTGCAATAGATTGCCCTAATGAGACATTACAAGAGAGGTTTACTTGCTCTAAAAATCAAGCTTCCTATGATGCTTATGGCAGTTACATGTTTATGGAGGATAATAGTAAGTTTACTTACCATATTGCATCTGTTGAATAGGGTTCTCCATCACAACCATACATCAACATGTGATGAGCAGTTGATGCATTTGCCAGTGCTTCAAATTTAGCTAACAAAGAGCAAAGAAAGGGTGCTAAGGATGTTTTGCAATGGTAAATATATTGGCCAATTTCTGAACTGAAACAAAAAATGCTAATTCATATAAAACATGGGAAATTATAATATCATTCCACGATTTTTTTAAAATAATAATTTGTCAAGATTTTCTTGGTTTAAAAGTCTTTTGACATCAGTGTCTCAAAAGAATTCTTCAGCATCCAGAAATATGGTGATGGTTAGAAACAGTTGGACAATTAAGTAACTTTACTTTCTCAGTTTGAAACTTACTGATATAGGCTTCCTCATGGGTCACTGAATATGCTGTACACAAGTAGGCATCAGGCTGAAATAAGATTACAAATAATACAACATCATGAGGACATAACCGTAAGATAAGTCTATGTCAAAGATGACTTCATTTGACAAGGCAATGGTGTCAAATAAATTCTCCTCAAATATATCAAACACTAATTTTTATTTTTTTTAAATTCCTAAACTGCAGAAGAAATTTCATTACATGCCCTCGTATCTCTATGACTTTTTAAGAGTGTGTTTTGTTGCATCATTCAATCTGCATAAATTATTTAACATGGCTCTTTCTTGTTTCAACAGAATTTATCTTTTTATTTTCTCTGAGATAATACTGATAATTCTTTTGCAGTGAACTACAGTTTACATATATATGTGAGAAAAAAACAAAACACTGACATGCTTTTTACTCATGATGTAATCAACATTGTAACTATTGACAAAAACAATGTGATCAGTGTATTCAGTTGGGATTTGTGGCTGATTTTTCGAATATACATTACAACGGCATGTTCCAAAGACAGACATTAAATTCAAACATGCAATCAATTAAAAGTCTTGAAATTATTCCTTTCTCAGTATAATTCTGTTGTCATCAAATGAGGACATCTATATTTTATGGACTAAATTTCAAGGGAACAATGTCCAACTTTCTACATCTAGGGATTTCTTTTGTATGCACTGTGCGAAGTAACTTCCAAAAAGGAATTAAATTACTAATCGATGCAAGCATTGCTTACATGAAAGAATGACATGACCATATGTCTAAAAATGTAAACGAGCATTTAAGCTGAATTAAGACAAAAAAGAATGAATCACAAGGTGTAATAACCAAGATGTACACCTAATCTGATTTGAAACTTTTGAATTAGAAAATTTCACGGTGGAGACAAGATGCTCTTCTGAACTTTCAAGCAAGTTTATCAGGTAATAACACCCTATATTAGACAAGCTAAGTTGAAAAACACTCCTTTTTAAAGGTCACACTGGAAAGTCTGATGTAACAATCTGGGACAAAAATGTCTGTTACCCCTGCAAAAGTGCTTAATGGTACACTTTGAAATCTCATAAAAGTGAAAAATTTGTGTTGTACAGTTTCCACGTTTTGTCCCTTTTCGACACAGATTGGATTACCAATTTGGAGCAATACTAATAGGCAGCAGTTTTAGATAGTTAAGGGTCCACATAGACTAACCCTAGGACTCCATGTTTCTACTCTGGGAAAACTGTATCGCAGCAATATAGCAATTAAGGCAGCGCTGGCAACTGCCAGAGCATTGAAAATTCCCCCAGTTTTTCCAGAAAATGACAGATATTAGCTGCAAACATATTCATTACTGTCATGTAAGTAGAGTAATAAAGCAGCTTTGACTCTGACAGACTGCATTTTAAAATTTATTTTCTAACAAGAAAACTGAATTTATGGTCAGGTTAAAGGTTTTTGAGTTTGATCTGGGGTTTTACTGCATCTGCAAAATAGCGGTCACAGTTGTACAATACAGCTATTGAAATAAGCAAGTGAACATTTTACAGGCAAACTACAATGGCAAGTTTAGTTATAAAACTGCACTTTATTTTAGTTTAGTTATAAATACTGCATCAATAGAGATTATATCATTTTGAAAGAAAGTTATGTGCATTTGTAACACAATCACAATAGAATTAAGCTGGGATCTTATTGAATATACTGTTATATATATGTAATCTAATGCTCTCTTAGGTGGGTGTATCAGACAGGATCTATACAGACCTTCATCATAAACCAGCACTGATAAGAAGGACTGCATGTTTCTGAAAAGTCTGTACATTTAAGTAAAATAACATGTGCCACTGCTATCTGATGGTTAATTGCATGCAAACACAATTTATAACGTGTTATTCTAACAAGAAAGGAATGGGTGAGATATCTGAGTCAAAAGCGGTTAAGGACAACATCACTGCGAAGATTCGCGGAGCAATATCATCCTGAAATGAAGTTGATGAGGTAGTTGTTCAATCATGTTTAATGACAATTTGTTGAAAATTCTTCTTGGGGGGATGTGCTGCAGTCAAAACTAAAATCTATGCCCCACCTTTTCTAAAACATTTTTAGCCCTGGTATTGTGTAAGTAAGATGAGAGAAACAACTCTGGAATTCAACTTAGTTATAACTCCAATGTTGCATGGTAACTGATTATATCATCCACCATATTGGATTTTACACAGACTTTCAAACATACATACATGTTTGTTGTTCAAATGTTACAAAATTGCACACATAGAGCTTTTGAAAAAATTTTGTTAACCCTAGTCCTGCGGGAGGCCACTATATTGGCCTCCCCGCGCAACACGCGAGACACGGGAGGCCGTTATTTTGTCCGACACGCTTAACCGCGGGTCCTGCGGGAGGCCACATTTTTGTACAGCAACGGTGCGCCTCGCGCTTTGGTTATTCGGTTGCCAAGGCTATCGTTGTTGTTGTTTTTTTCACGTTTTTTTTCCACACTATTTTCGCGTGTTTATCTATCCTGTCACCCCTACTATATCTAACAAAATGGTATCGTCCGATTACGTTTATTACGATGCAACTATTCGTCATACTCGTGTAATAGTACTGACGGTCTGAAGTTTGAACTGGGGAAAGTCTTGGGGAAACTTTTACTTTGATGCTGGTTGTCGTCTACATGTGAAATGAGAAGAAAGGGGCCATGTGCGTATTTGAGACGCCGTTCTACGTCTGTAATTATGAATTCCGATGTAATGTTAGGGCATGCTGCATAAAAGCGTCTGTCAGTAGGTTTTTCATCAGGGAAAACTGGGAGAAAATGACCGACTTTGTTGTTGGTCGTTGTCTTTATTTGGTGTGGTAATTAGAGAGATACTGTGTTCCTTTGATTAAACCGCTTTTCAGTACATGTATGTGCTCTACGACCTGGAACTGGAAATCAAATCTCTCGCTAAAACTAACATTATAGTAAGTGAACGCTTTACATAGTAGAGGAGGGAGAAGGCAATGTCACGATACATGTGGTTAGTAAATTAAGCGAATGGCTTAAAAAATAATTTGTTCACCTGAATGGCCTGACATAGGGACAGAAAAAGCGCAGAGGTCTTGGGAACATGATAAAACATGTGCTAAACGGCATGTAAATGCAGAAAATTCTTGATTTGGGGCCTTCCATTTCACAATAAAACCTACTGCATATCATCACAAGTACTTTATCCAAATATCATAGGGGTCCCTTACGATTTATCCACCACTATTGTTGTTATTGCGTCCTGAAGTATACGCGATACAGGTGTTCACATGGACCCGATTGACCCGACCGCCGAGGTTATCGGCAACACGCGAACGATCGGCTGACTGGCCGCTGGCTATCCCCGCACGGGGCGTTACGTGGATGAGTTCACTCAACGCAGGACGAGGGTTAACACACTTTGTCTAAACAGTGAAAATTGTATTTTATAGAAATGTTCAACATTTACCTTCTGTCATTAAAGAATTATATGCATTTCTGATGAAAAAATGAAAGAAAAAAAAAATTACAAGTATATAAATTTAAATTAAAAAAAACTTTCATGATAAAATCACCAAAAGCAAATAAAAAGGTAACCAAGTTGCATCAAGATATGAAAATAACTTTTGAGACATGGAACTTTTTGTGAATTATTTATAACAATTAAGAAAACTTGCCATTTTTATCACAATGCAGCATTACCTTTCCTGGCATACTGTTTACAAAACTGCGATTTTGAACAATTTACAGTTATTTCTTAGAATTGAAACTTTCAGACATGAAAGATAAATGGGTAGTGGACTGAGATATACCAAAAACACAAAATCAGTATTTTGTGCTGAAATAATGATTTTCACTGCCGCACATCTCCTTGAGTCTGAACATCAGATTTTCATCCCTAGTGGATCTGGCCTTATTTCAATATTTGTATCAGCCACTTCATGTTGTTCTGATAATAATGTCACCTTGGACCCAGTGCAAGATGTTTTGTTGTTTTTTTCTGCTGGGTTGGAAAGAGAGATTAATACAAGCAAATTTATGAGTTTTTCTTCAGAGAAAGTCTTCCTTGGCTTTCATGAATGAAAATGCATGGAAAAAAAAATAATGATGAAAATGTAAGTCTAAAGTAGGTGATAATATCTGCGATCATGTCCATGACTGCATTTCCTTTAATGAAAGTAAATAATGTGTGTCCAGGCCAGAAGAGAGGTCTAGATGGCACTGAAAAATGAGTGAGATTCCATTGATGCACCATCTTTGGAGCCACCCTAAAAAGTGTTCTTGGTCTGTGCACTTGCTTCCATAAAATATCCTCAAGTTTTTTCTTTGAGGTTTGTGAGAGAGCTGCCTACTTTTCATTATTATTTTTTTCAATTTGACAAACCAAGGGTTAGTTTGGGCTTTCTGAGAAGCTATGGAAAAGTGCATGTGATTTGGAAGTGCACGTTAAATTGGCTATTAGTTGTTATGGAGGTTTGAAATTCAAAGGCCGCCTGAGGAGGAGGGGTAACTTTTGCAATATTCAGTAGGTCAAACTGATGATGGGGCTAAGGGCAGGATTCTGCAAGCAGGAGAGAATATTTACACTCAAAAGAATGTGCCATTTAACATAGAGAGTTCGCTTACTTCAAAATAAAAATTCTCTGCCCTATGTTAAACCTATGTGTCCTTGCCTAATGCCCACTTCAGTCTGATAACACCATACTTGTCTAGTCTGGAGATAGTTATAAGATTCTGTGTAGGGCCTCTACCAGCACCTTCTTAATCTTATAAATAAAACCTTTATGTAATATTTCAAACTGCTCACACAAAGAAATCTCATGCATTTTCATAGGTATCTTCCATTATAAATTTACAATTGCCTTAGAAAATATTTGCCGTTGATAAAATAATTTCAAGCACATGATAAAAGTGTTCACCTGGTGGTTTCATAACAATTGCGTGATCCAAAGACTTAATCTGTGGCGAGTCTAGATAGGAAAAAACGTCCAATTACTTTTATATCAGAATAGATTGGTGCAGGCTGCCAAGATTATTCACTCCTATGCACTCATAATCAGTTTTTCTACTGGAATAGTGTGATCTGATGTGTATAGCTATGTTTGAATTACTTTTCTTGGTAACAGCATGTGTGGAATACATAATTTCACTTCTTATTTACAGAGGGTTGTAAGGCAGAACACCCAAAATTGTAAAGGAGATGAAAATTCAACTTCCGTATCAATGGAGCAGATCAACATCTATTTTTTCAGCCTTAGTTTTCTTTGCATCTTTTCAGTTGGTGAAATGATTACCTGTGATTAGTGTGGTAAGTGATTATGCTTAAATATTTCCACACACAAATTTTTGTGTTTGAACAAAAAGTGTGAATTTCTGAAGCTAAGCATGCCTGGTGATTTAATGGTTTTACCTTTCACAGTTATTGTCCAAGAAAATAGCAAGACCTAACCAGTAAAATGCCACAAGCAAGGGAAACAGCTTCTCTTGGAAAATTCCTGACCATAATGATGAATATCTATATAACTGTATATTCTGCATGGTTGTCCATATATTTATATTCACCTTTGATCTGAAATCAAAATAAACACACTCATACACAGATACTGAACCTAATAAGTACCTAAGCTGTACTCTACAAAATGAATCAGTCAAAACTTTTTCAACCAAAGACAGAATTAGAATACCTTCTCAGGCTTAGCTCCTTTCATCAAAATATCTCGTGTCCATGTATGATTTGAAGCAACTTTTTCATTAATCTCAATACCACTACTGTGGTGATGATGATGATGACCTCTGGCTTCATTCTCTAGTGCGGGATTGGGAGGCAGTGGTTCACTGACATCTTTGGGAAAATTCTTTCCCGTAAGGTTTGGATACATGTTGCCACCACATGTGCCAGATGGGTTTTTGGCAGAGCTATCTGTGTAGAACATGATGTAGAAGTTGCACATCTCATCGTTCCCTGTAGACCTGTGCATCAAAAAAATAAATAATGTGAATGATGAAGTAATCATACATTGGCTGGTTACTAACTGCTTTGTTAACTCTCAGCTGACTGATTGATGATTGACAGAATTACTGACTGGACGGGTAGTTAACTGTATGTGAAAGAGCAGTTAATTGTATGTTTGACTAAATGGCAGATTTAATCAGTTATTTCATTGACACTTGTGCAGAAATTCATTAGGCATGTACTATTCAGTCTTATATTTATGTAAAGTAATCCTGTTTCATATTTGTAAGGTAGATGTTAATATTCCCTGCTAATCTATAGACCAATTTTGTCTATTTATCTGATTAAAAAAGTTGAACAAAATGGTTTTTAAATATCAATATTTTATTGCGATTTAAAATGTGGTGGGCAGTATCTAATTGCTATTTCAAAGAAATGAATGCTGGAGACAATTATTGCTCTTTAATCAAATTATAAGATCGCATGTAAATGTTAGAAATTGAGATGAGTGCCTTTCCAATGGTTTTTGGAACTGCATCATTCACTGAATGAATGGACTGACCATGTGAAAAAAAAACAGGCAGTGTAGAGGGTTGCTATAGTAAGAGGTCAGTAAGCCTGTTTGGACAAGGAGGAAGCATATCAAACAAGAGACAGGCCATGATGCACACGGCAGTGTGTAGTGGCAGGCAATGGTCACAATACTCTGACAAAATTACACAGCTATAGTAATTGTAGCCAGTCCTACAATCAAGCATACCTGCTCACAATTTTCTGCCACTTTCACCAGGGTAATGAATCTTGGTGGTCGTTATTCAAATAATTTATTACCCAGCCTATACAGCAAGTAAAAAATGGGGATTTACAATTCTCTCGCTCTATCATTTCTTGACAACACATTTATTTTTATTATGGCTTCTGAATCTGGTGACAACCAAAGTTCTTGTAAATGGTGATGCTTTTCACTCAAGAATACACTGACAAATGCTTACCCTACTTCTACACTATGGTCCACAGTTTCAGAGTCATAAGTACACCTTGCAGCCTGCAAAAGACTCAAACTTCATAATATGGGTATCATGTGACATAATGATACTTTGACCTTTTACAAAAAGGGTCAAACATAGCACTAAAATGTACTCAAGTAAAAAGGTGTTACATGATTTACACTAACACCTCATAAACTGAAGATCAGCTAAAAGCTGAAATAGCAAATTCAGAGAGGCAAAAGATTTCAGTTAGATCAGCAGAGCTTGATTAATCAAGGGTTGTAGATCTTTTTCTTTTTTCAATAGCTTGAGATGTGAAAACATTATTGTGGGAAAAATGATTTCCACTGCCTGCCTGAGGACAATCAGTTTCTAGGTAAATAGTTACAGAAACATCCTTCCAAAATGAAACGAATTGCTCTTTTTATTAATTTTTCCCTAAAAACACTGAAACATATCTTCCACAAACTAAAGGAAACTCCTCATTGTGTATGCTGTGGCACCCAAAAATTGTGAAAACAAATTGTTGCAGCTGTTTAAACAAATATGTAACTTCCTGTCTTAGTCTATAAGGAAAAAAAAATAATTTAATAATGGCAACAACAAAAAATTGGTAGGCCCTTTCACTTCTGAGATTTAAAGAGTAAGGTACTTACTAAATAATTTCCTGGTTTGACCTCTATTTTACTCTGAACAGGATAGAATGCCTGAAAGACAAATTGAAATTACTATTACTATGAAACATAATTTGATTCATTTTAGAACATAAGAGGTTTCTATATCTCAGGTAATATGCTTCTACGATCATAATGCTTGATATTTATAAACGACATATTTACTAACCAATTTTACCACTGCTTTAGAGATTTAACCTGAAAGGACAAAGAATCCACTCGGGAAAGAGAACAATCTTGTTTAAGTTTCTAAGGCAGCTCCATCCTCCATCAACAGGTTAATTCTAACAAAGGCAAAAGAAAATCCATGCGAGTTTGAGTGAAAGATAACAATCTGAAAATAATCGCCCATTTTCTTCAATTTGTCTAACATATCATTTGAAAAGCCCTTGATAGAAATGTCATATCTGAACATGAATTTTGGTAGGTATTATTCATGTTGTCATATTGGATGTGAAGGATACTGTGCAGGTAAACATTTGAATGATATGTTGTAAAATTCAATACAAACACTTATGGGAATAAAACAGCCAAAAGGATAAATCATATACCTGAGGCCATTGTGGGTTGCCTTTTCCAATTTCATGATATGAGCCATTGTACAAGTATCCTGTAATCACTTTTCCTGAAACAGAAAGTGAAATAAACAATTTTTTTACCAGAGATAAGAAATGTTTCAACTGAAGCTCTAGGCTTGAGACTTCCCGTAAATTAGCTTTGGTATGAATTTTCAAATTTTACTCATGTTCCACGTCAATTCTAGTATTTAAAACACTGACACACTCATGGCTGAATATCGAATTAAAAATGCCAATAAATGCCTACAGTATACAAATCATAAGAGGTCCATGCTAAGCCATGAGACATTTGATGCTAATTCATCCATTTATAGGCAGCCCTCTTGCTCCAAAAGCATAAGTCATCAACTTTCTTCTGTTGTCTTTTCTTTTTTTATCGTGGCTCAATTAAAAAAGGAAACCTTAAGGCCTGTTTGCACTGGTGCGGTCAAATAAACCAGTTTCACTATTTCTTCATATATAAGATAATTTACCTCATAGATCTGTCCACTGAGTTGCTAGGACATGATAAATGGACAGAATTTTTTTGTTTCATTTATTATGTAACAATAGTGGCAGCCATCTTAGATTTTTATCATACATTTCTTTGTTCCTATATCTTCTATATTCTTTTTATCAATTGTTCTGAAACTTGGCATGTGGTAACTTAGGATATCCATAAATCTTTGTACATAAGGGTTTTGAAATCCACTCATCCTTTCTCTCATAATCCACTGCTGATCCTTTCTGATTCATTTTTTATGAATTTTTTTCATTCAAATAATAATAAAACAAAAATGGATAGAGATATTGAATTTGGCTCTATATAAATGTGTGATATACATTGACAAAACATCTATGCTAATTTCAGCTTATTTGGACAGAAACTAAAAAAGTTATAGGGATTTTTCTGCTGAAAATACAAATTTTGAGAAAATCGCTCAACAGTTCACAAAATTCCTGTTACAACAATACAAAAATGATATATTGATACCAATTTGAACCCTAAAAGTGCAAAGTTTTGTGACTTTTGCACATTGTGCCAGATACAAAACTGGATTAGGAAGCCAAAATGGAAGTTTTTCAAATTTTACCAAAAATCAAAAATTTGTATTTTATTTAGCTGCACATGCCCCCATAGGAAAAAAAGAAAGAGACATGGGGGAAGAACTCTTCTGGCCATCCAATTTTACTCTTCTGATTTTGCCGTATACAATAATCTATTTACACCAGTCTGTTCTTGAAAATAAAATGATGCACATTATATGATATAGTATTATGACTGACATGGCCACTGACAAGAGAGTGGAGGAGTTGTCTGTCTACTTCAGCTTTTCAGGACGACACTGTGAAACTTTCCTGAGATTTCAAGGGCAGTATCTCTCACCAACAACGACAACAAGACAACCTGCCCTGGATACCTCAATGAATATTAATATAAAGTAAAAAACAATATGCACTTTCCGGTATCAGTAAATCCACTGCAAATCAGAGCTGTCACTATTGTAAATAATTGGAAAGAAGTCTGATACCACTGACTGTGCTATTCTTTGTCAAGCTGGATCCACAAAAGTGCACAAATACAAACTTTTGTTTGACAAGTTTTCTTCACATTGCTGTTTAAATGACTTACCTAATCCATGAGCATGGGTCCTGTATGCAAATGGAAACATACTACTCCTCTCAGGGTACATACAACTAACATCAACAGGATAAGCTGAAAGATAGAAAATCAAAATCCACTTACATCTCCTGTCTTGTACAGCTTTCCACATTTTAAAAATGTACCCTGAACACCCTCTTTACATATCAATCAGGTGAAAGTCATGTATGGCACTGATGAGCTAATGAATATGATGCTGAACCTCTGATTGTAAATTTTAATATAAAAGCTCATTATTTAACACAAATAAAAACATTCCCAGTTTTTTTCTTCTTTTGATTTTGCTCTCTGCAATTATCCAATCACAATTTGTAATTTTTATGCTATAAAAGCTCAGTAATTGTGCAAAAAAAAAACAACAAACAAACAATTTTATGTTTGCAGAATGTCATTGATACCCTTTTCGCATTGCACAGCTCATATGTTTCATTTTCCCTCTGTTATCTCATGGTAATTATTCCCTGAAGATACACAATATGTCCAAATACATACAATATGCAGGTTAAACAGTGGGAATTTAGCCAGCTGAATAAAAATTATTTGCAAATTATAAAAATCCTCATATATAAAAACCTAGTACAGTATTTGTATGTTACAGAAAAATCTCACCAAAAGAAGATTTGTAATTTGATTTATTTCACAGAGATCAGACAATGTCAATGTATTGTGACATGCCACTACAGCAAACAGCATCCCTAGGGCTAAAATATGTACACTATGTTTCCATTCATCACAAGTACTCCTGGGAAGTTCAGAGACTTAACTTTATCACATGACATCTTTAATAAGATTTAAGAAAATGAGAAATATATAAAAAGACAAATATAAAAACAAACCAAAAAAATTCTTAAAAGTCACCGATTTTGATTTAGCCACTTCATCCTGTCAACCCTCTACTACTAATAATAAGAGGTATGGGGAAGACTCACATGACTTTCTGGGTGGTATGGTGAAGAATGATCCAGCCAGTAAGAAAATGCCTGCTATATATGGCTGTCTGGATGAAAGATTATGAGATTATGCATTTCTATGGTAAAAACTGTGGTATCATATTAAAATATGGAGTAGGTAGTTTAAAGGAAAGAAGTGAGAACAGTTCCTCACTTAATGTTATTGAAATCCAGCTTCCCCCATACTACAACTTCATGTTATTTGATAACAGCTTAATTATTTTTTTTCCAAGCAAACAAAAATTGTTAACAATTATCACATACATTATACATGTAGGAGCCATTCTCAAATGGCGGGCCTAGTGCCCCTTTTAGTTCAACTCTGACAAATGGCAAAACTTAGGAAACTGTATGAAACCAAGAATTTTGTAGGGCTGGGAAATGACCAAACAGATAGTGTAAGATAGGAAAATGACCAAATTCCACAATTAAAGCCATAAAGATTGTTGACTGTGAAAAAGTCTTGTTGTTTATCATCTTTGTCTTTGGTTACATCGTGATGTGACTATTTTTATGTCACTGAACCACGGAAACAGAAACAATAAGGCACTCAAAGAACAAATGAAGTAGAAGGAGGTGTTAAAATCTACATGCAACATTCCAATCTCTGTGTTTGTGTTCCTCTGAAAATGAAGAAGTTTCAAAAATGCACCTTGGTCATAACAGTGTGTGTCATGGTGCTACAGTTTTGTAGGAGTATAAACCAGCTCAGTTGCCCAGAATAAATTTCAGAAACAATTAGACTTTTATTGTATCAGTTCTGTGTGTGTACATCATGATTAAGAAAGCTCTCTAGGACTATGATTTTGTGCAAATGATCAGTAATGGCACCTGTGTGCTTATATGTCATTGCGTTGCAAACAAGCCTCCTCCACCATTGACGTTCAAAATTGTGCTGACCTCCTGAGAGTGGTTCATATGAAAGCCAGTTGCACAACTCATGCCAAAGAGAGATAACTATAAAACCTACAAACGAGCAGTTTTCATCCAAGCACCTTAACAATAATGTAGGTTCTGATGTACAAATAAAAGTTTGCTCAGTGAGGACAATTTTCAAAGTCAAGACATACATTTTCCATGCCATGTCTTTATCTAACATCGCCATTTGCTCTTGTCCATGTTTTGCTGAGTCTAATGTTCAAAACATGAACTGCCCTGTGTACACACTGTGTCTAAGAGTAACAGAACTGCATAGACTCCAGTGATGGGAGTAAATGTGACAGTGCTTTGTTGTATTTTAAAACATACAAATACACTTACACTGAAACAGGCAGGTTTCAGCAGTAAACTTAGAAAATCATAATCCAGTAAAGGGCTTCTCCCAGGCCATGCCATGTACCCTGGCTATGAAGTATGGTCATGAAATATTTTTATATCTTAACTAGCTGTGGTCGCCAGCCCTGCCCAGGATAGATCTGTTTATTAGTTTCTGTTCTGGGTGATTAAAATGGATCTGCTTCACCTTGCCTGTTCCTTTATATTTACTTTCTTGTTGTTGTTTGTTTGTTTTTCGATATGTCTCCCTTTGTGCATTAACGTTTTACGCACCCCGTCAATATTCATGAAATGGCAAGAATCGGCGCATAGGACAAAATGTTTAATAGTGAGCACATCGCAGAAAGTGATAACGTCATATGTTCATGGAAAAGAAAGGGCTGGGGGGGGGGGGGGGGGTCGTGACACAAAGCAAGCTTAAAAAATACTTCCCCACCATTTCAAATCTAAAAAAGAACCTTCTACAGGTTGAAAGGAGGATGCCTGTACAATTTCCCGCAAATCCCAGACAAGTTTTTTTTTATTATGTAAGATGAGAACATTTTTGTGATTTATGAAATATCAATAATAATATAAAAATCCATATTAACTTTTGAGCAACAAAGCAACATTTCACACCAATCTGTATGTCATGAACTGCAAATTGTAAGTACAGTGTTCATTATGACTTACTTTTCAGGTGTAACATGTAGCCTGATACCAGAATTGTCTGGATTTTCATCAGCTGTTGAAAGAATAAAAACTCTAGAAAGGCACCAAATCTTAGAGAATGTTAAGTTGTTTAAGCATATCCAAACTTATTTCACTACAAAATAATCATACATTCCAGGGAGGTCTAAAGAAGTTTCTGGCTAAAAAGAATACCTACATAAACCAGCTTCAAGTGATGTTACTGCAAAGTTTCCAAAAGTTATACAGTAGATTACTCTTGAAAAAGATGACATCGTCTTGTGATAGTCAGCCTATGTAACAAAATATGTACACACAATGGTTTTCATTTGTTTGAAGACTCTGTAAGTTCTGGCAATAACATAAAATGAAAATACCCATACACAGTGCACAAAACAATACATCACATACCCCTGAATGATCGAGCATAATGAACTTGAAGAACTAGTGTCTTTATGGATGTTTTGCTGCCAATTCTGAAGCCAACTCCTGTAGGAAAAATAATTAATTTAAATACTGGATGAGGCACCATGGGCAGTGCTTTACTATAATCTCAAAAATAATTGGGATTTGGTATGATCTGACAGCTAATAATTGAAAACTTAATGGAGAATCACAAACACTTTATTGTGTAAATATATGAACTTAAAAGCTGCTAAATAATCATAATCAACAATTGTAAAAAGGAAAATCTTATTTACAATGGCAAATTTTAGATTCTAAAATTGG
Source organism: Onchidella celtica (assembly GCA_963931925.1). Lineage (NCBI taxonomy): Eukaryota > Metazoa > Mollusca > Gastropoda > Systellommatophora > Onchidiidae > Onchidella > Onchidella celtica. The sequence goes on along the minus strand of OZ007567.1, from coordinate 68,221,652 downwards.
AAACATAGGCAAGACAAAGACATTTGTGGACGTATTTCCTCCTCCTCACCTTCAGGCAAAACTGTGGGTGGCGCATTCTTTGCCCATGCAAACATAATTGTGGCAGCCCCACCCTTGCACATGCCAGGGCAGTCCCTTATAAGAGTAATAATTTAAAGTTACACATATAACAAGCAATTACTCATAAACATTCAATCACTCAAACACTGTAAATTTCTTTTTCAGACACAAAACATCAGCCATGGTGATAAGTGACTGCATAACAAAAATGTTAAGCATTAATTTATCTTCAGATCATTGACTGCACAGCTACCAAACTTACACCACTTGCTTTATAAACTTTGTGCTGAGATAAAAGGGCTTTACACATAGAAAAAAATCTTGGTGAAAGGGTCAAGTCAAATTATACACTCATGCACATAAGAAACTATACAAATTTCAAATATTTTGTACTTGCTTGCAATCATTTAAAACCAATTCCACAATACATCAAATTAAAGAACAGAGTCTTGGCTACATTTTGAGCATATTTTGGATCAAAAATAAAAACCAATTTTTTCACAAAAACCGGAAATTGCAACAAAGTGAAAAATCTGACTTGGCAAAATGTTTAATATTTTTTATGGCCACCGTCTACATCGTGAAGACAGCGTACTCTTTTCCGCATAGATTGTGTTAGCAAACGGATGAAGTTTTCATCCAGCTCAGTCCAGATCTGAACCAGAATATCGAATAAATCGTCAGGATTTGCTGCCAAATTGTGCTTTTTGAGCTGTCTCTTCATGTAACTCCAGACATGTTCGATGGGATTCATATCTGGACTTACTGATGGCCAGTCAATCATCAATACTCCCTGTTCTTCTAAAAATTGTTGTGTGACACGGGCCTTATGAACAGGTGCGTTATCTTGCATCATGAAGGCCACATTATTGTCATTGATGAAGGGCAATGCATGGTTCCTAAGAAGTTCTATGTATTGTTCGGCGTTGAGTCTGCCATTGACTCTTACAAGCTGGGTTTTCGTGCCACCAAGTATGCCGCCCCACACAGTCACAGAGCCATACCCACGGTTTTGAACTTGTACTATTTTGTCTTCGTCGTGTCGTTGGCCATTTCTTCTGTAACAAAGTAACCGCCTATCACAAGCATCAATTTCAAATTTCGATTCATTAGTAAACAGTACCTCTGACCACTGTTCAATGTTCCATCGCACGTGTTGACGTGCCCAGTTCATACGATTGAGTCTGTGCAGCGGTGTCAGCAGCGGACGCACTGCAGGCCTCCGAGCTCGCAAACCGGCTTGATTCAACCTACGCCTGACAGTCTCTCTGCTGCAGGTTCCCAGCTCTAACGATGTTGATACAACAGTCCGAAAAGGATTGTTCTCACGTCGAAAAACAATTTCTCGGTCTTCGTCATGTGTTGTAATATGCGGACGACCAGTCCTAGGTTGATCTTTTATAGAGTGGAATGCATTGTACTTATGGAGCAAATCATAAACTGCCTTGCGAGTTACGTGAAAGATTTCAGCAACTTGCGCCACTGAACAACCAGCTTCCAAATGACCTATCAATCTTCCCCTCTCTTCAATGCTTAGTTTTGGCATATTGGATAAACAGTTATACAGTGGCTCCTCACAAATGAACATTAAGTGATTGGGACAAAACAGCAGACAATGGACACAAAACAGGAAGCAGATGGAACTTTGGAACAAAAAAGCACAATTAATGAACTGAACACATCAGGGAAAACCCGAAGCAATTTAATGATTGATTATGATGCATCAAGCATCGCAACATCTGTTTCTTTTGTTGCCAAATAACATCCAAGAGAGTTTACATTTTAACCGTTTCCTCACAATTCCCGCTTTAGAAATATCTGATTGTGGTATCATCTGACTCGGAATTGGAAAAGCTTTCACATATCAATTTACACATACACATACTTTGAGCACTAATGACACTTCAGGCGCACAAGTAAGTGTAAAGTTACATGAAATGAATGTTTGAAATTTTGCCAAGTCAGATTTTTCACTCTGTTGTAATTACTCGTTTTTGTGAAAATATCGTTTTTTGTTTTTAATTCAAAAAGTAGTTAAAATTTAGCCTAGATTCTGTTCTTTAAATTGATGTATTACTGAACTGATTTTGCATGATTATAAGCAAGCACAGAATATTTGAAATTTGTATAGTTTCTTATGTGCATGAGTGTATAACTGGTGAAATACTATTCATCTCCTTATTATGGACTGTTGCAAAAATCCATTACGTAAGATATCAATGAAATTAACATCACTGTTGCACATGGAAGAGACTACAAAAATGTCCCAATTCATTATTTCACTCATAATTTTTTAATTTGGCTTGGGATTGTTGCATTCCCTAGTTCTAAGAGCCACATAAATTCTTGTCATACAGTTCATAAACCACCACATAAAATTTCAAAACAAAAGGAGTTCAAAACAAAAGGAGTTCACATCTGTAAAATGAGTGACTAGGAATTATAAACACTCCGAACTGACTCACCACATCACTTCATTTGACCATGGCTCTCCATCACACCCATATAATAACATGTGGTGGGCTGTTGATGCATTGGCTAAAGCTTCATATTTATCTGAAAGTGAACATATTCACAAGTTTGACAAAAGGGACATTTGATTTTACATGGAAGTCATCTGAAAGACAAAAAAGCAAAATGGCATGATGATTACACAGAATGAAAACTGAAAAAAGAGGATAAAACACATAGAAAGATTCTGAAAAGTAATGCTGGGTGTGTACAATGCAAACTAACAAAAAATTCATAACCTTTTCTGGGCACCTTTCTAGGGCACCATATTCACACAAAGTAAAGTGGCAGATAAACAGAAAATCATATCTTAATCAGTTCCAAAATTAGTAATTCACAGGAGCCAAAAGGGTGATTTTGGCAGGAACTCATCAAAAATGAAATTGCATTAACCCTCAAAACACATAAGAAGCCATCCCCCACTGGTCGTCATGTGTCTAGGGAGAATCTCCTTGAAAATAGCTCTCAACTTCCAAGGCTAGTTTCTAAAACTAGTCTTAAACACCCCAACTTTGATGATGTGTAACTTCACTGTGAAATATTGCATCAACTGCATCTGTGTATCAAATGTAATGTCTTTAAAGGAGCTTTAAAATGATGTCTGAAACTTCCTATGCCCAAATCTTATTTAATTATCAACTTGACCAGATGGGTCCACATATTCGCCATGTACACACTATTTGCACAAAATGGTATAAAGCCTGAGAAAGTGATACTAAGCGCACAAAACTACACAAATCTGGTTAAACTTACAGATATAAATTTCAGCGTCATCCACTGGATATGCAGTACAAATATATGCATCCGTCTGAAATAAGAAAAAAATAATGGTATAAATGTTACTAAGTTATAGCCATGTGTGTCTTGAAAAATGATTGATTTCATGTATATTCTTCACCACCTGAGCAAAGCATGAGCTTTATTGAATGACCTGAGTATAAATCAAAATAAATTAATTTATAAAAGATTTTACGTCTGACTGTTCATTACATTTTTCATTCCTTGGCATCCTTTCTCAGTTCCCTGTCCAATGTCACCTTCGAGTTTATGATTCTATGGTAAATGCTTAACCTATGTGAATGTCATCACCTAATAACTACATATAATATATGTACAAAACATGACCAGACATTCCTCAGTTTGAGATTAAAGTTAATGAGCTGTGCGACCATTCAAAGTGCTGATGCAATAGAATATACCAGGGGTGGCCAAACCGCTGCTTGCGAGTCACATGTGGTGCTTTGACCTTCGATATGCCACTCATGGAAATATGTTGGCTGAGTTTTTATTTCATCATAGTCAGTATAAAAGGTAAATGAGACAAAATTTCAAACTTTCTAATTATTTACTAGATATGAACAAGTTTCAAACATAAGTTTAAGGTTCATGGTTAGTAAAAATATTTAAGAATTTAAATTGCAATATTAATACTAGATGTCAGTGAGGGATTGTTCTATAGTGCTGTGGGAAGGAATGGTAGGAGGCTGAGGGATTTTAAAGAAATTTCAAGTCAGCAAAGAGCTACCTCACTTACCTTTCCTTAGATATTCCCATCATTGATTATCTTATTTCATACGTTCAACAGAGAAAAATCATCAGTCATGATTTTGAAAACATTTGATATATATGTGTACTTTGTGATTACTGAAACTAATATAAATTAACAGTTTAAAAAACTGAATACATGAGTGAATATTGTTGCATACATGTATTTTTTAAATATTTATACAAAACATTTGTTTGTAACAAAATATGTATGTAACGATAAAAAAGTGTGTATAAATTTTGTTAATATCTTGTAGCTCTCGAACATCTGAAGTTTATCATATGTGGCTCTTACATTAAGCAAGTTTGACCACCCCTGCTATAAACAGTACATGGAAAATAGAAAGTTCTCATTGTGTGCTAGTCAAGTTTTCTGAATTAATTTTTTCCTATTCATATTTGCAACAAATTTGAGAGATTGACTGATGTATTTTATTTCTGCAGCTAAGTAACGTCATTAGAGGAATTAAAATTATGGCTAATGGAAAAACATTCCACATGGTGGAATTAATCTGTTGCTAATGGACAAAACTGATTGGAACTGTACTATATCTATGCAATAAAAAGGTACATTTAGAACTAAATGCCCTAGTCTCCAATGACTGCTCACACTGGCCTGAAAATTTCCAGAAACATTCTAAAGATGGCCTGTTTTGTTTGGCAGTTTCTACATGTTGTAATAAAAGGGTTTTCTTCTTCTTTTTTTTTGGAAATGCTAAAGAGTTTGACTAGCACATTATCTAATTTTTTATGAGCCCATGCACATTAGTTTCAATGCTTCCGCAACCTTTGCTAACAAAGTGCATAATGCATTAGCACTGGGGATGTGTAATAAAAGTCTCTGTTTTGCGAAAGCTAAACTTTGCATTATTGAAGACAACTTAGAACGTCGCTCCGTAACGGTGTTTAAATCTGACACATGAAATCATCCATTTTTGCCGCCAAGGACAGGTTAAAAAAAAAAAATATGCATAGCACACCAGAGTTTGTGGATCTGGAACAAAATTTCATTTGTCAAGCTCCAGGTCTCATGTCATATCAGACGTTTGTGAATTCCCTGAAAAAGTTGTTCCGACATCACCCCTCACAAATAAAATATGTAAATGTTGTTGCAGAAAATGAGTGTCACAATGCATGTTTGAAAAATTCCAACAGCTTTACCAAGCTACTTTTGGAAAATATGGGCAGATCTGGCTTCATAGAATAGGAAAAAAAAAAGAGCAGATGGGTGATAACAAGAGCTTCTGAATAGGTCTACTTTCAAATAATATACAAATCAATTTGCAATTCTGCACTTGAACATTTATCTGGGCTAAGATTTGGATCAATACAAGATTATCATATTACCCGCACAACTTTTCATATATCTGTCCGCCAGCTGCATGACTAAGGGTGGTTAAAGGACTAAAATTTCAGACAAATCGATCTGTTTTACTGACTGCATACAAACATAACAGTCATGCAATGGCAATCTATAAACAAAAATATATCAAAGCCTATTCATTCATGGACACAGCAGTGACAAATGTAAATTCATTCATGTTATGACTGCAGTTCTTTACCACATGTAAAATTACTGAAACAACACTCACTGTTTCTGGTTTTGCTCCTCTCATCAGAACATCAGTTACACTATGGTCAGGAGATAGTGCAGAATTTCCATGTGTTTCCTGGATTGAATTTTCAATCACTCCAGCAGGGTGCTGTCCAACATGTGCTTCTTCATCTAGCAATGGATTTGGGGGAAGGCGGATGCTAGCATCTGCGGGAAGGTGATCACCTGTAAGCTCTGGTTTCCTGTTATCAAGACATCGTCCAGCTGGATTTTTGACAGAACTATCCATGTAGAACATGATGTAGAAGTTGCACATCTCATCCTGACTTCTGGACCTGGTGGAAATGTTGCAAAAAACTGTTCAAAATAATTCTGAAGCCTTCAGTTACCATAGCTACAGTTACAATAACAATGAACAAAGTCACATGTTTGTGTATAAATATAATCACTAACACATAAATCAAACATGGTTTTCGATCTTGCATTATGTCTGAAGAACAACGCCATGTCAGAAACTTACAAACAAATGTTTAGAGAAGTGATCAATAAATACCCTGATCACAAACCTTTGTACAGACAGCTCCAACGACCATGATTCAGTGGGAGCCACCTCATTTCAAATTCAGATGGCAAAACTGAATGCCTCAGCCTCAACCCCAGAGCTTCTGTCTTCACCGATAAAATTCATGCATTTAACTTGGCCTTAAATCTTATATCTAATTCCCAACGAGGACACTTTATTGTCTTCTCTGATTCACTGTCATGCCTCCAGGCTTTAAAAAAGCCAAACATGAACCCTGGCCAGATTGGCATCGAGAGAAATGTTACAGCAGACACCCTGGCCAAAGAAACATTGGAGCACCCATGAAAACACCTAAAAAATACCACGCACAGATTTTAAACCCAATATTAATAAATTCATTAAATCGAGATAGTAGAAAAGATGGGATGAAACAACAAATAAACCTCCACTTTATCTAAGATCAACTTGGACAGTGGGCCCACACCTCTGAACAAAATCAGAGAGATGAATTTGTCCTTAGTGGACTCAGTTTGGGTCTTGCCCACCTCATACACCGTTTTTTACTCAGGGGGAAAATCCTCCCGAATATGTGGCATGCAACTGCCAACTATCAATAAAACATACTTCAATTGAATGTACAGAATTCATGCACATCCGAGAAAGGCACTATGCCTGCAGATCCATGAAATAATTATTTCCTGACATAGACCCTGAGCACGTCTTGTCCTTTCTGAAAGAGGTGAAAATCTACACCTTGATTAAAAATTTGTTAACTTATTTACAAAACCCTCTTCAGATCCATACAGAATAACTTTTGACAATTTTACCAAAGTAATAATGTGGAATTGGGCTGGACATGTGGGAAGGATGAATGACAATAAATGGACAAAACGCTGCACTGAATGGCAACCATGGACAGGAAAAAGAATAGGATGACCAGGAAGAAGATAGCAAGATGACATTAGAAAGAGAGAGAGAACAATATGGATGAGAAAAACATCATACAGAAAGGAAGGGAAGTCATTGACGGAGGGCTACATCCTGCAGTGGATGGACAATGTCTAGGTGAAGTGAAAGGTGAAAATAAAATTTACATGGCACTATTTAATTCTATTTGTAAAATTTAATTTGATGGAGCTTTGAATATGAAACATAAATAAAGTATCCAGACAGACCGTGAAGGGGGCAAAATAGCCCATTACCGTACCAGCACGCTGTAAAACCCAAACTCAAACTGAATACAAAACATAAACAAAGTACCCAAATAGACCACCAACGGTGCAAAGTGGCCTTTATCATGGCAGTGCACTATAAAACCCAAACTCAAAAACAAGCATTTCACCATTACATATTTAACAATAACATTTACATATATTGTACAGGCAAATAAGTGGGATTGCCTACAGCAGATATTTGCATTACCTTTTTAATACTACACATTTACAAAACTCTTTTGAGAATTTTATCAGTATAATAAAATGAATACAAAACTATTTAGTCCTGTCTGTGAAATCAACAAGCTCTCAATATCAAACATGAATAGAGTAACATATACACCATGAAGGGTGCAAAGTGGCCATTATCATGCCGACACACTGTAAAACCCAAAACTCAAATTCAAAACAGTCATTCATGTAAAAACTATCAGGATTAGGAAAAGCAAATGCAAGTACATTGCTATTTTCTACAAAATGCTTGCTACATTCCCTGCACACCAAAAAATTTATGCAGTTCTTGTGGTTTAGTTACTGTCTTTGACATGTCTTTGGCACAGATACTTTTCCATTTGCCAACCTGCTTTGTTGCAGTTGGCTGGCCCATTACAGACTGAAACAACAACAATATGTGTCTCTCATAAAGTTTCTAACAACTAACAAAAATGAAACTTCTTGATAGGATTGCTCTAATTACACTGTTGGGAATTATTTTGGAATTGTTCATTACTGGTGCTACTGCTCACTGCATTCTACATTCAGTACACTCTATGAAACTTGAGATTCAAATCCTGTTATCTGCACCAATGCCAAAAACTGCATACACATATAGTGGGATAGACAGACATGTAGAAAGCAATGTGCAGATCATCAGTTGTTTAGGATAAATGCCTCAGTCATGCAGTTTAAAATCATAAATAATTGCCTGTGTCACTTTTCTGGAACGTTTGGTTTTCAAGAAAAATCATTCTGTGTCCTTAATAGATGATGTAATTTAGTTGTACACATCATAACCGACAATCAAAACTGCTTGGCATGTGAATGTAGAGTTTTTTTTATAGTTTTCTCAAAGTCATTCACTACGCCACGTTTGGGCTTAGGCATTTATGTTATGGAACTGACCATATGTGATGCTTACTACCGAGCTCACTTTGCATACATTTTAGAGAAGAATTTCAGTGGAAGGAAAGAAAACTGAGGAATGTTGCCCTTCTGATCATCAAAACTGTTTCTCAATTTCTCAAATATTTTACTCTCAGACATAAAATAACCACGTAAAATAAACAACAAAGAAAAAAATCTACTTCATCATCTACATAAGCCATTTACAATCAATTTACTGACATTACAAGTGTAGAAGCATCTTACCCAACACTGACTGGATATTCCATGGCTGTAGAATTGTAAGTACATCTGGCCACCTGAAACCGATCACATTCAGCTCTCATGCATAAATGTTCCAGTAAGACACTGTAATTTCATGAAACCCTCTTTTTGACCAGGGATTTTAAGTAATCCAAAATTTTTCAAGGATTTCATGAATTAACTACATATAATGACCAGTGATTTCATGAAATCCCTAAATTACTTGTGATACTAATTACCATATTACAATGGACCTATATGGTAAACATCACCTAAAACTTCATGACTAAATGGCCAAAAAATTATGAAACTTTGCATAATGCCTCAATTTTTTATGATAAATAATGTGGACACGTCCACTTTGGACAAAAGTCAGCTATTACCATTATTTATTTACAATTTCTGGGCCCGTGAAAAAAGAAACTCCATTTCCCTGAGTTGAATCAAAAAGTGTGATTAGAAATTTTGTTCTTCACCTCTCTTTACACACTGCTAATTGAATGTCAACTTTAAATATTGTATCTATGTCTTCTCTGGGTCAGTAGGCCAATAGTAATAATAATGATAATAGTAATATTAGTTTTTTTTGCCTTTATTCCACCTGAATCATATCTAATACCTTAATCAGAATAAAAACGGTTTTGCACTGCAACAGTGTTGTCTACTTATTACAACAGTTGACACTGGTGGAATCTGGAGTTGTGTTGCACTTTAACTTTGTCTTGAAGCACTTGAAGTGATGTTTTGCGGTGCTTTGTGCCACAGCAGTTGTATTTATGAAGCCTTTACGACCAAAGGAAGACTCATTTGACACAGCTGCTTGAAGAAAGACAAGACTTATCCACACAGACATCTTCCATACCTAGGTGATGCTGAGGGGATGAGTCAAACTGATTTTTTTTAGTCATGTCTTTCACTGCATTGTACATCATTGTCTCATCAGGTCGTCAGGTCAGAAAAATCTGCTACTGGTAACATGTAATCCAGTACAACCTGTTTCATGAACTGGTACGCTAGCATGGTAACATTGGGCGTGCATCTGTCGGTGCAAACGGCCAGGGCGGAGGAGGTTTCATCTAACCCAACGGCCACATGCTAGGGCACAATGTGACCCTCAGTACTTGAGCCCTTCATATTGGCCCCCGGTAGCGGTGTGGTCATAGGCTTGTTTGCCTAAATCACAGACGAAGAATTGAGCAAACTTCCCGGACCCAGCTTCGAAGCTGGCGGCAGCAGGCCAGTGGTTGATTGATAGGGCAGATGGCAATATACCGTCACTCTGGCCTGGATATCGTGACACAGAGCATCCACCAGTATTGGTGTTCTTTGGTTTGGGTCTTTCACCCTAGTCAGTTGGGACTGCGAGGCTGTGGAGTAGCCTACAGGCAGCCGGTCAGGCAATATGACTGTCCCTCTGGCATCCTCCTGCACCTGGATACATTTCCAGTCGTCTTGACCCTGTCTTGCCACTTGGATAAGTTGTGTCCAGGCGAGAGAGTGAGTCTGATGTTTGCGCAGCTCTTTCTCACTATAAACAAATTCTTTGCGCCAGTCTTAACACTCACCTCGTCTTCTTTCATCTTTGTCTCGTCTTCTTTCCTCTCAAAATTCCAACGGCGATGGGCGAGTGCGGTGGCAGCAGGTTTGGATAGACTGGAAGCTGTTAGCACAGACCTACACGTTGGTGGCTGTGGGCTATGGTCGCTTCATCGTCGATTGAAGTGGAGGCGTGGGGAGGCAGCACCCACAGTAGCTGAGCAGCCTTATTTAAGGATAGCACTGCTCACCTCAACTGAGGAAGGGGCTAGAAAAGGTGCCCTAAAGAAAGCCCACTTCACATCACCCTGACTGGTATACCGCGACCAGTGGGGATCCCTTTTTGCGGTCGAAACAAAAAGAAATTCAGCTTACTCAGGCTAGGAGCCTGGAATATACGCACACTACAGGACAACTCAAACAACCCGGAAAGACGCACTGCACTTATTGCCATTGAGCTCAGCAGGTACAACCTGGACATAGTGGCACTCAGTGAGACCAGACTCCCTGATAGTGGCCAACTCAAAGAGCTCAGTGGTGGATACACCTTCTTCTGGAAAGGCAAGGGTGCAGTCGAACCGAGACAGCATGGTGTTGGGTTTGCAATTAAAAATGACCTTGTCAGAAACTTGCAGTCCATGCCAATTGAAATAAATGACAGGCTAATGACACTCAGGATCCCAGTTGGGAAAAGCCAGTCAGCCACCCTCATTAGCGCATATGCGCCCACCATGACAAACCCAGATGAAGCCAAAGACAAGTTCTATTCTGATCTAGAATCTGTCATATGCTCTGTCCCGGCAGCTGATAAGCTGATTCTCTTGGGGGACTTCAATGCTAGGATTGGCTCCGAAATCTCAGCGTGGCCAAATGTTTTGGGCCCTCATGGAGTTGGTTCATGCAATAACAATGGGTTGCGCTTACTTACTTTGTGCGCTGAATTTGGCCTGTTCATTACCAACACAAATTTTAGTCTCCCCGTGAGAAACAGAACATCATGGATGCATCCCCGCTCAAAGCATTGGCATCTCATAGACTATGTCATTGTGAGGAAGACTGACAGAAAGGATGTCCTTGTAACAAAGGCGATGTGTGGTGCCGAGTGTGGAACTGACCACAGACTCATTGTTTGCAAGCTCAGACTAACATTGAGGCGCAATAGACGCCCTCAAGGGAAAGCGCCACCTAAACGCCTAAATGTTTCAAAACTCTGCTCAGCTGAGAAACAGAGCGAGCTCTCATCAGAACTCTCCTCAAAATTGGATTGCGTGACTTTTGACCCTGAGAACATTGAACAGAGCTGGACTGACCTAAATACGACTGTACACTCTTGCGCCAGCAGCACAGTTGGTTTTCCTGTCCGCAAGCACCAGGACTGGTTCAATGATAATGATAATGAAATCAAAGTGCTCATCAAAGAAAAAAATAGTCTCATCCAAGCTCACTGCAGTGACCCCTCTTCCACAGCAAAAGCTGATGCACTGCGTGCATGTAAGGGTGTACTCCAGAAGAAGCTGACGAAAATGAAAAATGACTGGCTTGAAGAGCGAGTAAGAGAAACTCAGAAATATGCCGACACAAACAACACTAGAAAGTTCTTTGAGAGCCTCCGAGCTGTGTTTGGACCATCCCGCTCTGGCACTACGCCACTTCTTGCGTCGGATGGTTCAACACGCATTGTTGAATTGAATGCCATAATTCAGCGTTGGGCAGAACATTTCGGAGGTGTGCTAAATCGGCCATCAAATATAAATACTGAGTCCAATGACCACCTCCCTCAGACTCCTATTAATGCAGCTCTTGCCAAGCCATTCACAGCAAATGAGACCCGAACTGCCACAAATCAGATGTCCTTTAACAAATCACCAGGCGTGGATTCAATTCCTGCTGAGGTGTATGCCTTCGGTGGAGAAAATCTTATTGAAAGGTTGACCGAGTTGTTCAATCATATGTTGAAAGCAGGGAAGCTGCCACAGGACTTCAAAGATGCTTCAATCATCCATCTGTACAAAAACAAAGGGGACAGCCAAGTCTGTGACAACCATCGGGGAATCTCTCTACTTTCAATTGCTGGCAAAATATTGGCAAGAATGCTTCTGAATTGCCTTCTTGATCACCTCTCGTCAAATGACTTGCTTCCCGAGAGCCAATGTGGCTTTCGTAAAGAGAGGGGAACGGCGGATATGATTTTTGCTGCCAGACAGATTCAGGAAAAATGCATGGAACAAAATAAAGCGCTGTATATCACATTTGTTGACCTCACAAAAGCATTTGACACAGTGTGTCGTGAAGGCCTCTGGAAAATCTTGGCGAAGTTTGGGTGTCCACCCGAATTCATCACAATAGTGCGCCAGTTTCATGATGGCATGCAAGCTGCAGTCAAAAGCAACGGCAGTGTTTCAGAGCCCTTTGCTGTCACAAATGGGGTAAAACAGGGTTGTGTCTTAGCCCCAACTCTGTTCAGCATCATGTTCTCTGCAATGCTACAAGAAGCCTTTAGCTCTCCTCCTCAAGGGGTAAGCATCAAGTACCGAACTGATGGCAGTCTATTCAACCTCAGGAGACTTCAGGCAAAAACCAAAACCAAAAGTACTCAAGTCTGTGACCTACTATTTGCTGATGATTGTGCACTTCTGGCACACGATGAGGATAGCATGCAAAACTGTGTTGATAAGTTCTCTAGTGCCTGTGACAACTTTGGCCTCACAATAAGCACAAAGAAGACGGAAGTGCTCCATCAGCCTACTCCAGACGACAAGTATTCTGTGACCCCAAATATCAAAGTCCATGACAGTCTTCTGAAGGTGTCGGAGAACTTCACCTATCTTGGCAGTACACTGTCTTCCGCGGCTCGTGTTGATACTGAAATTCTCTCAAGAATCAGCAAAGCCAGCTCTGCATTTGGCAGGCTTCGAAAGAGAGTATGGGATGTTGCCGGCATTCGCACTGACACTAAGCTGAAAGTGTACAATGCTGTGGTCCTTCCCACCCTACTCTATGGGGCTGAAACCTGGACAGTGTACCAATCGCATGCCAGAAAGCTAAATCACTTTCATCTGGCCTGCCTTAGAAAGATCCTAAGGATCAAATGGCAGGATAAAATTCCAGACACTGAGGTCCTCAATCGTGCCAAGGAATTGAGCATCTTCTGCCACCTGAAAAAAATTCAGCTACGTTGGGCAGGACATGTTGTCAGAATGCCCGACTCCAGACTCCCTAAGCAAATCTTCTTCTCTGAGCTCTCCAATGGAACGAGGAATGTTGGGGCCCCAAAGAGACATTACAAAGACACTCTCAAGCAATCACTGAAGGCCTTTGCCATTGATGTGAGTGAGTGGGAAAAGCTCTCGCTTGATCGTGCAAATTGGAGGGCGGCCCTTACCAGAGGCAGCAAAGCATGGGAAGCTGACAGAGTCCAGCAGGCTATCAAAAAAAGAGAACGGCGCAAGAAAAGGCCCAGTGGTACTGAACCAACGGAGCACTCTTGTCATTTATGCGGAAGGGTCTGCAGGGCAAAAATAGGACTTATCAGTCACATGAGAAGCCATAAGTCATGAAATAACAGTCTTTCTGTTCTGTCCTCTGTGTCCTTTAGTTCTCTTTATTGTCCATGTGTTGAAATTCTCAACAATTTCTGTTCTTTATTCCTCTGGTGTTGTTAAGGTCATCATCATACCTGATGGACGAACTATTATTATTACATCATTGTCAGTCTTGTTAACCACAAATCCTAGAATATCTCATGCATCATCTCCGCCACTGTCTACAATAGGAATAGGAACTGCAACAACTATGACTCCTGCTTCAAGATCAAACAATGCTTTGTTACCATCCTCTCAGCTTGTTCTGTTTGGCAACAGTGGGCACCATTACTACTTTTCGTGTCATATGATGACAACATGATTCAAATAATACATACACGCTTGACATATTAATTCATTTTGGAATGATGAAGATGTAAGAACAATTCCAGCTTCACTGCCAAACATGGCTGAATAGGGTGAACACCTAATTCCGGAATGATGAGAAAAATTCTTTTGAACTTGAAACAAATTTGATTTCTATAGTCTAGTCTTTTGTCAGACCACCAGGCAACCAACATTTTCTTTTTAGTCACCATTGCCAAGCCTTGACTCTGCGGGTGACGAGGTTTGTCATGGACCAGTTTCATTTCTGGCCATAGCTTCTTCAGTTTGGTGATGACATTTGCCGTCAACTCTGACTGACTGATAGACTGCAGAACTGAAGGTGCACTAAACAGCAGAAATACATCCATCAGCTGGTAAGCAACCTCAGCTGCATGCTTAGGAGTAAGAGGTCTTAATACACACAAGGTATCAGGTGGTCTTGATAAATCGTTATCCTTATATAGTTCACAGGGTCAGTGTCTGCACGTTAATGAGGTCAACCTGACCTCTGGAAGCAAAGTCTGTGATTAGGATTGGTTGCACTAAATACCCTTCATCATTGTTCACACAGAGAGACCTGGAATGTTTTGACCAGTTTTCCTGTAATGTGACCATACTATTCTTGAAGTTCTTCAAGTATGCTGTCACACCCACAATGGCCAGTGGAAAGATGAGATGTGGAAAGATGAGCTCGCTTGATGGTGACACAAACATCCTCAGCCGTCACACAGTAGAGTATTTGGGGGTGCACCATAAAGCAATGTAAATCACAATGCACGACCTGAATCCAACTAGCTATTTTGTAAACAGCCCCACTTACAACAGCCATAACGGAGAGACTTCAGAATTTCCCCAACGTCACCAAATACGTTAAAAATACAAATGGAATTATATTATGGCATGACCACCGACTGATGATTTGATTACTTGGGATGTAGACCTGATTAGCTTTCACAAAGAGTCTCTCTCACTTGAAACTTGATGAAATCACAGATCGTTAAATTTATTGAATCCCCAAAGATTTTAAAGACCACATGATATCCCTGGCCAAAATGAGGTTCTCATGAAATTACTGGAATGTTCAAGAATTTCACGAAATCCATTACCGTCACACACATATATATATATAGCCCTATCATGTTAAGCCAGCATGTAAAATTCTGTGCAAATTAGTGATCTCGCAAATGCATTACAGTGCTTCTAAATTTTCCAACATTCTGTTGCATGTAATCTTAATATTTTGCTAAAAGGTGCTTCTACTACAATTCTGAAACATTCCTACTGTAGGATTAAAATTCTGACATATTGAGCCATTTTGTTCTTCTTAACCAACAAAATGAATTTCCTGCGACCAATGACCTTTAAGCCATTGAAAGATCTTCATCAATCACATTATGTAAATCATATACACATCTAAAAAGAATTATAAAACTTGAAAAATATGTTTAATCTACTACAATACAAAGACAAATGCAAACTGGTGTCAGGCATAGAAGTTTCATTTCTGCACTTAAAATTTTCAGTGCAGTTTCTCTTCACTTTCAGACTGAAGATGATTCTTTGGAAGTTTGGCAGCCCCACACAGTCTAGGAAATTTCAGAAAAACAATTCCTCTAGTAAATTTGCTTTCCAATGATCCACGATTTAAAAATAATAAAAGCACTTGTGTGCATGGGAGACTGTATTTGAAATGCATTTACTTTGGTGCGATTTCTCTACAAGAAAGAAAAAGCCAAGTGTAAAGAAAATATGAGCAGATGTACGTTAATAGAATCTGTCTGAGAGAGAGACAAAAGAGCAGGAGAAGAGAAACTGAGAGATTGGAACAGGAAAAGGGATAGGGAGAGAAAGAGCAGCGAGACAGATAAGGGGCAGAAGCAGTTTAATCCCAGGCAATGCTGGGTACCTCAATCAGTTAAGAAAAACAACACAACACAGTGACAAGTCCTGAACATTCTGTCATAAGAGAAACTGGATAAGTGCTTACTAGTGAGTCTCCAGGCTTCACTTCTATCTGGTCTTGGACAGGATAAAAGGCCTGCCAATGAAAAGCATTGTGAAACAATTTTTACAATGTACTGATATCTTAGGGTTCTCTATTACTGACAGCATGGTGTATGTGGTTAAATTGATTAAGAAAATTTTTTTTTCCGTAAACACTGTATGCACTTTGTAATCCTTAACTGAACCTTGGGGTTCCATCCAAATGTCAGATCAAGCTCTTAATTTCAGTTTATTAAATTTCACCATAACAAGGAATTTAATTATGTGACATGAGAAAGTGGCAATTTATCAAGATTATAATGATCATGTTCGCAAAAGAATAAATGTATTACAAGTAGCATGGAACATAATACAGTGGAACCTGCTTAAAATTCAGGGGACCTACAATTGCTTTTTGTATTAAAAGTATTTGGATAAAGAGTAATTGGTTTGAAATCACAATTTTCAGTCCCATAAAGGGAATCCAAACAAGATACCATGATAACTGTACATTATTACTTCCCTTATGTACTGTATGCAACAGTGGAACTCCACCTCTTTCCCCCTTTGTCTGTATGCCTGTGTGTCTGTGCATTTATTGTTTATGTGGTTTTATGGGTGATGGTGGGGTGTTTTTGTTAGTGTATATTTTTTTGTTGTTGTTGTTGTTGTTAAAAACAATCCTGTTTCGTTTCTTAAATCACTCAATCCATGAGATGCTGAGCTGACAGTCAAATGATATTGAGATGCAAATTCCTGTGCTGTTTAAACCCAAACTCAATCCTGTGCTTTTTCAAGAAATATTGGATCCAAGATTGGGGTACCCATCCATAGTAATTGATTAAACCAGGACAGTAAGGCCTTATCAAGTTGATCACTGGAGCTTTTTCGCAAACGCTGACGTCTAGGCCGAAATTCGCACTCCGTATAAACCGCTTCATACTTTGCCTTATTGGCCACTATGCTGCTCAGTGCTGAGTTAGGAATGTTAAATTCTTTGTAAGTGTCAGCTTTAGATCTAGATATCCTGTCCACTTCTTTCAGCACCTTCATTTTGAATTCAAATATCAGTGATGAATGCTTTTGTTTGGACATTTTGTCTGACAACAAAAGATGAGCAGCAACATAAAAATGTGAAGTTTAAAAAGTACTGGCACGCTTTGG
Organism: Onchidella celtica; assembly: GCA_963931925.1. Taxonomy (NCBI): domain Eukaryota; kingdom Metazoa; phylum Mollusca; class Gastropoda; order Systellommatophora; family Onchidiidae; genus Onchidella; species Onchidella celtica. Next base: position 68,204,288 of record OZ007567.1, on the reverse strand, counting down.
AAACTACCACGTATGACAGAAGGGAGAAATGCTGATTAAGCGTTTATTAATGGTAGTCTAAGAGAACCATCAAAACAGTGGGTGGTAACTGACCAGGTGCATGTTAACTGCTTGACAAGGACTGTCAATGAATGTATTGTAGTTGATGTATGACCACTTTGGACTGCCCACGGAAAGGTGTAATGACGAGAGAGTGACGGGTGGCAAGTTGTTCACCGATCACTTGTCTTTGATCGTTGCGGGGTGCTGTATTATATCACCTCCTCCCTCACAACCTCATTAAGTAGGCCCGCATTGCCAGCATGAAATGAAGAAGGTCAGAATGTTCTATTTCACATCAAAGGCAATAAAATTTTAAGTTTTTGTTGTTGTTTTTTTTTTGCACCCTCTCTCGACAGAGAACTGAAAGAGTATCTTTCGGTTAAAAGGTATTCATATGATTTTCTTTGCATATAAAGAGGCCTAAATGCACAAGAAATGAAGAAGGACTATGCCAGAACCAAGGAACTCTATAGAATAAAAAGGATTTTCTTATTATCCACTTTCGTTTTAACCCTTTCGTGTTTCTATTCTGGCTACTTGTGAACTACTCTAATGGCCTACTTCCTGGCTACGCGGCCGTCCTGATTTGTTTACATTTTTCAGCCCTATTGCAGGCGCTGCTGCATACCTTCCCTAAAAGGGAAATTGTAGCCACGTGTCGCATCTATGATAATGAATTTTTACATACTTATTGAGAAATGAAAGAACTTAAAGATGAACCTATTTACACTGGGAATGCCAAAATCTGCTTGTTGGTTTTGTGAACGTGAAATGCTGAATGGGGATGTGTGACATCACCACTGCGATGTTTTACACTCTATCGCACCCCATCCCATTTGTTATCCAAGCCCACAACACGACCAATACAAAGGCACCACGCTAGTACATGTGTGCACTATGTACTATAAGCGTGTGCTGACCAATACCTGATGTAGGCTTTGAGGGAAGAACAGGCTTGTTGGATGACCAGGTGTAATACAATACATTACTTGTAGGCCTAACTCACCCTTTATGGTTCAAACTGGGTCACTAGTCATCTGAAGATCACCTGGTGATGTCATTTATTATTTATAGCTGTTCATGCACCGTTCTTCCTTTCAAAATGGTATACAAAACTGGGAGATATAACTGAGTTGAACACATAACGGGCGTCACAGACACAGCCGGATTTGGCCGGGTTGAACAAATCGCGGGCCATATTTTAAGGCCAGGTTCGGCAGGGTTAAACATGAAAGGGTTAAGCAGGTTCCGCTGTATTACAGTTATTCTAACAGAATTCCTTTATATATTGCACTTCCTGTCAGCACTGACATTGAAGAAATTTTAAAAATGATTTTGTATCTTCCCATTTCATTAGAATTAAGTAAACCTTTTCAATAAGCTCCCATTCACAAAAACAATGGCAGGAATGAAAACGTTGCAATAATTATTCAGATTTTGTGCTGTCCATGTCATCCATATTTTCCCATTTGGGTGAAAGTTACCTGAGGCCACTGTGGATTTCCTTTGCCAATTTCATGGTATGAACCATTGTACTTGTAACCTGTGATCACTATGCCTGCCAATAAATTTAAAGTGCACATTAACTTCATATAGTATGATGCAATGGACTAAAACAAATAGCAAAACTTCATTTTTCCTACGATAAAATTCCTTGACAAACATCAAATTCCTGATTTTCTCCATTCAGTATTATTGATAGATATAGATTATGAAATATCACATTATTCTGTCAAAGCTGAAGTCCTGATTCTGAAGGCAAAGCCAAATTTCACATTTTCACCATGTATATATAAAAAGTTCGTTTGACCTAAAAATTCTCCTTAAATACAGCTAATGCACCTAAAGAAAGCCCCATTCATTTCAAAACACACAACATTCTGCAAATGATTATGATGTAAAAAGCTCTGAAAGAGTTATCTCAGGCACACAAGGCCAAAATGAGAAATGCAAAACAGCCAAATCATGTATGTTTGTTTATCCATCCATTTAAGAGTAAAGCTGTGTTTTCATGTGTATGGAAATGAAAATGGCATCAAAAACGTCAAAAATCCATCATGTAGCAAAAAAGAAATTATAATTCTATGCGCAAATGAGCGGCAACAGAGATGGTGTGCAGAAACATTAAGGTTTTTTTATTACACTTGGTAGCAATTTTTTACTGCTGCCGCTTATCTGTCAGCCAGAACTTGCACCATTCTAGCCTTTCCTTTTGTGTGCTTTTGCAGTCTGGGGTGTCAGGAGATGAAGCAGTCTGAAGAAAATTATGCTAAACCATCCAAAATTTCAAAAGCACTGGTTGACAGCTAGGCAGAGGGGAGAAAACTCTATATAAGGTCAGAAGACTGAATTAAGCAAAACCCTGTAGAAGAGCACCATCCATGCAATGAATCACAGAAACATGATTGATGAATGTGTTTTCTATCACCGACTTTGTTTGACTTTGTAAGCTTAACATAACTGAGTGAAGAGAGAAGATTTCATCTCCAAGGACCACTAGATGTTTATTTCTGCACATCAATGACTTTACCATTTCTATACACATGAAAACATAGCTTAAAAGCATTTGACTTGAACTGCCTTTAAACGGGTTCCAGTCAATTGTTTACAGCCATTTCCAACCCTATATACAGCAGCACCAATAGTATGAAAACACTGGACACTATGACACTAAATCAAAAAGCTAAAACTCATAGGTTTCTGACTTGTTAATGACAGAAGAATTTTAACCCTCATGCTGCAAGAGGCGTCAAAATATGGCATCGACTTTCCAGGCATTCACTCTGCACGGAGGTATCAATACGGTAAGGTCATGCTGACCGCACTGCGCGCAAGCTGTATTTTCACGCATCAGGTCACTGTCTTCTTTGAGATGTAACTACCATCTTATTGCTCTTCTGAATCAAAGGCATTGTGACAAGGACATGTTAGCCAGTGAACCACTGGTCGTACTCACAAAGACTAAGCTTTCAAAGGCTCTTCCCACACTATCAAAAGATGTAACATCGACATACCAACTGTTGCTCAACAAATTGGCAATATTATCTCATTTTCTCACAAGCTGACCACCATCTAGAGTTGTCTGTATCTAAGAACCAATCAGAAACAAGGTCTGAAACAACCTTTGCCCCAAATGCCCACATTGGTTCATTAGTATATGTCAATTAGGATGAAACCATTTATTTAGGGGCTTGGGGGGACGTGGCTAGTTATCATGCTTCATTCTCACAAAAATTACAGCTGTCAGTTCCATAGCATAAGTCAGATCATTGGTTAGAGACTTACAGGCAAAGGTTTTGCTGGTTAATTCATTATCAAGCGTGATAAGGCATAGCAGTGAATATTTTCGTACCAATCCAATATAAACCAAACCACGTGGACAGCGGCAGTGTGGTCATCGCACATCAGCAAGGGTCAGTGCGACCCAGATAAGATTCCCCATGAGTAAGGTCCCTAACCGGACAGTGAGCTTTAAGGCGTAGCGCGGAGGGTGTGGGTTAAAATGATGTCAAAACTCAAATTTAACTTGATCACCAATTTGATCAGACAGATCATTATCATTATGTCCATGCATCTTACCCAAACTGTGAGCATGAGTCCTGTAAGCAAAAGGGAATATGCTTTTCTCCATATGAAAGTCACAGCCGATATCCACTGGGTATGCTATGAAGGGAAAACATAAATTTATGATGTACTTCAATGTTACTCCTCTTAATATATGCATTTTGGTTGAAATATTTCATGTCAACGGCTGGCAATATTACTACATGATTAGGTGTAAAATACAGTTGTAAATAACACAAACATATGCATGCATAAATATTCAAGATAAGACGCCACCATGCTCAAGGTTATATTCTTCAAAAAATGCTATGCCCAACTAATATAACAATTATTTAAAAACAAAGTAAAATTACCTTAACAGAAACAATGTCCATCTCTAATCTCTTTATCATTTATTTTCTGCAATTGAAGCTATGACTCACTGAAGGATTGGATTTAGCACTGTGACAATGATACAGGGGTCAGACTTTGATGTCTCTGTTCCCGACACAATGAACTCACATTAGGAGTATCAAAATGGATAGTTGTTAAGCTAAATACTTACATGACTCCCTTGGGGGAATAGAAAAGACGGTTGCCATCATCAGGAAAATTCCGGCCACATATGGCTGTCTGTAGATTATCACAAATATCCAACATGAATGTTGTGGACCATATGCCAATGACTGAGATAATGGTTATCAAAATGAAAAACCTTTCCACACAAATCGGATAAAACAAATTGTGGACAAATGACTCGACTTTAAAAGTTTCTGGTGATACCTACTGAAACTAAAATGAACGGTGGAACTCCACTTGCACAATCGTTTTGAAACATATAATTTACTGTTTATTGACCTTCGGTAAAGCCCCCTGCAGATTAACTTCGTCTAGAAAGTATGTTATGGATGTAATTACCTGCATGTGGCCTCTTCAAGTCTGTGAGAGATTAGACTACTACAAACTCACAAGTAACCATGTGAAACATGTAATGTCAGTACAAATGTCAAAGAATATTAAAAAATTGCAATTTTAATATCAGTACACCATGTCAAAATCCCACAACAAATTCTGCATGAGGGATTCCTTTACTATATATATATATAAAAGAAAAGTTCAGGACAGCCACAAAACTGAATCATATTTTCCTATTTTGATCTGTGAACCATATGACAAAATTCATGATCTGAGCTTTGTAAAATATGTTCAAATCATGCAACTCAAGCTGTTGGTAGACGGTTGTGCTAGGCGAAAGTCCAAACATATATCTGAATGTCCAGTTAAATGGATCAATCCAGTTATCCAGATACAAGCGGGTGACACACTTGCAACACACTTATAACTCTCTCTTCATTATGGATTAAAATTGACTTCTCATCCAGATAATCCTTCCTACAATTTAGTATTAAAACCAACATACATTCAAGAAACCCCTCCTTTTTGCCTTTGGATACGGTCTTTACTCGCAAAGGCCAAAACCCAACTGTGTGAAGTGGAAAATGACCCATTTCCTGCCATCCCACCATGGCTAGAGGTCTAATATTTAAAACAAACATTATGTTAGATCTCGCGGCATGTCCAAAGTACATCAACGTGCCAGAAACTTACAAACAAATGTTTAGAGAAGTAATCAATAAATACCCTGATCACTGGTGCTGAGTGTGGGTGTGGATTTGGATTTGGATATCCAGTTAAGTGGATCAATCCAGTTATCTGGAGTTTAGAAAACAGGCTGTTGACCAGCACTTTTAAAATTTCATGCAATTATGAGCTGTGTGAGTGGCAGTAGGTCTTGTTAATAATCTGGGGCGTTTTTTATCATATAAATATCCCAAGTCTTCTAGACTGACTTAAAATGACAGTGTCGTCCCAATGTTATGACTGATCCATAATCACAGTTCTTTCAGAAAAAGCAAAGTTAATCACATTTCCCCAAATTACTTACTTCTCTTTTGTTGTAAAAATCCTTATGCCAGACATGTCACCTGCTTCACCTGATGTATCAAAAAGAAAAACAACAAACTTCATCATAAATTTTTGATGACCCACATAAATATAACACACAAAAAATGCATGATTTGATAATCAAATGTACTCTGTAAAAGGACAGTCTCCTAGAAATATCAGATGTTTTTAAGTACACTGTATTTGCCAAAAAAAAACAAAAAAACAAACTATGACACAGCAGCAATCAGTTTCACTTCCAAATATGAAGACCCACGAAATCAATAATCTATTACAACGTCTTCATACACCGTCCAACGGGGAATATGAAATTCTTTGTTGGATTCCTGGCCACACTGGCACCAAGGCAAATGAAACAACATACACCCTGGCCAAAGAAACCACTAAAACGTCCACCAGCACACCTAAAAATACCGCACACTGACTTTAAACTCGCTATGAATAAATTCATTAAATCTAGATAGTGAGAAAGATGGGATGAACAAGCATCAAATGACCTCCACTTTATCCAAGATCAACTTGGACAGTGGACCCATGCCTCTCAACAAAATGGGAGAAATGAAATTGTCCTTAGTACACTCCATCTGGGTCATACCCATCTCACACACTGTTTTTTTTACTTCAGGGGGAGTTGTTAAAAATGACCAAATACATAATTTACTACTGGTGTCTCCACTACAAAGAAAGAATTTTAATTGAAAGATGATACTGATAGAACACTTAAATGAAGCACTGATGAAAAAGCTTTTCTTTTCACAAATTTCATGTATTTAGAAATATACCTTGATCAGATATAAACTACAAAATACACACTGCCTTTCACATGTACAAGTTATACATGTAGAAAGAAAAGGAAACAATGAGACTGAGCTGAACACTCTTACAATTACATTTATTACCTTCTTTATACAAGGCATTGTTTTATCCCCTGTCCTCTTCACTATTTATACTAGTCAATGCAGAAGTGAGTTTGACAATATTCATATAATAAAATTTGCAGATGACACCAGAATCACAAACCGACTCGAAGAAGAAGCTTATACTACCGCAAAAGCCAGATTTGTACAAAGGTGCCATGATCATTTTCTTGTACTGAATGTAAAGAAAGCCAGAGAGATTGCAATTGATTTCAGGACAAAAACGGCACCTTTACTACCATTAAGCATTGATAATGAAGAGATTGAGTGAATTAAACATTACAAATATTTGGTTTTTATATATATCCACCCCAGTCTAGATTGGCACACACATAATTCAAATGTCCATTGAAAAGCCAGTCAGAAAATGTACTTTTTATGAAAATTAAGATCTTTTAATGTTGAAAAAACACTGCTTTTCCTGTTCTACAAAGCTGCCATCGAAAGCATAATAATGTATTGTATTACAGCATGGGCAGACAATGCAAGAGAAAGTGACAAGAACAAACTTAATTAACAACACAGTCACCAAGAAAATATGCAACATAACAGACATAGCATTTCTCAGTTTTAGCCTGTTATTTGTAACTATGCATAAGAGATGTGTACCAAGTATGTGCTCTCAACTCTTTCCTTACGGGCCAGCATTCCAAGTCTGGACGGTTCACCTCCTGAGGTTATAAGGTATACTGTACTGTGCATTTGTAAACAAAGATTGCCTTACTACAAAACAGCTGTCCAAACTATACACTTATTGCACGTGGTATTGCTGGACACGCTGGGACAAAGGAAGCTTTACCAAGAATTCTATTTTTAATTTTCAATGTCACGGGATGTTAATTTCCAATCCAGAGGTCAAGGAATACCTTTACAACATTTATTTGCAGGCTGCCGCTAGAAAAGCGTGTGACGCAGTGTGCAATGTACCGTAGGGAAAGACTTAAACACTCAGTGAAAGTGAATTTCCCTCATGGGATATAATAAAATGATTCTTTTCTTATCTTATTTCTCACACAAACACAACTTAGCATGTTTTCTCACATCACACTACATTCTCTGTATTACTATCACATGGTCAGTCTGTTCACATTCACTGAATGATAAAGTATAGATAATACTGGAAACGAAGTGTCTAGGCACACGACATATCGTGGAAAAAGCGTGGAGAGATTTTTTCACGACACGTTTTTCATCCAATCAGAGCTTACCGTTTTCTGACTCAAAATGGCGGCCCCCACTGAGCGGGAGGTCGGAACCTGGGGGGCGTGAGGGTCTAGTCAGTTTGTATCAATGGGCGGTAGTCAGATTGACTAATCAGGCGAAAAGGGGCTGGGGTAGCTGTATTAAGTCGTGAAACGTCGTGAAAAACTTCACCAAGGCCATTTCCACGACATGTCGTGGAAAACTTCACGGAGGCGATTTCCACGACATGTCGTGAAAATAGCCACTTCCTACTGGAAATGCACTCCTCTCAGTTTCTAAATTTTGCATTTGATCTCATAATTTGATTGAAACATGATTACTGCCAACCAAAGGAAACAGATCAGTATTGCTATGAAGGCCACTATGATCGAAGCAATGAATAATAAAAATCGAAATATCTTCAATAGCACCCCTTTCCCCCTCCCCCAACGTAATAACAAAAACTCATCCTGCCTTGTTCAAGTGTCTCAATTAACAAGGGGGACAACAAGGAAAAAAAAATCAACAGAAGAATATATATTCTTAATAATTCACCTTGTTATTTGGCATTTTTATGGAAATAGCATGACCTTGGGTATAACAAGATGTCTTGATCAGAACAAGACATTGTATTTTACTAGCTGCAATGCCCAACAGAACAAAGATATATCTCAATGGCATTCTCAGGCCTATTACTATGGAATACCACAAAGTTTGACAGCAAAGATTACCTTCAAATGCTCTGGAATAATGCACCTGGAGGACAATTGTTTTCACATTGGTTAACTGTCCTATCCTCAGTCCAACACCTGAAAATGACAAGCAGACAAGAATTTGAATATATGTATTTCAGCTTGAGCTCCATAATGGCTGCACTGTGCCCCACAAATTTATTGACAAAAACCAACTCAACTAAAAATGAAAGTGTGTTGCAGTCTACAGACAATGGGAATCTGAGTATTGAAAGAACAGGTGTATCCGAGCAAAACTGCAAATTTTATTATATTTTCCTTAAAAATGCTACCATTTCCTTACATCTACACAGGGCATAGACTTTCTGTACTAGACTGATGTCTATACTATATATATATTTGTGGACTTAAGATTTTTCGTTGCAAAAGGCTTCTGAACCACTCAACACTCAGACTTCAAATTTTATATGGTGCATCAGAATGGATGTAAGAGTGCACAGTTTTTAATAGAAGTCTCAAATCGGTGTAATTTTTTTTATTGGAAATTTATTGTTTCGCCATCATTTAGGTCTGTTTCGAGTCATGGTCCGCCATTTTAAGGTTTCGTTATCACTTCCTGCGATGTGTTCACTATCAAATACACTAACCCGTGCGCAAATCATGCTATTGTACGGGATGCGCAAGGTGTCAACTCACAAAAGCAGAGCAGTAAGACCTATTTAAAAACAAACAAACAAAAATAAAATAAACAAATAGTAACAGGCCAGATGAAGCAGGTCCATAATAACCACCCAGAACTGAAACCAATATTCAAACCGATTTATCCCTGGCAGGGCCAGGGACCTCAGCTAGTATTACAATAAAGCTGGGATTGTTTGCAAACAATGAATAGTCAACTAAAGAATTTTAGAACTATTCATTACCAAAGAACAACACTGTCTCCCCCATTTCCCCTCCCCCCTACTACATTCTGCTGAAATGCTTGCAAGGCTTCAGGGGACAGAGCACCACACCATCTTGAACTGAATGCAATTTATTGCATTCTTGCCATTTAATATCATTTGCTGATAAGAACATGGTAAAAACTCTTGCTAATGGGTTTGAAGTCAGCCAGCATTTGCTGAATCTAGTTTCAACCTGAATTTCATCACTGCCTGCCACTTAACTGACCTCTTTGCCAATATAGTCTAGGATCCAGCAGAGGATGGTTTCTTATCCTCTGTTGGAAAGAGAATGTAAAATGAAACAGATGCTGAATCTTTTTTAACTGTTGTTCAATGGGGTTCTCAGACAGCCCAGTGGGTCAGACAGAGAAAGCAGAATGGTGGGCGGTAAGTATTTGAGGAAGAGGATCTCCAGAAATGTCATTCACCTAGTAAGATTTTTTGCTCCTTTTTTTTTTTAAAGTGACACACTCAGAATTCTCAGCCTATTTTTTTCTCCAACAAAGAATGAATTACTTTCCTTGTTTCAGTTGATTGTACTGTTAAGGTCAAGTCAGACATGAAATGTACTGGCAACTGGCAGATACCATATACAGAGATGGGAACTAGTGATAGCAAAACTTCCTGAACTTTTCATGTAACACATCATTGCAATTCACATAAATATAGGCCCAAACATTGCATTGGAGAACACACAAAACAGTGATAACTAATATTCGTAATACTTTCCTTTTTAACTCATTGGCTCTCCTAAGCCGGATTTTCTGGCTCAAGCCACTGCTGAAGTTGGACCCTAAGCCAGACTTCCCGGCTCGGAATTAAAAACTTAATTTACAAAGCTACCAATTGTTGCAATGGAGTATACTTTTGCGCATGAGAGAGGTTGGCTTTCCTGTTCCTTCCGCAAAACTTAAACAGTGAATGGCGTGTTGAAATCGATGTTTTTTTTATTGTTTTTTTTTTTTTTTTTTTTTTACATTTCTGCGTTGTGACATCGCGAAATATGTCGCCATATCTGTTACATGATTTTGATCTTCACTCAAAAAGTTTTGGAGATATCTTCATGAAATTTGGACGGTGAATTCATAATTGGATTACTGTTATCATTTTAAAAGTTGAATACATATGGATACATAGAAGCGGTATGAGCATGGTGTAAGCTGAAAAATTTAGGTGTGAAAATTTGTTCTTGAATTTTCATTTCACTTTACTGTCCTGTTTGTGTACCAAAAGTGTACTAAATCATTTTGTCAATACTTTTATCTTATTCTGCATTCAATTTCCAACAAATTGATATGTATATTGTGCAGTCTAGCTCCATCCACAACGAACCAGTATATGACTTAGAAAGTTTACCTGGGGTCCAACGGTAAAATTCCGCGGGGGAGTCAATGAGTTAAATGATTATGATTTAGAACAAGAAATTGGCAATTTTTCACCACAGGGAAAATAAATTAATTAACAGAAAATCAGGAAATTTCTGGAAAAATTCTCATCCCTGCATACAGACGTGAGAAAAAGAAATCAAAATGAAATGGTGTTTGGCCTATCAAAGCTTGAAAATCTATTTAACCCTCACCCTGCGCGGGGCGGCAATAGTCGGTATTGACTTGCAAGCGCTCACGCCGCACGGGCGGCAAAAGTCGCCCCAGTCAAGCTGACCGTGCCATGCGCAAGCCCTATTTTCAGGCGTCGGGTCACTGACCTTATTGATTCGTAACCAGCGTGTTATTGTTCTCTTCTAAATCAAACGCATTGTGACATGGACATGTTAACCAGTGAACCACTGGTCGGAATCACAAAGACTAAGCTTTCAAAGGCTCTCCCCACACTTTCAAAAGATGTAACATCGACATGCGAACTGTTGCTCAACAAATTTGCAATATTATCTCATTTTCTCACAAGCTGACCACCACCTGGAGTTGACTGTATCTAAGAACCAATCAGAAACAAGCTCTGAAATAATCTTTGCCCCAAATGCCCACATTGGTTTATTAGTATGTGTCAATCAGGATGAAACCATTTGTGTAGGGCTTGGGAGGGCGTGGCTAGTTATCATGCTTCGTTCTCACGAAAACTACAGCTGTCAGTTTGGAATCATAAGTCAGATCATTGGTTAGAGACTGACAGACTAAGGTTTTGCTGGTTAATTCATTATCAAGCGTGATAAGGCATAGCAGCGAATGTTTTCATACCGATCAATAAAAACCGAAGCACGTGGACAGCGTATGTGGTCATCGTCTAGCGGCACGGGTCAGTGACCCCAGATAAGATTATCTGTGAGTAAGGTCACTGACGGGGCAGCGGGCTTTACGGGTAGCGCGCAGGGTATGGGTTAAGCCCCAAGTTAACTGATTAAAATTTAAAAAGCAATGATAGCCTTTCTGTCTGTGACTGTCACAATAAGACTCGACCTTAAAACAATTGTGTTTTCTATTTTGCCATTTCCAAAAAAATGATTATGCATCCATGATTGTTAAATGTAGAGGACAAATTTGAGCATCATGCAGACTTACTTTAAGGGGGGGTGCGGGTCCTGAAGGCGATTTTTGTTATTATGAGAAATAGACAATTTTAACTATTATAATCGAATTCAGGATGTCTGAATTAGCAGAAAAAAAATGTAAAAAAATTTGTGTGTCATATTGTTGCCATGAAGGTGCCGCCATCTTGGATTTTGAGTCCCCAAAAAGTACCAAATTCAATATAGATAGGCTTCGCCAAATTTTACTGGATTTATTTGAAACTTCTCTTATGTCTTATTCAATCCAATTAAAAACTTTATACAGAAGGGAATTTTGATATCTCTGACAGATCTTTTGTTATAAATTTTTGAAAATGATATGTAGCGGAATTCCATTTTTTCTTATTTTCTATCACAAAAAAATTCAACCAAAAAAAAAATGAAAAGTTAAAATTTCCTTCTGTATAAATTTTTTGATTTGTTAAAACATGTTGTTAGCCAAATTTTATACCAATTGGTCAATAAATAAAAAACTAGTTCACAAATCACTGATCAAAAGTGCAATTTAGCGAAAATCGCATTTGAACGTTTTTTTCAATAAAAATGTTATTGAAACGTGTTACACATGGCTAAAGTCATCATTACTGGTGTGCTGGGCCTCAACAATGATTTCCAAACTACCAAAGGCTTATGAAAGATGTGTACGGAGGAGTAGGGGTTTTGATAGCGACACTAAGATGTTATTTAGGGCTAATTTTGCAGCCCAATGACATGATTCTTGTGCCTTTTTCTTGACCCCCCCACCTCACTAAAAGGCATATTTCAGGGTTATAAACATTCAAAATTGACATTTGGTTAGTAAAAGAGTGTTCCTAAATGGTTAAACTAACCGAAAAGTACAAAATCGCGATATCGGTATTTTTAAGCCTAATTTCGATTTCAGGACCCCTTAATGAGATATTTATTGTTGTGATTCTATATTTGTGTTTGTTATTAAAAAGTTACAGCAATTTATATTCCATTTTCTGTTTTCTCTGCACAAGATCCAATGAGCTGACATCAACATACAACAACTTGCTAGCATCAAAAAGTTAGTTTCACATCACCTATATCTGCGGTTCTCAATCTTTTTTCAGGCACTCACCCCTTCAGACATCAAATATTCTGTCATTCCACCCCACCAAACTCCCTACTCAAACCTACACATACATTTCACAAAACTACACACAAATTTTGATCTAACGTTCTTCAAAGCTTTACTGTTGACAATAGGCATTTTGGTGATTCATTATGAAACAGAAGCATTCTTTATCAAATGCACCCAAAAAATAAGCCTCTTCTATTCATAAAATCTATCTACGCTGTTGAACAAGTCCCAAATCCATTCACGTTCTCGCCCCTTAATTGTTCCCATTCATAATTTCATCCCCTTATTGCCCTTTCTTCATTTCCGCCCCCTCCTAGAAATCAAAATCACCTGCCCTCCCCCCACCCATGGGGTGATATCGCTCACTTTGAGAACCACTGACCTGTACTATTCAAAAGAAATGATGACAGGCCAGTAAAATACCAACTGACAACTGAACTTCAAAACAAACAAAACAATATGAAAGTATTTCCTTCACCAAAACGTTGACTTTAGCAGAAATCATATACCTTTAGGTAAAACAGTTGGTGGGGCATTTTTTGCCCATGCAAATAAAATGGTTGGCTGCTCCCCTCGACATATGGCTGGACATTGCCTGCGATGAAATAAACAAAATGATAAGTTGAGCTAAAAATTATTCTTACAGATCAATTAAAGAACAAACAATGTCAAACCAATAACAGTGCTCGCAGCATACAAAAAAACCAAAAAAAACCTGAAAGCTACGAAGCAAATAATGCTCAATATCATACACCTAGCTTACACTGTGACATATACCTGACCAAAATTATTACCAAAGGGTGTTCTGGTCACCATTTTTGCAATTAAATATTACAGAATCTTGACTCCTGCTGGCAGGTACCAGAGCTTATTAAATAAACATTAAAAGGCTGTGGTTTTCAGCATGACTTGGCATAAAGCTATAATGTGGTGAGAAAAGAAAAAAAAAGTCCTGCCAGCCTAAACCATATAGTGGTGACAAGCAAAATGAACACACAGCCTTACACTAAAAAAGAGGTAAGCTGTTTGATTCCTGGAATTTCCTTCAGACTTAAAAAATTGAAAAAATATAAGAGCATGAACTTGTCCAGTGTGTCTTGTTTGGCACCAGACAAGGAAGTGAAGGGTGTAAAACTATAAATTCATTCTTTCTCTCCAGTCAAGTTATCTTCTTATTTTTATTTTTTTCACAAGGACAAAGAAAAACCTCAAGCGAAGGTGGAAAAGCCACTTAATGTTTTAGAATTTATAATTTTAGATGTTAGATGATTGTCCCAAATTTGGTATAACCATATATCCTACGTACAAGCAGAAAAGCCCAGCCTAGAACCAAGCTTACAAAAATAAGTTTTTCCAACGTCTTGATTCCATTTATCTTACATCCCATGATGATTTAATACTGCACAAGACAGTGCTGCTGAACTACAGTGCATCTTTTTTTTATTCAGACCAGAGCGTCAGCATCGATTGCTCAGAGACTATTTTTACATTTGTCTGAAATTTTACATTTTGCACTAAACCTTATGGAACTGAATGAACTTTTATCCGTTAGACAATAGGTGTAACCTGAGTTTGCTTCTTTGTGCTTTATAAAACAAAATGATTACACCAACATATCAAAAAACATTTCTACAAAAGTAAACTGTGCAAAACACCAAAGTGCATGTTCACTGTGAACAGGAAAATATTTGATGAATACTCAGCAAACAATACCTCACACAATACAAGTACAGATCATATTGAACTCTTTTAGTTGGTCCAAAGAAAAAAAACACAAAAATACACTGCATCACTCCAGGTGAGTTGTGGCCTCGCTTACAAACATGGACTTGCGGCCAATGGTGAAACAATGTAAAAGATCCATAAAAGCAAACGAATTTAATCTAGGTTAAACAGTACTATAAAAGTTGTGTTTTAGATGACCATTCAGATCTCAAATTTGCAGGCTGTGTATTAAGGAAGGCGATAGGCTTCAAAATCTGGCCCTCACCAGTTTTATAGTATCAATGAATTTGACACTCACCTGTAAGCTGACACTTGGTACAATTCAGTTCCAATATGTCTGTACAACTTGCTGGTCATTTACCTATGATCACTTACCAGATAGGATCATCAGTACTGGCCTCTCCGTTACAACCATACAATAATATGTGATGAGCCATTGAAAGATTGGCCAGTGCCTCAAATCGATCTGGAAAACAATATTATGGAACAGGAGTAGTCATTTGAGACATATAAATTGCATCAAAGTAGTTTCAGAAGTTTCAAAAACAGCATGTATAAAATTCATTAACAAACATCGAGCTGCATTTTGTACACTTCTGTGGCACTGATTTTTCACATGTGAAGAATATCACAAACTATAACAAAGAATATCCTTTCCTGTAGCAGAAGAAGAGGCAGACAGAGTAGAAATGGACTGACAACACCTCTGAATAGACCCAAAAAAGCTACACTGAAACCCAGGCATTGGTACATAATCGACGCAGATGGAGAGAGTTGGCGTGTTCATCAGCACACTGCCTCCACAACCACTCCTACAGTCCTAGTCAAGGGACCAGTAATAGTAACAGCAACTTGCTTTCTATATGGGGAAGATTGCTCCGAATGTGTGGCATGCAACTACCAACTATCAGTAAAACATATTTTAACTGAATGTGTAGACTTCATGCACATCCGAAGAAGGCCTGCGGATCCATGAAAGAATTATTTTCTGACGTGGTCCTGTCCTTTCTGAGGGAGGCTGAGATCTACAACTTGATTTAAAATCTTTTCCACCCATTACCATCCATACAGTACAGTTGGTGAGTGGGTCATTTAATTTCTAGGTCACACCAGACCTTCCAAACAGTTTAGTGACTCATTGCGCACACTACATGACCATAGACTCAGATAAGAAACACTGAGCTTAGATGTCATGGCACTGGTAAGGGGAAATGCTGCTATGAAACAGTAACAAGGAACAGCATAAAATAAGTGATCTATTCACAGACATGATAAAAGTATATCTAACGATTTTATTGGAGAAACTGAAACAGATAACTTACAGATATATGACAAAGGTTCAGTCATGGTGTAAGCTGTACAGAGGTAGGCATCCGGCTGAAAAAAACATCCCAAATTGTTAAAATTCAGCAAAGCTGGATAACATTAAAGGTATACTTCAAAGCAAAAATTATAAAGAAAAATAAATTTGTAATCACAGGCAGCAAAGCGATGAAATTCTAATCTTTTCAATCAAATGCAAACGTTAATGTGCATCTTCCTGAAAGAAAGAATAATGTACATCCTCTAATAATTTTTAATAAATGAGGGAAGTAGTTGGCAGTTATACCTTGGTCTGAACGGCACTCTGCCTATCAGTGATAACAGTAATTGTTACTTTGGCTTGATGCTAGAAAATGACAAGCAAACTAAAATATGAATTGTTTTAATCAAGGGTGATGGGAACTTGTGAAAAATCTAACAAGTTCTAATAACAATTCTTCATGCTTAGGAGCAAACCAGACCATGGCTGGTGTTAGCACCAAACTGGTGGCTCGCTGCCTAATTATTATGCATCACACTAAAATACTCCATACTGCCGTGGTGTGGGCAGTGACAAGTGTTATAGTGTGGTACATAATAATTAGGCAGCGAGCCACCAGTTTGGCACCTACACCAGCCTTGGACTGATTCAGCCTTACAAGTCCACTCAAAAGTGGGATTCACCATTTTACTCATGATAATCTTATTGGTTTTGGTCTCTTAGCAGTCAAGACCCCACGGTCACCTGGAGAAGAGGGAAGAACCATGGTCTTTAATGATAGAATGTAGCACGACCTTTTTAGCTGACGCTTGTTCTTGTATCAGGCACAATTGGGCCGTACACGTATTACCATCTACATTCAGAGAATTGTTCACCTGGCACCGTGGAAAACAGTAATTAATACTACATCTCCATGACTCTCTTTCCACATTAATTTGGATGACTGATAATACCCTAAAATTTCAGCAAAACATTGAATGTCTGCTTTACATCATTATCTGTCATAATCTGCCTGTCTGCCCACTTCATCCCCTTAAAATAACAAGGTTCTAACTCCCTTTCATCAACGTTTGAGAAATTGATGATTGAAATTACTTGTGCTTATAGCTTTTGATGATATGACACTCTTTCTTTTTAGTAATATTTACAAATTACACACCAAATCAGTCTGATACTTTGACACACAATGGAGAAGGCCCGTAGAAGCAGTGAGTTCAGCCAAAAAGTGGAGATAGAAGCTTGTCATTCTAAGGCAGCGGCTGCCAAACCGCGGCTCTTTGACTTTCAACATGCGGCTTGTGATGTCAGCATTGTCTTTGTAAGTTGTGATCAGCAGAAGTGCTAACATGTAAATGATGCTGCGTTATGAATGACAGTACCACTGATTTAAAACTGAGGTTGATATGTCGCATACTAACTTTTGTCTAGGATGACTGACTGAAGATTGTATTTGTCATTCATTTAATGACAGATTAGATAATGATAAGCCAGTGAAATAATGATGAGATCCCACAACTTAAAACATGGTTGTTTTTTTTGTTAGTTTTTTTTTTTTTTTTTACATGTTTTCTCCCTCCACATTGATTTGTTCAAAGTTGAACATACTATAAGAGTTTCCCAGGCTTATTTTATCACTCCACCAGGTGGTTTAGCTCCCTCATTTCATGTAGAAACCCAGGCATAAAGAACATGTTCTGATCTTGTCAGGCTTAACTTGTAGTGCAGTGCAGGCATGTTGGAAATTGGATTTTTCTCATATTTTCAAGGCCCTGATCCTATTGGGGGGTAGGATCGAGTACCTAGTCTTCTCGGATAAGGATGAAAAAATTCGGAGGGCCCGTGTGCATGTTGCGCACATTAAAGATACCTTGGCAGTTGGAAATTGTAAAGAGCAGGCCGAAAGGCCGCTGCCCGGGCAAAATTGAAATTAATATATTAAAATTTATCCATATCATCCCCCCCCCCCCCCCACCCAACCAGCAACAACAAAATTTATTATTCATTATTAAATTAATATTATTATTGTTATTAATAAATATTCAAATATTATTTGAGTTGTGTGTTGTGAACTGTTGTGAGTTGTGAACTGCGCCTAACAGGCTGCGTTACAATTTGCTCTGAGATAGAGAGAGATAGCGAGACAGGGAGAGAGAAAGAAGCAGAGTAGTGTGTTGAGCGCTTCGCAGGGCCGGCGCTCCATTCTGCTCTGTGATTGACAGGTTTCTTCTGTAACGCGCATAGAGCATTTTAAATGGATATGCGCTATAAAAATGCCATCCATTAAAAAAAAATTTTTTTTTATGACATTGCACATTTTTCTTTGATGTTCCCAAAGTTCATTACTGTATTTAATACGTTCAGTGTAATTAAAACAATCATCAGTCAAGATTTTAAAACAGTTGGTATATATATGTGTACTTTGTGATTACTGTAAATGTTGTATACATATATTTTTTCTATGTACAGTTTTTGTAACAAAAACGTTTACGTAGCAATAAAAACGTATGTGTAAATTTTGTTCATATTATCCTGTGGCTCTCAAACATCTGAAGTTTAACGTATGTGGCTTTTACATTAAGCAAGTTTGGCCACCTTTGTTCTAAGGGGATGACTTGTTACTTGCTGGCCTAAGGTTGTTGACACTTGATCCTTTGTAGATAATTAACATTTGTCACGAGGACAGTAACTTGGTCAGCCTACCTGCATCTGTTTGTCTGCCCCCCCCCCTCCCCCCACTTCGCACAGGTCTTGCAACAAACTTTAAACGGCTATAGTGTAACTTTTGAACGAATAAGGTTAATTCATGTTTTTAATGGAATAAACAAAGACTTCCCGTGCAATAAAAATCATCCGTTTTTCTAATGACTTGATGTTCTGTCTTGGACAACCAAACAACAGGGTTCAGAACTATATGAGGCCCATTCCATTCAGTCTTTTTTTCTTTTTCTTCACATACATGTAATTAATTTTCTTATTGACTTTTTAAAGTTTAGATGTATAAATGAATGATGTAAGTGTCCAAATCATTTGCACATGACTAGTTCTTACATCCTTTTATGCATCTTTGATGCTTAAGAGTTGTGCACACAATATTTACATGAAATAATGGCAGAACATGTAAATTTGAAGATTTTTAGATTCTCTTTCTAACTGATGGTCAGGCATTACCATTGAATTTTCATGAAGTATCAATATTGCAATGTAAAGCCATTAAAGGAAACCGACTATCAAAGTCAACAACATGTATTTTAAATGTCACAGTGAAAGAATTTCGATCAACTTGTTACGTAATTTATGTTATATGTGTGTTTTGATTGCATAGAACATATAAGAGATAGCATGAAACTGTCTCAGATCAAAAGGAAAAACATGATGGCCAAATAACGAAGTACAGACTGAACAAGAGAAGTTAGCGCTTCGAAGGCCATGCCAGAAATTGAGTATGTATTTAACATGACACAAGGTTGAAATTTACGTGACATCCTTATTAATCTCATTGGACAGGGCAAAAAGCACATAACGCAACATAAACAAACATCACTGATTCTCATTAAAAGAAACAACACATAAATTCACTGCATTTTACTGGAATCTAAATTGATGTCTTGCACCCACAGACACTGGGTGTTCAATCTTCTTTAAACCTGGACTGCTCCGTAGAAAATGTGATCTTCCTTCACGGGCCACTTGTACCCAGCTGCTCATGCATGACATTAACTTCAACTTCTACCTCCTCTCCATTCACAACAGACATAATCTAATATCTGTAATATTCTTTCCCCTCATACAGGACCACCACCTACCCCCCAGCTTCACAAGTTACTCTTTCACTCCTGTCCTAGCTGACTGGGAATACCTCTGTTTTGTCCAAGAGCTGAAAGGCAGTTTTTGCAAAATCTCTGGCACACTGAGCAACAACATCATTCTTTTTGCTCATGACAGCTGTTCTCACTAAAGATTTTGCCCTATCCCCAATCCCATCTACCACTCCCTTTACACGGGATGTTGCAAAGTAGTTCATTGAAATTCCAAGGTCTGAAATTGGAACTACTGTTGTAACAGATGCAACTTTTTCACACAAAATTTATTTTTGAATTCGGCCGAGGGCCCATGTGATAAATTTAGTCTGCCTGGACCAGAGAGCACTTTGCTTTTCTGATCAATGATATCCTCTTTCTGATGTCACAGGAATAAAATATACATGTATATCGAAAAGTTCTGCTCTGTATCAGTCAGAGGCAAGTTACGTGGTCTGGAATGGCCCCATGAGGTTTCAGCCTCCCGGGTCAAGTGTTTTGACCGTTTATATGTAATTGAAAATGCTCATTCAGATATAGTTAATTTAGGGGATCAATAGAGCTTGAACTAAAGATGACAAGGCTTTTTGTTTCATTCAGTTACCTTCAGTGGTTCAAAAGTTACAGCCACTTAATAGTTTGTTATAAGACTTATGAGGCCTGCTATAACATGATGTGCACATAACAGAAATTACCTGTTCCAGTATACAATTTGTGAGAAAGAGATCGATAGTATTTCTGAAGTATTTCACCAAAGTTTAAAACTTGACCTTGCTTTACCCAGAACAAATTTCATGGTCTCATACATGTACAAATTAAACATCCAGAAACAGGGTAATTCACCGGCTAGCTACAGACAAAATGAACAAGTATATGACTGCTTATTCTTTAAGGTGTACTGTAGGCCTATATTTAAAGAGAACCCATGACAACACACCAATTTCAGCTATGAATGTTCCTCCTGTTTTGATTTCCTTTTTCTCTCTCTGCCTTTACAAGTTCATCAGCATTATATGGCTGAGAGTTTGTTTTTCTTTTTCATTTACAATTAAATGAAAACATTTCCGGGTGTTACTTCCTTGATGTATTATAACATTATTACCACAATAGCTGGCTGAGGTTGGTGATGGATTAGTGCACACAGCCTTGCTATGACTCTAAGTCAATAACTCGCAGTTCCTGTTTTAATTGCCCATAATATCTTACAAGTACCAACCAATGTAAACAGAGTTGCAAAACATGTTAAATTGAGTAGTTATATAAAAATTCACCTTCACCGATGATGGGAAACATAAAGACAACAATCTTTTGTATGTGCAGAGTATGTTTGCCTCAACAAATTCCAATATCTAACTCAAAACAGACAACATATCTTTCCTTTTATTCCCCAAGAAAATGTGACAGAAAATCAATTGACAGTTGATGATGACAGTAAAAAAGATACTCTTGATAAGCGAATAAAATTTGCAAGAAGAAAGAAAGAAATGATTCAACTGTAACACTGTCACTTCAATTTCAATCTGTTTCTTAAAACAAACACACAAAACGACCCTTACAGATATTCAAACAATAAGCCACAACAGAGTGAAACTAGTTACTCTGAGAAAACAATGCCCTTATCATTATCAAAACACCTGTGCTCAAGCTTGTGAAATGAACAGCTGGATGAGGAAACAGTCAAATATGAAACATGTGACTCAGGACATACATGCATCCATACTTAAATTGATGAATAGATCTTCTATTAAAATCCTTTTCATTGATTAGTAGGTGTCGGTTGTTCCTGCTTTTTGTGAAAACTCAAATGAAGTTTTAATGATCATTTTCCTTTGAAGACCTCAAAAACAATTATCTCCTGTGCTTTTTGTGCATCCTTTCATAAAGGTCCCTGTATTTCAAAAGAACAGTTTCACCAAAATCACACAATACAGACATTTTAATGTCTCATTAACCCTGTTAAACTTTAAAAAAAAAAAAAGAGCATTATTTTGCCAAGTCTCCAAAACCAAATTGGATTCATTCAATGTTCCCTCTGATTCCCTCAGTCTGCACCCAAAAAAAAAAATCATATGGTGTGCAAATTTTTTCCTGTCACAAAACTGCCTTGCAAAGGCAGTGACATAGGTCCTCATTTAATACTTTATCAGTTATGTCACTCTGCCTTTGCACAGCAGAAAAGTATGTGTGTACTGAATGCTCGTGCAAATGCAAACTTAAAATTACTTCCAAGATAATTTTGGCAAGGTGGCAACATAACTGTTAACAGAAACAGTTAGCTAAGAGATAGCTTTCAGTAGTTTCAGTCATTATAATTATTAACAACTACATTATTTTAACCTTTTGTGCACACTGGTCTCAAAATATTTCACTCTAAATTTAACCAATGGGAATGGCACTTTGATTGGAAATTGTGACAGGGGATAATGATTTGAGCATTTTCTCACACATTTTGACAGCTCCAACAACAAGAGTCCATCACATGTATTCTCAAAAGCTACTAGAAATGAGTTAAAATTGCAAGATTCTTAATAAGATGTAAATCACGGTATTTGCTGACTAAAAATCACAAATCTCCAAATGCAGGAGGCATGCATGTCATTATTAGTCTTTCACATTTCCTTTAAAAGGTAAAAACAATTGACTTTAACCCTTTTGTGTTTCTATTCTGGCTACTTGTGAAGCACTCTAATGGCCGACTTCCTGGCTAAGCGGCCGCCCTGATTTGTTTACATTTTTCAGCCTCATGGCCACCGCTGCTGCGTGCCTTTACTAAATTGGAAATTGTAGCCCCCATGTCGCATCTATGATAATGAAATTTGGCATACTTATTGAGAAATGAATGAACTAAAAGATGAGCCTATTTACATCGGAATGCTGAAATCTGCTGGTTGTTTTTTGTGAACGTGAAACGCTGAACGGGGATGTATGACACTATCTCTGAGACAGACGGACAATACACGTATTACACACTATCGCATCCCATCCCGTTTGTTATCCAAGCATACAACACTACCCACACAAAGGCACCACGCTAGTACATGCATGTACTATGTACTACAAGCGTGTGCCGATCAATACATGATGTAGGCTAAGAGGGATGAACAGGCCTGTTGGATGACCATGTGTAATACAATACATTACTCGTAGGTCTAATCCACGCTTTACGGTTCAAACTGGGTCAGTGGGCATCTGAAGATTACGTGGTCACTATTTACTATTTCACTATTTATAGCTATTCATGCACTGTTCTTCCTCTCAAAATTGTATACAAAACGGGGGTACACTGGCCGGCCGGATACGGCCGGGTTGAACACATGGCGGCTTTATAAACAAAGCCGGGTTTGGCCTGGTTGAACAAATCGCGGGCCATATTTAGGACGGGTTGGGCCAGGTTAAACACAAAAGGGTTAAACTGATACTGAATGAAAGTAGATCCTCTTTTATTTTTAATTTTAACTGATACATATGAGAATGTTACAGTAACTGGAAAGTGCCTCATCTCAATATGTTTCCTGAACTGAAATGTCAGTATATCATCGCCTTAGCATTATATTGTCCCAACTCAAAACCTAGAAGAGTGCACTTATGACAAAATAATTCTGAGGCGATGATATTGTGTCTGCCATGATTCAGATCATTTCTCACAACCTCATGACTGTTGTAAAACAATCATAAATGCTTCAGTTTTATGTTGAAAAATACATTCACTGTTCTAAAACTGCTCCACATTATTGTGAAATCGATGAAAAGTAAACTTGCATGATCCTGAACATTTCACACATTAAAAAAAAAAAAATAAATAAATGGTATTGCTGCTTACATGCTCTGGTTTTGCACCTCTCATCAAGATATCCAAACTTTTGGAATCAGGCACAGTAAATTTACTTTCTGAACTGGCATGTACGCTTGTGAAGATTACTGGTCCCATCAACAGGTTTACCAAATTCATGAGAAGACACTTTAAATGAAGTGAAGTCATTTTCTGGTTGAAAACTATAATCCACACAAACTGAAAAAGAAGGAAAAAAAGTTAGCACAAGAGAATTTAACATGACTATTAAAAGACTAGCTGAGGCTCCCAGTGTTGTCTGGGATAAACCTGCTTCTACCCCCACCCCCCATTCCATCTCCCCTTCTCATTTTCTCCCCATCTCTCCTCACTCTCTCTCTCTCTCTCTCAGATAGATCATATATAGCCAGATTTGCCCATATTTTTCGAGTCCAAGTGATAAAAATTGTGAGTTAAAAAAGTGCACCACATGTGTGTGGTGTATTGTTAGCTGAGAATTCACCAATCCCTTTCCCTTTCACGGTGAGCATATCATTTTGATAGGGAATCAAATACATGTAAAAACTATAAATGCTGAAAGAGGACAACATGCAAAGATGAAATGAATTGAAAAGATTTTTTTAAATTTTTTTAAAAAGTAGACGCCTTATTATTAGTAATTATCAATGGTTGTGTTATATTTAAATATCTCTGTGTCAGTCGTAATTATCTGCATAAAAATGTTGAAGCTTATATTTTTAACAGTTTCGTCAGCAGTGAGTAACTGGTGCCAAGCATGGGCAAGTCCTGAAATATAATATAGTATTGATGTTTTGCTATTAGATCTAATCTTAGGCAGAACAATCCTCTAAACTTCTTTCTGATTTTACTGGGACAGCAACTGCTCTGACACTGACGAGATCTAACTTTCTGACCAATACTGAACATGAATAATCATAATGCGAGTCTTAAACGATTCATTCCCATGGGCCAGACTGCTTGGCAGATGTATGATCTGGACCACTCTCAAAATATGAGATATGGCATGAAACTAATTCATTCAGAATAGGCTGCTGTTCTCAGCAAATTTTTCATCCTCTAAAATAAAATTGAACTATTCTTTCTAGAATTGAAGTGAAGCAAACAAGTATGTTTTAAGTGTTATTTGGCTGTTCATCGAGGGTGTGAATCTGTTGTCATTGTAAACATTGCATACTAACAAACTACTGGGTATGTGAATTTTATTTTCTTCACACAAAAGCTTGTGAAATTAACTCTATGAGTGCATGACCCTTGACAAAAATAGGTATTTCCATAACACTTGCATGAGACTCTTCATTTTCTAAATATTACATGTGGTGAAAATTAACAGCTGTATGCTTATTTATTGCTCTGCATCTGCCTTATACTTATAATCAGTTTTATTTTTCATACACAAACAAAATGTCCTGCTCAGTCAGCAGCTGGGTTTGACAAAACCCAAGCAATTTATATTTTCTTTCTTTATCATCATACAATCATCATCTGGGAAAATTTCTGTTGCTCTGTTGCTGCAAGTGTCAGGTGCTTCAATAGGCACTGCACAACATCCCACCCTTTGTTATTTTGTAAATAGGTTACCTACATACAGCCGCATTAATACAAAAACAGATTCAGTGATATTAACACATTACGGTGTCACACAGATTCCAAATTGGGTAAATAGACACCTTGTTGTACAAAAATGAATATAATTTGGCATATTTTTACTGTAACCTATGAATTGAATAATTCTATTTTGTCAAATTTCCAACCTTTTGATGTATGAAAGGCCTTAATGTGTTATTTGCTCTAGCTAACTGAAGTTCAGAATATTTCTGTGATTTGTTTTCTTATCTGAAAAGATAGTTTTATTCTGAGCAGTTTCATTTTTTTCTTCAAAATTAATACCGTCTGATGCCAAATCTAGGATGCGACTTTGGGGCAGCTGTGAGCTGGAAGTCGCTAGGGGGCAGTGCTGAAACTTGTACAGATTAAAATACACATCAACCTTCCAACCTAAAATTATAAAGTCCTTTGACACCTTTCTGACTGAAACTTGACTGAGTTAAAAGTTTGCGGCCCCCAACATAACCATTTCCCACATCTCCCCCCATGACCATGAGTAAGATCTATAAATATAATTAAAATACTATTAATGTTAGATACCTAAATGCTAAGAAAACGAAAGTCATGCATACTGGAACAGGGCACCATGAACACCAGGAGATACTAGTAAACAAAACAGCACTAGAAAAAGTGACTGATTTCAAATACCTAGGATCACATAAATCGCAAGATGGAAGCTGCTCAAAGGACATAAAAACAAGGATAGGAATGGCAAAACACAAAATGGTTCAACTAAACAACATTTGGAAGGATAGAGGCACACCAACGGACCTCAAAGTGAACATACTTAAGTGCCTGATCTGGCCAGTCCTACTATATGGTTGTGAAGCCTGGACACTCAAAAAGGCAGACATAACAAGATTGGAGGCAGCTGAAATGTGGCTTTACAGAAGGCTACTCAGAATAAGTTGGACAGAAAGGAGAACAAATACAAGCATCTTAGAACAGCTTGGCACCACCAGAATAATAACACCTGAAATAAATAAAAGAAGACTTGCATACATCGGCCACGCGGCCCGAAACAAAAGCACGGCCCTTATGATATCAATCCTTCAAGGAAAGACAGAAACAAAGAGAAAACAAGGAAGACCACCCATTACATATCACGATAACATCAAGAAAGTCAGCCAGTTGGAAATAAGTGAACTAACTAGGAAAGCTAAGGACAGGATTGGGTGGAGGAGATTTTGTCGTGACATCCACTGTAGCAGCTAACATCGATGACGATGAAGCCGACAGGTGACAGGTGACATGAGTGTATACATATATTTTGTTTGTGAATGCACAGATCCAGCCCTTGCTCAAAAACCTTGTAAATGTAAGCATATATTAATATAGATTTCTATCACTACTGCACAAAATAATAAATTAATCGAAGCTAGATCTAAATTGAAAGTTTGGAGTGGAGCTCTATTATAAAACGTACGCTACACTGTAGGCCCATATTTCGAACTGGGTAATTTTGACTAGTGACTGACACATTGATAATCAAGGCTAGAATCTGGGCTAACACACAATGAATGAGTGCTTTGTTTGACACCGTCCTGTGCTATAGGTCTAGAGAGCTAGATCTAGATCTAGATCTAGATCTAATTATGTCTAGATCTACATAAATTGTCATTTCCAACACTGAAAATACTGAAAGAAAACTTTCTTTTCATTTTTTTTCTCTTTTCAATATTATAAGATTCTTACCTCTGACGCACAGATGTTCGCTCCGCACTGCGAGCACCACGTTACTGTTTCCTCACCTACAAGTACAACAGCTGCAAATTGTTTATTTATAATAATATTTTTTTAACAGGAACCGGATAAGTGATGTCACCTGCTCATGCGCAATGAACAGGCCTAGTGATTGTCACCTCTGTCAGTTGGTGTGTCACGTTCGATCTGATGTACTATTACGGAGTTAAGCACTCTTGTCGATCTTATTTCACGTACGCTGAAAGTTTTTTTTTTTTTTTTTCAATTTACCGTGCTAATTATGGTGGTAGGCCCCCAGTGCGGCCAGGTCACGAGCGCGGCCAAAAAATGAAATCGTCTTTCACTTCCTAATTATTGTCAACTTTGGCTTGCAGTCATCCCATTCCGTTGCAATATTTCGTTAAAAGGCGTTTTTGTATGTGAGTGGCCGATCCCTGTTTATTTTCTGGCCACAATGCGTGACTGGAGATTTTCGAGCAGGAAATAATTTTCTTACGATCTCAAGGTAAGTCTACCAGAAATGATCCTGTCACCTTCTCGTGAATTGACAACGCCTATTTTGGTGGCTAGGGTCAGGGAGTCGTAAAGAGATCAATCAGTTGTTTGAAGTTTGAAAAAGTAGAAAAAAACGCCTTCTAAAAAAATTATATGAGTGGCCGCGCCCAGGGCCAACAATGTTCATCCTTGTCTGGAGTGCGGCCACTGGTGGCCGCGTTGGGGCTTCGATGACTTTCTGATGGTTGCGAGTGCGGCCAGCATGGATTATCACCAGAAAGTTGGGATCGGAGAAAGGGGCTGATTTAAAACTCTTGGCTCAATACGAAGCATTTATACAACAGGGCCGTCAAACCAAAACATGACGAATGGAAGCAACAAGTGAAACATATTGTCCACTCAGTAGAAATGAATGAGCCATGTACACTTAAGTCCGATAACGTGATCTTCCTCTAGGTCGATGTTGTTACTTGATCCCTTCCCTATTGTCTCATTTCTGTGCAAAACTAACTTTTAGGTCGACATCGACATATCAGACTTAACTCATTTGTCCATGTCATTATGAAGACCGATAGGTAGAAAAACGTATATCTCGATTATCTTGACCGACCTGAGCAAATGACGTTACCATAATCATCGTGCCCAGCCTTGTAGAAATTTGATCCCGAATACGCCTATTGCATTACAGGAGGTAAAACACTGAAATGTGTGACAAGCAGGGTTGCCAGTTTTTTTCAGGACAACTTGCCAAATATGTGACAAAAACTTGCCAAATGCTTTAAAAACTTGCCAAATTTGTAAAAATAAGGATTTTAGTCACACGTACTCATAAAAGTGAAATATTATACATGTAAATTCTAGAATAAACAAAATTCTGGCTTACCCGGTGTTGTCTAATGTTGTTTCTTTCATAATTTTAGAGCCTCTGATATAATGTAATCCTCTCGAGGACTTTGAGGAGTGAATGATCAAGAAAGTATGTTAATGTAATACATGTATATCCAAGTCACAATGCTGAGTGCCAAAAAAGTGCCAACTTGCCAACTAATTTGCTTTCATGCCAACCATGTTCAAAAAGTGCCAAATTTGAACAATTTGGCACTAAAAGTGCCAAACTGGCAACCCTGGTGACAAGCACGCCACTCGCGCTAGGCTTGGATACGCGATACCGGGTTACGCAATGGGCAGCTCACGCGAAAGCGCCCGCGTTTGTTTCCCA
Source organism: Onchidella celtica (assembly GCA_963931925.1). Classification (NCBI taxonomy): domain Eukaryota; kingdom Metazoa; phylum Mollusca; class Gastropoda; order Systellommatophora; family Onchidiidae; genus Onchidella; species Onchidella celtica. The sequence continues at coordinate 68,175,733 of OZ007567.1, read as the reverse complement.
CGAGACGGACTGGCGGGCGCCGAATGTCCACGGCGAGATCAAAGGGATGTCTCGTTTCTTTTAGGGGGGAGGGAGGAAAGATGTTTAGCCTAGTAGCTTAGTAGTTGAAATTAAGCCACCTAAAGTGTTGGTTGACTGCGGTGTCCAAATGTTTTGTCTTCCACAACTCTCCACCTGTTTTCGCCACAATTCGTACTTGTGCATCCGTCGTGCGAAGATCGTGGGAGAACTGACATTAACATGAAAAATTAAACCAACTGATGCTATTGAAAAAACAAGGGAAATAGCAGAAAATTGTTGCTGACGATTTCCATCGTTGTATGATTGTGGAGTACAAAGTAACGCTACTGGCACTATTTCTCGGGACTAATTGATACATCCACACAGAGACAACGAAGAGAAAGACATTACATTTTTTAAAAGAACAATCCAACACCTCATACAAACAAAAATACCCCATCCCCTTCCAAAAAAGTCACCCGCAAGTGCAAAGTGAAACAGTTTATACAGAGATACCTTAGAAAAATGCTTACGTCGATTTCATGAATTATGTTAAAATCGAGTTATGCAATGTCGACTGCAGCGAGGTCCGTTTAATGCGAGGTCATCGGGAAATGGATTAGACTTCGAAATTGCAGTCAGACCCTTCAAAGCTTAAGGTCACTTAACGTGATCTCGTTAAAGTCGAAGTTTCTACTTGATCCCTTCCCCAATGTCCCATTTCTGTTAAAGTTGATGTTTATGGCGATATCGACATTCTTTTGCCGATATCATTGGGAATGCCGACAACGGCACACAAAAAAAGATCGTATAACTTGATTTTCCTGACTGGCCCGATTCAATTACGCTAGTATATCGAGCTCGACCCGGTGGAGACGGTGAGCCGCGGCAAGATCAAAGGAATGCCGCTTTTCACTTTTTTTGGGGGGGGGGGGGGAGGGGGTCAACTTCTACCCTTCTGTTGCGTGATCGGTTGTTGCATTTGAATCAGACAAGACAACGCGTGGCCAGGTGGTCATCCGCCGTAGATCGTCTCCGTGTTGGCGACCTACGGCGTCGTTCGGTAAGGATGAGTCACAGTCATATACACTGTAGGCCTAGGCCTACCGTACCGTCGAGTTTTGTATTGATGGTTTCCTTTTGTCTTTCTTTTCTTTTACTCCCCTTCCCTTATCCCCCTACTAAACTGCCTGTTCTGCCCGTTGTCACTTACTGGGAAAGATGCTCAAGAAGAGAAATAAACATAAATACAAACCAGACTGAAAAACATCAGTGTTATCGTGTTTTGATCTAGTGGCCGCGCTTATGACCAATCACTGGCCGCGCTTACGACCAGTGGCCGCGCAAGTGTCTATTTAGCTCGGGTGTTGTTGTATGTATTGTTGTTCTACAACTGATTGTAGGGGTGTGGCTCTGCAGTATAATTAGCATTGGATGACCTACTTTTACACTGACCAATAAAAGATTTTGGTACTTCAACTTTTAAGTCCAGCAACCGGAAGTAAACAAAAGTGGCCGCACACCCAACCAGCTACTCTAGATAATGTTAATAAAACAAGAATTCCTTGCACAGATCTATTCTAGGTCTCGATCTATCACGGTCCAGGATGGTACTGATACCGTTGGGACCAGGTCATACTAGTAGTTCCCATATCACTGGTTGGGACCAACCAACCATTGGAAACGCGGTTGGGCTAAAAGTAAAACGTCGTCGGTGGGCAATTCCAGAGACTCAGAATGCGATAGACCTTTGACAATCTTCGATCGGTGTTACAGAAACGACTGACTGTGGCAGGAATTAATAGCCGATTGTTGTTTTTTGTTGTTGTTTTGTCCCGCGCTCGTGCGGTTATAGAGAAAAAAAAAGGGAAGCGCTGCCGCACGAACGGTAGAAATCTAGTAATTTAAGAAAAGACAAAAATGGTGAGGTGTGTAATGTGTTCACACTTCAGATACATTTATTTTCTCAATTCGGCTTGTCTTGAAAGCTGTCCTACGAAGCACCTCAAAAAGACACAAAAATTCGGGCACGCTCTATCTAAGGTCGCGTGCCGCTGTACGAACTATCAATCTCACATTTCTGCCGCCACGCAACGTGTCGGGTCACTTTAACCTATAGTTCGGTCAGCTTCGCGTGATCACGGTTTACTTGGATTTTCTCAGCTATTACCAAATACGGCGTCCTGAATTTTTGCATGCGGTCTTACATTTATCATGACCCTACAAATCTTGAATTATTTTGTGTGTTCCAACATGATCTGTCACTTCTCGTTGGGGTAGGTGATCTAAATTCCTAAAGATAGTAACTATCTGTGGTGTATTGCTGTGGCGTAAGCATCATGTTACGGACTTGAGGTTTGCTTTACATGTAAATACATTTATTGTTCCTTTCCTGTAACTAGATAAAGCTACTACAGTTTACCTTCCAGTTATGCCAAACGGTAACATCCTATGAATATGAAAGTACTTGAAAGATAAAGTTTGTAAAGTAGCTGGGCTTTCCAATCTGTACTAATAAGCTGTGAGAAATATCATCGAGATAATAATGACCACCCTTTCCCCTCTGAGTCCCTGTCATTGCAAGAGCATGGCCTTATGGGTACAATGATCAGGTTGCGGACTTGCGACAACCTTATAGGCCCATTAGAAAGGTCAGCCCTAAAAAGCTTTTTTTGTTTCAGAACAGGCAAGAACTTTTCGATGTTTTTTAATGTTTTATCATCTCAGACACTTACTGAGTCGGATATGTCTCCATTGGATTGATGACGATATTCGGTTGAATAAAATGAAGGCCCTCATTTTGCCAGTATTCTTCCTCCAACTGCAATACTTGGTCCTCGCATTGGCGAAATATTCTGCATCGACTGTTTTCAATGATGCATGAGTCAGATTTTGGATGTCTGACAGTTTGAAGGTCTTGTTCTCCAATGTTCCGCATCGTATTGATTTTGATGTTTAGATCCACGATGAAAGGAATTCTGAAATTGAAAGATCTCTGATAACGCCTCTGACCTCTGATTCAAATATCATCGACGGTTGCAATGCTATGTGCAGTTTTCTGTGATCATACCTCGGTGAACGGACTATACTTCTGTCCTTCAACTGACCGCGGGATGAGGGAGAGAGTGAAGGGAATAGTCCATGGTACATATTGACAGCTGTAGGCCTACTATTTTCCTTTAAAATCATTATTTATAACAATAATTAATAGTTCACGTATTCCTCGAAATTCGACAAACTCGAATTAGATGAAACAACCCCGAAGAATTCGAGTTTTCCGTGCTCGACTCATGTCGACTGCATTTCTGAAAATTCGTAGACAATACCTAGACCTAGATCATGGACTACCAAATGTTCAAACTGAAAAATTCCTAGTCTTCAGATAGGCGCGCCTGCGAGTTTATTACCTTTATGCGAATGAATGGAGATGGGCACACATGCGAGCCACGGGCACATTGCAGAGTTGATAGGAACATGAAACGAAGACAGTAACTGTTGTACGGTAACACGACGACAAGTTGCGAGCGCATATGCGCGTCCAGCCGTAAACTGTTGAAAATCTCAAGTGGATCGATGTGGAAATGAGACCTCCATGACGACACCATGCATAAAATACAAATAAGAATATTCTGAATTTTAAGTTTCATTAGTTTCATCGCAGATCCGCCACTGCAGTTGGTTAGGGCCTACTGTTGGTCGTCACTTTATGAAATTGTAGCGCTAGATCTGTTGTGCTTAATTCATTATAATAGGAAGATCATAATCCTGTTCTTTGATGATTGATGTCCTTTCATAGTGATATTTCATTACATAATTTGCAGTTAACGGAGACTCATCCAATATGTATTTTTATATTCATATATATGTATTTTATTATCCTTAGCATGCATGCACTGTATTCACGTTAATCCTTTAAAAATCACTCGATATCTAAGTATGCCCGCTATTAATTGCTTGATTTCACTTATGTTCTATATCGTTCTAATCATTAGCCCCCACCCCCCACCCCTTTTCTTTTGTTATCCTGTTTTTATTTTATTTTCTTAACCTTTTATAAATGTAATTAAACAGAACGACACAACTCTTACTCGTGCGGTGTTGTATCTTCCCGGTAGTAGTAATTAAGTCCATCCAACGCAACTAAAAATGACGGTTTTTGCAAACGCGAAATTGAATTATGAATGAAACAAAAATAATATATAAAATAAAAAGGAGTGAAAAGGTACAATTTCAGATTCGTCTCTGAAGAACGTAGGCCTATATATTATGCATTCCTAAATAGCTGTGACAGGTTTTCTTGTTGATAGAATCATAGAGATGTCAGTTCGGTAACCCACTGAAAAATGGAGAAAGAATTACTGTATAAGAGAGAATTTGGTGATAGTATTTACTTACGGTACTGTAAAAATACCACGTGACGTATCCTCACTCAATTGATAAAACGTGTCAATACTAACAATCACTTTCTTTGTCAAGTTTTTGGCAAAGGGGAGGTGTTACTCCCTATTAGGCATGTATATGATATAATATTATTTTGGCTAAAACTTGACAGCCTGTTTATTATTGCGAGATAGGCTGGTAATTGCTATCCCATTAGAGGTGTGGTGAGTGTAAGTGGCATTTGCATAATATTCATGGGCAACATACTAAATTGTCACTAATTACAATAACATTAATTATATTTATTTAAAATTAGTTAAGGATATTACAAGGCTCCTCCAGGAGCGTCAGTGACAGGGAGTTGCCGGGGGGAGGGGGGGGGGGCGCTCGAGTTAGTGTGTTTAGGTGTTTATTTTAGGAGGTTTGCTGTCCTTGGCATTTACACCTCACTTTTTCTTGTTTTATTTTCCTTGTAGTAGGGATCAGTTTTGTAGAATTTTGCCCAGGCAGTGGCCTTGTACGGCCTGCTCTTCATGATTTCCAACTGCCAAGGTATCTTTAACGTGTGCAATGTGCACACGGGCCTCCGAATTTTTCGTCCTTATACGAGAAGACTAGATGTTCGATCCTACCAACCATAGGATCGGGCACAGGAAAGTATGAGAAAAAGCCCTAGATTCCAACATGCCTGCACCGACCGGGATTCGAACACGGTACCTTTGGCATGAGAGGCGAGCACCTTGCCTCAAGACCAACGTGTCCCCCGGCGCTCGAGTTAAATTAGTCCTCTAGGTGGATATTTTTATAGTAAATGCATGGCTTGGCGATTAATGCCCAGAGTATGAAAAATGCGCCCAACTAAAGTTATGTACTTCATAATGATACTGGTACCCCCTCCTTAATTTAAGTTTTTGGACATTTCATTCTAATTTATACACTTTTAAGTCTTTTCTAAGATATGATTAAATTCTGTGGTGCCTGACTCTCTCCTCGCCCTTCCTTTTTCATTATTTAGAACTGCAAAATGAAGTATTCGGCAAAGTTTTTCATGCGAAGTCTTAACTATTTTGAAGTACATGTAGGCCTATATTATAGCTATACGTATGTGGCTGCATATCGCAACTTATCACTCGAGCACATATACTGTGTGTCCTTGGTATCAGCAGAATGCCATTCAGAGTGAATAATGCAGAGAATGACTGTTTTTGCAGATTTTTCAGGTAGACACAATCTCCTCAATACACATACTCACTTTTGTCACTAGAGATAGTACTAAAGAGAGATGCAAGTGTTAGAAATGCCTTCAACATACAAGTCAAGAACCGATTCCAGGCTCTACGAGAGTCTGATAAGAACAACCCTAATGAAAGAGGAATCGATTCAGAGTGGAAAAGAGTAACTACAGTGTACACAGAGAGCAGTGTAGCCTGCCTTGGATTTAATGAGAAAGGGAAAAGCAAGGAGTGGATCCAACAAAGAACATGGGATGTGATCGAGGAGAGGAAAGTCATGAAAAAGAAACTCCTACAAGTGAAATCGGAAAGGCTGAAAGAGAGGTACCAACATAGCTACACAGAGTTAAATAAGAAAGTGAAGAGACTAGTAAAGAAAGATAAACGAGAAGCCATGGAACAGCTAGCGGCAGATGCGGAGGAGGCAGCAGCAAGAGGAGAACAGGGTAAGCTCCACAAGATCACTAAGCGCATTTGTGGCAAGTACGGTGGAAGACCAAGTGTTCCAATCAAAGACAAGAATGGGAAACTACTGACTACAGAACGAGAACAGGATACACGCTGGACAGAGCACTTTCAGGAATTACTAAACCGGCCACCACCTGAAGATAGAATAATAATACAAGATGCTGCTGAAGACCTTGACATCAACATAGATCCACCAAAGAAAGAAGAGATAGTGGCAGCAATAAAGGGCCTAAAAAACAGCAAAGCCCCAGGAAAAGACAACTTGACTGCAGAACTGTTCAAAGCAGATCCGGATCAGTCAGCCACCATCCTTCAGCCACTGTTCACAGCTATCTGGGAAGCAGAAGCAGTACCAAAGAGCTGGAATGAAGGCAGAATAGTGAAAATACCCAAGAAAGGAGCACTCAGCGATTGCAACAACTGGCGTGGTATCACTCTCCTTTCTATACCCAGCAAAATCCTTGCCAAGATCATTGTGCAACGTATGTCAGATGCTGTGGACAAGACACTGAGAAAGGAACAGGCCGGATTCCGAAAGGGGAAAGGATGCATTGACCAGATCTTCACACTCCGAAACATCATAGAACAGTGTTCAGAATGGCAAAGGCAGCTCTATGTGAACTTCGTTGACTTCGAAAAAGGCCTTCGACAGCATCCACAGAGAGAGTATATGGCGCATTCTTCGGCACTATGGGATTCCCAGCAAGCTTGTTGAACTCATCAAAAGCTTTTACAAGAACTTCAGTTGCAGTGTCGGAAACAGTGATGCATCCTTTGAAGTGAAAACTGGTGTACGGCAAGGATGTGTGATGTCAACAATTTTGTTTAACCTCGTAATCGACTGGATTATGCAGAAAACTACAGAGGATGCACCAAGAGGCATCAGATGGACACTCTTCGACAACCTAGAGGATTTGGACTTTGCGGATGACCTTGCGCTATTGTCACATAGTCACCAACACATGCAAGATAAGACGCAGAGACTACATAATTTTGGATGCAAAGTAGGCCTTCGGATTAGCCAGAAGAAGACAGAGATTATGACCCTAAATGTAGACACTCCAGCACCAGTGCAAGTAGATGACAAGAACCTCACCACGACGGACAAATTTAAATACCTTGGTAGCATTATCAGACCAGAGGGTGGCACAAAGGAGGACATCCAAAGTAGGCTGGGAAATGCAAGGGCTGTCTTTCAAAGTATGAGCAACATCTGGAAATCGACACAATACAGCATCAACACCAAGATCAGACTGTACCAAAGCTGTGTCCTATCCACACTCCTGTATGGATCAGAGTGTTGGCGAATGACAGAAGGTGACCTCGCCAAGTTGTCTTCCTTCCACACCACATGTCTTCGTAGGATTCTCCGCATCTTTTGGCCAAACAAGATTTCTAATCAGGAACTACTAAGGCGATGCAAGCAAGAAGAAATAGCCAACATCATCACGCAGAGACGATGGAGATGGCTTGGACACGTGCTGCGAAAGGAAGCAAATTCTATAACCAAAACAGCACTTCAATGGACACCGGAGGGACGGCGCAAGCGAGGCAGACCCAAGGCAACCTGGCGGAGAACAATCGAGGCAGAGATGAAATCCTTCAATCACTCATGGCCCAGGACAGACAGGGCTGGAGATCCCTTGTTGCTGCCCTAAGCACCAGTGGGTGCAACAGGAAATAGTAGTAGTAGTAAATAGTACTAAAAGACTGGAGGACAGGGAAAGCTCTATCATAATTATATAAAAATCCGCTGCAAGCCCAGGCAAAAACATTTTACCAAAGTTCAGCCTCGTGTTTATTTTGTGTCCACTAGCATATTTGAGAATACCTCTCCATTTTGTATTTTATGAAATTGCTATGTTTCGAATTTCCATGAAATGTGTAGCCTATCAGATCAAATGCCAACGGGTTCTCACTGAAATATCAACCGAACAGAAAGTAAGTGCTTGAAAAATAGGTGAAAGGAAAACTTTGAAAAGTGTTTTCCACAAATTATTTGCTTTTCAAAATGACAGCCCAGAAGTTATATATTAATATATGTTATACATAATTTTATTATAACTAAACATATAAATATCATTCTTTTTTAAACAGCATTATGTCAGCAAACAATGGCCCCTGCGTTGTGGGCACTTGGTCATTTTCACAAGAGCCAGTCAGACAAGCAGCAAGTTCATTGCTTCAAGGCAGCACTTCACTGGATGCTCTTGAACTGGGAATCAATGGTATTTCATTTAATTCATTTCTTGATTGATTTATTTATTGAATGTCTGAATAGGTGAGCCATGTACAAATATAACACAGTTAAGTAAAAAAGAACTGAACACTTAGAAAAGTGTATTACTGGTAATTAAATTACACATGAATCTATTATTAACCAAATTTAAAATTGTAACAAAACTATAACACTTGGATCTATTTCTGTGACTGTGATTGTTCATCCTTTTTGCCGTTGAGCGCCGAGGGGAGATGCAGTTTTTTACGGTAGGTCAACTCTGCCGCTCTTTCAACTGAGATGTTGTTATTTCTCAGGGTTCCCTGGACTCCTTCAATCCATCTTTTGCGTGGTCTGCCTCTTCCTTTGTAGCCTGAGAACTTGGTATCAATTTCTGTAATTCTACATTAATTATAGACAATAGTCACCCCATATGTCATATTTATCCCAGACCTTTAATTCTGCGGCAGCCCATGATACATTTCTTTATTTCCACCATTTTGCATGGAAGAGATACTGCAAACATGAGATTCATAATATATCCTCTCATGCTGTTGCACGCGGTAACGCTATCCTGGGGATCTTGGTGGCCACTGCATTAGAGGCAGGCAGATCCGGGTTCCAAACAGAATACTCAATTCCGCACCATGGATTATATTTACTGAGAAATCTCCAGACCTTGCAGAGGACATAAAGCAGAGCACCATCCAGCTGGAAAATGTAGTTGTTGGAGTCTTCTTGTATCTACGGGGAAAGCCATTCTGTCAGCACATCCAGGTGCTTGATCTCTGTCACAATGGTAATCATCTCAGAAGAGAAATGACATGAAGACCGGTGTGCAAGTTACAGCACTAAAGACATTTACTATTGGTCACATTCCTGTTCAGTTGTAAGTTCCACTGTAACTGTAACAACTAACATTATTTGACACTAGCTGTGGGTCCGGCATTGCCCAGGATATACTGTTTAATAATATTAGTTTCAATTCTAGGTGATTATAATGGATCTGCTCCATTTTGCAGGCACTTTATGTTTATTTCGTCGTTGTTTGTTTGTTTGCTCTTACATTTCAAGCCTTACTGCCTTCCCCATGCTCATTAATGCCCAATGCACCCCGTCAGCACTGAGGGGAAGTTTGTCATGAAATGGTGGTAATCTGCACATTGGATGGTTCGTTTGTTTAAGTAACTGTCCCATTCTACAACCAATAATTGTCAAAAGGCACCATTTCACTTTCAGACAGAAAGAGATCAGCACAAAATGTTAGGTTTTGCTCCCCCTCCCCCCCCCTCCCTTTCACCTTTCTTGTCTTTACCAACAATGTGAACAATTAAGGAGGAGGTCGAGGAGGTCAAATGGTGTGATCTGTTCTGTAGTGAATGAAAGAAAGTAGGCTTGATGTGTGTTCACTAAAGTCAGTTGACTCAGCCTAGATGGTTTTGCAGAAGGAAGTGATGACATCACACTTTTCACAGGCTCATGTGTTTGTGAAAAGGAGAACTGGAGGCAAAATCAGCAACACAAAGCAAACTCAAAGAAATACTTCCCCACCATCTCAAGTATCTAACTAAAAAAAAAAAAAATTCTCCAGACCGAATGGAAGCCATCTATAAAATTCTCACAAATCCGAGCTGTGTGAGCGGTGGTAGGGCTTCTTTAAAATCCCGGGATTTTTTTTTACTATATTGATATGTGACCTAGTTATTAGCAAATAAAATTTTTTAAAACTTTACGGTCATAATCATGTAATGTAATTGCCAAGTAATAAATGTTTAATAGTGTTGTGTTCTTGTTTAATCTAATTGGCCTCTACGTCTTGACATGTTTTCCTTGAGGAACAGATTGAAGAGAAACAAAAGGTACAGTGATAGTAATCCACACGCAAACTGAGGCAAACGCAGTATCTCTAATAATACTAATATAGGTTGACACTGAGGTGATTACATGGCATAGCTGACAAATTTTGAAAATGCTATGACACCAACATGTCTGTCAAAAGACAGCTTGGCCACCCACATCTTTTTTTTTTTTTTTTGTCTGGCCATACCAAGGAAATGCACCATTGTGCATGGTCTGCATTTTAAAGATTATGTTGTAGTTCATCCAGGCAGATTCCACTGATTTGATGTGGGTTTGACAGTGTGTGCTTTTCAGTGGGGGCATGTTTCAGCGAGTGATGCTTGTTTGCATTGTCTTTCACCATTTTGATGCATGACTTATTTTTGTTTTACTGTAGGCTGGTTTACCTTATTTAGGGACAGGCATCTGATTTTTTATTTGATTGCTTAAGTTGTATTTTCAAACAGTGGGCTTTATTTTTAGAGGCATAAAATGTTGATAGTGTTTTTGTAACTCCGACACAATTTATGTATTCTGTTCAGTCTTGAAATAACTGTCTGACATGGTGTTTTGGGCCTCAGTGGCAGAACAGGACAGCAGTTATGGACCATACAATGTAGGGTGTGGAGGGTGGCAGAATGCAGATGGCAACCTGGAGTTAGATGCTGCAATCATGGATGGTAGTAATCTCAGCTTTGGAGCAGTCACTGCACTCCAAAGGTTCAGTAGATTAAAAAAATTCTTTGCGCTTCTATTAAATTCTGTGCAACGGGAATAATCACACGTCACAGCATTAGTTCATGGGTATCCACCGCACAGTAAAGAAGTAAAATCATGAGCAATCAATGTAGAGATTAAGGAATGTCACGGGTTTTGTACCAGACATTTATTGTTGGTATCCTACCATATTGCTGTTGCAAGTGCATAAATGTATTACTATAAATTTCAAATGTATTATTTTATGGCTTTCAAATCACTCTCCATATATATAAAAAAATAATATCCGAGTATGCTGTTTACTTAAGTGATGGTGAAGGTCATAAAAGTGTAAGCTGGCCAGAGGGTAATATTAATCTACGACATGGCTAATAATAATGACATCATTTGAGTTAAGAATTTACTTTTCTTGGAACTTCAGTGAAATTTCTCCTGTTGTGCATTTATCATGTGCATTGTAAATGAGCACACTTTATGTCATGAACGACCTTTGCAGGAAATATTTTTATATTTAATAATAGAATTGAATGTAGAATCTTTTCAGCAGATATCCTAGAGCCTTATCAGTAGCAAGACAAGTAATGGAGAAAAGTCGTCACAATATGCTGACAGGGGAGGGAGCTGCCAAGTTTGCAAGAACCCAGGGTTTTCTTCCTCAAGACAATTTAGGCAGGAATTCGGTAAAATTGATCAGTCATTTCTTCATCTCCCCCCTCCCCTCCCCTTTGAGCTAAATACATGTACATATGACCATAATATGTCTTCTCAACACTGTGAGCTTTTTTATATTTCTTCACACCGACCACACCATAACAAGATCTTCAGCTGAAATTGTTGAACATTATTCACAATTATGTAATCGTTTGGTTAGTTTCCATTCAAAAGATAATAGTTAATACATAAGACAGTAGTTGTAACTGAATAGGTCCAAAGTAGTATTAGTGACCCACAAAGTCTAATCAAGGCACTTCTTGTAAGGATCCGATTTGAGCAAAGGAGTTGAATTAGCAAATTTTTATGTAATTTGATATTTCCACATTACGAATGTTTGCCAATTATTCTACCATGTCACCAAAATGTTTAACTTGAAAATGATCTGTTTTTGACTGGAGTTTGAGTTTAATTTGATGTGAAGCCTTTTCTTTTCTAACCAGGGAGGCAGTAAAGGACATGATACACTAGGCCTTCTCGTTTTGGACAGATTGGGAAATGTTTCTGCAGGTATGGTGGCTTTTTTATTGAAGCCAAGAAAAAAGCACTGGTTTGGGACAACTTTCCGTATAAATTAGAATCATTCAAATACTATAGTATTGTAACATAATAGATTCTCGGCCAGTGAGCACAAACATGCTTGTTTGTCAAAGAACAGAGTGTTGCCTGCCCATGGTGACTGCTGAAAGTCACCTGGTGTATTATTGAAAGATGTTCCTTTATTGAATTTTCAATTTCTATGCTTTCACCTAATTTTTTACTTGTAAATGACATCTCTACCCTATCATGCAAGCACACATAACTACAAATGACAATTAGCCCAACAAATTTATTCATTAAGAGTCAGCCAAGATCAGGTAGGCTTCTACTGTAGAGTCTTTTTAAAGCATATTGCAGGCATTTCTGAAGCGTCCAAAATTGGCACTGACACATGTAAATCTTCGTGCTGGTAAAGATAGGCAGGCATGGATTTTAGTTTTTGGTTTAATGTTACTGTTGCCCTGTAATTCATATCCAAATAAATTTTTCTTCCACTGTTTTATGGTATACTGTTCATTATTAGGTGTTTCAACTAGTGGTGCCTGTGGCAAAGAACCAGGTCGAGTTGGGGACAGCGCTTTGCCAGGCTGCGGTCTTTATGCAGGTAAGAATATGTAGGAGGATTTTTGTATTTGACGGTTTGAGAATGACATAATTTTATGTACATTATATAGTTCTTATTTATTTATTACTGTAACCATTTTTTTTTGCAGTCAGTGAGATTTGTTTATTCTGTGTGACTGATGGCGATGAAGAAAACAATGTAACCTAAAGTTTTATGTCTTACCTGTTATTCCCTTAGTAATATTATACACAACCATTCTTCTGGTGAACAAAGATATTCCTTCTAAAATACTCCATCTAATATTGTGGGAATCGTGTTAATTTGTCAGAGAAGTGATGACATACATATAACCATTTCATTATCACATCAGTTTTGAAAAGTGAAAAAGATCAATCAGAATATGCCAATACATTACTAAAATGGAGGGTGAGTGAAAAAGATATGCGAGTCACTCTGTTTCTCAGGAACCGTTTCTTATACTTGCCTGAAATTTTCAGCACTTTTCAAACTATTTTTCTCTTACCTGGCCAATTGCAGAGAGCCTTGCACTAAGCTGCAGCACTTGTTCTGAGGTAAAACTAGGAGTTATGAATTGACGGCTTTAGAGAGACCTTTGATGCAAATAACTTTTCTTTCTGCAGGCATTCTTTTCCCTGCCGTGATATTACGGGATTTAGCCTTCAGAAAATATAAAATAGTACATTTTCTTATTCAGGTCCATTTTTTCAGTCACAGAGGAAGACTCACATTTTTTATGATGTTATCGTGTAACTATCAGAACACAAGTATTAGGTAATATAAGTATGGGTTTCAGAATATGAAAGTTGAACTTTAGACTTGTGCAAAAATCATGATTCTAGCATAACTGAGAGAAGAGATACAAGGCAACTCACATTAGTTTTTGACTCATCCATATTCTAAGCCTATATAGTATTTGACACAATGAAAGGAGGTCGGATTATATATATACCCAGATTCTAATGCTGGTGCTGCATGCTGCTCCGGGGATGGCGATGAAATCCTGAAGTATTGCCCCAGTTATAGAGCTGTTGATCTAATGAAACAGGTTGGTGAGCGTGCCTGTATGCAGTGGAGTCCACTTAACCCACTACTGTCATAAGCAGATCAAATTGGTTCACCCCAGAGCTGTAACGGCCAATTAAATAAACTTTCCAGAAATATGTATAATATGTTTATCAAGGTTTCTAAATCAAAAATAGCCTCAAATACTAAGTTCGTGTGATGAAGACTTGCGGTTGAAACACTCTTCTCGAGAAACAGGGACTCCTTCCTGGCAGTAATAGGATTAAGCCTTAGAACGAACAGGCCAATTATCGGCCCATTTAGAAAGCAGTTCTGTTTAGTTGTGACATGGTCTTGTGGCCAATCAGAATGCTATTTCATAAAATCTACAGATCCGTAGGCTCTACATATCAATGGCGGATCTTCCTGCTGTTGTAAACATCAACTTTTGTCCTATGGCATCCAAAATACCCACTGTCTCTAAAGGGTTAATTCATACTCTCTTGACTCTGGATTCTGACAAACAATATATGTGAAAAATTGAAAATAAATTGGAGATAGAATTATGTAGCGTAGGTGAGCTTATCTAAATTCTTCCATAATCTCTTATTCTCAGTGCTTTTACTTTAAACTTATGAGTCTGCTTTATGATTTTGTGAATACTTATTGTTACCTATAGGCTCGGGTGCAAACCAGCCAGATCTGAAGTTACCCAATCCTTTTTTTTTTCTTTTTGGGGGGGGGGGGGGGGCGTTTGTGGAATAGGATTTCATTTTTCATTGTGTAAAATAACTTACCATTGACTACAAAAGAAATGGAGATAATTACATCGTGATCAAATGATTGATCTCCATTTGCTGTGTCCACAGTTTATTTCTTTCTCTTGTTCAGTTGATCTGTTAAGTCTTGGTGGTTTTTGCCCAAGACCATTGATCAATATATTAAATAATTAGTAATTAATAACACTAGCCAACATCTGCAAGAATATCTTCCAGTCTTTGAATCAACTAATCAATAAGCATATCAGCAACATCCGTAACCATCTCACCATAGCTCATCCCAACTATCTCATCTAAACGAGAAAAGAATGGGTGAGGGGGTGTATGGGGTAGTGGGTGAAAGAAAGACAGCACTGTGCACACGACGGAGTTTGTTAAGTATAGTAAAATTAGTATGTATTGAGTATGAGCTCAATATTAAGCATCACACTGAGCAAATGATGTTGGTTCATTTCATAAAATAATTATGAATTAGATGTGAAATTCGTGAAAGAAGGTTTTTTCCCCCCAATGTGCCTTTCTTGTATTTGAAGCAGAAAATTGATGGAAAGCATGATTTCTTTGCTGTTACCATTCAGCTATGAGTATGATGCTGCATAGAAAAACAGGCACTTGTATCATAGCTTTTGTATGATTATATGGAGTGATTAGTGCTAAATGATTAGCTGATCTCAAGTTACCTTTAATGTTACGAAATAAATGTGGATCCTCAGAGAAAGATTAATCAGGCATGATGCAGCCATCCGCTGTCATACTAGTGCTATAAATTCAGGTGATCGTTTGTTGAATATTAAAATTATATTTTCCACCATAAATTCAGTGTCTGTGATTTTTAATTTAGATGCTGAGGAATGCCAGCTGGACATCTTATATGTCTAACTACCAGAATTCAATCTTCTTCCAGAGTTTTGCACCTGAAGATGCGTGCCATATGACTGTAAAAGAAATCAGCAATCGCCTCGGCAATGAAAGATCATTTGAGGTGGTGATTATTGCTTTGGATATTAAGGTAATTGAGGATTGTTATACAAACCTACTTCTTCTCCTAATTGTTTCCTATCCTTATCCACAAAAGCAATGTCCATAAAGTTGTAGTCAACGTTCACACATGCTGATCTTGAAAATAATCTGCTGAACAGTAATTCACTTTCCTTCTTCCTCTCTTGTCCTAACAGCAAAGGAGACTAATATAAAAATTGACATACTGGCAGGAATAGATTCAGTTTTGTTTTGCTTTTTTTTTTTTTTTACATTTTATTAAATGTATTATTTATGCCATTAGGAGAGAGGAAGGAACTTCACATGGATCAATTTTTGCATAACATTTTCATATTTTCTGCCACAAGTGACACTATTGTGTAATATCCCTCAACTCAAGAATCTGCTGACACACATTCGCCAGAGGCTTGTCTGAATTATTAATTTTGGATTAATTTCCTATTCAGCAATTGAGAATTTTGCATGATTTCTGGGATACCAGTTTTTAATTTAGTAAATTTTAATGAATTTTCCAGCACATATATAGAAAAACTGCTGGATATGAGGTAACCAATAGTATCAGTACTTCATCACAGTGATGACTGTCTGCAGGGAGTATTCAACAGAAGACAAAGCATGTCTTCAGTTGTCAGTAAAGGAATCAATATCAAATACCTTCTTTTCATGTTTTAACCAGCTGAAAGGTCTGTTCTTTTTGTTGGCTTGTTTTAACAGTAACTGAGATGGTGCATGTGTACATCTGATTAATATTTCAGTTCATCTAACTAATCTAAGTTATTAGTCTTCTCTGTGAGATGCTTCTCTCTGGCTATGGATCGAGCTTCAGGAGTCAAAATTTATTTCCTTAGACCAAGATTTGGCTATCTGATCATCAATAACATTATGGTCATATTTTATAATGTAGACATGTAGACAAGAGTGGCAGGGTCTCAATCAGTCCCAAAAGCATTAAAGTAAACAACAACGGCTAAAATGTTTTGACTTTCTATATAGGGGAATTATGGTGCAGCCAATATGGGTGTTCCATTCTGGAGTGATTGCATCACAGGCAGAGAGTACCCAGGATTTCCTTATGTGGTGATGAACGAGAAGATGCAAGATGCTGAAATATTACTGTCACCAGCTTTCAAGTAAAGCCAAGAGCAAAGCTGGGGGATCAGCGAAAATCAGGACAATGTTCATAATCCCGATTGCCATAAAATGACTATGGTAGGGGCTGAAGTTACTGTAAAAGTGCCCATAGATTTGCCATCATGAACATTGAAATTGGCCATGTTGTAGAAATGTTTGGAGGCAAACTTAAGATGAAGAAAAATATGAACAGCTCTTGAAACATGTTTTTTTCCAAGTAATTAACATGGTACTTCAAAATAATATTGTTTATTTTTGATAGCTTCTGCATTTTAAATTTGCTGTGTCTGTATTGAAATATATTCAGTCACTGCATAAAAATGAACATTTTTGAAAGTCATCTTGTTCCAGAAATGTTATCTCTGATATTTGAAGGCAGCTTGATTATCATATCAGTATATGACTACATGTAGTATGGTAGTAGTATATTGAAGATGGCTGAAAATTTATCTTGCTTTGCATTACATTTGTTAATGTTATGCAGAGCACTTTGTTACCCAAATTGTTGCTGTATCTGAATTGTTAAAAAATATTGTGCAACTTCGAAATTTTTTTAAATGTACAGTCGAAACCTGATATAACAGGGATTGTGGGACCAGAGCAAAATCCGTTATATCAGATGAAATAAGCAAAAATGGCCTAATCCTGGGATTTTTAAATCATAGGTAGTGTACCTTGTCAAAGGCACTTCCGTTCTTGCGCAAATCTTCCCTGTGAATAGGCAGCCATAATTTAAATATTCTAAAATATCTTCTCTTTGTCTTATGATGATCGTATAAATGGATCCATACCTATGGAATCTCAAATTTCCGACAAATCTCGGCCAGCAATGCAGTCTTTTTGTCAATTTCTTGAATTATTTCCAATTTCTTCTCAATGGAAAGGCATTTCCTTTTTCGCTTGTCATTTGATGCCATATTATATTGGTCTAGAGCTTTTTGTCTCACGACGCGGTCTCAACAAAGGAAAATGATGGTCCACGTGTGATTTCAACACTAGGTGTGTAGTGTGTGGCTGAGAAGGGCTTTTTGTTTTAGAGCTTGACACACACACCTGACTGGCCTCTTCGTTTTAATTGGTTGTCTTGACACTGGCCTTGCCTCGCCTCGCCTCCTCTCTGTCTCTCCCTCTCTTCTTTTGACTGCCACCAAAGATTGTAGAAATAACCACCAGCATCACTCGCGTGATCGTGTAAGGTTTTATTACAGTTAGATCTACCGAACTGCGCTCGCTGTTTGCCTACGTGACGGCTCAGAGTCAGATTCTTGCTCTCGGTATCCCTGTTATAACAGATCTGGCACTTGTAGGTCCCTGTTATTGCAGATGTACTTTACTAAAGATAAAGAGGGAGAAAAAACGGGGATTCAAAAAATCCCTGTTATACCCGGATCCCTGTTATAACAGGTCCTGTTATAAATGGTTTCGACTGTGCCATTTTTCTGCAATTATTCCTAACAACAACAAATTTTGAACTTTCATTAGACTTAGTTTTTTTTTTAGTTGTCACTGAAAAAAAATCAAATTTTTTGTTCCGTTAAATATTCTAAAAATACGAAACAGCAAAATGTATCAGCATTGGGCCCTAGTTTACCATGTGGTAATTTGCCCCCACCTTTCTGGCCCCTTTTGTCCCTTCCAGCTGAAATGCTAATAATAATACAGAACAAGTGTGCACCATTTTTCAAACTTTTTTTTCGAGACCTTGCCTTCCTTTTCTCTTGCCCCGAGGCACCCTAGGGCACAGTGACTCAGCCTACTTCCCACTCTAATCAGTAGCCTACCTATAGAGCTGTGTGAGGCAGACAGACAAAACAAGTCCCAACAAACGAAACACAACAAAGTATTTTAAATAAAACATACAATAGAACTGAAGCAGAAAGTCCCCAAAATACAAATATTATTTATCTCGGTAAACACAGGATAGATCTTAGAGAGGGAAGAGAGATGAAACTTTCAGTGCATACTAATTAAAATAAAAATCATTTACTTGTTTAAAATTTGATTTACTTTACTACATTGTGTATTTCTGACTGTTCTACAGTAGTTACTGTCCCATTCAATAAACAGGAATAAACAAAGGAAGTACACGTAGTGTGGAGCAAATTAACAAGGATGACTTTCCCCACGACATCGATTTTGCAAAATCCTGAAAATAAAACAGTTCGATTCTTATAATATGTCTGGCATCCCCAATCCCAAACAAGTAGACAGTCATGAAAAGAACATGGTCAGAACTTTTCCTTTTATGCTGTGAAAATAATGAAATTCTCCCTTGCTTGTGCAGCATGTTTCCATTTCATTTTTTGTAAGCACACTGATTTTGCTACCTGTGCTTGAGCAGTTCCACTTTTTGGCTCTTATGTAAAAACCTCACCCTCTCCCTCTTCCATGAATTATCATTCTAAAGCAAACTTGGGATTTAAATTTATCAGACTAATTTTCACACAGCTGTAGAAACCATTCAAGCACACAGTGTGAAAGGTGAACTGCAATAACAAAAAAATAGTAGGCTATCAATTAGAAATCTGTTGCTTTATTGTACCTATCAAGAGTAAACAATTGCAAAGCAAACAAATACATGCAAGATTTCTCATCTGTCAGACATGAAAAATAAAAAGCGTAAGAAAAGCAATCAGATCTCACGACCATGATTACCATATTTTATTCTTTACTGCTACCAAATTGTTTGTTGTTGTTTTCACACTCTTACCCTTAAGAAATAAATCTGAAGAAAAAAGAGAAAGAAAACAGAAGTGTATTATTTCCAGTCATCTATCACAGACACACTGTATATTCTAACAATGAGATACAAAGCTGATTATGAAGATTTTGAAATTCTGTGTGTCAAACTGCCATAAGAAGAACTGTCGCTGTAAATATAAAATAAAAATTTTACAACAATGAAATACTTTGGTTTCAAGAAATCAGCTAGGTGAATTCATCTTGATGTAGCTTTGACTTGATTAGCACACAGATGCAAAATATGAACAGAATGGAAAGTTGCAGAACATCAAAAACACTTTCAAATCCTCAAATAATCATCCAAAGTGGCACACTACTGCTTCCGTAACAATAAAGCTTTGCAGAATGATACATTCGGTGTGTCGGAAATTAAACAAAATTTATTTGTAATGTCCACTGCCATGCTGGACACTATAAGCAGTGCAACATCTCAAAGCACCGCATGCTTCTCCAAGGCAAAGAAACTTAACAAAAAGAAAAAAAAAAGCAAACAGGGCATGGGAAAGAGAATGAGACTGACACACATGCATAACATATACTAGTAGTTTTGTTGCAAAGAAAAAGATTCATTAACAAGCACCATGAAAATATTCCGTAAAATATTTCAAAAGCAAACAAACTAATCATGTGATCCGTGTCCTCACATCTATTCAGGACAGTATTATTCCTAAACATGAGGCAAATTCCTATCACAGATAGCAGATTTGTAATACATGTCATTAACTACAACAAACTTGAGTAAACATTAAAGGGGAAAAAAATCGAGCTCAGAATTAATGTGTATGAAATATGATATAACTAATTACAATACATCCATACACAGCATACATGTATATTATAATATAATATCAATTTTGAAATCCATTACATTTTTTTTGTACTCAGATGATCATTTTCTATATAATGTAGCATTTCATCAGCCCTAAAAGGACAGGAAACATTTTAAACTGAGCAATAAGCTTCTTTATACACATATTGTTAGTTTACTTTACGTGGCAGACCATCATTCCTTACAATTCATGCCGTACTTTTAAATGCACATTATTTCCAATGCTGAAATAGCCTCCTGTTAATATTTATTCAAGAAAAAAAAAAGAAAAAAGACAACCTGTGGAGTCGCACAAAGTTATAAAATACGACAAAATTAAAAAAAGAGAGAGAAAAAGCTGTATTTTGCAAAGCCCCATAACTGTTAGAAATAAATGACACAAAAAAGTATTCAATAAATTTGAAAATAAGGAAACAAAAGAAATCAAACACTAAAACAAGATTATGATCACAAAGTTGAGGTTTTCATCAGTAAAGTTTCCCTATTATATAATTCTAACCTTGTGGGTCTGTCACTAGTGTCAGACCTTGCTTTTGTTTTTTTCTCTTAAAATTGGCCTGTTCTCCTAAAATGTTATGAATAATTATCGGTAACACAACTTCTTCACAAAAATATGAATGGGTGAGTGACCACTGACCATCATCTTGTTTATTCCTATAAATGGTATTGGTTATGGGCTCACAGTGCCTGGCAGACACAGATCCCTGATATGGTATTTCATCGTAATAAGTGTGGGTCCTGACAGGCTCCGCGAGGTACAAATCTGTTATCAGTTTGGTCTTCTATATTTGAGAAGCTCGGGTTTGACAGGTGTCAAGGTTAATGTTATAATTGTCGTGCTGGGTCACGACTTGCGAAGACTTGAGTTTGCACGGTCTCGTTGATTATAACCAGCGTAAATTGTCCTTGAACTGTTCTCGTGAACAGTTTGTTTTTGAAACACTTTTTCTTAGAGATGGAAAGAAAGTGGGGCAAGATAGAATAAATGGATAAGTTAGGAGTGACAGTGCAATTCTCGACCCCGTGATTTTGATGAACACTTACAAGGGAAGAGAAGGGGTGAATAAGGATAGATAGTTTAAGACGCTTAGTCGCGTTCAGAAATTCGTACATAAAATGTAGAAAGCACGAGGGTTTAAAGATTTCAGTAATTGTTTTGACATTTTAAATTGACCTTGTCTGTTTTTAGTACAAGGCCGTGACCAACTCCCACGTAGAATCTATTAATACTGCGAGCTGAGCTCGCATGGATGCACCAATCAAATCTAGGCATTTGGACGGTAATTTGCAGGTGGCTACACAGTATAAAAGCGTAGCCATACCTATGATCATTACTCCATACAGAAAATTCCAATCTGTGCAGGCGTCGGCACGATTCTGCCTGAAGAATCATAAGACTGTTGATTTATGTCTAGTCCATTATAGGCATTGAGATGAAGCCATATGCTTGAATGAGATATGCCCACTGCTGTTGTCTACTGTTCCCTGGTTTTCCTTACCAGGGACCAAGTGTAAGTGTTTGTCTGTTGATGATTCAACAATGAACGAGGAGCTGAACATGATTTATCCAGTAGGACAGGATTGCCGCATATGCTAGGAGTGCTACCCAAGAATGCAAGACAAAGAATTATATTAACTTGCAACTAGTATGAATGTTTGGCATACACATCTGTGAATTGGGATTGATCTGTCTGGATGAGGCTGGGGATTGCCAGCCCATCCTAGAGTAGATCCAATAGACTTAACTACGTCAGTTTATATTGACGAGCTTGATCTATTATAAGCGGTAGGCACAAATAGCTGAGATGACATTGTCGCCAGAGACATTAGTATATTGCTTGATAGATAGTAGGCAGACTATATTTGAGAGATAGATAATTAATACTTAAATTGTTAGTGAGTTAGACTGAACTTAATCTTATAGGAATCTAGAGGAGACTTCTAGTGACATATTATTGAATTTTCATTTGATGCTGCTGATGTTGTCTTTTAGTATGTAATCCATCTAGACAAAATTGTTAGGAAATTTAAAGTAATTAAATTTGTGGCCCTGCAGGTCTGTTTATGAAAACTTATTCAGATTGTTCTTAGTGTGTGGCATGGTACGAAAGAGTAAATAAGAAATACCTCTCGATTTAAAATGCAGTCATAACACCCAAACTGTAACAACAGGACAGACCCCATGAGCTACAAGTCGGCAGTGTTTTTAAATTTAATATTTCTCCACTTGAAATTCTGGCTCTGACAGGTACAAATCGGAATAAGAATAAGGAAAATTGAAACAGCATTAATGAGGTTGCTATCTTTTCAAATCTGCTTTACCTGAAGGAAAGTTAAAGAAAAATCATAACCTCACAGCAGTTCTGTTGCACATCACTTCTACATAAGCATGGATATTCTGATTTATTTTTGTCTACTGTAAAATACAATTCCAAATAAAATTACTGGGAGTAAAGAAGAGGGACAACAAACTTGTGTCAGTAGTATAGATTTGGGATGCCTTGGACTCACCTTTTAAAATTTTAAAAAATTCAATCTTTAAAAAAAAATATTACAAAATTCACCCTCTATTAATACATAAAAATTCAAGCTTTTTCAAAAAAATAAAAACATTTTCCCAGAATTTATGTATGGACCTCTCTGGGCCATCTTTAAAATTTAAAAAAAATCACCCCCACCTATTAAAATTTTAAAAAATTCACCCCCTATCCCGCAGTTTGAGAACCAGCAATGTCCCTTTCTAGACCACCTTTTAAAACACATAAGCTTTTTCAAAAAATGAACTCTCCCATAAACCCCCGAGTTTGAGAATCTCAGAAAATTCAAGTTCTAAATACGTTTAATTCCACTTCCTATTAAATTATTTAATATTTGTTTTGAGTTCGGAGATAGAACTCCGTTCGTGTTCGAAGATACATTTGAACTATTTACTTTTTTTGGTTTAAAAACTTTATCAGCTATAAATTTATTAACAGCTTTTTGTCCTAAGTCAGTTGCTGTTTTCTTTGCAACATTTGATACAACTTCTTTTGCAACTTTGCTAGTAACAGCTGAAATTATCGAATCAAAAAAACCTGATCCATAATATTTATTACTATATCCTCCATAAACATATTTTCTTTTTTTGTTTTTATTTATCACCAACATCGTGAAACTTAGACTTGTCTATTTTATATAGCAATTTTTAACTAATTTTTTATACTCATTAGTGTTAATAATGTTTTGTCTATATAACTCATCTATAATACTTACAATTTCATTTACAACACCTGTATTTCCTGCTTCTTTACTAGCTATTAATAATGATAATCTCTGTATTAAAGCATCAGGATCTGAAGGAAGAAATCCTGTTCCGGAATAAGTTATATTAGGACTTGCTTCTATACTTCTTTGATCAACAAAACTCAAACTCTGTTGATCAGTATAAAATTATCTTCCCAAATCGGTTTTATAATATTCATGTATTTCAGTCCTTTACTAGATTTAGGTCTTGGATTATTAGGATCATTATTTTGTTTTATAGCATCAGTAGAAAAAAGAATACGGGCATAATTATTTCTGTCCTCATCTAAAAAATTTTGAGGATCTCTACTAGTTATTAATTCCCATAAACCAGGTGTTCCTTCATATTTATCTTCTCCAATAATAATATCATCATCATCAACTTTTATTTCTTTATTTCCAATATAAAATTTATCATCTACAGAATAAATTCCAAAAGTTTTATCCGCATTAGTTGTACCTAAGTATTTCTTTAAATAAGTTGCTGCTGTCGGACCAATTTGTTGCATTGGAGAAGAGGCAATTGCTTGTAATGCAGGCATTTTCAATTGTTGACCTTGTTCTATAGCAAGTGGAATTTTTTGTATTTCTTTCTTAGTTTCTTCTGTTGCTTTTTGTGTACTTTCTGTGATAGGAGCAAATACTTTGGAAAATTCTCTTTTCATCTCAATATCTCCTACTCTTTTGCTTAAGTTACTTAATTGAATATTTTTTTTGGTTTGTAAAAATTCATTAACAATAGCTTCACGTTTTGAAGGATCTTCAATTTTTAAAAAAGACATTTTAATGGAATAAAAATCAAACCAGTTTTTTTATTTTTTTCAATGGATCATCTATATTTAATTCAGGATCACTTACTTTTTTATTTTTTATTGCATTTTTCATTTCTCTAAATTTTTTTTCTTCATCTAAAATAAGTTTGAATTCTTCATCTGAAATTTTTCCATCTTCAAGAGCATTAGAAATATAAGTTTGAATTGTATTAAGTTTTGATTCCAATAAAAATAAGATTTTCTGATGTTTATCAGCTTTATGTTGTAATTTTTTATTTATGTATCTTAAAACTATACTTAATAAACCTGTACTTATTGAAAGACCTTCTATAATAATAGCCACAGGAATGTTAACCACTGTAGATAAAAGTATTACTCCTGTTGTTCCCATTCCAATGGCTACTGTTTTTAAAGTTACATCAGTTCCGTCAATTATATTTAAAGCTTTTGAATATTTCTTAACTGTTATTCTTTTGTTTTCTTTAGTTCTTTCAAAAGACTTTTGAATATCAAGAATTTTTGTCATTCTATAATCTGAAGCTTCCATTTTTATAATAAATTTTTTGACCAAAACAATTCTTGGTTACACCAACATATTTATAAACGGAATACTTTTAACCAAATCACTCAAAAAACCTTTACCGTTATAAACTTGTCCTTCTCGTTTTAAATACAATCCATCTCCTTTAAACTCTCCATTACCATTTCCTTTTACAGTTCCTAAATATAAACCTTTTCCATCAGTTTCAATTTGACAGAGACATCCACCTTTTTGTAAATACAATCCGTCTCCAACTCCATAACCGTCTCCCAATAATTTTTGAACACCACTACTTGCTAAACCCGTAAGCCCGCCTATTCCTATGGCTTTTGCTACTGATGGAACAACTTTAGATAACAATGGGAGTGCCATTCTAGCAAGAGCAGCCAGAAACCCTCCTTCAATTTTCATGTTATATTTTATTTGTTTTCTACTTAGAGTAATATCAGCTCCTTTATTTTGATTAAATGATTTTTTCAATTTAGTTATTTGTCTTTGTGTTAATGCTAAAACATCATTTCCCGGTTCTGCAGTAATTCTAATAGTAACAGGAAGATTCTCTTTCATAGCTCTTTGAATTTTTTCTTTCTGATTATCAGAAATATTTAATTGAACTTTTTCATATGCCATTTTTAAGAAATAAATTTTAACGTCAACTTCGACAGAGCAAAGCTGAACTTCGCGTTACGTTCAACTTCGCGTTACGTTAAAACTTGGTTCGTTGTAATTCCTTTTCATAAAAAGAACCAATAATTTCTTCATCATCTAAATCTTTTATTTTGTAAGTAATTGGATATGTATATAAAATTTTATCTATTGTAAATATTTCTTTTGTCCATTTTGGTGTGTAACCTTTCTCAAAAAATTTTTTCTTCTTTGTAATTCTAACTCTATCACCTAATTTAAATTTAGGCTTTGGCAATAATTGTTTCTTTGTATATCAATTTCTATACACGGTTATTTCATTTTCTTTTTTACTTCCTTCAACAGGAGTCATTTTTATTGATGAATGATAGGTGTTATTATAATCATTTACTAAATCATCTAAGATATCTATATATTTCGTAACATCAGCGGAGCTGCGACCTAGTCGATCACCATTCGCCGTAAAATATTTAAACATTTTTTCTTTCATTGTTCGGTTCCATCTTTCCACTACAGAACTTTTCTCTTCATTCTCTGTGGAATAGATTTCTTTGAAAAGACTCTTAACATGTTTATTATAGAATTCACTTCCTTTATCAACCCATAATTTTTCCGGATGTCTTTTTTTTGACGTAGTCGAAGCCTTGTTTATCACCGCTTTGCTTAATATCTTTTTAAATCCTTCAGCAACTGTTAGTCCGCTTTTATTTTTTAAAGGAATCATCCAACCATATTTTGAGAAAACATCAATAACAGCAAGAATATATTTAAATCCTTTGTTTTGCTTAGAATAAGCAGACATGTCAGCTAAATCAGCAGCCCATATTTTATCAATTCCATTAACTATCACTCTTCTTTTCTTAAATTTTTTAATAACCGGTTTATGAAGTTCTTCTGCTAAATTTCTATCTATGCTTTCTCTTAATGTTGGTTTTAAAATGGAATCTAAAGAATGTATCATCTTTTTATCACATACTTCATTTCTGGATTTAGTATCTTGATTTTGTAAATAACAAATATCATGATGCATTGCGGCTTCATCAACTCTATTAATTGGTTTACTCCAAGATTTTGGTGTGAGATCTGAATTCAATCGTTTTTTCAAATTGGTTCCCGGTCCTGTAAAATTATGACCCGGCAAATGCATTTCAAAAGGAAATTTGTTGATGATTTTATTGGCTATTCCTTTCCCTTGGGATATGCCAGGTATAAATTTATTTTTAGTATTTCCACAAATTACACATTTGCCTCTTAACATATTTCTATTATTTTTTGTTTTAACTAATTCAATACCTTCCATAGTATCGGTTTGCTTTTTACATTTTACACAAAACATGAACGGAGTTTTACCTTCAGCCATTTTTAAGACAATAAAAATCAACTATATATATAAAATGGAAAAAAATTGCAATACTTGTTTTATTCGAAAACCTCTTGATTTATTTTACAAGGAAAGAAAAAGTTCAGATGGTCATAAAGCAAAATGTAAAGAATGTATGAAACTTCAAAAACATTTGCATTATGTAAGAAATAAGGAAAAATATAAACAAGCATATCGAGAATTTATGAAAAGAAATCCCGATTATCAAAAGTCTATTAAAAATAATTCTTTAAAAATGGTCGAAAAAATCTTCAAAGATATTATCAAAGAAACCATTATTGACAATGTAAAAGAAAAGAATACTTCTAGATATTTCAAATTAATTAAGGAAAGAGTGAGAAAACTTGTTGAAGATTTTAAAGACAATAAAACGGTAAAAGTTAAGTTAATAATAACTTCTGAATTTAATACTCCTTTAGCTTTTGATATTATTGAAGCACATTATCATTCAGATTTTGGTATTATAATTTCCATTAATGATTTCAATACCTTTTATAATTCCATTGATGAAAAATTTAATGCTTGGGTTGATAGATTTCAGGCTAAAGGATCTGGATATGTTTTTAATCAAATTATTAAAACAAAAGTACAACTTTATAAAACTAAAACTTTAAGAGGTTCTTCTTATATTCCTACTCCGTTTAAAAGTAAAAATATTATCAACGTTCAAAATAAAAAAGATAATAAATGTTTTCTTTGGTCTATATTAGCTAAATTGTATCCTGCTAATGATAATAAAGAGAGAGTTTCAAAATATAAACAACTAGATGAGCTACCGCGCATTGCCCAGAATAAACAATCATGTGATCCTCCCCCCCCCCCCCCCACCCCACCCCCTCTCTCTAGTATAATAAAAGTAATAAACTACAGTCTTGCTCAGAACTCATGCGCACCAGAACACTACGCACCAAACTGAACGCTTGCGCTTGTTACGGTTACTTTTTATGACATGCATGGTACTATATATTAAGAAACAAACATGCAAAAATACAGATGTTACATAGTATTCAACATTGTTATTTATTTAAAATACATGCTGGAAGTAAACAACTTTTAATTATAGCTATCATCTTCCTTATCTCAATTGTCACCTTCCTGCTAAATTTAAGGCCTGAAGAGTATATAGTTTGGTCAGTTAGTCATGCCAAAGGTTGCAAGTTACTGAAATATATAATAGATATGAAGATTGGTTCAATATGAAAGGAATTGAATATCCAGTTAAAATTAAAGATATTCCTAAATTTGAAAAACAAAATGATATGTGTGTAAATGTTTTTGCATTAGCAAAACCAGAAGACAAATATTCTATATATCCAATTTATACTAGCCAGCAAAACTGCAATTTCGTCGACAAGCAGAGCTTAGACTTTGTTGACCTTCTATATTTAGAAGATGATGGAAATACTCATTATTGTCTTATAAAAGATTTGGAAAGTTTATTAGCAGATAATTGTATGAATATATTTAAAAGAAAAGAGACATTAAATAACCATAAAGAGAAATGCTTAAATCACAAAATGTGTAAGACAATCTTTCCAAAAGAAGATGATAATATTTTACAATTTACAAATCATCATTTCAAATCTAGATTACCGATAGTTTTCTACTGCGATTTTGAATCATGTAATAAAAGAATATCTACAACACAACCAAATCCAAATGAACCTTATCAAAATAAAATTTTTAAACAAGAAGCTATTAGTTTTGGAATTTATATAAAATCTGATTATCCCAATCTATGTCCTTCCGTTTATCATAGCCTACTTATACCGGAGAAGATGCAAAAGAACAGTTTGTCGAAATGATTATGATGTATTATAACGAAATCTGTAAAAAGTTAAATTACTACAAAAAAGCTAAAGCTAAATTAACTTATGCCCAAGAAAAAGAATTTAATAAAGCAACAAACTGTTATATTTGTAATATTGAACTTTCAGAAGAAGAAACAGAATCTGTAAGAGAGCACAATCATTACAATGGTAAGTATCGAGGCGCTGCTTGTCAGTCTTGTAATACTAAAGAAGGAAAACAATCTAAAGTAATTCCAGTATTTTTTCACAATGGCAGTGGTTATGATTTTCATTTCATAATAGAAGAAATAATGAAATATGAAGATAAATACAATAAACTTTCATTGCTTGCTAAAACATCTGAAGAATATATTTCATTTGAATATGGAAATTATTACAGAAAATTAAGATTCCTGGATAGTTACAGATTTTTATCAAACTCTTTAGAAGGTGTTGTTAAATCAATGGATGATTTTCCGATCTTGAAAGAACATTTCCCGGATAATTACACTTTGCTAAAAAGGAAAGGTGTTTACCCTTATGAATATGTTGATTCAATCGAGAGATTAAGTGAAGAACAATTACCACCAATAGAAAATTTCTTTTCAAGTTTGAAGAAAGAAGGAATTACAGAAGACGAATACCAACATGCTCTAAATGTTTGGAATACTTTTGAATGTAAAACTTTACAAGATTATCATGATTTGTATCTAAAAACAGATGTTTTACTTTTAGCCGATGTATTTGAAAAGTTTAGAGAATTTTTCCTAATCAATCATGAAATTGATCCGTGTTATTGTTTCTCAGCTCCTGGATTAACTTGGCAATGTGGATTAAAATATACGGGAATTAAACTAGAATTATTAACAGATTTAGATATGCTACTAATGTTTGAGAAGGGAATAAGAGGTGGTTATTCAGGAGTTTTAGGACCTCGATATGTAAAAGCTAACAATAAGTATTTACCAGATTATGACCCTAAAAAGAGATCAAATTATTTACTGTATCTCGATGCAAATAATTTATATGGAGGAGGAATGTCAGAACCTTTACCGGTTGGAGATTTTAAATGGGAGGATGAATCATTCTTGAAAAACGTTCCTGAAGGAAGAGGATATATTATCGAATGTGATCTTGATTACACAGTTAAAGCTAAAGTAAACACCAAAAGATTTCCTTTAGCTCCAGAAAAATTAAAAATAAATGAAGATGATTTAAGCGATTTGCAAAAATACTATTTACAATTAGAAAACAAAAAAGTAGGAACTGTAGAAAAATTAATACTAAATTTAAAAAATAAAAAGAATTATATTATACATTACAAATTATTAGAATGTTTTAAATCCCTCGGATTAGAAATTTCTAAAGTTCATAGAATAATTTCTTTTAAGGAAAGACCTTGGTTATAAAAATACATCGATTTTAATACCAATCAAAGAACTAAGTCAAAATCAGACTTTGAAAAGAATCTCTGGAAATTAATGAATAATTCCTTCTATGGAAAAACTCTTGAAAACATAAGAGATCGAATTGAGTTAAAACTATTATCAGATGAAGAACAAGTAACAAAATTAATAAGTAAACCTAATTTTAAGGAATCAATTATTTTTAATGAAAACCTAATCGGTATTGCTAATAATATAACATCAATAAAATTTAATAAACCAATTTATCTCGGCATGTGTGTTCTTGATTATTCCAAACTGGTTATGTATCAATTTTATTACAATGTTGTTAATGAACTATGGAACTCTAATGAAGTTGTTGGATTTGATACCGATTCATACTTTCTTAATATCAGAACTGAAGATGTTTATGAAGATATGAAAAAAATAATAGATGATTTAGACACAAGTGATTATCCAAAAGATCATTTTCTTCATTCAACTAAAAATAAAAAAGTTATTAATAAATTCAAAGATGAACTAAATGGTGAAGTTATGAATGAAATAGTTTTTCTTAGAAGTAAAGCATATACATATAAAGTTGCTTCTAGCCCTGGCTGTGTTGTCGATGAATCGACACAGCCAAAGCTTAGATTCGGGGAATCGACATGTAAAAAATTCAAAGGTATGTCAAAAACAACAATTAAAAAAGATGTTACATTTGAAGATTACAAAAATTGTTTACTTAATAATGAAATTAATTATAAAAAGATGAATGTGCTAAATTCTGATAAACATGAAATGTACATAAAAGAAATAAATAAGAAAGCTCTAAGTCCTTACGATGATAAACGATATATACTTGATGATGGTATCAAGACTCTTCCATATTCTGATCAGCACAACTGCAACTCTGTTGACGATTTCACTAATATTGTATATGAAATGGTAGAGAATGTTAGCTTTGAATAACTTCAACTTTGTTGATCAACTCTGTATAACTGCCATATTCCTTCCATCAGATTGAAATGAAATTATTTTATCAGAAATAACTAAAGCATAAGCTGTGGTATCTGCAGGAACATTTTTATTAAATGTAGCCTTAACCATTATATCAGTTATGCTATTTTTTAACCTTTCACTTTGTTTTGAAACATCGAAAACAAATAACGGATAAAGCGTTTGATAATCAATAGTGGTAATAGTTGGATTGCTAACTAATTCATCTATATCGTAAAATTTTGATTTAAATGATGCAGCATCATTATATACTCTAGAGAATTGAAACTTAGGGAATGATAGTTGATAATCAGATTCTGGATAACGCCTAGAATTTAACTGAACATTAATATTTCTCACATCCAGATTATTGAATATCGCTGCATTTTCTTTTTGATCAGATCTACTTTTTGTTTGAAAAGCTATTATGATCCACCTAGGTTTTTCGGGAGAAGCTTTTACAGATAACCTCCATGCAAACTGGGTTCCTATAGGAACTGTTATTGAATCACATTGTCTACTTCTATAACCAACATTTAATTTTGCTTTTGATTCAATAATTTTATATAATTCAAACTTTTGTTGATCT
The DNA here is from genome assembly GCA_963931925.1 of Onchidella celtica. Lineage (NCBI taxonomy): Eukaryota > Metazoa > Mollusca > Gastropoda > Systellommatophora > Onchidiidae > Onchidella > Onchidella celtica. The sequence continues at coordinate 68,144,175 of OZ007567.1, read as the reverse complement.
GCTGGTAAAACATGTGGAACATACCATGAGATTTCATCAAGAGTAACTTTTCCTTCGGCAGCTATATCATCTTTATAAATTGCAATATTTGAATCTGGTCTTTTGTACAGAGTAAGTTGTTGAGTAAATCCATAAAGAATCTTATCATAATCCTCTGCGAAACCGAAAATATGTTTCAGAGGAATTAGAAAGGAAAATGTTCCTTTAGGATCAGGATATTTTAGCAATATCTTTTGTCTCGTATCAAAACCTTCATTATTATTAATTTGGTTGTTAGTATCTTTTATCCACAATGAATTAAGTCTATTTGATTTTGAAGAATACTTGAGCAATCCTAACATTGTTGTTCCTCGTCCTGGATGGTTTAAATTTTCAATTTCTTGTCCTGATAACTGATATTTTATAAAATTAAACAAATACATTATGCCATTATTACATAAAGTTATTTTATCATCAGCAGCATATAATGTTCCATCTGTTTTTGTAAGTCTACCTTCAATTATTATATAGCTTTCACTTGGATGAGTAAAAATATCTTGCAATTCAATATTTATTCTAATTTCTCCTCCGCTGTTTAATTTTGTACCGGTAATAGGATTGTATTCATGGTATTCATATTGTTCAATACTTTCATCTACTTTAAAATCTTCTTCAATTTCCAAAATGTCTTCCATTTTAATAATATCTAATTTGAGCATCTGTAACAGGTGCAACACTAAATCTCATTCTACTAATTGCATGGTGTTTAGGAAAAGTTAAATAAGGCCAGTTTGTGTTGGGTTCAATTCTAAGCAAAGGTTTTGTTCTTTTAATTCTCAGATATTCTTCATTTTTTTCTTTATTAAAAACATCATAAATCAAAACCATATTTTCCATATCACTTAAAAAAAGATCTTGATCTTTAGAATTATAAAACTTAAAAAGAATCATACCAGAATCTTCATATTTTTTCACAACAAAATAACCTTTTCCATTAATTCTTTCATAATCTACATTTCCAACCTTAGGCATTACGTCCATTAAACTATTGGATTTATAAAATATTGAATTATTGCTATTCAAAAATGGTTTAATATCAGAATCCCATTCGGGTTTTTAGGAAATTCAGCTCTTTTATATAGTCCATTATTCATTAATTGAAAACAATATAAACTATTTAGTTCTCCTGTAGATAAAAAACCTTCAACATTTTTTAAATCTTCTAAGTTAACTGCATGGCTATTAAGTGGAACAATTTTCTTAGATTTAATAACATCTCTGCGAATTCGTCGATCAGAGTTGAGATTATCATCAGAGTTGAGTTCATCATCAGTATAGATGAGATCTAGTTGATCCGAGCTAAGATCTATTTGATTACTATGAATTCGTCAATCATCAGCAAAGCTGCGACTTCGTCGATCATCCATTTTTTCTACAAATAATTTATTTCATCTAAAGTTACTGGTAATTGTGTAAACCTTATACGATGAATCATAAACTCTTTGTAAATGAGAATATTTTTAAAACTAACATCATCGTCTCCTTTTTCGGTTGTCATTTCATTAAGATTATTTTGGATTTTGTAATCATCTTTTTGTTTTTTTACAATTATTCGAAAATTTTTTGAATTATTTTCCGAATAACTTATTTGTAATCCATCCATAATTTCTAATTTGTTATCAAAAGATTCTAAAACTTTACCTTCAATAATTAAAGTTGAACCTATCGGAAATTCTTCAAGAATCTTTTTTTCATTCTCAAATTCACAATCAAAAGTTAGAATGGTGCGTGGCTCGTCCTTACCGTTTGAAAGATAATATTCCTCATCATAGCGTTTTAAAACTGTTGTCTCTCTATATCTAGGAAGTGGAACCAAACTTCCTATAATTCGACCAGAGTTGTAAACTTTTAGTAACATTTTGTTATTTCCTTTAGTTGATACTTTATCACTTCTTAATTGAATATCAACATCCCATTCGTGTTTGGCTGGTATAACTTTAAGTTTTCCATCAACATTTATAAGATTCACAGGTTTATCTTTTACTTCACTTATAAATTTAGGAGGTGGGGAATCTACAATTTCATTTCTAACATATATACCTTCTTCATTTAATTTGAAACAATATATAGCATCTTTCTTTCCATTTTCATTAAAACCTTCTACATTTTCTAAATCATCTAGATTGGTTGCATACCTATGAAATGGAATAATAGTTGTTGATGAAATGTCTCCGCTGGGCATCATTCCAAACTTATCCACCATTTTTCAAGAAAAAAATTTATATAGGCTTTCTTAATACAAACTATTAATAATTTCTTGAAAACTTTTTCCTTCTGATAATTCTTTTAAAACATACAAACACAAATGCCCACAAATTACTGTGTTAGGATCTTGTACTTGATTAGTAGAATATTGAATATCTCCTTTTTTCTCTCTAAGATATTTGATTATTTCTAAAGGAGGTTGAATTCCATAACTGTCAAAATAAAATTGTTTATTGTTAGCATACCAAGCGACCCAATGAGTTCCTCCTTTCGTTCCATCACCTAAGTTCAGTATTCCACATTCTTTTCTTCTCGGTTTTTCAGGTAATTCAGTTCTTAAAAACACACCTCTAAAATTAGGAATTTTTAATTTCTTAACAGCTTTTAAAATATCGAAATTGGATAGTGCCATTTTTAGATGGTTTCTTTTAAAGAAATGACCTTTGGTTGATTAAATTTCTCTAATATGAAATCTTATGACGACAGTTTCTCCTCTTAAATTTAAAGGTTTATCATTTTGATCTGTAATTTTAACCTCCAAGTTATTTATCGTTTTCATAGCTATAGGCAGAAAAACAAGATTTTTAGGTTTTTCAACTATTTTATATCCCGGAGATATATTTGGGAAAAAAGAATAAATAACCGGAACGGGTGTACCATTAACTATACTTCCGTTTATAATATTCAAATGAACTAGAATACTATTAACGCTAAGAATGTTTACAATGTTTTCAGATTCATGAGTTCCCGATTCATATATTTCATGATGAAATCCTAATAAATCAGCTAAGGTATTGTTTTCTTTAAAACTTACTTTATAATCTTGTTTGATTGTTATAACAGATTTTAAAGTTTGATTATTTGGTTCGATTTTTATAGCATCACCAATCAGGTTTTCAATTTCATAAGCTTTAAGCTTTAATTTCATAAGCGCCTGTTGGTATATACACTTTTTGCCAAGTTGAACCATCATAAAACTCTATCATATTGTTTTCCTCATGGACATTGGGGAAAGAATAGTAAGTTTCTAAATTAACTAAGGCGATTTCATAATGTTTATCCCTGTCTAATTCTAAAGGAGGCATAAATACTGTCGTAAAAGTGGTTTTATTATTACTAACAACAATTTGCTGTGAAAATTTTGATCTTGTGTTTTTAGCGATTTCTCTTAACATATCGAAGGTAGATCTCTGATCCATTTTAATAGAATAAAAATCACGGTATGTAAAATGTATCAAATTTATATCTATATTTACCATTATACTTATCACTAGAATTATCAATTACCAGAAATCCGTAAGGTTTTTCCCAACATTTTTTACAGAGTTTTTGAAAATCTTCTAGTGTCATATCATTACTTACATGGTCATTATAAATATGTTGAAGATTTTTCAAGTCTTGTTTAAATAAACAGAGAAAATTTGCGTTTTCTCTTATTGTTTGTCTCGGTAATTTAAAATAATTTTGAGCTAGGTAGAAACAGTCAACATTGTTATGCCTTCCTCTACAATAATAGTCTTCGCATTTGTTTTGTTTCTCCAGTAATATATCATCAAATATTATTAAATTCTTATTTTCTGAATTTAACTCATTTGGATCTGGAACATCATCACTATTTTTGTAAAATTGGCTATTGATTGGTTTTATGTTAGCTATGCGTTGTCTTTGACAAACATTATCTTGTTTTCCAATTTCTTCTAAAAACTGATAAGGAGAAATATTCTTTTTTATACAATAATCTTTTTTATTGAATAATTTAAATATAACATCTTTAGGTAGATTCTGTTCAAAACCTGTTTTTACAATCTTGTACTCAGGTTGAAGTAAACTCTTTCCAAAAACAAATAACTGGTTGTAGTCAAGCCAGCCGTCTTTTAAAAGTAGATTCAATAATAGATTAGTTTTTCCACATCCGCTTTTTCCTACTATAATTCCTCTTATACTTTTAGGTAACAAAGGATTATTTTTTCTATTTGTTAAATTATCATTCCAAGTAAGATTTGTTATATCCATTTTTAAAAGGAAAGAAAATGAAGAATATTTTTTACGGGGGTTTATGGTGAGAGAGTTTTAGGGGATTGGGAGTTTGTTTTATTTTTTTGAAGAAGCTTAATTTTTATGTTTTAATAAAGGTTGAATTTTTTTATATTTTAAAAGGTGGCCTAGAAAGGCTGATAGAATTGCAACTTTGTTGGTTCTAAGACTCTGGGAAAATTTTTTTATTTTTTTGAATTTTTATGTGTTTATGTGTTAATAGGGGGTGATTTTTTTAAAATTTTAAAAGGTGGGGGTGATTTTTTTTTAATTTTAAAGATGGCCCAGCGAGGTCCATACATACACTCTGGGAAAATGTTTTTATTTTTTTGAAAAAGCTTGAATTTTTATGTGTTAATAGGGGGTGAATTAAAAAAAAATTTTAAAAGGTGAGTCCAAGGCGTCCCAAATCTAATACTACTTGTGTCACCTTGCTTATTTTATTACATTTACAGAATGGTGAAAACTCCCACCACCATTTTCTTTTTAATATAATAAGATAATGCAGTTGTGACTTCAGTTGCAAAAATAATTTTTAAAAAGCGGTTTACTGGAATAATTCATTAGGCTGTGTCAATAAAGTTGTCTGAAATTTGGCATATGATATGATATTGAGTTGTCTTGATAGAATATTGAATTCTAAAAGTTTTCGACACCCTTAAGTACATGTAGTTCATTTACTCCCTGCAGATTGGGTATCTAACATCCTGTCTCTCTGTTCGTTCATTGTGGATATTTACAGCACACACTGTTTATTTTTACTTTGAGCACACAGCAATGCTCACCGTATTTGGATGGAGATGTCTTTTCCATTTTAAACCCATCCAATTTTGGGAATTCCTTTTATTTTGTTAGGTAAATGAAAGTTCACAAGTCTAAAACAACACCCTCAGTGTTATGTTTTGAGAGTATAAAAATGATTTTTGTGGCACAACCTCTCTGTCAAATTTTCAAATACATGTATTGCAGAGAGTTTAGTGTCTAGTGTATATTATAGACACAGACCAAAACAAAAAAAGGCCCAAACCTCAACAGATAACACTGGCAAAAATTGTGCAGTTTAGACAAATTGTTTTCCTGCCTCATGCAAATTTTCCAAATAATCAGTAAAATGGCAAACAAGTTATTCCCAAAAAAGGTTTGTTTTTTTGTTCTTAACGAACTACAGTGTGATTTTCAGAAATTCATGCTTTTAAAAACAGTAATGTCATATTTCATTTTGATGATCATATCATGCTGACTTTTTTTGCAGCCAAAACTGTAGCTTTTGCACAGCAGTGTGACTTGAAGTTTGAAAGCAATGATTAAAATGAATTAAAAAAATTTAAGCTATCAACTTGGTATCTGCTGGAACAAAAAATCCCCATGACAAGGACCTGGAGAATTATTTGAAAACTGAAAGAGTTTGAATAATGCACTAATTTCACTGTTTGACTTCAAGTGTATGAAAGTTCTGCTATAAGGACCAAGAGAAATGCGTCTATAGCAGTACGTGTAATGAGCCATGAAGCTGGAAACTTTTAAGTATGAAAGGAAAAAAGATGGTAAGCTATAGGGAGAGAACATGACGACGAAGCTATCTTTATCGTATCTTATCCTATCCTATCACAGCAAAGTACTGAGGAATACTCTGCAGCTGATGGTACTTTGGCATGTCATTATTATAATGTATATTGCATGTACACATATTATATATTTTCTTCCCTTTTTACAACAAACACAGGTACTGGTGACATAGCCATCTCCTATCAAAAGTACTATGACAAGAATCCATGAAACAGTAGTAACATGCAGTGCAGTTGCACTGCTTTTTTCTGATGCTTTCAACAGAATCAACTAAGCTCCAAGCCTTTTACAGATCTGAACTATCATATCTCAAATTGTTCTTGAAAAATTCCCTTAAGCTGTCTGCATTCTCAGTGAGTCTTTTACATTTTGCACAGTAAAACACAGTATTACTGCGCTTATGAATTTTGTTTGTTCAACTCAGAGTTGTCAAATAGACTATTTCAGCGATGTGCTCCCTCAAACATTTCAAGCTGCGGTCAAACTTTAAAGTACCAAATTTTTTATCACACGTATGCCCTTTTCATCAGGTAGTAATGGGGCTGCCAGTTGCAAAACTTGTCTTCAGAAACACACCCTCAACATGCTGAGACAGACAATTGTAAACAATGTTGTGATATAAAAAGCAAATGATTGATGGATAAATGAGATGTTGCTTTTATGTATATTTATTAACCTTTTCATATGACCAGCCAAGGATGGTGCCCCATTATGTGAAAGGTTGAGCAGTTTTCTTTTCAAAAATTCATTATTGGAGGAGTAAAAAAAACAACTACCATATCATATCGTTTGCTTATTTCAGATAACATACATATGTATTTTACATGGTTTCAGACCACAATATATCTGCTTGAATGTGGTCAATTTGTATTAGCCAGCTGTTTGAAACAGGACTTATGGTATCAGGAAAAACACCATAAGCCTGATACCTGCATGGTTTGTTTTAAACACAATGTGAAAGGAAAAAAAAGGTAAAATCAAAAGCCATTGCTCATTATTTTCTACTTTTTAGGTCAAATACTTCAAATAATTAAACTTAAGCCATTCAAAGTGGTTCATTTCATTGAAACTACCTTTGCTATTTGTGAAGCTGGTGTTCTTGCTTGGTTTTGTTTCCACTGTTGAAAAACAATACAATGTACATGTACTTTATAAAACTGCTTCACTGAGGAAACTGTTAATCTTGATACTGCTTTTGGCTGACGACATTTGTTTGATCAGGTCAACGCAAGTTCTAAAATACCAAATTGTTAAGGCTGCCACTTGCAGCTCAGAAATCCTTGGCAGGGTACAGCAATTTTCATTGGCAGTGGTGGCTGTGAATACTCAATAAATCATAAGGCTTTCCTGAGTGAACAAATCCATCAGCTACTGAATCATATCCCCTATTGTACTGTCTAATGCAAAACAGGCTAGATATAAATGCTTCGGGCGTCAGTAGAACAGCTCTTTACTCACAGTGTTCTAATAACACAGTGGAATGCTATGGAGGCTATGATAACACACAACGGAGTGATAAATCTTCAATGATTAATTCTTCATCCACTCCTTTCAATGTCTGAATAGTCTGGAATAGCACACATATCTGAAAATTTTAGTTCTCCTGCACACTCCATGGCATTGCTTTTATCAAGATAAAATATTCAACATCTCATTAATTTAAATAAATATTCATTACTCAACAAACTTATATTTATATAATTCCTTGAAATAAACTTAAAACACGTTGAGTCAAGTGGAATCAAATGACATGTATGTGTAAATCCTTTGAGGACACAGTAATTGGGATGTGCCTTCAAAATCAATTAATAAATGGGCAATGTGATAAAATTATTGGCAAAAACTGATGAAATTCTCCCACACACTCCATGGCATTGCTTTTATCAAGATAAAATATTCAACATCTCATTAATTTAAATAAATATTCATTACTCAACAAACTTATATTTACATAATTCCTTGAAATAAACCTAAAACATGTTGAGTCAAGTGGAATCAAATGACATGTATGTGTAAATCCTTTTGAGGACACATTAATTGGGATGTGCCTTCAAAATCAATTAATAAATGGCAATGTGATAAAATTATTGGCAAAAACTGATGAAATTCACCCACACACTATTAAACATTTTATCAGATCTCTGCAACAGCCACACTGACAATAAACTATACATCATGTGAATGTTACATATTTTGTTTCATGTCTCTCTTAGTTATATACACAAAAAGTGCACTCAGGTCTTGCATCAGTTCTACAATATATCACTTCAAGTACTTAAAAAATTATAAATACAATACTTGAAAACATCAAACAATGTGCTGCCACACGGTTGCCAAGGTCGGTGTTTTCCTCCATTTTTACTCACATAAACACCTTTGCACATGAAGAACAGATGAGCTGGTGTCTGGACTGTGTTGGTGTCTTCACATCTAAAACTGATAATTAGGTAATGACGTAGATTGCCGACAGGCATTGTAACATTTATTTGATAAATCAGAACTGTGTGGGTTTTCTGGTGCAGCACTTGGATTTTATATTTTATTCACCTTTGACTGATCAGGTCAATCTGCTCAATCTGATCGCTTCTGGATCTTTCAGATGAAACTAATAGATGTGTTGTGGCGTCCGCTCCAAGTATGTTCTATTTCCTGTCAATATATATCAGATCTAAATGTGAAGACATGATCAAACATGACTAGTGCAAGGTAAATCTGGGACAGGGAATTCCAACCAGGGGGTTGCAAACTGACTGAGAAGAAAACAAAAAAAACCTAAGTCCCATTACTGTCTCCGTCTGTGTGCATGTTTTTGTGCCTCTCTGTCCTTTTCTCGCATTGTCTTTGCTGCGTTTGCATGCAGTGTTTTGCTCTCTCTCTCTCCTTCCTTGTAAGTGTATTGTGTTTCCTTGTGAGTGTACTGTGCTAGAGTAAGACAAGAAGCAAATAACCAGAGGGGGTAAGGATATGGAGAGGAGGAGAGGATATCTCACTCTCAGGGGATGATGAACCCTATTTTACATTCGGTTGGAGGATATTATGATGAAGAGGCTGTTGTTAAGGCAGCATGATATTTTACAGTATAAGCCACAGCTAAACAGTGAACACTATCCAAGTATAAATTTTCTCTATTTGGTTTTGTAAAGAGTTCTGGGGTATAAAATAGGGTTAACAGTATGAATCTGAAAGGACTTAAGAAGCAAAAATAGTTGAAAAGCCTCGACCTAAGAAGATTTTAGAGCAGGTTCTCACTTACAAGTTACAATAACTTGAATTTCAAACAGGGCAAAATGGTCAGACAAAAATAATACTGTCTGCAGTTACAGTGAACATTAATCAGACAAATGCATGACTCCTTTTGGTATCACCACTATTGAAATTATAAAAGTCAGACATACACATATCTCTTGGTATCACCACCAGTTAGCGTATATCCCTACAGATGATAATATTCTCATTATATCTGATACAGGAACAAAAGTCACAGTCTGAAAATGATGTTACCTGAATAAGAGGCACAATACATATTCACACTTTATTTTTTTTCTGTATATTTAAATTACATGTATGTAGATCTAGGAAGTTTATGATAAAGGGTCCATTTCTGAATCAATACAGACTCAATGTCAAAGATGTGGCAGTTTTACCATTGCAACACTTTAAATAAACAAATAAATAAAGGTGAGAAAATATGCAAAAATGTCATTGTTTGATCTCCAGTATAAAAACAACATATGTGGCTGTCCTCTCTTGCATTGCCTCATTGACATCAATATGAATATCACTTGTTTCCTTTTCCAGTAAATAATGGTAAAGTACCATTTGCCATAGGAGAAAACTGATAATGTTATGAACTGCTGGTCCTTGGTACTGATTTCATTTTGCTGAAAAAGATGAAAGAGTTTGTTCAGCAAGTCACACAGTGGCTTCACAATTAAAATGCCCCAGAAAGCAATCAGGTGAGCAGATCATCATGTGTGTCATTACTTATTCTAATGTAGATGATTGAATCTAAATCTTTCCAGTCAGTTTACTATGACTAGTGAGAGTGAGGATGGGATCAATCATGGGATTGTTTTCAAGATTTCTAACACAAGCACTGCTAATTCCAAAACTGATCTGAGGTGTTGAAATGAAATGTAGGGCCCATGTATAAAGGCAAAATAAATTTCAAACAAGTGTTTCAGTTTGAACTGACCAGACAATCAGGGTAAGTTGGTAGATTATGAGGGCACTTTTAAAAGGTAGTCCAAACTGATTTTTACTTTTTATTGTAAGTCACCAGTTATCTAATCTGATGGAGCTTGCTTTTCTAAGAATTCTGATGCCAAATTTATTATTCTAGCTCAACAGCTTGAAAGCTATGGCATTTTCTACATGGGAAACAACACCTCGAATTTGCTACTTGTTGCAAACTGCATAACAGTCCAGCTTTGACCGCCCACAAAATGAGTTTACTGATTCACAGCATTGAAAATTCTTTTTTCATGTCAGGGGAGTGTACACCACACTCAAATTCTTTTTCGAAGAATACAAAAATGTATGATCATTTTATTTTAGTCATCAAATTTCTTCCAAAGTCAATATTTTGCAACTTCTTACATGGGAGACAAAGATAATGATTAGTTTACGAATTGAAAAGGGCATCAACTTCATGTTCCACCATTGGCTCATCACTGAATGTTGGGCAAAGGTGGCAAAATTTAGCATACAATGTGTCTGTAAAAACAGTTGGTGTTTTGCACCAGAGCATGCCCCATCTCATGGGTGAAAGCAACTGAAGATTTAGAAACCTGAAAACCAAACTTTCCAAAGAGTCCATACCTGAAACTGAAATTATCAGTGAAATATGGGGTAGCAATAAAACATGCACTTCAGGTCAGTAGTTCTTTTTTCAAACTCAGTCTGTACAACAGCTAGCAATCAATCATTTACATGTATTTTGTCCATAATATTCTTTAGTAAATGTTGCCAGTTCCTCTTGCTTATTATTATTTTATTTTATTATTGATTATAATGTAAGTGTCCTATCAGTATTTCCAATGAAAGTCACAAAACGATGTCCTATCACAGCCAATACACATTTTCCCATTTTGATATAACCCTAACCTGGCCGGCCAGTATCCCCCCAGTCTTGAAAAGAAGAACAGTACAGGAATAGCTATAAATAGTAAATGACATCACCAGGTAATCTTCAGATGCCCACTAACCCAGTCTGGACCACAAAAGTGTGAGTTAGTCAGGCCTACTTTAGTACTGTATTATTATTACACATGGTCATCCCACAGGCTGTTCCTCACTCAAGCCTTTCATCATGTATGCTGTTACCACAGGCTTGTAGTGCAGTACATGTAGTACTACCATATCTGGGTACTAGCATGATGCCTTGTGCAGGCAGTGGAGATCAGGTGCGTTTAGCCTTGATAGGGTCTGTTTCAAATGATAGTATTAGACATCCCCGGGTCACACCCATGGTGGCTGTGGGAATTTTTGAAAACTGGAGAAGATATTTTTTTCAGGAATGAAAACCAGAAATCTGGAATAATCCGGACAACTTTCACCCATGGTATACCATCATACATGAAGTTATCATTTGTGTATAATATTGATCCTGGTCCATTAATGTTTCCGCCAGTTTCTCGGTCAACAAAATTTTCAACCAATGATTTTAAAAGGAATTTCAACTCAAAACACGAGGAAAAATACATTAATTAAACCTCATTAATTTCACTGTATCCGTGAGTTATTTTCAAACCTGTGCTCTACATTGGCTTTAAGCTCTGTGATCCTTAGTTATGAGGGGATCAAATTGGTTCACGCGGCTACAAGTGAAAACAATAAAAAGTCATGACTACACACATTAAACAATACGAAAGATGTTTCAACAGAGGAAGGTCTGAGCTTTATTTTGATTTAGGATGTACGCCATTTTGCATAAACACACAGCCATAGTAGCTTTGAAATGTTGATCTAAAATTATGCCAAAATAGCATTTTCCCTTTTAGCAGGGCAGTTTGGACTACCTAAACAACGGAGTATTGTTTAGGCAACTTATAACATAAATTTTTAATAATATCCTTGACAAGCAATATAATACCAGTACATATATAATATGTATTGTAAGGGTAAATCGAAGAACCTGTGCATACAGGCATGTCAAGAAATGAAGAAAATGTAAAAATAGGTCAGAGGTTTCCTTCCATCCTAAAAGCCAGCTCATAATCAAAAATAATCTTCTTAAATGTCAACATGAAAAATGCACATGCCAGACTATACTGTCATGGTTTCACCACAACAAAAATCTATTCACTCAACTTGGAAAAACCACAATTCATGCATTCTCATCAGTAGTGCAGTTTTCAGTTAAGTCTTTGCCTCTTTGTCAACATTTAGACACTTTAATGGGTGACCTCTAAATTGCTCTAATACTAATACATGATCTTTCAACACGTAAAACATGTCTCATAGTATTCAAAAGTAGACGTTTAAAAATACATAATTAACTTTTCAACAATACAAGAAACTAGATGTACCGGGTATTCAATTTTAACCTTTAACATTTTCAAGAAATTTATATGTGTTTTGAATTTTCAATCAAAGTTCAACTTTATTCCTTTTTCCCCCCATTACCTTTCTTCTATTCTAACACTACAACATTACCATACTTACACGTCAAGCCTTACTTATTCTTTCTGAATTTCTTCTCTACTTACATTTACAGTCTCAACATAATCCTCATACTTTAATCTAAAAATTACAGCATTCAATATCTTAACAAATAAATTATAGTACATTTCACTAGCTTTGATTTGTACACTATTCACATGACTGGTGTCTTGATACATGTCTTAACACAATAGCAATGAAAGACACACAAAACCATATGACAATGCTTAAATCCAACAATGTAATCAAAGGCACTAGATACGATAAGATGGGACAGTCCTTTCTTCACACTTCAAAAAAAAAAACACGCATGCACACATTTAGTGCCATGACTGGTGGCTGGGCCCATGGTGCACTGCATGGAAAGACAGCTTGGTATAATGATGAATTAATAATACGATTTTATTCCAGTGCTAGGTACAGTGACTAAAAAAAAAGACCCAAGTTTTCCTCCTGAAGTTATAAATTTTATGAAATAAGCTGTTTCAATCAAGGCTTCACAGTGAATGCTGAACACTGAACAAAATTCTGATTTTTCTCTCTATACATATTGGAACACACACTCTCAAATGTCTGTTCAAGAGCCAGTCAGAGGGTGTACTTCCAACGCAAGTTGAGCTTTTATCAGTAAAACACTACTTTTCTTGTTCTATAAATCCCCCAGTGAAAGCCTAATAAGTAATAAGGTATTGTACCACAAGATGAGGAAGCCATGCCTGAGAAAGTGACAACTACAAAATTAAGAACACAGTCATCAAGAAAATATGCAACATGACAGACACTGCATTTTTCAGTTTTGACCATCTGAACTCAAATGCTTGAATGAATAAATTTATATCCATCTTAAATGACAGCCACCACCCCGTTTCACCAAATTTTACTAGATCATCCAGGAGCAACAGAATAATACACATCAAAGCAAACAGAGAAAGATACGGAAGATCATTTATGTCCTCCACAATTCGCCTCAACAAGATACTTTAGCCAGATGTGTGCCATATTTTACTAAGGTTTCATGCCATGTTACTTCATGCAATAAGCCTGTTATTGAGTTATGATATGTTTATGTAATGATACGTCAGATAGTGAACCATATATGTCTTCTTAAACACCCTGTGAAAGTGAATTTCCCCCATGGGATAATAAAGTGATTTTCATCTAACCTTATATTGGATTTGTAAAATACACCACTGTTTATGACTTAAGCACATTCACCACAAAGTGGCAGTGCCAAATCCATGCATGCAGAACTCACTAATTGACCCATCTGATTGTATCTAGTTTCTTTGGTTAAATACACATACAATAACAATGTTAAAAAAACAACTTCCTGTTTAATGCATGATCAATCAACTTAATGAACACAGAATGTGGTTTCATGAAATCATTCAGATGCTGTACATACATGTAATTTCTTGCATCAGGTGGTGACATTTAATTTTTGCTAAAAATGATCAATGAATTTAATGGGGCAGATTTTGCAGGTGGTAAAAAACACATGCACAATAAAGTGAAAAGACGGATCATTGCTAGTTTTTGTGGCAAAAATAACGGAGAGAACGCTGATTTAACCTCTGGTAGTGTATATATATAGAGAATGAACATTAGCCAGAAATGTTTCAATACTTTTAGCAAAGATATTTGAATTGATAAGATAAGACAGCTAGTGGTTTTAATGTGCACAGATTTTGCAACCCCACCTAAGTGGCAAACTCACGGAAGTCATGAAAAGTGCGTATTTTACAAAGCCAAATAGGGAAAATATTGAATTTTGTTCACTGTTCAGCTATCGCTAAAGGCCTTGATTGACGTCAGTTATTGTGGAAATATAACCTCAATCGCTGTGGGAAAATTCTGGCAAATTTTTTTTAAGTCATAGTAGCACTGTCACAATTTTGCATCATAAATTTACCAGTATATCACAAGCATTCTTTTCATACTGTGAGCTATGGGGCCCTGCCCCTGATCAGCGTACAAATTGTGTGCACGTTTTTTTTAGTGGTGTCTCATCTTATCGTTTCTAGTATCTTTGGTTTTAGTGAGTTCATAACAGGTAGCCCAATCCAATTTCTTCTTTTTACCATGAACTTGTTTTTGTAAGAAATTTGGTACCAAATTTATCCTAACTGGAGTGGCTTGAAAATTACTGCAATTCAAAAACAGGGGGAAAAAAATATCCACATTAAATCTGTGACCTTTGCAAACAGAAACTACATAAATGTCCAATTTTGGCCATTCTTGAAATGGCAGTCTACAAACTCACAGTAGTGGAAATACTCAGACCCCATATCTATGGGGTATAGCCCTCCCAATTTTTATCATGGGATTTAAATACTATGGGTACCATATTTAAGTCATCAACCTTCTTCATTCCTCATCAGTCTTCACCCCAAATTAATTTTCACAATTTTTTCTGACCAAAAAAAAAAGAACTTTTGTGCAAATTCATGTTCAGTTTTTGTTGGATATTTCAATCAACTGTGGTGGAATCAAGTGAAGGATGGGTCTGAACATTTCAATCAACTGTGGTGGAATCAAGTGATGGATGGGTAGGTCTTAGTAAAGAGTTGAAAGTTGGGAGGGGTGCACAAATCAGTACTCAACAGTATTCAGCCAACATCAACAAGAATGGCAAAATCATATCTTCTTCGAGCAATAAAATTGCACAAAAAACATGAAAGAAACCTTACAAAAGACAGCTTAATGCAGACAAAAGATTTGAGCTTTACTTTTATATAAAACACTTGCCATTTCACTCAAACACCGAATATATATAGCAGCCATGTATTGCTGATCTACAAAATCCAAATTACCCAAAAATAGCAATTTGCCCCTTGAGCATGGCAGTTTGGACTACCTATTATATAATGATCTGTTGAGGTAATCTGCAGCTGCAGCTGTATAAAATGCAATGATGCAATAACTGTTAACCCTTTGAACCCTGACCACCTCGTTTTCCCTACCCCGTATCCCTGGCCTGCTGAGCTCAGATAACAAATGTTAGGGCACTCTGCGCTGGTCTACTAGTGAACAGGGATACAGGTAGCGTAGCTCATCACCGGTACACTGGTGAAAAGGGTTCATCTGGTTAAATATTACATAAAAGACCTGCCCTAGGGCCCTGCCTTTCTCTGAGCTCATCAGTTTTTCGATAGCCAAACACTAGTAGCAGCACTGCGTGTCTGAAGGGTGGTATTGGTCAATTCTGACTTCAAATTTCCATTATTTTGCACAAATACATATTAAATTTGTTTATAATAAAATATTCACCATGTGAGAGGTATGGTGAAACATGTTGGGTTTTGTGTGCCATCAACATGACATAATTATATAAATGGTTCCAGTAAATATGAAGCTGATTAGATGTCATGAGAGTTTGGCCAGGTAATTCACAAAAAAATATGCCAGCAAAATAATAATTGCACAAGGCATTCAAAAGGGGGGAAAAAAGGAAAAAAACAACAACATACAAAATGGATCAACCTTCAGTAATATGAAAGAATGGAAAAAATTCATCCTTGTCATTCAAATGACCACTAAGCAAAATAAATGCATTTATAAAATACAACTAAGAAGAGCGTTTCAAATGGCAACAAAACTCCATATATCAATATCAAAATCAATTGGCAAATTTCAAATAAATAAAAATTATGGTCAACAAGTATCAAAAAAAGCTTGGAGCAAAAAAACAGTAACAAACCAAAAAGCAAAACTTCTCTTTCATTCAAGAGCGGACATCTGAAGCTCCAGAAAAACAAGGAAAGAAAGAAAATGAAGGCCAAAGGAGAGAAAAACTATAGGAAATGAAAAGCAGTAAACATGGGAGCCATTCAAAAATGATACAAATAGCCCAAACCAACAGTGACTTTAATCTGGTTTTACAGCAAAGGCATGGCAGCCAGATGCACTGTTGCAATGATGTGGATGTTATACTAATGTTCACTTATTACTTTAATTATTAAGTGGGGTGGATTACCTGTTTATTTTAAGGAAGTGGCTATTTTCACGACATGTCGTGGAAATGGCCTTGGTGAAGTTTTTCATGACGTTTCACAACTTATTACAGCTACCCCAGCCCCTTTTTGCCTGATTAGTCAATCTGACTACCGCCCATTGATACAAACTGACTAGACCCTCACGCCCCCATGGTTCCGACCTCCCTCTCAGTGGGGGCCACCATTTTGAGTCAGAAAAAGGTCAACTCTGATTGGATGAAAAACATGCCGTGAAAAAATCTCTCCACACTTTTTCCACGATATGTCGTGTGCCTAGACACTTCGTTATTTTAAAGGCAGTTCTGAATCCTCTTCCATATTGTTTGTTGCAGAGGACAGCCACGGTCCTTTGGATATAGTGTACTTATCATGCATATTAATTATTAAGCACAGAGAAGATGTGACAGCATCTTCTTCCCACAATTGCGATGATTTCTGCCTCAAAAGATCTTATTTCTAAATTCTGGCAGAGAATATCCATTTTTAATGAATTGAGTTTCAAACGTTGCAAAGTTATTATAAGAAGTGGGGGATTTGAATATATATATTTGAACATCAGCCATCAGTGGGCCTCATTGGTTTTTTTTTGTTCAAAAATTGTACAGAAGGTGAAAGAAATTTCTTGAAATATAGCTTGGTTTACGTTCCCATCCAATTTATATGAAAAGGTTCTTTTTCCCCATAGGCCACATATTTTTACACCCCTTTCAAAGAATAATAGCATGCTAATTGCTACTTCAGGGGAAAAAATCATCTTGGTGGTTTAACACATCTGAAAAGGTCCATTTCTCCTTCTCCATATTATATATATACATGTATGTGTATACAGCACATTGTTCTTTGTCTGCATGTATTAATCATGATCAGTTCTGATTTTAAAATAATATGTTAACTCATCCAAACATCTCCAACTGAAAAGAGAAAAGGGCAGTGACAAACATATCTTGTCAATGCGAGATTCAACGTCTAAAATAATGCAGAATTTAGTTTGCTTGGAGTGTTTGACCTGGGCCTGACAGGCCTTATGATGAAGTATGAACCTGTAGTTGTTTATATAAGTTTAGAATGACACTCCCCACAAGGTACAAACAGGTAGTGTTAAGTAGTTTTTCTGTTTGTAAGTCTGGGCCTGCCACGCCCCAAGAGGTACAAATCAGAACATGAACTAGGGAAATTAAGATAGGGTTAACTATCCCTTGCAGTGGAAATGAGTCGGTATAGGGACTGGCAGACTAGCTGTCAGTTAATCAATCAAATGTCTTAATCAAGAAGGCTTTATAATAAAAACAGGAGAATATGAACAAACAGGCTGTGTTTCACAGGTAAGACAGACAGATAATCTTACTAGCCATCTGTATAGAAAATGGATTTGAAAAAAATCAACTGTATGCCACATTCAAACCTTTCTAAAGATCTCAGATGAAACAATGACATATGCTGAATAGGTAAAAAAAAACCTACGAGTATGAGTAAAAAAAAAAGCAACAAATATAAACATTGGAATGGAAATGCAATATGTGTGTGTAACATTCAGTTATGTAAGTGCTATGATTCATAGAGCTGCAGGTCTAGTTTCACAACTACTTCCCCTGTTTCCACTTCATGAAGGATAAGTCTCTTTGTGATTGGTCCGCGCCTTTCTCCACTCTCGTCCAAAACATCTTTGATTCTCACCTCTGTGCGGCCCAGGAAATCTGGAGAAAATGAGAAAACAGGAAAAAGTGTTTTTCAATTTACATTAAAAACTGATTTTGTATGTCAAGTCTGAAATGAAAAAAAAAATGGCAAGTGCAAGATCATTCCTTTTCTCATCGTTTACGAATATGGACACTACTAAAATGCAACAGTCTAACACCGGCAAAGGAAAAAAATTCTCCTAATTTGTTTTCAGACAATCTTGAATGAAATACTTGACCACATCCTTTGGATCTATCATGTAAAAAATACAAGAACATTTCAAAGAATTTGTGACAATTTTCCAGGAGGCCAATGGCAGCCTTGACTTTCTTACCATTGGGAGAATACAGATCTCGATCATAAACAGTGAAACACAATGTGTCCCTGTCCACATCTCTTATCAAAAACTGCATGGAGGAATTCCAGCGTGGATTTAAAGTGCCTGGGATGACCTTGGTACGGTGTTCTTGAGATCCCATGCTCACTTCACAATAGGGATCGCTCTTTCCTGATAACGAAAACCACAAAACAGAAATCTAGATTTTGTTTCAAATAATGCATTACATAGTTGCAATAGTGCTAAATTGGGCCATCTCACTTTTTTAACTCATGTTTTAGTTTCTGCACAAAATGCTCTCTATTATGTTTTTGTCATGCTGTAAAAGAATGTCAGCGGCACCACTCCACACCACAGGGTCTCATGAAGGTGCAGTAATGACAAGGCATCAAAACAACAGTATTGAAGAGTATTCAAGATTTAACCCAATTTACTCAGAACATGACCAAAATGGTGTGGCCCATAATACTTCTACAACGATTAAACAAGTTTTTGATAAATACTGCCCATCTTTCACAATTATTAGATGGTGTATGCAACATCTTTTCACATCCAGGGACTGTTTAATACATGACACAAGAAAAATTAAAAAAAATAAGATACTGATACCATCTTCCTTTGTTTGCATAAAAAAGGTGTTTTTTTTTTCCAATGCCCTGGTTAGTAAAGTACTAATCTAAATTCCTATATCTTTTATTCGGTTTTCACAGAAAATTAACTGGGTTCATAAGTTGTAACTTATGTAAGGCTGTGCTGCACATAAAATGCAGAAAAAAACATTGCCTATACAGGTACCTTTAGAGGATTTGGAGTCTATTATGAATATATGTATATATCTGCTCATGATTTCTGATGATCATATGAACGAAAATTCTCCTGTCCTGGGGTTGTATGTGCCAACTGTATGCACCATTATATATAATATTTGCTTGTTGTCTTTTTTTTTTTTTCTGAGTTAATATGCCTTTTTAAAAAAAACTGAATCGGAAATAACCGAAACACCGCATGCTGAAAACATGTATTAAAGAGCACATTAAAAGAAAAGGAAAAAGAAAACAACATTAAAAAGCCAGGAACAGAAAACAAACCCCAAAATTATATAAGCACAATGATTAGTGGATGTATTTTGCAGTCTTGTTTCCTTGTTGTGCTCACTAAAAAAAACGTAATAAATTTTTTTGGTGTCTCCCGAAGAATATTTCATAAGAAGGACATAGATCAACTGTATATCTTTGTGCCTTTATGCCTACATATAAATGGTGTAAGACCATCAGATAAAATTACACAGTTTGACATTTCTTTTTCTGCATGTGTCACATACAAAATGTGTTTCACATGCATAAATCTTTGATTGTCTACTTCCAAGACAGGTGGTCAGGGCCAACTTTTTAGCAAACTACATATACACTGTATATAATACATGTACACAAACTTATTTGTTTGTTGTGTGAAATTGAATACTGTAAATATGATGGTGGTATTGGTGCTTTGTTGTTACACATTCCCTCAAGTGACAATTGCGTTTCAAATCAGTTTTTGTTTTCAATTTCCGTCTCATAACAATAATAATGTATTACTTAGGACTTTAAAATTAAAAAGTGCGTTTCCCACAGTTTTGGAAAAATATTTATCTCACACAAGCCATAACTGAATTCTACAGAGTATACACAGTAGATTATGAATTTTTATTTTGAAATGTACTGCAACATGAAATGTGCCTCAGTGAATTCTTGTTCTGGTGCAAAAACACAATAAACATTCAACACAAAACTTACCACTAGAATCTGAGGCTTTAAGATGATAAGCCTCTTGAATCACAACAAGAATTCGACCAACACTAGGGCGCTTCACTAAAAAAAAACAACAAACAAACAGAACAACGTAGAACTCATGCATTGAATGCCACTGACAAGTGCATGTGAAAAAAAACTGAAGAAATGAGGACTAGATCTAGCATGCAAAAATCAAATTAAAACTACAAAAAACATAATCCAAATTTACAAAGTAACATGAGGAACAGCTTTTCTTCTGGAAGGCTTGTTTGGCAATGTCAATGGAAATTAGAAGAACAGATAGTCAAAACAGGGATAAATTTCAGAACTGAACTGGCTCAGGCAGAAGGATTTTGTGTTCTCTCAAAGTGTCCTTCCACTAAACTACAAGGAACATCATGTTCCACAGGTTTTTTTAGTTTTTTTGTTAGTGTTTTCTTGGTCTCATTTTGAAATTCATGAAACAAAAACTAATACACAAATCCTAGTTCTTCTTCTTTGTATTAGCTTCCAAGGTAGCTCTCCTTCAGCAGATTTACATCATCAAGCTTCGGCTACAATAAACTTGGCTCAATTTAAAACTGAACAACCATGCAGTTAAACAAAACTTATCTCATTTACCAAACAAATGGTCACAAATGTGTACAACTGAGGTCTCTTTATTGTCTCCAAGTTTCAGGATTCCAGCAAACAAAAATATCCTAGCCTATCAGTATCACATAACTCATATAAACTAAATGTTGTGAAACTGGAAAATGTCTTTCAACAATTGATAATCATTCTAACTGCAGGAAAATAAACATCCACACTAAAACAATGATGATACTGCATCCAGCATTTTCATGCATTGTATTGCACTATGTTGCACTGTAACTATACTGACAGCTATTTCATAAATCTAATTTAGAAACAATGTTTTTAATGCCAGTAGACATCTTATCTTTGAGGAGTTTGTTGTGAAAATGATTTTTGACTGAAGATTGAGCAAATGACCATCCCTGAGCTCACAATATCATCTTAGCATTTCATTCAAACAACTGAAATAATATTAGAAAGTATTACAAGACGGTATGTACAATGAGTACGAACTAGGTTTCTTACAGTGATAAAGTAAATAAAAGTTTTCGAGCCACTTTGAAATACTTTTATTACTCAGACAGGCAGAAACAGTGAATGAAATAATGTATTAACTACAAATGAAGCACACCTGGAAGCCATCTAAATCTACTTTATTTGATGATATACCATGTCAAACCTTGCATGTAAATAATCCACTTGACTCCTAATTTTGTTATTAACAATAAATTAAAAAAATATCTTTCACTTTTTACACTCTCTATTTTTTCTTTTTTAACATGTGCCATTTCAACTTGAACAATTTTGTCTCCATATGTAGTAATCCCATATCAGACTAACAGAAGGGATTAGTGGTTTAAACCATGCCGAACTCCAAGTGGGACTCTAAATCAAACAGTGCATGAAGATCAACCAGTATACCATTCTCTGTGCAAAGCACATCAACCCAGTGAAGTATTTAGAATGACCTGACGATTTGAGAATCATTTCATGCATGAAAAACACTTTTGCGCAATATTTCAATTTTATTATTATTTTTTTGTTGTAACCTTGGCAAGATATAGAACTAACCCCTTCAATTAATGATGTTCAATTTTATGCTTATTGTAGCCAACAGTTTCATTTGGAAATCTACAGTGGACAACGACTGAGCCAGGCAATGTATTTATCCTTTTATTGTGAGTCTGTTAATTTTACTGTTACTGATGTTCAGGATTTCAGCCGCCAAAAATATACTGCTACGTGTCTACCAGTATCACATCAGTAACCTGTATCTCTCTGCATTCTTAGTTGACAGATCAACGATCTTAGATTGATAAATGAGAAAACTAAATTAAACCCGTATTATGTGGATATTTTATATTTGCATAAATAATGCATTTTGTTACATAAATATTGTCACATTGTTAGTCCTTTAGGCAAACTTTATATGTGAAGCAAAAGACTGCCCCTTGATTTGCTGAACTTTTCATGACTCAAGCAGTGCATTATGCTTGGATCACACTGCTTTCAAATGTTCTTGCAATACACTAAGCAGTGACTGAGTAAACCTTTTGTTTTTACTCAGCGCCCTATGATACTAGTTTTCTTTAATTTTTATTCATTTCTGTGATAAAAAAAAAGTGTAAAATGTGAGGAAATAAATTATTACTCCTTTATATTTCACTTCAGTCAGAAATGAATGTGGGCAAAATATGTGAAAGTATGTAGACCTTAAAGAGTTAACATACAGTCCAAAAGTCTTGAAGATGTCAGTTCGACTTGAAGAAGGTTGTATTTCCCAGCAGTGATATGCTATTAGGGCTGCCAAGTTAAGCCATCACTGAAAAGTGACAAATGTTCTGTTATTGTTGCTTGTGACTTTAATGAGGCTTGAAACTCCTTCGACACTGATCCTTTCTTTCAGTCCGTGTTTACTGATAACTGCTGATGTCTTCATTAAGTTTTAAAGTTATAACATTTTTTTTTTTCTACATGGATGAAGAAGTTCCATGAATTCTGCCATCTCTGAGATGAACAGCTCGAGGAGTACTGGGTGTGTTTATAAATAGTTTCATATTAGCATTGCTTGAATGACACCTAGAAGAACAAATGTGTCGCAGGTAGAAAATTTTAATGGTCATATTTGCAAACTTTTGAGACACTTCCTACAAACAGATGGTTTGTTATCAATCATTCAGTGTAAACTTGAAGATTTCAAATAGACTCAAATCATTTTTCAGATACCTTATCATAATGGCGTGGAACAAAATATGGACGGAGAAAAATGAACAACTGGACAATACTAAACAACAATCAGGGTCTAAAAGCTGAACATGCAGCAAACACAAAACTGCAAATCATTTCTGTTAACAACACACAGCAGTGATTCCATGCAATTGCAGCACATTCCCTAAGTGCAAGAACACAAAATGTAAGCATCAACTGAAGACTCATGTGGGGACAAAACACTCAGGGCATTCTTCAGCTTGCAATGTGGAGTAAGCATGACATACCAGCATCCAGAGCAGGTCGGAGCCCCACCCCCTCCTCCACTACCACCAGTACTCGACCTACTGGCTTTGCTCGCAGCACTTCAGATAGTGCAAATAGGGAAGAAAGACATTATTTTGCAACTTTTGCGGAAAAATTGTCAGAATAATCATTGAGTTTTGTAGCATTAAGTTTAAGGCATGCATATATCGTACGTTGTATGTTTAATCCACTGCTAGATTGTTGGTACTTCTGAATTTATCAGTATCATACTTAAGAAATCATATTTCATACACTGATTAATGAATGAACAAATAGGAAATAATTTTGTGATTAAACCTGAAAGAGAGCTCTCATTATAATACAATAGCGACAAACTCTTTGCCTCTATAAGGAGTTGCCAAAGAGCTGGATAAAATTTGTACATTATGACAGAAGGATTTACATCTTCACTCAGATGAGATGCAGGAATGGCATCTACTGAATAAAAACAGCTGTTACAGATTCAGCCAAGGGGGATTACAGCGTGCTGATTCTTTAATAATACAAAAAGCATGGATTTGTCTTGGCTGGTTATAAATTATGAGCTGCAGGAATGAATTTTTTCTGTCTAATTACTTCTCTGAACAATTTATCAACAAACTGGCCCCATTAAAAGCTAGCTTATTCCATTACTTTTTATCTCTGAAGGTTCCATGACTGTATGGTCAGCTGTGTTTTTAAAAAGTTAGTATACAGCTTCCAAGTTACCAAATTACAATAACAAATTTATAGCAAAAGCACCACTCTGCAATTTAATCAGAGAGCAAGACTTTGAATGAATAAACTGAAAAAATACAAATAAAATCCATGACATCTGCTGTGCTAAACTTTGCATTTTTGGTATAAAAATCCCAAGCACTCCAGCGTTTGTGGTATACAACAAAATATATAACATAGAAATGATGACTTGGACATAAGAACCATCACATAAACATACACTCAACAGTAATGGAACTCTTCAATCAAATGCATACAAATTCTGGTATGTAAGTGTGCATAAAATGAAACAGTTGTGACACGAGAACCATGACAAAATTACTCCCATCAGTCTATGATTTGGCCATCAGGATCAATTTATTGCATCGCAGCCAAGACAAAGATAAAAAATAAACCAACATTGAAAAAACAAAACATAATGACACTGTTCCTTTCTCAAATGAAACAAGTCATGCTTATTCATACATTTAAATTTACTGATGCTTAGAAACAGTGTCTTGTCAGTTTTTCTGGCATGAAAGCTTTTCCCTGAGAAGAAAATAAAGGTGACTGATGACACTTTCTATTTCTCAAAACCCAGACATCATTCATTAAGCCGAAGAATAAAAAGCTCTTTATACTGTAAAGTTTTTAAAAGTTTGCATGTAGTGCAAAAGCAATGTGATTACAGAGAGTGATATATGCAGAATCTGGAGTATTATGGTGCTTGCTTGTAATACTATTCTTACATCCCCCCCCCAATCAAAAATTTAATAACAAATTTTTCTTTCATACATATTTTCTAGCCATTTAACACTCAGCTCCTTTAACTTCAAGAAATCAATGTCATATGCGTATTTTGAAAAGAACCTATACCTGAATGTGCTCTTTCTAACTTTCTTTTGGCTTTATCTTTGTACTGTTTCGATGCTGCTTCAATCTCTCGCACCCATGTGTCCCTGAGGGGTAAAAAGTCAATGGTCAGGCTAATCAGCGTATATTTTAAAGGAGTAAAGATAAATGTGTCTTTTTTCCCCGAGTTCTCCTTTTTCAAATAACATTGTACAGCTGTAACTCATTTTGATACATAATTTATTTTTTTTTAAAAATCCCAGAATATTTCTGAATAATCCCATTGTTAATATTCGTTTCTTGCCAACAAATTTTTTTGTGCACAACGTAGACTCGTGTATAACTTGCATATGACAAAAGCCAACCTACGAAGCAACTGATATCACAGTGATTATTCCTCCTGAATTGTTTTATATGAAAGCAGTTATGTTAACAAATAGAGTTCAACTATATGGTAAGTTTCTACAGTTCCTTTTGTAAAATTTTGCTATTATTAAAAGCAGTGACTTCGAGGAAGTGAAAAATGGCACTTACCTTTCAACAGCTGATACAGCCCTGAGATTGAGAATTCTGTCACTGGTGACAGAGAAATGGCACGGTTCTGTGTCATCAGCTGATTTTTTCACTGTTACTTCATTCAGGAAAATGGGCTGGGAAAACGTGAGAGATAAATGAAAACCACAAGGGAAACACAATAATAGTCACAAAAATGTGAAACTGTTGAAGTTTAAAAGCCCACACATCCCTCTTGCAACTGAAAAGTGATTTATAATATATTGTGACTGCAGCTCTTATTTCAACTTTGGTTTGGCAGAGACAAGGCTGATGAACCAAGAGGAGGGAGAAAGACAAAATAATTTTTTGTGACCTAGTTGTTTTACCCCAGGGGCTTTCAAATATTAAATGTTGCATTCACTTTTCTTTTCCCTTTTCCTGTGTAGTTTGCATTTGAAAACTACAGGTAAAAAACAACCATAGTCACAAAAAAGTGATACTGAGAAAATCGCTTTTCATAGTTTGAAAGTCCACAATATACCTCTTGCAACTAAAAGGGGTAATTCTAATATTTTGTGACATCGCAGCTTCTTTTTCCAAACTTAGGTTTCGCAGAGATGAGGACAATGAAGCAAGCTTGCACATATAAGAGATAAATGTGAAAATCCCCTTTTGTGACTAAGGTTGTTTTTGCTCTATGGTCTTCATTTCCTTTCTTTTGAAATCCAACATTTTTCTCTTTAAAACAATAAAAAAACCTCGGAAATGGGCAGGAACTTTATCTGATAAAATCAAATTCAATATAGAAAATTATGCGGGTTCATTTACAGTATAAAAAATATGAGCAATACCATACAGCCTTTTATCATGAGACTCATCTTAAATTGAGCAATAAATAGGTAAAGGACACATGTGACACATACGACACGATACATCTTGAACTGTGTACTTGTTCCAAACAAATGGACTGTGCTGAAGCCAGTACCCATCGGACGTGAAGTCTGTGCTAACATGAGGAAGTCATTAAACAAGAAACCCACCAATTCTTTATTGCTCTTAGCCTGAAAAAAAAACAACAACAATAAATTGCATCTGGCTGAAAAAGAAATTTAGACAGAAAAAAATGCAATATCAATAACTTTGTTCCCTCTGGTATAAATGGCTCTGTAAACCACTGGTTTATATAACACTTTATTCCATGGCTTTTTTTTTTTCAGTTTTTTAATAAGATGCAAACAAAGTCTTATTAGATGGGCATACACATTTGGAGATTTCAGGCTTATTTACATATGAAATGATTTCACATACCACAGATGATGTTAACAGCACAATTTATTCATTTCTTTACAAATGTGATGACTCAAAGTCTACGGAAAGAAAGTCTCTTCACTCTTAAAGCCTCACTGTTATAAAAGTTCCAATTCCAATGGAAATAAGTTAATGTAATACTGGGAGTCTTGGATTTTCAGTGCACAATGAACATTACTAACTTTGCCTCATCTCACAATGAAGGCACAATCTTCCATTAGTAACACTTCATCTTATTTGCCAAAAATCGCAACAAAAAACCTACTTTCTCTGGCCAATGGCAGTGGCACTTAAGGCAATTAAATTTTCAAGGGGCAGTCTGATGTTAGTACAGTTGGTTTAATTGATTTCCTAGCATTCCTATACTTACCTTGAAAAGAATTCCATGAAATAAAAGACGTCTTGGTCCCAAACAATTAGTCAGGGAATTGAATATGATATTCTGTAATTATCAGACACAGAGACAGAAATAAGAGAATAACTTTTATATCAATTTCACTAAAACTCCATCTCTGGATTTTGACTCTAAATAATCAAAGTCAAAATGTGGCCAAAAAAATAAAGCATTTCACGGTATCATTTCTGTATAATTTCTTACCCGAGGCTTTGTAACATATAACTTTTTCTTGCTGCCAGATTTTGACTTTGCTTCAAGGCTTATCGCAATCCCACAGATTTTCTGGGTTTTTTTTGGTTGCCTTTTGTAACAATAAAAATCACCAAACTAGTCGAAGTACAACTGCCATATTACAGAGGAAATAACTGCTTGGCATAATGAAATTTTGTCCCAATAAATTATTTGACTTTATCTCAGGACAGTGAACCATTACGTAGCATTCAGCAATTCTTAACTCTGATGAAAAAGATAAAATGAACTGATTTCATTATGCTCCCACCACATTCTGATTTCATTGTGCCCCCCACCACATTCATCCGTACTTGGGTAATATATTGTATACAACAAGTCCTTGCTTCTCTCTCTCATCCTCGGTATCAAAGACTACACAGTCTGTGTCTACTGACTTGTCTATATTTTTTTTGTCCATTGAAAGAAATTCTAACTCTCACTACAAGCTACAATGAAACCGGATGAGATCACCCTTTTCGACTAAGATCTCCCTTCTGACATCTCAAACTCTCTGATTTGTCTCACACTGCAACTTGGCCTCTTGTTTTCCTTCCTTTTAGCATTTGTCCACTGTTCAGGTGTCCTACTGTAGCCAGACACATACATGTACATCATCACATAGAAATTTGTGGTGGCCGCAAGAGTCTGACCATGACAAAGTCACCAGGATCATACAATGATCGAAGCAGCTCACCCAGTCAGCGGGCAATTTTGTGTTACTGATGTCTGAAGACCATCCTCCAGGGCATAGTTCTGGGAACTAGGAGACGGGGCAGACAAGGAAACAAATGGATGGACAATATTGCTGAATGGGCTGGGGAAACTTTGTCATGACCCAGGCCCTTGCCCATGACTGCCAGAGGTGGAGGCAGTTGCTCAACGCTCACTAGTGCAGGGCCAGACAACTCCAGAAGGAATTAAGGACCCATAACCATTACATATCTCATTCAAGCCAAAGTTATGATTAAATGAAATGAAATGCATTGTATCTTGTCAGGACATGAAGGTAAATGCTAACCTCGGCTAGACCATCACAATGTACATGAGCCTGTATCCACTCCAGGCTGTCAGAATTTTGCTTTTCCTTCACACACTGATTAGCCTGACTGCATAATTCCTGAGCTAAAGTGAGAGCTTCTTCCAGACTAGCTCGGTCAGCATGGTCTGCTGGCGTGTTTTCCAAAATCTGCCACAAGATGAAAGATAAAGTCAATAAACAACATAATGAATTATATGATAATAAAGATATGGTAATGATGCTTACTGTTTCTGTAATTCTCTTGTATTCTGGATAATGCTGTGAACAAAGTTGTGCTCCCCCCCCCCCCCCCTCCAGTAAACTCAAACCTATGACAATGTTAGGTGATCTTTCAAGTCTGTGTTTCTACTTAGAACTTACTCCAGTTGCTGCCAGTTTCCAAACTTACAGAAATATAAATGAATGTTTGGCTTAAATAGTTAAGTAATTAAAAACAGGTTTTCAGGCAGCTTCTATAAGACATACATGTATAAGTAAGCTGCTCATATCCAGTAAGGTAAATGTGAAAACAGAATGTGATGAAAATCACAACTGCTTGATAAAAAATAAAACAGTAAAAAAAAAAAAAATGAGAATGAAAGGATTTCTAACATGCACTGCCATAATTACCTTTTCTATAAGCAAAGGATATCTTGTGATTCTCTGCATTGGCTTCAACAGGAAACCACTCACATGCACACCTTTCACTTTGGGATTCTGCATACATTGCTGAGGAATTAGAAAATTAGTCACTCTTCACCCTAAAATTACGCCGACAACATTAAAATTCAATTGCTAAACCTGAACTTTTGGGAAAAACCCAGTATAATTTCCTGTCAAAAGTAGTTTAAACATCGAGGACAGTAGTGAGTGGAGAAAAATGACTCAAATAAGGGGCCATGAGATGTCAAACTCAGACTGATCACATGAGAAAGCAAACTTTGTTTTGCTTTGCCTCCTTTCAGTGTTTGGAGGGAGCTGGGGCAATACTTTGTTGTTTTTTTTGGGTAATCCTGATGAAGCCTATTGATAATGTTATATTCTGAGAAATGCAATCTTGTGAATTTCCTGTCAGTAAAATGGACACAAGCTTGAGGTGACTGAAAAATTTCAATGAACTATGGGTCACACATCACTAAATGACCACAAGTTTCTATGCCAAGTTGTCACCCCAAGAGTTGTTTCATTTTCACATTTCATTACTGAAAACCTGCTCTGCTATTCAAGTGTTGCCTTAAATTTCAATCAACCTGTTTAAGCAACTTTGGTGGTGCTTTATTTCAAAGTCAGCCAATGTTGTAATAACATCCAAAATCTTTAATATAAAAAGTACCATTCTGGAACATCCTTAAATTTTTTAACTTCTTTACATTATCACTGTTAAAAAGCAGCTGAAGTATGACCCTATTATCATGGTCTATTTTCAAGGAATGCACCAACAAACTGTATCTGGATCTACTTATTTTTGTGTTTGCCACATCAGTTCTCATAAAACAATGGTAAACCCTTAGACAAATGATGCTGTGGTTGATGGATTTTCTGAAATGCTGTTCATGCCTACACGTGGTTATTTCAGTTAGTTTAGATCATGATATTAATCTGTAATTCAAAGTTACAAGGGAGAACAAAAACTTACAACTAATGAGCCAGCGAAGAGTTCACAACAGTATTGCATCAGAATAGAAAGAGCTAACACAGACTAAGCTTGTCATATAAAACTTCACACTTATACCACTTGCCTCCTCTTGCAAGAGCTCATAAATGAAACATGCTAGTATAAAAATCAGTGGCTGGATTCAAAATTTCTGATTAAATGGAATCATTCATAAATTTTTCTCTTCCACTAGTTCTCAACTTACTCTTTGTGTGCCATGAATTTTTCCACGTTTGCCGATACAGGAAGTTAATAGTGAGGGAGATGAATGCAGACTAACTACGGCAACATCTATTGATAGAAAGTCGATTTTCTTCCTTCCCGAAACAAAATAGCCTAGCATTCTTGTGCATGGATACATCAGTGATCAGCACAAACGTGACCATTGGAAGAAGCAGTAAATCAGTGATTGGCACACAAAGTATGCACTTTTTGTCACCCTAATAAATGCTGCTTACTCTGTGAAATTCCTGGAATGCTGAGCTTGACTCTGATACTCGCTGCAGTGTGGCTGCCGCGGACAGTTGACAGCTACAGAAACGCATGTAGGGATTCATATGTGGAAGCTGCAAAAGAAGACCATTTGTTCAGCATTAACCACAATACTCACCCTCCTGTATTTAACCCAGCCAAAGCAGGTCTTAAAAAAATATGATGCACCTGGCCAGCCAGTGTCACTCAGTTTGGTACATAACTTTTGAGAGTAAGAACATCACAGGAATAGTTAAAGGTAGTAAATAACATCACTTGGGTAATCTCCACATGCCCACTAACCCTGTTCGAACGATAAAATACGAGTTACAAGCATTGCATTGCGGATGATGTCCCAACATGCATGCTCTTACACAGACTTCATCATGTACTCAGTCAGCAGAGGCTAGTAGTGGTACCAGCAGCATGATGCCTTTGACTGTGCAGTGTATAGAATAAGTAGATAACAAATGAGAGGCCAATAGAAACTTCTTTAAAGTGCAAGTTTAGCTTTGACAGTATTTTTTTGTCTAATAGGCAACAGTTTTACACATTGTCATTCAGCATTTCACATGCAGAAACACAAAAGCAAACTTCTGCACTACCTTATGAATATGTTCTTTTTGGTTCACACGGTTTTTTTTCCAAAAAATTATTGTGAGACTTCAAATCAACAAATCTCTATGAAATTTTGAAAACCTAACAATATAAATATGGCTAGGTATATTTGGGCCGAATACGGCCTAAATAGCACAAAACCGTGGTTCCGGGTTATTTGGGCCGATAGTGCGAGTTTGCAGTTTGCACTGTTCTGGCATGTTTTTTTGTTTTTGTTTTTGTTGAAAACACAGAATTTGTGTCCATACAATATTGCCTACAGATAGCGTTAATTACCACCGCATTTTGCGGTGGCTATTAACGGCGCATCGATCGCCAGTGCATACCCCAGCCCCTTTTCGCCTGACTAAATCTGACTACCGCCCATTGATACAAACTGACTAGACCATCGCGTCCCCAGGTCCATCTGACCATTCCAATGCACACTTGAATTGACAATGGACACCGTATTCCACGGTGGCAATTGACACTCCCTTGCCTAAAACACCTTCGGCACAAATAGCACAGCACCGAGTTGTATAGGCCGTATTCGGCCCAAATATACACTTCCTAAAAATATAGCTCTTATCTAAAAAAACAAAACAAAAATTCATTCTCTAAGTCTAATACTTTTTTTTTTGAAAATTGCCCCTTTTTTCCTGTTCATAATGACTGAAATAAAAATCTCTGCATGTGGTGCAGAGTTAGAATCTACTTCCTGATACATATCATCAACATCTGATGCACTAGAATCATCTTTGTCATCAAATAAAGAAGATTTTGGTCCTTTAAGACTTTTGTTTTGATGCCATTGTGATTGTTTTCAGCCACAGACAGAACCAGCTTTGGTGATCTTCCTCCTAATTCCATTACTCAAGAAGTTACAGCCTGACTTCTGTGAAATTTCACTTTAGTGTGAAGGATTGTTCCTGTCACTCTAATGGGAATGATATGGGCAAAAATATTCTGAAACTTGATCCCACTGGGGTACCAGGTAACTTGTGATGCATTCTGTTGATGCAACGGGAAACATCTTTGGTGAGTTAAAGAGCCTTAGAGTAGCCAAAATAGAAACCCAAATGGGTTAATTACATGAAATAGTGTTTTAGTCCTCTAGTGCCCAATGTTCCATATATATATCTGAAATACATCAACTGGACCCCAATGCCCCTTTCTTGGTACATGTTCTAATTTAATTTATCTGATGTACAAATAACTGTTCCTGGCAAATATCTATATTTTGTGTTTTATTTGACCATTTGGCATCTTGTAATGCATGTTGTACACGCATGTCTCAGAACCATACAATCCCTGCTTGAGCCCTAGAAGATTAAAATCATGCTGCAAAACAGCATACTGAATGGAGGACCACAGAGTTTCTGATTTTTAACAGAATATTTACAATAAGTTTCTGAACACTCTGAGCAAAATAGTGAGTTTGGTCAAGAGTATCATGGTACTGAAAATACATGTCGACACAGGACAATCCTGAGACAGGATTTACAAAAAAAACTCTTTAGTAATTCACCCCCTCCCTAACCCTCCCCCCCACCCTTCCCAAATCTATGCTTTGCATGGATTACACCCAGTTTAAAGATACCCAGTTCTTTCTTCACTACTTTCTCTGACTATTCCTGTCCTGCTGTAGTTGTAGTGCAACTTTGTTTGTGCATTTACTGTCTAAATGTGATATGAAACACTTAAGTACTTACACTTTCACACAAAATATCTCCAATGCTAACGATAACTCCATTTTTACCACACATCTTTTTCCTCACTCGGAGAGCTCTAGAGAAGAAAAAATATTAAGGAAATTTAATAAAGAAAAAACATCACCGGTATAATTACAATGCTGATAATTTTACCCACAATTTCTCATGCCAAATTCTAAGTTACAAAAGAGGACAGCAAAAATCTGAATAAGAGAATTGAATTTGAATATTTTTGAGATTCTTGCTAAGACTTCCGAGCCATTGGCAGGCTTAAGTGAATATCATGCCTAAATCACAAAAATCACTGAGATACTGAAACATGAGTTTTTCATGCACATTATGACTTGGAAAACCTGGGCTCTTCAATTCTAACAGTAACATTAACAGTCCTTGGCAATGTGCTTTGCATAGAAGACAGTACACTTGCTGACCTTATGGAGAACCACACTCCTGTCTTGGGGTAGCACTAAGTAGTGGACTTAAGCATGGTATAGAACTAACTCTGTCACATTGTGTTTGAGAAAGTATGGTTAGATAAGAAAATCATGTATTGTATATTTGTAGAGTGCTGAATGATAGTGTTTGCTTTTCGACCTCCACATTTGAATAGGATAAATGTGTGCTTTCATTCAAGTTTACAAAATATTTAACATAAAATAAAAAGTTATACCAAGATCTGAATCTTACTGTAACAGCTTTTTGTTGCAAACAATCAGTTCCTCCCAGTTGACAAAAATCTGGTTGACTTGTTCTTTTGGAATGACATTGCCATTCATCAGTGGTTTTTTGAACACCTGTGAAGTGAAATTACATCTTTAAAAAAGTGAAAATTTTCAATTTTGCATTATCTCCCCATTTTCTTTTCTTTACTTTTTTTTAATGCAGAAATTCTAAGTTTAAAATTTGGCTGTCTTTATCTCAGGGGCCAATCTGGCATGAAAAAATGCTTTTTCTCAGTAAAATGAACTTTCCAGCTGAATTATCATGTGCTAATCTATTATGGTTGTATATTTCCTGTCCTATTTATATATGGCATGTTCTATAATTCAATGAATATAAGTTTAGAATTCAAAATTTAATAACAATATTACATCTGAAAGGATCTGAAATACAAAATCAGCATTTTAGCAGGATTTGGACAAATTTGTTTGGATAAACTGAACAGTTGATTGGTAAATTGGCAGAAATATGCTCCAACATGACCATAAACATCCACCACTTTATGCTTTAGTAACAGATCTGATAATGAATAATGTTGATGAGCATCAAAACCATACAAAGTAGTGATTTGACCTAAATAACAGTCTGTGGCTCTTTATAAGTCACTATTGAATACTACCTTCTGCTTAAACATGTTTGCATGCCAAAGGCATTTAAATGTTACCAAAAAAAAAAAAAAGATGAAAATCACATAGCCTAATTTACTCTAGGTAACCACAGAAGAAGAAAAAAATAACAAAACCCCCCCCCCAAAAAAACCAGCTAAATTTCCTCAAAAATATAGACTCAGAACACTAAGTAACTGAAGTATTTTGTTAAGTATCCACTTAAAATGTTTTGCTATCTGACCCCTCAGTTACTATGTGACCTACCTCCAGGGCAGTCTGCATATCAGAATTGTAGGACTCCTCTGTGTTAATCAGCTCCTGTATGGCTTGCTGCCTTTTACGTTCAGCTTTTGTCAATGCCCCTTGAGTATCATTCATCCCTAATGTGTAAATAACATTAAAATTCAGAATATGAATCACAATGCATCCTGCTGTCACAATGTCATTAACCCAAGCATCAGGGTTGGAAGTTCATTATTCTTTTCAGAATTAACAATGGACTGGTAAGCACTTCTTCAGAGATGACCAGCCTTATCATATACCTACTGATTTGGTTTCCTGCTTGTGTCACTACACAGAGATCCTCCGTATCTGGCACTGAATCTGATACACCTTAAGATAAAGACTGGAACCAAATCTCCTTTTTGCCACAAGGCTTTTGCCACATAAATAAGGCAGCAAACTTTTAGAGGTGTGTGGAAACATCTCCTTGTTGCTAATTGATCTTTAGTCAAATAATAACAGTTGTAAATACGGACATGGCTAGGATTATATGAATACAATATCTTGGCTGTCAGCTAATTTTTACCAACTAAATAAGGCTGTAAGTAAAGGACTCTGTCAGGATTATGTGGAAAAAATCCCTTTTGTGTTCAACCAGCTTTTGCCAAATAAACATAAATGACTGTCAGGCTAAGCATAATTTGGGTACAGCACTGTTAATCTACCAGAATGGATGTTGTCAGTATATTGAATTATATACTACCTTATTTTACAAATCTGTGTTAAAGAACTACACTGCATGTTGCACACTAGATAGGGAGACAAGGGCGGCTCCATAAAGGCGCAGTTATATACGTGTTCAAGAACTTTACTGACCAAAAAATTGTTTCTCACGCATGTTCACCCTAATGAAAATTGTGTCGGGGTGAAGAAGAATTTATTGATAACTTACACTCTGATTTCAGCTCACAAATGTAAATTATCCATTTTAATTTTGAACATACACTTTATGCTGTAAGTGGCAAACAAGTCAACTTTATAGCCTGTGAGTTAACATTAAAAATGTTGCGGCCTGTGATATTTTCCAACACCAGTCAAGCCAGTGAAGTTGCAAAAATTATAAAGCAAGCAAGTTTTGCCATTTTGTCTCCATAATTTTCAGTGTGTTCCTTTAAATACACTTGAGGCTATATAATGTGATTCATTAATAAAAGTTAATGAAGAAAGTGCACCTCAATCTCTCAAGACATATTCACACAGAAAGTCAGTGGTGAGCATGGAAGAGGAGAATACAATCAAATTTGAAATGAAATGATTGAGATATGTGAGAAACAAACTACTGAGCATTTGTGATTGTCTGTGAGAGAGAACAGGCGTTAAAAAACAAAAGCTGGTTGTCCACATAGAGCTTAGATAAAAAATTATGACTTAAATGAACAGGATGAAGCCAGGCAGCTCTGTAATTGAAAGTATAGGTAATACAACAAGATGAAAGGATAAGAAAGATACAGACAGACAGATAATTGACTGACTGACAGAACGATTGAAAGAAAAGGAAAGAATGACAAAATATAAAAAATGAAAACAGCTCTGGTCCTAAGAATGGAAAATTGTTCATCAAAAGAACAAGTAGGTCTTACCAGAAGCAGCTAAGGCAATCAAGAACATGAAGTGGTCTCTTCAAAGCAGGAAGAAGTACTGCTATTGTGCTAAATGATTATGTTGACAGAAACAGAGTTGTTGGCAGTGTGCCACATTAGCTTAACTACAGGTAATTGTCACTGTATCACTTTCACATTTGTATGACAGCGAGAGAAATTATGCTTGGCTGATTATTCAGTTTTGCTGATCATTTAACTGTTTATGCCATTAAGCATATAATGTATCAGTCTGGCTGCATTGTTGTATGTGGACTATGTTTGGGTATGAGGTATTTCTTACGCGAGGCTTTGCTACATACAGCTTTTCTTTTTGCCAAATTTTGACTTTGCATACAGCCTTGCTGCGTCCCACGGTTTTTCTGTGGTTTTTATAATATTTTTCAATAGACAGGCACTGCTGATTGAATTCTGGACCTGAATGTACATGTTAACAATTTGTTTTGTGGTCTTTTGTGTTACCCAATTTTTCTTTTCAATTCTTTTTTGCTTCTATGTCAAATGTATACATACCTGTCAAATCCACAGCAAAAGTGCATAATTTTTTAAAAAGATCATGCATTACATTCGTTATCTTTCTCACTGTTTTCGTCGCAGTCTCAGTACAATGAGCTTTTGTGTAAAAATTTCTGTGCAGTGGGCAGTGCTATTATCATTCACTCACACCTGCCATCAAAACAGATGAATGGCTTCTGAAGAAAATGTTTCACTTGATTTTGTCCTCCTGTTGACCTTGTGTCAAATCATTTCTCTGCTTGTTAACCCACATAACATATCACTGTTTGAATTTGAAATATCTGAATTAATGCATGTTGGCAACAAAAAAATATTTGCAGCATGCAGGAGCAGGTAATGGTTGACCTGCTGCACTAAATTAGTGCTGTCTCTAACTTAACTGGTTAAGACAAATTTTGCGTGTTTAGTTAAAACTTGCTATGTCCCATCTTTATCTTTGGGATGAAGGCCGGACCTAGTTAGTTTTAACATAACACTTACAACCTACACCGTGTTTTACACAAATTTTGCATGACTATCTGATAGGGGCCATAACTCGTGCAAAATTTGACTTACCCAGTTTGGTAAAACACTCTTCATTTCTGTAACAACTAACAAACAACCCCCCCCCCCCCCCCCATGCCACCAGTGAGTAATGTCATAGTCAAGTAGGCAAACAACATTTTGTGACGATCACTCATCAGTAACTTGCTTATTTATGGAAATACAGTCATGTAATTATCATACCAACATCACTCTCTTTTCCTATCTTTAATAAACTACTTTCAGGAGTTGTGCTATAACGTCATAGGAGCACAAAGAAGTGACCTCTCAAGAGGCTGGAGATTCTCCACACTACAGGCGTACAGCATACAAGCTGGGGCCTGAGATCTTGCCAAGTTGATGAATGGCGGGAACGCTAATACTTTTTTTTATTTTCTCGTATGAAACATTTCATAAATCCACACAACACAGAAAACAATATGACACATGCAAGTAATGATTTTCATATGAGTAGGGGTTTTAATTATAAATTATACCGCAAAAGTACACCAACTGCAACTATCACGTTTACAAGAACTGCTCCTAAATATGGTAAGATATGCCAAAACTACAACAGCACAACTCACAGAGCGTAACTCTTCAACAATTGCAGTTTTACCAAGACATTCATAAATGATATTCTATATATAAAATCATGTTTATTTGTACTAGCAATTCAACTTGCCTTTATTTTTCTGACAAGATGTGCAAAGTTTGTAGTCTTCTTGCAAGAGTTTGGTACCTCATTCCCATTTCAGTTTCTATAATATTTCAAAATTAGTACTTTCTTACATGTCTACTTTAAACTTCCGTGCCCTTGCTATGCATACTTCTGTGATTATTATTCTTAATAACTCCAACAATCTCCCCCTCAATATGAAAATACATGCCAAGTCTCATTCTAATCTTCTGGTTTTGAGTGTAATCCAAAAATCTACTAGGAAAACCACCCAGAGGCATTCATAACCTGTCTGCAATTAATACAAGTACAAGTCAAGATACAATTACAAAAGTCCTGGATTGAAGCCCAGAATATAATAATTTCAATGCTAATATCTAGGCCAGCAGCAGTGATAAGTCATACATTTTCCATATTCAACAGAAATCATCCCACTGATCAGTTACACACAGATCACTGTGATGGACTTCTTCTTGCTAGATAAATCTGATTGACACTTGATATATAAACAACAATTTCCTGGCTCCTTTAATCTATTTTTTCAACAGTGGTGAACTTCTGCATGTTTGATTTTTATGCTTCCATCTTTACCTTTCAAGTATAGAAGATGAATACCATGGCTGTACTGATATCAAATATGAGAAATATCTCCCTGATATAACACACAGCCTCGTTTGTAAAAAAAAAAAAAAGACCAGCAAACTGTAAATTCATATTCATTCATAGCTTCAGCTAGAACCTTAAACATTATCCCATCCTTTCATCACCACGAACACAGGTCAAACTACAGGAACAATAGTGATAATGACAGACCTTTTGTCATAACCCTTTGTAAATGATGGTAGCAAAGTCCAGTTGTTGTGGAATGTACCATATTTGACAAAGCTGCACGTAAGTGAATAGAGAGTAAGTACATATGCTCTGAAATAATTTTCAACAATTTCTCGCACTTCTTATGTATAAATTGAAGGGCATATATGTTCAAAATTGTGCCATAAGATGCAAAAAAAAAAGCTAAGATTGTAATACTGACCAAAAACTCTCTTTCGTGCATGGTATCACTCTTTCATGGTTCCTCCTTCTAATAATACAACCCCCAATTAATGTGTTTCCCACTGGAAATGGTGAGCTCACAGATCGTTATGCACAACTATAATATTTGTTTGGAATCCGGATGAAATTACACATGTTATGGATCTAGTCCTTTTAATTGTTCATGTCTACACAGTTATGCTACACCGGTCTGCCATTGCTTGTAAAATGAAAAAAAAAGACCACCTACAAGTCACAAAACAATATTACATGTATCAGAGTTCACCGTCACTTGAGCCCTGGACACCCGAGGGTAAAAAGAAAAATGTACATTTTCTTTGACTGCCTCTTTTGGTTTATTTCTCAGGAAACTAATAGGCTAATAGACTACAGGTGTTTCAACAAATTACACACTACCATTAAATATTCTATTATTAATGTCTGTTCAGGCAAGTTGTAGAATATTCTTGATTATCATGGGATAGTGAGTTTTTTAAAAGAGCAGATTAAATGACTACTATACATTACATACATTTAAATGCTTGTGATAATGAAGACTATAAACTGTACACCTAATTCTATTGACAAAAATTCAAAGCTGAAGTTACCTGAACTCATATTTATTGATTGAATTGTGGATGACAAAAGCGTCACCTCTGTGAAACACCACAACAAGGCTTATAATCTGCACAGGTTATGCTTTTGATAAATATTCGTGTCTATGTTATTTCTGTTTTATGGTCATATGATAGGCAGTGTGTTGATGCGATCTTGCCACAAGACGAGAACGATGTAAAGGATAATGCCTTTAGTAATGCTCTTTATGTGCCAGACAGTTCTACACATATGTCATACTGACAATGGCTAGGCAGTACATATAACCATTCATGAGAATAAGTACAGAGTCTTTAACAATGCTAGCACAACATTTCTAGTGTAGGGGTAAAGGGAAGGTATAATCAAGCATGCAGGCAACTGCACTCACCGTAACGAATTTCACAATCAAAAGCTCTAACATTTCTATCACACTTATTCTCACACCATCAATCTGAAAGCTGCATT
The DNA here is from genome assembly GCA_963931925.1 of Onchidella celtica. NCBI lineage: Eukaryota > Metazoa > Mollusca > Gastropoda > Systellommatophora > Onchidiidae > Onchidella > Onchidella celtica. The sequence continues at coordinate 68,104,347 of OZ007567.1, read as the reverse complement.
TATATTGAAACTTATATTCCTACTTCACATGCCTTAGTAATTTGATAATCTCACTAAATCTCCTTCACGCTTATTTTCATCCAAACAAAACGGGTCATTATCATAGAACAGAAATGTCAGTTCATGAACAAACAAAATTTCTTATCCTGAAATAAATAAACTGATCTACAGACCGTGATCACAAGTTCCCATAATAAATTAGAAATCAGCATACTTATTATACTCTCATCTTTACACATTTGCTTTTCAGTCAAGAGAGAGCTTCACATCTTGTCACAATTGGAAAATGGAGTTATTCTACGACTCAGTGAAATGAACCAAATACTACAAATTTTACAAAAGGTTTGTACTATCAGCAAAGGTTTTCATGGACAATTGTCTTGTATGATATAGAGAACTAAGGGCTGATACACAAGTAACAAATCACCAAAATGATGAATGCTGAAGAAGAAAAAAATCATTTACCCTGTTGAAAAAATTTTACAATGCAAACTGGTAGTCCGTGTGAAAAAACACCAACAGTGAAGTTTTCAAACCTGTAAGTACCAGGAGTTTTTCTAGGTCATGCAAAAAATAGTCCAGCATTGCTGCAACTTTACAATTACATGTATCATATACTATTCACATCTAACTCAAAGAAATTTATGCACAAAATTGATGGAAAAGAAAAAAAACAACTCATCAAATCTTAGAGCGTACAAAAGCAGTACTTTCTGTGCATAATAACATCTGCCACATTCAAAGTCTGAATTCAAATTTGTTTTCTACCAGTAAAAAACAATTCTCAGGTTCCTAACCTGGCCCTACCAGAAAAGTGAAAATCCGCAAAATCAAGTTTCATCCCATTAGCTAATGCAGTAACAACAAAAATCAATTGAACAATGTTAAAAAAAAATCTCAATGAAAGCTCCCAGTTACCAGACCAGCAGTGTATCCCATGGCATGTCAAATTAACACTGTCACATTTTCTGAAAGAAAATCCAAAGCATTCCAGTGTGATTTGAAACGTTTGAAATTTACAACCTTACAAGTCATACTGCATTGGTCACTGCTATAAATTAGCTAATATTGCAGCAAGTTGCCAGATCTCATAATATTCTTTTAATTCAGTTCTCAAATTTTTGCTGAGTAAAGTAAACAAAAAAAGCAAGTGAACAGAAAAAAACTACCAGCCCCCTTTCTTCTCTCCATATGGTTAATTTTGTGAAAGAGAAAACAAAATGAAAATTAAAAGCTTGCGCACATTTCTTCTTCCAAAAGCTCTGAAATAAAATCAAAACAGTACTTTACAAAACACATGCAAGATAAGACGCAGAGACTACATAATTTTGGATGCAAAGTAGGCCTTCGGATTAGCCAGAAGAAGACAGAGATTATGACCCTAAATGTAGACACTCCAGCACCAGTGCAGGTAGATGACAAGAACCTCACCACGACGGACAAATTTAAATACCTTGGTAGCATTATCAGACCAGAGGGTGGCACAAAGGAGGACATCCAAAGTAGGCTGGGAAATGCAAGGGCTGTCTTTCAAAGTATGAGCAACATCTGGAAATCGACACAATACGGCATCAACACCAAGATCAGACTGTACCAAAGCTGTGTCCTATCCACACTCCTGTATGGATCAGAGTGTTGGCGAATGACAGAAGGTGACCTCGCCAAGTTGTCTTCCTTCCACACCACATGTCTTCGTAGGATTCTCCGCATCTTTTGGCCAAACAAGATTTCTAATCAGGAACTACTAAGGCGATGCAAGCAAGAAGAAATAGCCAACATCATCACGAAGAGACGATGGAGATGGCTTGGACACGTGCTGCGAAAGGAAGCAAATTCTATAACCAAAACAGCACTTCAGTGGACACCGGAAGGACGGCGCAAGCGAGGCAGACCCAAGGCAACCTGGCGGAGAACAATCGAGGCAGAGATGAAATCCTTCAATCACTCATGGGGAACTCTCGCAAAGATGGCCCAGGACAGACAGGGCTGGAGATCCTTTGTTGCTGCCCTAAGCACCAGTGGGTGCAACAGGAAATAGTAGTAGTAGTACTTTACAAGTAACCTTCAAGAATCTGTGCAATAACACAGATGAAATGCATTCCCGTCCCTGTCCCTGAGGCAGGTTACACAATGATGTCTCTGTTTCCATTTGAATAAAAATATTGCACACTAGGGGAGTAAGGTAAGGAAGTTATGTGGAGGCAGTGTAGGTAAGGGATAATCTGTGCCACTGTTGCCTCATTCATATCAGATAGGTCAAAAGGTTTGGGAGGAAAAGTGAAATGGTGGCAAAAATATATATATACACTAACATGGGACTCACAGCATCTGGGGCAATGTACACAAAACTCCAAGGAAACGAGTTTAGTGTGTTGTCTGTTTACAAACTGATCTCTGCTCTTATGCATCATATCTCTCATCATTTATTACATCGGCTACCACAGAGAATTTTCCCACTTCCTTAAAAAGTTATAGGGACAGAATATGAGCTACAGATGATGACTAGATTTTATCAGACACATGGCATTATGATAAGCCCATCATTAAGACATTAAAAATAACCAACACTGATTTAAAAATGCATTACTTCATATTTCCAAGACACTTGTCAGTCTACTCACAATCATCTCAAATTGCTGTTATGATGTGTTTTGTAAGTCTTTTTCATGGCTAAAATACTGAATTCTACAGACTTAACTCTCTACTTGTTCAGTATACCGTATTTGAAACATGTCACCATGTTCCAAATGTTTTCATTGGAATACTTTTATTTTTCATTCACCTGCTTATTTCAAATCAGTCTTGCATACTTTAATATATTTAGAAAAAGCACTTCATATCTGGGCATTAGAATGTTAAAGGATATTTCGTATTTCGTAAACAATTATATGCAAGATATCTCTCAACTCAAATAATGAAACAGCCATCTCAAGTTGAGATGGAGGCCTTTTCATAGTATAGAGGTAGCAAGTGCAGAGCTGAATGATAATGAAAATTGTACTAGCAAGGAATTTCTGGCAAGCTTAGCGGACAACAGAAGATGGTAAGAGGAGATAAATTCTCATCTCTGAACACTAACAGGTCTAAATGAACCTTAGAAAAAACAAATGACATTCTATACGTTATGAGGAGCAGTTACAACACTGAATCCTATTCTACAATAACTGCACTATATTGCAACATTTATGAAATATCTTAGGATGTCATTCAACATGTCATAAGACTGGCCTTCTCGGAATCCCATGATTAAAAATGTAAACCACTGCCTCCTCTTAATATACACACCTAGAACTGGTAATGTCCATGATTTTTTAATCAATTGTTCAATATGAGGGGGAAAAAAAAAATTAATTATGCAGCTAAATATTTTATGGATGGTGAATAAATTTTTTAAGGGTGATGAAAATAAAAGAAGGACAAAATCCAGGAAACGGTCAGGGGTCACTTCTATAATGGGTCTCAAATGTGCAATGAAAGAACATGGTGATTATAAATATACTAGGTCTGAGTGACATCTGAACCAAAAGAACTCACTACTAATTGGTAGCACGTAATGAGCTGATGTCAGAAATGCAAAAACTCAACTGATCAAATTCAAGTATATTGATTTCATGCTTCATGGGTTCTATAAATTATGGCAATATATATAAAACAAAATAGTAACATTGAATTTGGTTCAAAATGATATTATGAATGATAATATTCAGAAAAGCAGAAGAGTTTGATGGTAGCAGTCATTATGATCTGCCAGTCTTCAGTGTCAGTTCCGTCTGCACTAATCCTCAACAGAGTAACAGTTACATGGTGATGCAACAGGTGACTAATTTCCCATTTTGATGTCTATGTGCTAATGGCCACACAATACTCCCACAATAAGGCTTTAATATATTTCACCTAATGATAAGTGAGTTTTATGTGAGGCAACACACTTCATTCTATGAATTGTATGAAGCTCTAACTGCCCATAGTCTTGAAAAAAACTTATGCTGAGTTGAACAGAGCGGGTGGAAACATTTTGGAATCCTATGCACCACTGAATGTTAGCTTTCTTTGCTGAATCCCTCGCCAAAATTATGCATGAATCATTCAGCCACTGTAATGTCTTGTTAAAGGGAAAAAAAAACAACCTTACTGACAAGAGTATTCGGGAGAATATATCTTATTACACCTCGAGCGATCTGAAAAACTACTCGCAAATACACTACAACATACAAGTGTCACACAAATTATGAAAAAATATGAAACCATGTTAGAAAAATTGCATAAATTGTGCAGGCAACTGTTATGTTGGCCAATGAAAAATTACACTACAGAGGCAACAAAGTTACAACAATTAAATGAGTTGAACACACCTGTGCCCAGACAGTGGACAGGGGAATATTCATCTCCTAACAAGAAATGGCTATATTAAATAGCTCTATATCTAATTAAATACTAAAGAGCATCTAGAATGGCTCAAAACATCAAAAGCCCCTGCAGCTGACTCAAATGGATTTGAACTTTACTAAGAATACTTGAGACAGAAACTTTCAGCACATCATGCAGGGCTGAGATAACTTAAATTTTCATCCTTCCACTATGATGCATTGAAGAAACAATGTGAAAACTTCCAACTTCCACCAGATTATGAGCGATTTCAAGTGCACCTATGTGAGTCCTATCTAACAGCTTTAATCAAATCCAATAGCCATTTCTTTCACATGAGCATACCATACTCTCACATCTTGTGCTAATATGTATCAGTCAAAAATGTATGAGTCTGACTCAGTAAACACTAAAAGACTTCACCAAGTAGTAACACAAGGTACAATGTTTCTCCACTCACCTATTGTGCATTAATGTCATAATTATTTTTGTTTGCGTCCATGATATATCAATTCATATTATTGCCCAACATTAAGTATGTCAACTCACAGGTATTATTCCACACAAGTTTGAATCTCATGAGCAAGAACAACATTGGTAAACAAAGCTTGGGTGAACAATGAGTATTACAACAAGGTATAAATACTAGTTTGATGCCATTGTTTAATAACACATACTGGGTAAATTCTAACTAAAGGTATTTATTTAAAACTTGGCAATTATTTCTCAGTGATTGAGAAAAATCTTATTGATTCCACTTTTGACATGGTAAATCATGTTTCTACAGGTGTGCAAATCCTTTCCAAGGGTTCCTGAGTGAGGGGGTGCACTGAAATATTTTTTACTACATGTCACTAAATTCATAATCACGAAAAAATGACTGATAATGCATTATAGCAGTACTTATGCAAAAACTAAAGAAGGTGAAATATTATTCTTTTAGCTTAAATGTTCATGTGCACAGTGTGTTTATCTTGTAATTGTTCCATGTTTAATGAGGATATCCTGCCTAATGTGCCGAATACACCACAAAGTCCCACATTTGGCACAGTGTTTTCAAGCATTCCTGGCAACTAGGCTTCTTGATACCATAAGTAATGCAACGTTTCTGACTTTAGACAATTCTTTGATCTTCTCCCTTATGAAACGGAAAAGTTCTATCTGCTTTCTACGACAATTTTTCATGTTTATAAACATGGCATTTCGAGCACTTTTGCTATTTTTATGGGAGGTAAAGGATGAAACAAGGACCTCTCAAATCATTTACATTACTGAATAAAAATAGAGACAGTGACAGAATTCATGACAATGCACCAAATGCAAAATATGTCACATATGACTGACTGTAAGGAAAATATGTTTGTAATAAGGTACAACTTAAGTTTCCTTGCACAAAAAACGCTAGTCATCCGAATAAGATGCTGTGGCTTGCTGTCCAAGCACTTTCCGACACTATTACATCAATACACTTTAATATTTTGCACTTAGTACAGATGGGTAACTGAAAGCAATCTACCAGATGGGGGATTCGTCCAAAGTCGTCCTGCATTCTCTACATTCAATATACCACTTCTAATCATTCTATCACAATAGGACAGAGAACCTCAATTCTAGCTGTATCTGTACAAGATATGATTCCAGTGGCCATTAGAATCAGAAACAGAAATCTTCACCCTCTACCTTTCAAATTATGCTGATATCCACCGCAAAATATTGAGCCACTAAGAGATGCACATGTGTATGATTGAAAACTCAAAAAAGGAAAAACATCCGAAAGACTATTTAAAGGACAATCTCTGCTTTGACAATTTAAAATGAAGGGACCAAGCATAATTGGCTAGCAGTTTAAAGTAGTTCTTTTCCCTCTGATGCTAACACACTATTCAGAATTAACATTCACTTATAGCCCTGAAAGGAAAAGCTGGATGGCAGCATCAGTAAAAAAGAACACTCTTTCAATATGAAAGAGCAAAGTTTGTAAATATGGGGAAAGTTTAACGACCTATAATGTAAATAAACAGAATGAAAGAAATATTCAGTGGACTGAAAATAGGATGTGTATTAACTGTCCTTCAATAGAATTTCTTGAGCTTCAGTAAAACACAACAGAATAAATTGCAAAGATACTGCTCCACTGGATTTTGTTTACCCTTCAATTTTTCAAAGAATGATAAAGGGGAATAAACTGCATAACCTGATGACAAGACATCTCATGGAAACTGCATTAAGGAAGCTTACATTGCTGAAAGCACAGGAACAGATTAAGAAAAACTGACTTGGATATTACAGTGAAACAATTCCTGCTTTTAAATATCTGACCTCATAAGTAAGTGAACTCTCCCAAACTCTATGTGTTTCAATGATTCAAGCAAAGAATTTGTACTGAGCCTTTTCACAAATGTAGATCTTTCCAATATTCCCTTATTTATCATTCCTTATAGTCAGTGTCTCCGCTACTTTGTAGCATCTGTTTTCTTTTTTCCTTTACAATGAACCTGTAAAATAAGACCTTTTCTTTCACTGACCAAATTTAAAGATGTCACTCTTCATAATATCAACTTTCCAATTACGTCTCAGCATTGTAAAATACTTCCATGGGAAAACTGTTTATGAAGTTTACAGTGGCAATATCTATGACAAAGACAAACAGATTAATTTTTCCTGATATAAGGAATAAAAAATAATAATGATAATAATTTTAATTTTACCATTACAGGTTTCCCCTAATATGGCACAACTGATATCCTCTTTTAAGTATAGGGCTTTGGTATATCAATTAAAAATGTTCAAACAAATGTTCAACAAAGGAAGCTAAAATTTAAGAATAACTCACAAAACAGTATTCTGCTTCACAGAGTAAAAAGTAATGTTCCACTCAATAAATAGCAGTTCTTCTATTGTAAGCATTTGAATTAAAGCAAATTCTTTCGCCTGATATTTGATAAATCATGGTTTCATCTTTGGTACTTCCAAGACACACACCACCTTTTTCCAGTAGTAACTTTAATTTTCATACAAAACTTGAGTGGCATGAAAGATTTTCCTAGCTGAGATTTTAATTTACTGACCCAACAAATTCAAACCATTCTCAGATGTCATTTATGTGGCTAACATTACAGCCAAATACTGAAATTCACACCAAAAAATCAAATGCTACATGTACACTGCTAAACTGTAATACATATCAACAGGAATACAAGTGTGAAACTGTTTAACATTTAGTACACTCCTAAGTAGTTTCATTAACTATCTATATTTTATCTACTATTCTTTAGAAGGGGCAATGATCCTTGTGCAGCAGGTCATAGAAGGTGCAGATTTGTGCAGTGCGGTGCTCAGCTGCAAACTTGCTGTCCTGTAGAATAGACAAAGGAGAGGTGTTGTTACAGCAAGCTCACAGCAAAAACACCGCAGGCTGCACAAAGCAAGCACAGTAAAACCTAGGACTGCATCAGGGAGACATAAATCCAAAAATTACGAGATGAAATGACATAGCCTCTCAAAATTTACAAAGTTTCTTTACATAACATGTATTATAGCATTGATATGAAACAAAAATATATTACTGGAGGTTTAAACTGATGTGTTAATTTCCAAACAATTACATGTTGATACTGACAATACTGATTCACAAGGATCACTGGTCCCCTATGAGAAAACATGTTCAACCCACAGAGTTTGTCAGCAGTTTCTCTGCTCTTCTTTGTGCTAGTTTAGTTTTAATTACTTTGTACACTTCAGAAAGTCACATATTCTATTAAATCATGACAGAATGTTTACTGTACTTGCTCACATTGTTTGCTTACATTAGTCCAGCACGGGGTCACAAGAACACCCTTCTTTTGCACCACTGGGTCCTGTTCAGGGATGCAAAAGTGGCCTCATCACATGGGAGGCTGCTTTCGCACTCTGACAACATAGACCAGTCCACTGTTTACATTGTGTGTCTGACAACTCCCTATTGCTGACTGAATCATTTTTATTTATACTGTGATCCCTACTTGGTTTTGCAAAATGGTCCATCTGAGCACTTAAAAAGTACTCTGAGAGAATCAAATAAGATGTGCCTGTGAAAATTTGTCCATAAATGAACGGTAAAAACCCATGAAAATGAGTTATTTTAATACCAAATATAACAGGCATTAACATTGGGATCTTGAGATGAACGAAATAAAATCTGTCCTCGGACAGTGTACATGATTTTTTAATATTCTTTTTGTGTGTGTGTGTGACTGATGACCCGATTCTGAAAATTCCTGAGTTTTTCAAAATTTCCACTACTACAACTTCGACAGTGTTAACTTGGCTTCATGTTTCACAGAAGTATTCTCAGTCAGCCGTTTCACTGGGGTATTGTGCATTTATGATAGGAAGATGAAACTGATGCCATGCGCATGTAAGTAATTTAAAAGTAAACGATGAATAAAGAACACCATTGTTGATTACAAAAAAATATAGTTTGTTTATTGTAGCAATTTCCATTCACTAAACTGTGCAGAATTCTCATAGTGAAGGGACAAAATGTGTATGACTGCGTTTTATTGTGCGAAAATACTCTTCCAAAGTACAGAACCTAATGCATGTAGTCTTTTAGTACATCCAGAGGCGTTGACATTACCACGCATCCAAACAACATTAGTAAAGTAATAAATCATTAGATAAGAACCAGACTGGCCATGCCTTTCTGTACCCCATGAGGAGGCGGATAGTCTACCTGCAGTGACCTTCACATTCCAAGTGCTGTGGGACTGATTTGACTACAACACAGAACGAAGGTTGGGTATGGTCATAACTACTTTATTGCTTTTTCCATCTCATTGATCTTGAGATCAAATTATTTCCTTACAAGTACAGTTCATAGTGATTTTGCTTACAATAGTTTTCCTGAGGTTTTAGAAAATAGCAAACAATTTCCTACTTTTGAAGTGCAGCCTGTGGTTACTGTGTACAGTGGGTGATTATGGAGGGTCGAAAAAGAAAACAAACGAAAACTTTTTGAATGACCCAACTGACTAAACAGCTTGTTACTGGGAATTGTATTGTAAATTTCCGTTTCTAAATTTATTGGTGTGTTTTTATGTAAGATGGCTTGCACTCATTTAAGCAAATTTAACCAGCCTGTTGTCTGAGAAGTTAAGAATAAGTTTAACATCTCTGTTGCTATGGAAAATTTCATTTTTTCTTGCCAAAACACAATTTCTCTCTTTTCATTTTAAAAACTCCAAGTATGAAGTCCTTGCTTATTTCTAATAAAAGATGACTAGATATAACTTGGAGAGGAATGGTTGGACAAGGATGTGAACAGGGAAAGTGGGATGAACAGAACTGTGAAAATTTCTACTTACATGACTGGGACTGGGGGTTGGGCGTTACATAGTTGGAGGGAAATACGCCTGTCTGACCATCTAGCTGACCGCTCCACCAATCCGGATTGTCACGGCTAAGAACAGTAATAACCGCATCTTTCTGGAATGTTAGCTCATCATCATTCTGGGCTGTATAGGCATACAAAGCCACAACTGTCTCAGCTGGGGAAGAACGATGCAGTTCAGACCAAAATAAGACTTATCAGAGGCATGTCTAGGGTCGACAGCATCCAATGAAAAATCTGTTTTTTGAGCTTCAAGAGCTAGATTTCTGTGTTGTGTCATTGTTACAGAAAGCTAAACTGAGTCACTGAGCAAAGAGTGTCCTTTGTGCATGCTCTGAAAACTTCAGCTCAGCTCTTTCAGGCTGTTTAACTTTAATATTAACAGTCCTAGGTCAATGGGTTTGCACAGGAGACAGTATACTCGTAACCATTACGCAAAACAGTCAAACTTAACAAAACATCTCCGGTTGACATCAAAGTGAGTAGTTTGACACCACTGTAGACATGCCGGCGCCAACTACATTTTATAGCGTTCATGGGAAAACAATTAAATAGGTATTGCCTGCACATGGGTAAACAATTTGTCGCTATGCAACTATCCCAAATAAAAAACCTGAATGGGAAAAAGTTTTTTGGGTCTATCTGTCATAATTATATTGTATTTGTCAAACCAGGGGCGCTAGGCGAATGTGCGTTTTGGTTAAGTTTAGTCTGATGGGCAAAACTATTTTGCCTTGCATTTTCCTCAGTCATTCCTGGGTCAAGACCTATCTCATGCACAAATCCCTGGGCGTTCCCCGGAAAAAACAAATTTGTTCAGATTCTCGGGTATTTCCTGGGACCTGGCAGATACCCTGTAATTAACTAACCTATAAGAGTACTGAGTACTGGTATGATCAAGTTATCATTTTTGATACAACTGAACAAATTTACAGTCCATACATTTACAATCTTCCCTTATCTAAGATATACACATTGGGTTATATTATGATTTACAAAGATCCCATTCCTCTACACTGTATAAACACTGCTGTGAATTTTGAGGAAGAATTGTGGAAATAAAAAATGCTCATTCTCACATTTGATCATTTGAAACACAAAACAGCTGAATGAATCACAACACACATCCAGTAACAACCAATTATTTATACCTCTTTAAAACTTACGTTGATTCATACTTGCAACACCATCCTGACTTGCAGTGCTCTGAGGTGTAGCTGATCGACTGCCCTGTGCTCCCACCTACATCAAGATCATGACAATATTTTCAGCATGTTGGAATCACTCTTGAACAAATTTTGCTTCAGCACACTGTGTCTGCCTTCACAATTACATAATACCAGAAAAAAAAAAAAAAAAATCAACAACCACAAACACAACATTTCTCAAAATGCATACAGCTTTGAATTGCTGCTGGCAAGAAACACGTGTCTTTCCAATTCATCGCCCTTGCAAAGTTTAACTAAAACTTAAAATACAAATATTTATGTTCTTATGATGTAATTTTCACAGTACATTAAACTGCAATTTGTCAAAATCCCACAATTGCACTCAATCAGAAACAAAACATTACTTACTGCTAAAGTAGCACCAGCTGTTGGCTCAGGTGTAGATCTTGCACTGGATCCTCCTAACAGTTTAACATAATTAGCAGGAAACCAACCAATCTTTTTCTTCTGGCCTCTAACCTGATAACACAACAAAAAAAAAGCTATTTGAGGTCAAGCAAACTATTCCATAACTTTATTTACATTCAATTTGTAGAATCACAGGCCTGAAGTAATTTGAAATATTTGTGTTCGTAAGATCTCAGCTGAATTTTACATTATCTACAACAAAACTGCTTTTAGTGTAAAGTCAGTGCAAAACCCCCATTGTTCCACTGTATAATGTGTTGCGCTATTAAAGTGAATTATTCTAGAAAAAAAAAAAAAAGAAACAAAGCAGACACAGAAGGAGAAATCTTCACTGCCCTGAAGCTGTTATTCAGATTCTCCAAGCCAAAGAGGTTTCTATATTCTGTTTGAAAGATCTCTGATGGAGATAGCCTGGGGAAAAAATAAACATACCTGTATCTCTCCCTCCCACCATCCTCGAGGACTCTTTTGTCTGACGTTGATCAAATTACCAATTTCCAAGCTAAGCTGTCCAGTTCCTGTAGCCACATATGGAGCAATAACTTTGGCTATTTCTGAAAGACAAAAATCGCCAATATTTGAATAAAGGCATGTCTCGGCCCTCAGGTCAAGAATAATGGAAATCTGAATATGAAACAAATTAACTCAGAAAAAAAAAATGGCACTATAATCAAACCAAAATAAAGCTAATGTATGTGAGGCAGTCTGAGAACACCCGTTGGGTTGCAAAAATCCTAGTATTGAGTAATCAGCTTTCAATGGTTGTTTGGGTGATCCTGGGTCTACCTTTAGCTAAGATCAGAACCTCATTCTACATCCATTTCTACATCTTGTGTGTAAGTGTAAAGGACCAAATTTGTTGACATGAGGCCATTTTACTGTTTTCATGGTTAATAACTTTGTCCTCTTTTGTATTCACATTTTCCCACTCTGTCACACCGTGTACCAATGGAAAGGGAAAATCCACAGCTTTTCATTCATAATTAGTATGCATGAATACATTGGCTCTGCAGTACTTTGTAAGATCTGCACATTGTTAACAAAAGATCACCATCTGCTTAGAAGAAGCCAACTTTATAGTGTCGGTTTTTCAATTGATTTTCATTGCAATTCTCTACTAATAATCTTTAAGCTGAAATAGTAACCATTGCTATGTGCAGGAAAAACTTACTTTTGATACATTTTTAGTGCAGAAGAATTTTATTTTCATTAATACCTGCAAAAAAAATATGGTTGCTATCAACAAGATGGTGGACAGAGAGACAGATCTAGATCCACCAAGACATCTATTTTGACTTGACTTTATGCAAAAAAAAAAAAGTCCCCGGTGCTTGAAATGTTGATTTCTACTGAATATTTGAGTATTGCGATGGTTATAAACTCAAATAATGGCTTTATTTTGCTTTCCTGTGAGAAAGATACTTCAAAATGTATGAAAATAAATGCGTTCACTTTAGCATGATTTTCTCATTTTGTAATATCTGTGTATTTCATACTTTAAAATAAAATGTCATATCTTTGGTTCTAGTGAAGATATTTTAAACATTTAAAAAGCAAAATGCTCTGCAAAAACCTCTGTTACATGATGGTGCAAATAACTCCAACTGTGAAATTTTCGCATTGTGATTGGTTTTCCCAGGCTATAAGAACTATAAGAAAAGAAACATCAGTAATGAATTTTCCTTAAGTCCAAAGTCTAGAATATACACTGATAAAATAATACGTCATAAATCCTGACAAATCTTCTCCATTCTCCATTGTTATTAAATTAAATAACCAGGTGAAGCCAAAGTGCAACTTCACCGATACGACCAACTCTGTTGGTTTCGAGTGCAAGTTTAACACCAGCCTTCAAAAAAATACTGAATCTGAGAAACCAAAAAGAGAAGGCAAATAATGGGTTAAAAAGGCAAGTAGAGGATACTAAAAATGAATGCAAGAGAGAAACAATACCTGGCTTCTTGACACTTTTCTGCTCTGGCTGTAACAATTGGAAAAAAAAACCAAAAAAAATTAGTAAAATAGTAAAAGTCAGGCCTATGCAGAACTGGAAGAACTTACTAACACTACTAACAGGAAAACGTTATCTACATCTAAGCTACGACAGTTGAACAGAACAATTCGATGTAAAAAATTGAGATCAAGCCTGAACAGAAATATGATATGCCCTGAAGCTTGTTCATCAATAATGAACCAAAAACACGTGTAGATGAATGATGTATCTTCTCAGGGCACCAAGACAGGAAGCTTAGACTGGTGATCATGCCATGAATGGGATCATAAAACAATACAACAGATGAAACAAAAGTACTGGGAGAGGTTACTATTCAGTTATCAAAACACACAATTACAACAGCTAACAACTTCTCCAATCAATTATAGCTGAGATCTGACTCTCTCATCACAAACCTCTATGAAAATTACACCATTTTACATTCCACATCTCAGAAATCAAAGTTTGCCTGTCACATAAATTGCCTTGTACAACTACTTTTATTTTCTAAACCTCAGAACACAAACAGGGGATTCATGAGCAAATGACACAAGTAGCCCTTAGCCAATATTATTGAAATCTATTATTCACCCTCGTCCTGAGTTTCTCTTGCATTACAGTCAACTGCTGGCCTGACTATCATCTAACTTGCAAGTACCACAAGGAGTTGTCAATCTGGCTTTTACATCTGTACTAAGTTATGTTATTTGATGCAAGATAATTTCAATAATATATTTGGATGTCACGATGACTGTATTCCGTAAGTTCCATACCATCTTCTGGACAGTGTTTTTTCCCCCTTGTGAGAATTCTGTACAGTTTACTGACAAAAATTTATCATGATTTGCAAACTACATCAGTTTTCTGTAACCAATATCAATGTTCTTTCTTTATGCACCATTTCATTCACATGCCATGGTAACTTTTCATCAAATCACCATGCATAAGAGAGTGAGCAGTTAGCTACATCATTTAAACAAACTGGTCTACTGTTAGGGGTGAAAAACTGGCCTCACATGCAACGAGGAGGCTGCTTTTGCATCCTTCCACAGGATCTGGTTGTGCAAATGCCAAGCACTTTTGTGGGCCACTGCAGGACAAGGGTTAACACTCCTTCATCATGCTTGTGCAGTTTGAAATACTGCAACTTTACTGTTGATACTCTTTTGTTTTTTTTCATTGGATGAAAATCACAAGATCTCTCTCTTGTCATTCAGATAGTTAATATATTGATAATAAAGTGCATATTTCACATTTTGAACTGTCAATCTGCAAATTGAAGAATGATAAAATTTTCCATGCAGGATTTTCTATCTGACAAGACAGGATTTGCAAGATGGCGGCTATGAGAAAATGTAAAAATATTTATGAATGATATATCGATATTACTTATTCATTTGTGGAAAACTGAATGTTCATTACATAACCAAATCATTATTAATGTTGTCAGATAGGATCGTAGGGCTGAATGTTTCCAGGAATAATTCACAATTGCTAAGACTGGTTTACTGATTATCAGAACAGCATGTGGAATTGGAAAATCACACAGAGATGCAGTAAAATATAATTCAATTTTAGCTTTTAGCTCTGGATTTAATGTTATGGTCATGGGCCTGTAAGGTGTACAAAGAGAAGGGGAAAAACTAGCACTGGGGATGGGGTTTTGGATATGATGGGCAAGAGGTATATATGGGAGATGCTTCTTCAGCACAAAAAGCACACCCAATGTTTCTCATCCTCACTAGGTGGATGAGAATTACATGTAAAAAAGTTGAAACTCAAAATGTACCAAGTACTGACATAATCTAACTAGCAATTTGTGGCCCTTCAGAAAGTCATTGTGGAATAACAACTTCCACTTCAAATTGCTGACAAATGATGGTGCCTAAGTGTAAAAAAAAAAGAAAAAAGAAGAAGCAGATGAAAATCATACTGCGGAACAAAAGTAATGGTTTTTGCAAACACTCCTTGGAGAACAACTACACGCAAAAACAGTGAGATATAAATCCCTGAGGGAATTTGCATATTGTATAGTACACAAAATGGATACGCACAGAAACTGTAGGTTTTCTTATGAACCAGTTATTAATTTTTATGAAATTCGAAGAAACACATCCTAAATGAAACAGAAAAATATACTGTTTTCAGAAGTTGAGAGACACAAAATAGCCACAGAAAACATTTGGGGGTTTTGGAAAATGGGGAAAACCAGGAGATATTCAATGCAAAATGGAAACACACACACATACACAATGCCCATGGATGGTAAAGACATTAATTCAGCAGTCTGCTTACTCCAATTCCAGTGCAGGTGCAAACAACAAGGTGTGATGTACAAGTTACATGTCCATGTGATTACTTAACCTTCACAATACCTCGTGGGTCTAATGCTTAAATGGACCCAGAAGCAATTAAAAGCGCCTGCAAATTATCTTATTTCTAGGATTTTTTTCCTGAAAATTCAGGTATTCCTCAATGATCTCATTGCCGGTCTTCCTGTAGTTTAAAAATTTCAAAATATGCATGTGCATGCTCACCAACATTCATGCATTTTTACTATTCTCACCCATAAGACCTGAGATTTCAGATACCATGTACTTTTAAAAAGGATTTTCTTTTCATACCCTTAGAGGTATGTCTTAGGGTCTTAGGGCCACATCCCCAAAGGGGATTTTATTATCAAATTCCTCCTAATATGTTCTGGGGTCTGAAAGACACCACACTTCTAATGAGGGTATCCTAATAAACTGTTCTTTAGGAGTGTGGTGTCGTATGATCTGCCGGGGGGGGGGGGGTGCGCAAATGAGAGATTGGAGTGGGTAGGAAAACGGAAAACAAAAAAATATATTTGCAGTTTTCTTTGGTCTCATATACCTCTGGTGGCTGCCTCACTGTTGGTGGTGCGGGAGCGGGCCTTGAGCCACTCCTGGGCCTGGGCATACCAAGATCAACCTGAACATCACTAGTAACTTGGCCAGCTGACACAGGGATGATGTTGCCTCCCATTATGCTAGCTGGATTTTGCAAGTCCATGTCCCTGGTTTGTATGGCATCATTTTCTAACGCAACAATGTCAGGCAGACCTGCAGTGGCTTTCACAGAATCACTCGCACTGGTGTGTGCTGTCAGGTCCAGAGAGAATATGTTTTTGCTGGTATCTGCTGGGCTGGTAGGTGTATCAAATCTAAGGGCATCAAAAGCATCAAATCCTGAACCCTGGCTTTGTGAACTTGCACTGGTGCCCAGACTTCCAAATGCATTCATCACAGACATCTCTGAGGAATCTAGCTGTGCTGTAGATGTTTTACTTTCACCTGGGAAATCAAAATCAAACTTCTCATTCTGGACTAAGAATGAACTTGATTTGCTTGAATCAGCTTTGCTTGCAAAATCCATTCCAAATTCATTAGCAAAAGGAGCCTCGTTACCAAAAGCACTTGCCCCAGTGCCTCCAAATGGATCATCGCGAGCAAATGGATCATCGTGAGCAAATGGATCTGAATCTTGTTCTTTTTGTAGGTCTCTCTCACTAACTTTTGGTGTTGAGCTGACAGACATTGACCAGCTTTCAAATAAATTGGCATCATTCCCATCTTGGAAACTGGTATCATTTGCTGAAACTGCAGAGGAAACTGCTTCTAGGTTACCTGTCGACAAAGAGGTGAAATCTCCAAACAAGTCATCGGCTCCTTTAGAAGCTGAACTGCTAACATCCTGAGTATTGCTGACGTTGTCACTGGCATTTGAACTAAAGCCATCAATGGAAATAGCCCGAGACACTGACTGAGTCGGTTTGGTTTCTGTACTCAGAGAAGCTCCAATAGAACTTGTCTGGTCTGATGGAGTCACAGGCTTGCCACCAAATGCAATGCCCAATAAATCAAAATTCCCCTGCATACCAGATGATGGTGCCCCACCAAAAGTGATGCCCATAAGATCAAAATCACTGGGATCATTTTGTGGAGGAGCACTCGGTAATGTAGCATTCTGCCCTCCAGAAGATGAAGCAAACAAATCATCCATCATACCCATATTTGATGATGGTATAGAGTTGGAAGTAGTAACTACATGGTTGAAGTTCCCTTGCTTGAAGTCCAAGTTGCCACTAGAATTGGCATCTTCTGTCCCAGTTTCACTAGGCTGGGAAAATATTAGGTTCATGAAATGTTCACCTGATCAGCAACTTAAAAACCACCCCTGAATTTTGCCTGCACAGTCAACCGTCAATACACTGAAAATCATGCAATTTCTGCCTATGTTATTGCACAAAACAGATAGCTTTACGTGATAAATGTGAACTACTGGAATCAAAATGTATGGGAGAAAAAGGTAAGACCCCCAAACCATTACTGCAAATGTTACAATATTTTCATACACCAACTGCAACTACAACTACAAAGTACAAAGACCCCCAAACCATTACTGCAAATGTTACAATATTTTCATACACCAACTGCAACTACAACTACAAGGTATATAAAAACACAATATTTTCATTCACATGCAGTCAGCAAAAATAAAAAGTGACAAACAGCAAAAAAGACAAGCAGATTATGGCAATATTAGTGCTGAGGTTAGTAAACTTTTGAAAAGCACAACCACATTAACCCTTTCACTGCCGCCTACGGCCTAGGCCGTACGAATTTACTCTGTAATAGCGTCATGCCGCCTACGGCCTCGGCCGTACGAATTTACTCCCTAATAGCGTCATGCCGCGTACGGCCTAGGCCGTAGCACGGGTGCATTGATGTAAACAGGAACTGTCGCTACGTGGTAACGGAAATGATCCGGGCAGAATGATTTTCTGAAAGCTGATTGGCTGAGCTTCAAAATAAGCCTTGATTTATTTAATTTGGCCGACGGGTTCATTTTTTGTGCGTGATTGAAGGCAGCTAGGCCTTTCACTCAACAAAATGGCGTCTGACGACGAAAGTTCGGACAATGATGTCTTTTTACAGCTGTTTGAATCCTCTGATGAGGAAGATGGTGATGGTAATTTTGAAGGTTTTGCTGAACTAGTAAATGTAGATCCAGCTAGATCTAGACATATTCCTTTACTGGAATTTAGTCCTGTTGACGATGTAGAGTTACGAGATGATCGCGAAGAAGGGTGGCGAAGGGGTGATGACGTCGTTCTGCATGTTCATGAAGATGTTGCTGGTGGTGACAGGGCACCAGTATCTTTGATTTTATTATTTTTATCCGTTTATGTATTGAATACATCATTTTGTATGGTGTTATTTCCATCTAAATTCTATTGTAATGTAAAGAAAAAAAAAAAGTAATGATGATGATGATGATGATGATGCCGCTGTCGCCGCCGCCAACTCCACCACAGCTATGACCAAATCTCTCATGTATGTGGATACTCTATCCAATTTTCTCAAAGTTTCCTTTTTACAGAGTTATAAAATTCTTAGAAATAAGTGAGCTATGAATTTTTTCTGTTATATCATTTTTTATTTTTGCGTGCAAAAATTGTCGTCGTTCTGTATGTTCATGAGGATGGTGCTGGGGGTGACTGGGCATCGGTATCTTTGTTTTTGTAAATTTTATCAATTTCTGTATTGGAAACATCATTTTAGATGACATTATTTCATGGAAACCCTATTGTAATGTTAGGAAATGACTAAAAACTAATGAAGATGATGATGATGCTGCTGCCGCTGCCACCACCACCACAGCTATGACACAATCTCTCATATATGTGGATTCTCTATCCAATTTCCTGAAAGTTTACTTTTTACAGAGTTATAACATTCTTATAAATAAGTGAGTTATGAATTTTTTTCTATTATCACCCATTTTAGTTTTTTTCCCCAAATTAATTTGGCACTGAGGGAATAATCAAGGAAAATTTATTTGGCACTGAAGGAATAGTCAAGGAAAATTAATGCGGCAGTGAATATACAATATAAGAAAGTCACAATATGCAGCAGCGCTGAGTTAGTTGTAACCACAAGGATCGTATAATAAGCCGTCTGAAAATGTTAAATGTGGAAGAAAAAAAAAGTTGTACTTACCAACCCTGTGACAAGAACAAACAGCAAGAAAACTGTACAATAATTTCTAAATGAATGAAAATAAAAGTTTATTGTAAAGTTTTCTTGTTGTTTCTTTCCTAGTAAGGCTGTGCCAAATACAACTTTTTCTTTTCTTGCTACATATTAACTTTGTGCCAAGTCCTACTGCAAATCCAGGTTTTCTGTGGGCTTTTTTTTTTTTTACCTCATCAGAACACATATTGCTTTATAAATACCTGTATCTCCAGCTTCTTCACATAGCTGGCTGGGAAAATGCCACTCTTGCCCTGGTCTGTTATAGTACCTGACCACCAGTCTCCAGTGGCCGCTGTCACATAGATCATGTCTCCTTCATTGAAAGTCAAGTCTGAGGGCTCATCAGATGTATAGGTGTACAGAGCTATATAGTATTCTGTGAAAAAGAAAGCACAGCCAGTCAAGACTAATAATATAAAAATGAATTCTACGCCTGAAGAAAACTGGCGCTATCAATTCCACATGGTCATTGGAATAATTAATGAACATATCATGAATATTCATTTCTATGGTACAATACACATTTACCATGTATCGTGTCTTGGAATGTGATTTTGGAGAAAGCATATGGACAGAGAGAGGTCACACTGTGCTCGGGAAAAGCCAGATAATAGACAGAATATAACAGAATGATAGGACAGATGGCGATCCTACCAGAAGCGTCCACCAACCAGCCACGTGTCTTAGTGTCGGACCAAAGACAAATTATAATGTGCAACAGCAAAAAAACATGAATGACCTCATGACAACACTACTGTCTTCACAAACCTCCTTGAGAATCTTGTGGTGCTGGGCTAGCGCTTGTATTGCTCGTTGTTTTCACTTGGCTTGTTGAGACTGCTGGTAACCTGGGCATCAAAATGGGAAAATGTAAACAAGAAATGAAACAAGTTCGGTGCTGCCAAATTTCTCATCATCACCAGTAGCTAAACTGAATCCAAACAATACTCTACATACAATACTGAATATACCAGGTAAATTCATATACTCTTATCTCTAAATATGGAGAATTATCTTCCAGCTCCATGACTGCAGAGTATGAGACAATTGCTCTTTTGAAGAATAAATTCTCACACAATCTTACTTTAATTTCAGTGCGTGATGGCATGATGACACTGACTGTAGAAGAAATATAAGCTTAAGACCCAATCTAGAATTTCAATCTGGAATTCTCATAAGGACAAACAGGTGACCACTTCTCCTGTTACGATGTATGAAAGCTGAGAGTACAGCAAAATGTGGCAATCTGTGCTACTCATGAAACACATCCCTCACAACAAAACCCGTTACTCCGTTGAGAAAGAGTTCCAGAAACAACTGTAGACATGAAACAACTTTTCAAGTCATCTACAGGAATAGTGGAGGTTTTGATGATGATTTCTTGCTGTTTTGCATCAATGTGATTTATTGCATCCTGTGGGGGGAATTTTTTGGACATCTTTTTCTTCAGTTACACCCGAAAACTGTTCATGCCAAGCTTTCAAATGACAATCTTACAAAACTGGAATGCAGAACTATCTTCTCCTTTTGAAATTATGAAATAAAACTAGTTAAGAATTACAGTTGTATCCAATGTTTATGAAAACTTGAATTCTAAAAAATGGACATGATGTAATGTTTTCGGTCCCACCTTTCGAGAATGGCTCACATGTTATTTCTTTCTTTTTTTTTTTCTACTCTACAATGTACAATATCCATGCACACAGTTCAGAGTTACCCTGATTTTGGTGCCACCCCAATTAGCTTGACATAGGCTTTGGGGAACCATCCTCTCTGAAAACAAAATAAATATGAACTATATGGATCCTATGTGGAACCAGTTTGAAGCTTATGTTGAGCCATTATAAAGTCATTATACAGCTTCTATTCCATTTGGAGCCAAAAAAAAAAAAAAAAAAATTCAAGGATGGCAATTTATTCAACTTTGCATCTGACAAGAGTGACTCATTACATTTTCCATACAAAACTATCCCATTCTATACTTTTTGCCTTCAATAAAACAGAAATTCAGTTCTGCACGAAGTGGATTATCTGAGAGAACAAATATATAAAAAAACTGAATAAATGAACAACTTCCTTCACATAAGAAACAAATAAATCACCATCCGAAGACATCTTACAGACAATTTTGATCTCCTTTACAACAAAACTTATGAACATTTTAAACCTCATAAGTATTTTATAATAACCCAACATGTGAAAGTGTAATTAATAGAACAGCAATTTCTTTTAAATTTTAGCATGCAAAATCAAGAATTTGCATAGAGGAAAGAATAATACACATAGCTGCCAACTTTCAAAAACCTAAAAACAGACTCCTGATATCGGGGGAGACACCGACCCCCCCCCTCCCCCCCCCAAACATTGAAAAATCATCATTTCCTCACTTTGTTACATTATGGAATATTATTCTCTTTACATAGGCCCAATGTAATACAGCATAAGATTTTAAGAAGCAGTAAACAAACATTTTGCTTCAAATGCTAATACATGTGTTGTTATCACCACTGTTTCTGTTTCTAGAGAAAGAACTGACTGTTATGGTATGAGCTGTCCTCAGAATTGTACAATTCTTTCGTACTAACTTGTTCTGGCAGTATTGAACAATGTCAGGCTAGCCTCCATGTGACTTGTGAAACTGGTGAAATTGGAAGTCACGATAACGTGACTTATGACTCACAATGCATTTATTGGACAAGTTTGATGATAATGCAAAAGGAAATTCCTTTGAATATTTTGCACTAAATGTCTACTCACAGCTTCATGACTCATGAGTTGGATAGAAAAGGCTTCCGATTAAAAATAAAAATAAATCTATCCATTATCGCAAATCATGTTAGGCATAAAAGATGACATTTGTAATAGATCTAGAACTGTGACTAGAATGACATCATCTTTATCAAAGGTCAAGTCAGACTCCTGCCTTGCCTTCCATGGATATGTGGCTTTCGCTAGCAAACCCTCTGGAGGTATAGAACTTGTTGGAGCAGCACCTGCTGATTGCAGAGGTTTCTGATATTGCACTTGCCTATGGGGGACAAGGACAAATAGCTGTTAACATCTAGAACTGAAGCCACTTTACAAGCCATGTCCATATTGTTCTAGTTCTAGAACTTTTTCTATTGTTTTACCAGCTCACAGGCTCTAGATTTCGATTTCTTACGTCGCTGAAACACCCGTACGCCTGAGCCTAGGCCTAGTTTATACGAGATCGCCAGTTACGTTCAAGATCCTAGAAGATGGCCGACCTAGATCTATCGGGAGTTGCCACCGCCAAAGATGATTGTAAGCTATGTAAAACTGAAAAAAAAAAAACCCAAAAAAGACATAACAGCAAAATAAAATGAAACCTTTTCACAAAATGTGTCCACTGTTCTTGCTCACTGACCGCCATCGTTTACGATACAACACGCGTGACCTACACGACATGCTACTCGAGCTCGCTGAATGGCCGAAGCGCGCGGACACTGGCGAAGGTGTATGCCGTGATAACTTATTCTGCAACATTACTGTTGCTTGGTTGAGTCGGGCTGTGGCAGGGATACAAAAGTTATCGCGAGTTCGGGCATATGCAGTATGGCAGGACACGGTCCGGTAGGGCTGTGTTTGCGGTCGAGCCCGTTGAATCGCTAGGTCCAGCGCTATTAGCGGTAGGCCTAGATCTACAAAAGTTACGGTTTTGTTTTCTCCTCTAGAGTCTATGTGTTTTCTCCGTATAAATGGGGAAATTCTCCAAAAACGTACTTTTCACCACAAAAACGTATTAACCTACCGGAACCAAAAAAACGTAGTAAATATGTATTTTACGTACTGGTTGGCAGCTATGATTACATATGAAAATGGATCAAACACAGTATGAACTAAGCAAACACATGAATAAGTCTATGTTCATTATAAGGAGTTTTAATTTCAGAGAATTATTGCACTCTACAAAATTGCATTTTTACATGCATCTGAAAAAATCTATGTCTATTTAAAGAAATTTAATTTTAGAGAGTGTCTGCACCTCTATAAAAATGCACTTTATATACATCTGAAAACTCTGTGTCTATCTACAGGAATTTTAATTTCAGAGAATAACTGCATCCACACATGGATAAAAATCAATATCCCCAATCGAGAACTCCTGAAATATAAAGATTTGTACAAACTACAAACCTTTCCATTCAATTCACCAAACCACTTCATTTCCTGTTGTTCTGTGACTAGAATGACATCATCTTTATCAAAGGTCAAGTCAGATTCCTGCCTTGCCTTCCATGGATATGTGGCTTTCGCTAGCAAACCCTCTGGAGGTATAGAACTTGTTGGAGCAGCATCTGCTGAGCTTATTGCAGAGGTTTCTGATATTGCACTTGCCTATGGGGGACAAGGACAAATAGCTGTTAACATCCAACCGCAGCTAAATTTGCAGTCAGCCTTGCCATTTCAGGGAAAACAACTCAATGTGTCCAAAACAAACGTTAACAGGAGATGAACAAAAAAAAAAAAATGCTTTGCACTGTGCACTACTTTATTTTTTGTTCAATTCCATTTTGCCCTGACCAAAGGAAACTATAAGGCGTACCATATAAGGGGACAAGGTGGTCCAGAGGCAAGGTGCTCGCCTCTCATGCCAAGGGTCCCGGGTTCTAAACCCGGCCGGTGCAGGCATGTTGGAAGTTTGGGATTTTTCTCATATTTTCATGTCCCTGATCCTATTGAGGGGTAGGATCGAGTACCTAGTCTTCTCGGATAAGGACGAAAAAATTCGGAGGGCCCGTGTGCACGTTGCGCACGTTAAAGATACCTTGGCAGTTGGAAATCGTAAAGAGCAGGCCGAACAGGCCGCTGCCCGGGCAAAATTAAATAAAATTCATCCCTACCACCCACTCCCCCTCATCCCCCCACCACCAAAAAAAAAACAAAAAAAAACAAAAAAAAAACGCCAACCGGCGCTGCACTGTGGCGACGACGTGCCTGCTCCAGTTGTAACTGGGGTGCAATGGCACAAAGGCAAAATTTCCCAAATGGGATTAAAGAGTTATACAAATACAAATACAAATACAAATATTGTGACCCAGAAAGGCAGCACATTTAGTTCTATAAAATGATGTTGAAAAGTGAACTAGATTAGCATATTCAGTCTTTTCCCCAAACATGGCACAGCTGAACAATGATTGTGTAAATACTGACATCTGAATGTTGCTTTGTTCTCCTGTAACATATATTCCAGTTCACTGATGGTGTTATCAGTCTTACTTTTGATAGCATTTTTCTTCTATAATTTGTATAATTTAAAAGATATACTAAGGACACACATGCTAATATGAACTGAATCAGAAATGTATAGCATTATCTGTTTTCTGATATTTTGTCACACAGTCTTAACCCTTGTCCCGCGCTGAGTGAACTCGTCCACATAACGCCCCGTGTGGGGATAGCCAGCGGCCAGTCAGCCGATCGTTCGCGTGTGGCCGATAACCTCGGCGGTCGGGTCAATCAGGTCCCTGTGAACACGTGTATCGCGTATACTTCAGGACGCAATAACAACAATAGTGGTGGATAAATCGTAAGGGACGCCTATGATATTTGGATAAAGTACTTGTGATGATATGCAGTAGGTTTCATTGTGAAATGGAAGGCCCCAAATCAAGAATTTTCTGCATTTACATGCCGTTTAACACACGTTTTATCATTTTCCCAAGACCTCTGCGCTTTTTCTGTCCCTATGTCAGGCCATTCAGGTGAACAAATTATTTTTTAAGCCATTCGCTAAATTTACTAACCACATGTATCGTGACATTGCCTTCTCCCTCCTCTACTTTGTAAAGCGTCCTCTTACTATAATGTTAGTTTTCGCGAGAGATTTGATTTCCAGTTCCATGTCGTGGAGCACATACATGTACTAAAAAGCGGTTTAATCAAAGAAACACAATATCTCTAATTACCACATCAAATAAAGACACCGACCAAGAACAAAGTCGGTCATTTTCTCCCAGTTTTCCCTGATGAAAAACCTACTGACAGATGCCCTTATGCAGCATGCCCTAATATTACATCGGAATTCATAATTACAGACGTAGAACAGCGTCTCAAATATGCACATGGCCCCTTTCTTCTCATTTCACATGTAGACGACAACCAGCATCAAAGTAAAAGTTTCCCCAAGATTTTCCTCAGTTCAAACTGCAGGCCGTCAGTACTATTACACGAGTATGACAAATAGTTTGCATCGTAATAAACGTAATCGGACGATACCATTTTGTTAGATATAGTAGGGGTGACAGGATAGATAAACACGCGAAAATAGTGTGGGGAAAAAAAAACGTTAAAAAACCAAAAACAATGACAGCCGTGGCACCAAATAAACAAAGCGCGAGGCGCACCGTTGCTATACAAAAATGTGGCCTCCCGCAGGACCTGCGGTTAAGCACTGCGGACAAAATAATGGCCTCCTGTGTCTCGCGTGTTGCGCGGGGAGGCCAATGTAGTGGCCTCCCGCAGGACTAGGGTTAAACAATCACTAACAGCAACTTCCACGTGTAATTTCCTCTCCAGACACTCTCTGGGCTTTTTTTCTTACCTGATTGAACTGAGAGCTGAAGAGATCTGGTTGCACTGCATTTGACTTTTGAGCACTGGAAGTTTGCACAACAGGTTCAAATGCACTCCTGGAATGAATATGTGTTAGACTTATGTCAACAACATAATTTACAGAAAAGCTTATCTTAACTTCACAACATTCTTGTCTTTGTACATACATTTCCCCAGTGCTGGGTTAATATTTGCATGCCCATTTACTTCATGCCACAACTACAAGTTGGTTTGCCACCTCAGTAATACACTGCCAAAATGACTATATCACTAAATTTTCTGGTCTCAATGATCAAAATCTTTTTCGCAAGCTCAATATGTCTAATGAAACAGATGCCTAATTCCGAAACCATTTAACTTCTGATGTTTTCAATATTAAGCTTTTCTAGCACATATGGATGGAACCCACCCATACATGTGACAAAACTGGCACGATTCCCGACATGTTCGGTGGATTGTCACACACTGACAAAGCAAATAAGGGTGGTACTGTTCTGTTTCAGAGAATGTTCACTTCACATTTTTCAGTCTGGAAGATGGCTAATGATAAACTCATAAAAAGTTGTTGATAAATGGTTAAAATATGAGCAAATTAAGATGAATAACTGTAGGATATATGAGTGCTCCTGTAATTCATGTACAAAGACTAAGAATGGGCTTTTCAAAATAGACATGATGAAGTAAATAGAGAGCATAAAAATACCGCTTGCCTGCCTCAAAATTATACTTGAATGTGAATTCAGTATAATGGTGCAAAACCAAAAACAGTGTCAAGCACATGTACTACTGGCAACACATAACATCCAGCATTGAAAACTGATAAATGTGACATGTGAAAGTGATCCATGATAAATGTCACTCACCCAAATAAATCTGTAGAAGGTTCATCAAGCTGTTCTACATAAGCTTTGGGGAACCAGCCCACCTGACCATTGCTTTCACCCTTATACCAGTCTTCCATGCCTGGTACTGGAGTATAGTTTTTCAACACCTGGGAAAGAAAACAAGGCCATTTTATTTATATCACTTTATCTGTGATACATAATAAGCAACACAGTCACATACTACAGAGTGCAGACTTTTAGAAGATTTCCTCAGCAAAGAAAAAGAGGACCCTCTTTTCACTCACTTGAAGCTAAGAAAACTGACACTTCTTTAATGCAATTAGGCGTGAAAAAATGAAATGACTATTACTGCTGGCAAAAAGAATGTAAACTATATATTATATAACAACAGATGCCAGCATTCCTATGTTTTCTCTCATTAACGAAATAAAAATGTATGACCTGCCTAACAAAAAATGGGGACAAGTTAAAAATAAGTTCACAGGAATTATGATATTAAACAACACAGTGCAAACATTTCAGTAACAACTCACCATAACTTCCATTCCAGCTGTTAAAGATAATTCGTCATCTCTGCTTGCAGTAAAATCATATAATGCACGATACTTGATCTTGTCTTTTGTTTCTGTAGGAGGAAAATTTTATAAATCAGTCTGGTTTTTTTGCTCATACTGTTTCTTTGTCTCCACAAAGACTTCCATCAGACTGTCCACTGATTATCTGTTATGTACCTTGTGTACAATTTAGTCACCTTCCATACTTCTGATAAATTCCCTGGTCCAATTACATCAATGTGTACATTTTAATTCAACAAATGTACAAACATACCACAAGTACATACATTTATAATTATATTCCATCTCTTATTATTCACAAATTCCTTTACCCACACCAATCATAACTAAAGCTTTTAACAGCTATTCTGAGCCATCTAGATTCTCTATTTAAATGTGTTTTCCTGCGTCAAGTTACAAACATTAACTAGGTTTTTTGGGTTAAATTTTTGTAAAGCAAAACAAACTTACTTTCAGTACATTCAGCACCAGATAGATTTATTTGTAAAGAACTATCTCAAAATAAACTTGTCTTCATAATCTACTTTCATCATGTCTTTTCAAATTTAAATAAATCCCAAGATAGGATGGGTAGCTGTGTGACAGCATACAGCTTAAAAATGACCTTACCTCCTGCAGTGGCTGTACCACTGGTATCCCACGCTGCAGTGACATTGCTGTAGTTAGAGGAATTAGAGGTACCAGAGAAAGCTGTATCCCAGCTGACTGCACTAACAGTTTCTGTAGTGATGGCATCTGAGCTGTTGAAATCAAACCAACTGGGCTGTGCTGTTGAGGAAGTAAGCCAAGAAGAGTTATAATGTGTGGTAAAAAAAAACAATTCTGTTGCCATTTTCTCTCATCAGTATCAGAACTTGGTCAACAAACTAGACAATCTTGTGATTCTATATGCTCTATTCAGTGAAACTGACAAATGTGGAATTGATGAAAAGATCATTAATAAAAACTCCGAAGAATGAACACTGCAAAAGCTCAAAGCAGACCTAATAAAACTGCAATGTATGTAGCCAATGTTTACCTTGAGGGCACAATGTATTTTACAAAATTCTCAGACAGCCTATGCCTTGCACATCATCTATGCAAATCTTGTTTGTTTAAACAAACTAAAGGTGAATGCCTACATCTATGTGATGGATCTGTAAAATAATTGTTTTTTATCTGTTCTATTTAGGATATTTACTGTCAAACACATATACATCAATGAAATCTGTGTTCAGATGTCCAACTGGCGGATCACTGGTCATATGTTCTTTCAGTAGCTCTTCTGGTTATTATTTTCACTGAGAGAACATCCAAGACCATAACATTTTTTGCCCAGTACATGCAAGTACTCACCATCTGATGCTGGTTTTGATGCTGGAATTGCAGGAGCTCTGTAAAATAATGTATAACATCATGAGTCAAGTAATTATCAAGGAAAATTATAAAAAACACAGGCACATTAAAAAAAAGAGAGATAAGCTGTGCCTGAAGTAAATTATAATCCATAAAACTTGCTGTGTGTCACACTATCATCGATTTTCACAAAAACTTACTGTTGGATTTCCATGAAATTTTGCATGTGCTTTTACTTTGTCATAGGCATTAAGGAAATATTCTTTTCTAAACCAGGCGTTCACTCAGTTGGAAATTTTTACAACTAACAAAATATCTAACAGGTTCCTTCGTAAGCTTACAGATTCGTGAACAGAAATAAAAAATGAAAATTTTTAACCATTGGTACCCATGCGTTAATTGTATACCCACCATGCTTTTGCCCTCACCAATGAGCACCATTCATAAACAATCAGTGTTGCATGATGGAATATAATGTTGCAGAAGTGAACGAAAATACATTTTCTCAGGGGTTTATACATATTAATGATATCTTCCTTATTATCATTGCACTTTTGCAGATACTGGGAAAGATGATAAGAAGCATAGCATGCAGGTACAAAATTTACAATAACTGGAGTTTCAAAGCCATTTTGCCACAAAACAATCAAAACATTGAAAAGAAGACTGGACAACCAATACTGTTTGTATAATAGCAGCCACACAACGCCCACCATTAACTGATATTCACACTAATCCATGGCCAAAGTCCAGACGGCACACAGAGTCCCTAGAGACTCATTCATTGCCTTAGCAGCCACACCGTATGCAGTTTAAAGATCAACTGTGTAGCAGTTTAATTCCAGTCCTATCCTTCATTCATTCATATTTTTCCTGTTCATATACATTCTCCCCCCCCCCCTCCCTTTTCACTTACAATAGGTGTATTAAGAGTTTATAATATACTAAATATCAATAACAACAATAATTCATAATATTCTACATTAATTATAAGTGGATGTTTTTTCTTTTTCTTCTTTTTTTCTTTCTATTCCCACTGTCAGATCATCTTTATTTGTTTCTCTTTCTTTTATACTTCATAAAATTTCCCTTTGTCTTTTCCGTTGGTTATGAAACAACTGTGCCTCCTTTCTTTTCATACATTTTTTTTGGCCAACTACTGTCTTACATTAAGACTTATTGTGATGAAATGTTTAGTCAGTGACATTTCTGATTACAACTCATATTTTAGCCATTTCCATTTGTTCTCATTATATTGTAAGACGGGGCAAGTGTCAGGAGGTAATTTCAGCATAATATGGTTGCTGTTCTCCTACCTGACCATGGTTTTGGGGAGGCCAGCCAAGGAGAGTTAGCAATCTACTTAGTGTAAGATATCTCTAGAATTATATTATTGAGACTAAAAACATTTTTTTTTCCTGCTACAATGAAAATAAATTTCAACGTCTCCTTCAGCTTGCTTCAATAGGAAATTGGTACCAGTTAAAACAAACCAAAATAATGCCTCACTTTTTCTGGGCCTGCCCAATCTCCTGTTTCAATTTCTCCTGACGCTCTTTTTCAGTCTTTTGTTTCTGTTGAAATTCCTGAGCCACTTTCTTCTGCTGTGCTATTTTCTCTTCTTGCTGCTTCTGCAACTGTGGCAAATCATTTTCAAGCTTGGCTATTTGATCTTTCAGATTCTGAAAACAAAATCCAGTGACCACAGATTTAAGCAGTGGAGGTTGCATGAAATTCATTTTAAATACATAACATCAGAACTGACCATTTATAAAATGCAACTGTATGTCAGAAAAAAAACCTCGGCATGACGCAACTTATAAGTGATTTACTTATTCAAATTTGCATCTGTGTTGTGAGCACCTGAACACAAAAGTTCTCTGAGCACTTTCTTATACCATAAACATTCATGATATGAATTTTTAAACCATACCAAATTATACATCAATGTTATTACTTGTAGGATGAATCCTATAAAGTTTGAAGACAATATCAGTTGTCTTTGAATCATGATCACCAATAAAAAATATGAGGTTACTTTTAATTCAGCGTTGCTGCAGTCAATTTCTCCAAGTCTGGCCTCAGTATCGCTCTCTAACTGTTCCACCTCTTTCTTCAGCTTCTGTATGCTTGTCCTTTTGGATTCAACACTATGCAGCACTGTACGATACGTGTCAGCTGGAAAAAAACATGAGGAAGAGCACTTTATTTGCAATTTCACTTAGGCAATGTTTACCATAAAATTCCTCCAGTATTTCATTATTCACGCAAATTGTATCAAAAGTGTTCCCGAAAATTTCACATTAAGTAAAATAATATTAAATAAAATCAACATAACAAAATACAGGCATTCTGAAAATGCATCCAAGTAAGTTGTCAATCCTGAAGTATTGTGAGTTCTGAAGAAACTGACAAAACAAGATTTAAAACACTAAATTAGCCCTAGTGTGGCTGTACTGTCATCTTTTGTGACAAGCAGTATCAGGAGATATGCAGTGGCATCTTCTTGACAACCACAAGGATCTCTTTCTATTGAGTGCATATTACAACTCATACAATGGACATAGAAACACAGTTCAGATTTGAAAACTACAGTAAAGCAGGAAATATTGCTTTGAGCTAGGAGTGGCTAAATAGATCAGATTCAGAAACTTGGTGAATATACGGAGCTGATCTGTTTATTAAGATGCTCTTTATTTGCTTAAGGAACATGGGTCAAAGACCCTAATGCCCAGGATGTGTTTGTACACAAATTTGGAGGGGTGAAACTTGAGAAAACTTACACATGGGGGTGGCTTGTGCTGTCTGAACTTGAACATTTAACTTGTCTTTCTCACTTCCAAGCATTCCTAATTTTTTGTTCAGCTCCTTGAAAGAACAGTACAATGCGATGATTAAACACCCTTTTTAAAAAATGTTTTGTTGGATGGATTGAGGCAATTGGCAATTAGTTAAGTACACAGTTAAAAACAACAAAAAATCTTACAGCAGTAAATCATCTTTCAGCTTTTCTGTAAACTAGGTATCAAATCAAGAGCTATTTTGGGTCCATCATCAGCCAGATCACCAGTGCCAAATTTCACTTTTATATTTCATGAAACTAAAAAAAACTTAAGGAAGTCAGACTTCACTTTATGACAGTACATGTCTAATTTGTAAGGCCATCAAGTTAAAAAATATTTGAAACATTAGGTTGCTGACCCAGAAATGGGAAATTTCACAAGTAAACACTTACTGCTGATTGCCTTTCAAAGACATCAATATCTGCCAATGTTCTGTCTCTGGATACCCTCATTGCATCAATACTGGACGTGAAGTCAGTTACACCTTTTTTAACTTGGGAGATTTTCAGTGCTATTTCAGCTTTTTTAGCATCCTGACACAGAAACAAACTTGTATCAAAAACAAATCAGTCTGACCAACAAAATAATCAAAAGATGACAAAGATTCTAATGGATATTGTGTGAATTTCATAATGACCAAATCCTGGGACAGGAAATAAACTGCCAGTTCACCATATGTTACAGAACTCAAACTAAGATTACAGTGGAAACAAAATCAGCGATAGCACAAGAATATTTAATTTTCTGTAAACATTCACAGGGTAAATGTAATTTCCAAGCAAGTTTCTGTCACAAAATGAATATGTCATAAATAAACCATACCAGGCTTTCTAATTCATTCTTCAGATTTGCCATCTGAGATTTCATCATGCTCAGCTGCTCATATTCTCTCTGCTTCTCTGCCATTAACTGTTCTTTTCTCTGTTTCTCCCACTCCATTTGCCGCTGGCGCTCAAGTTCTCGACGTGCAGCCTGCAATACAAGGCATTGATTTACAATCATTATTGATGTTATTTATTTTGGACTCTTGGCTGCCATTGTTTTCTCGTAAAAACCGGTTTCATTCAGAGGTGTGACATAAATACTGCGCCAAAGAAGTGACATGGTCAAGAAAATGCAAAAACATTTCAAAGAAGTGAAAAAGCAAATTACTTATTTGACGGCAACTATGATTGAAGAAGGAATGATATCTGAAGCCTAGCAAGATCTACAGAGCTCCTGAGCAAAGATCAATTTGCTATAGACCTTTTCAACTTCCGCGTTACGGTTGTTTGCGGGGAGCCGAACGGCATCGAAAAGCACCGTGTAGGGCAAAACCCTCAACTTGCCTTGATGATGGCATCTGAATATGTGCACATTTCAAAGCAAAGATGCATTTTTATGCCAGAACCAGCATGTAACGGGTTTGAACAGTTGGGTGCCCAACAACAGGATGGCATCGTTCGACCGTTGTCCACCGCTTCCGCCCTACACGCCGCCATTTTGTTTGCAAATCACGTGATATGGAGGATGGTAAATTAAAATGGTCTATACTGCATCACTGAAGAGGGTTCTTTTTCAGTTTTGGCCAAAGATCCGTTCATTAGAATAGGATAAGGCTGAAATGAGCTTAAATTATTTCTAAATATTTTAAAATGATTTTTCAGCCTATTCTTATGTGACCAGAAGGACAAACCATGGAAATATAGATTTAGTTTGGTACAGTTTTAGTTGTCATAGTCATCCACAGATGTGCTTATTTTTCGTTTTGCCAGGTTCAGATTTTTCCTTGGTCCAATTCAGAAATTTTTGTTTTCATAGCACTGGTTATACTTTTAAAAAAATACAGAGTTAATTTGATCAATATACTGGAAAGTTTACAGATCAAACAAAGTGGGCCCTAGCATGGAGGTTGAGGGTTCAAAAGCATTTAACATTGCCATTCTTTTCATGTGTCACTTCATCATTATAGTGATATTCATGTCACTCACTTTGAAATCCATTTCTGATTTGTCACTCCTTTGAAAAAACTCAACGGGAGCAGGTTCAAAATTTATATCTTCTCTCAAATGACAGTGAGAACAGCTGACAAAAAATTATCTTCTTCCAAATACATAAAACATCATGATTCATTTAACTAGCAAAATAACAGAATATGTTTTGTATTAGACAGAAAGAAAAGAAATAAGTACACCTGCTGATGATATGGACAAATCTTGAAACTCACCTCTCTCTGCTCAACCATTTTTCTTCGTTGCTCTTCTATTTCTCTTTCTTTCTCTCTCTGTTTCTCAAGTTGTCTCTGTAATTCAGCCTGACGCCTGTTCTCTGCCTCTATCCTACAATGGTGAAATTGTTAGCATTTGTTAAATGCACAAAATCAAATTTCAGACGATCCAATTTATCCCAGATGGGACAAACCTGAATTGGGAGAGTAGATGTATGCTACTTTGCCTCTTTAAACAAAGATCTGTCACCAGCATATAGGAGGCCTTCTGACCAAGTATCATTTTGGTCCTTTATCCCACATAACACGGTGTGCCTAAGAACAGTGACTACTGAATGATGATATCCTTCCTCCTCCAGAAATGACAGATTTCCTGTTCAGTTCTAACAAAAACACAAGAAAAATTAGTCCTCCACAATATCTTCATATTTCTTATGCTTTCACAATGAATCATTAAGCAGCAAGCCAACCAAAACAATTCAAAATATCAAGGTCACCTTTTTTTTTTTGTACAAATCTTATAGGGCAATCATATCTGAGAAAAAAGCTTTTTAAATCATTAAATTCCACAAAATAAATAAGAAAGTTATGACTCTTTTATTATCACAAAATATGGAAATTTCTATGGAACAAAATTGAC
Organism: Onchidella celtica; assembly: GCA_963931925.1. NCBI lineage: Eukaryota > Metazoa > Mollusca > Gastropoda > Systellommatophora > Onchidiidae > Onchidella > Onchidella celtica. The sequence continues at coordinate 68,069,902 of OZ007567.1, read as the reverse complement.
GAAGAAATATAAGAGAAAACAGGCTGGAAGGAAGTACACATGGGACAGCCAAAGCACCACCAGGGAATGTCACAGACCAATTCCAGGAACCAGAAAAATGTTTTTCATTTTATCAGCTACGTAAGATTATCTGGACATGATAAACTTTCTTCTCACATATAATTTATACAGGTTTTGTGTGCATTTTTATTTTTCCTTGAATTTCAAGTCACTTTACAATGAAAAAGACCTTTTTCCCATGCAGCTGAAGCAAAACTATGCTCGCTTGATCTCCCAAATTAGGTTACCACCCCTGGCATTTCTATCGATTGATAGGATGTCTCACAACATTTCACTAGTTCTTAGGCAGCTCTGATACTTTAAATAGAGTAGACAACACTGGGGAATCCCTGTTCATGCATTCTTGCAGATTGAGCAAAGGGGCTTAACTCTGATGGTTGATTGTCAGCCAACATGAGAACCAATTCAAAAACACAATTTGTTGATTTATCTGCATTTAAACAGCATAGTAAGAAAACTACATCAATTTTCTCTCTGTCAATCTCGGTGTATCCTTAAAGTGAATATGAAACAATATCCCAAATCTCCTGTCTTAACTTCACCCATATGCAACTCAACTTCTACATAAGATAGAAAAAAAACTGAAACTACCGGGCTAAAGTTCATCCTTTAATCTGACCGGCTGTAAAGTTTCATAACAAATTGACATGTGCAAAGATAGTGATTATAGCAAATTCGGTACCACTGGCACGCCATACTTCCTGCCCAAATCAGTGAGGCAGAGACGTTGCATTGCTGCATTAATTTTCTTAGTCATTCAAAGAATAATTCAAAATACCTCTGTCTCTCTCGTTTTTCAGCCTCTTGTCTTTCTTTCTCCAATCTCTCTCGCTCCTCCTTCTGTTGTTGTTCTCTGAGAAGAGTCCTTCTTCTCTCAAGCTCAGCCTGACCCTTATCAAAATTTTCTTTACGTTTATCTTCAAAGGTCACTGAAACAGAAATATGACAGGATTAACAGGACATGAAAAAAACTGTTCAAAACTTTATAAGAACCTCTGTTCATTCATCACAAAGCTGCCTTTGCAACTGGAATCTGGTGGGAGTGGGAGTCTAAAAATTGCATCACTTAGCATCTGTTAGAGGTCTTTGCTGGCTGGCTTAATCTGAATTCAACTTATCAAATGTTATTATTATCTTTCCCGGTTGTGAAAGTTCACGTATGTTGTGATCAGACACTAATCTTTTTAGAAACTGAAAGACTGGCGTGGCAGGAAGAAAACTGCAACAACTTTAAAGTCATTGTAAAAGAAACTTTGGATCATATCCAAGAATCTGCATTTCTGGTGAAATGTAATTGCATGTAAGATGGAAGTTGCTAATATTCTTTTGTGCCCAAAGATTTCTCTTGATAACAGTCTGATATAACCCAGCATAGTTTCCAGTCAAAAGTGGGCCAGCAAAGCAAGGACACTGATGAGTGGCCAAATTGAAGCTAACCATAGGCTATGAGTAAAATCATATTGATCATATTAACTGATTAGTGCAAAGTGCACTGTTGATTTTACTTTGCCTCTCTTCCACTTTTGGGAGGAACTAGAACAAGGTTAAAGGCATGAGGGAATCCTGGGTGAGCCAAATATAGGCACGAAGAGCCTTGCCCACTCACAGTACTCATGCAGGATTGGGCAGATAATTTTACAGCCTAACTTGAATAGCGAATTACCAACTTAAGTCTTAGCCAGAGAACAGCAATATGTCAGAGAGGAAGAGCCAGAACTGAGATTTTTAATCGAATTCATCTTAAGAGTGAGCTGCAACAGGTTTGAAAATCCATATAATAGAATTTTTTCTCATTTCAAGATTTTTTTCAGTTACAAGCAGTTAAGAAAAGGAAAGAGTCAGAGATGAAATTAGCCCCTGGTTACCAGCTGCTGGTCTAGGCAATTACTGTTACAAACTAACACAAGATCAGGTTACAGTATAAGACTACCTTGTTCATCTACCAACTGCTCTTCATTTGGTTGTGGTGCAGCTGGGACAACAGGCATGGGTGCCGGCATTCCTGCACTGCTCAACAAATCTCCAAATGCATCCTTCTTTTGAGGAACTAAAAAAGACAATCAGTGAGTGGTCTACAGCAACCAGATTGAGCTATGCAAGTATTTATGTTTTAAAAATGAATAAATAAAACTGAAAGAATATCTCTCTGCGCTTATAGGGGATGAAAATGTCCGTAGATTATTAAAATCAGATATGATTCCTGAAATTAGTGAAAGTTTATAAAAGAATGGCAATATTAACTCTCATTATTCTCAACTGTGCACATACTGGGATTTCGGAAAGATTTTTCCCGATGGATAGTCATCTTCAAGCTATGCCTATCCAAATTATGGTTTATGACTTTCAATGGATGGAAACCTTGAGAAATCTTGAAAAACATATTGCAATCCTGGAGTTTACAAAAAAGAAAGCAAATCATGACTTTTTATTCATCATCATCATTGCCTTTCTCACCCTGGATCAGGGTATAGGCCACCAACAAACACCTTCCATCCCTCTCTATCATGGGCCAGCCTCTTTACATTATTCCAAGTCTTTCCGCTTCGTTGCACATCATTTTCTCTGGCTCTTCTCCACGTTCCGCGCGGCCTTCCTCTTGATCTCTTGCCCTGGGGATTCCAGTCCAATACCTTCTTCGTGATGCTGTTTCCTGGCCTCCTGAGAGTGTGGCCGATCCATCTCCATCGCCTCCTACCAATTTCCTCTCTGACTGGGGTCTGTCTTGTTCTTTTCCATACAATTTCATTACTGACCTTGTCTGTCCATCTGATCTTAAGTAGCTTCCTCAAACATCTGTTGATGAAAACTTGGATTCTCTTTATGCAGGCCTGGGACGCATTCCAAGTCTCACATCCATACAACAGGACTGACTTCACGTTCGAGTTGAATATCCTCAGCTTTGTTTTTAGAGATATATCCTTGGTTCTCCAAATCTTGCTTAAGGATGTGAAAGCTGCCTGTGCCTTTCCAATTCGTGCTCTGACTTCTGCCTCTGTTCCTCCCTTATTGTCAATGATACTACCAAGATAGCAGAAGGACTCTACATCTTCCAGTGGTTGATCTCCTACTGTGACTTGTTCGCTTAGGGGTGCAACAATTTTTAGGACCTTCGACTTCGCGGGATGTATCCTCAATCCAATAGATTCTGAAATTTTGTTTAGAGCTGTAGTCTTTGCTTGCATCTGGTCGTGTGTGTGCGACAATAGTGCCAAGTCATCTGCAAAATCTAGATCGTCCAGCTGTGTCCATGGGGTCCATTGTATGCCATTTCTTCCTCCACTGGTGGTTTCTTTCATAAGCCAATCAATCACCAGGATAAACAGAAATGGGGACAGCAAACAACCCTGCCTAACACCAGTCTTGATATCAAAGCTGTCAGTAAGCTCACCATCATGTACGACTCTGCAACTTGTCCCCTCGTACATGCTCTTGATAAGATTCACCATCTTCTCTGGGATTCCATAATGTCTCAATATTCTCCACAGTGTTTCTCTATCGATGCTATCAAAGGCCTTCTCGTAGTCAAGGAAGTTCACTATCAGTTGGGAGTTCCACTCTAGCGACTGCTCTACTATGATTCTCAGCGTGGCGATCTGGTCGGTGGTTGATCGATTACTCCTGAAACCAGCTTGCTCCTCGCGAAGTTTTTGGTCTGTTGCATTCTGTATTCGCTTGAGAATAATCCGATTGAAAACCTTTCCTGGGATGGAGAGAAGTGTGATTCCTCTGTAGTTACTACAATTGCTGAGGTCCCCTTTTTTTGGGAGCTTCACGAGGTGTCCTTCCTTCCAGTCCTTTGGAAACTTGCCTCCGATCCAAATCCTCGAGAATAGTGAGTGCAGACCCTCTGCAGCCCCAGCAGCATCTGCCTTCAGCGCCTCTGGTGGGATCTGGTCTGGTCCAGCTGCCTTGCCTCGATTTAACTGCTTTATGGCATCATTAATCTCTGCTTTAGTCGGAGGGTCGCAACTGATCGGTAAATCATTTCTTGCGGGTAGAATGTCGGGTGGGTTGCTTGGTGGAGGTCTGTTCAAGAGGCTGTTAAAATGTTCTATCCATCTTTTTGCCTGAGCTTCCTTTCCAAAAATAGCCTTCCTGTTGTAATCCTTGACAGGAACTTCAGGTTTTCCATATTTTCCAGCAAGAGTCTTTGTAGTCTGGTAGAGGATCCTCATGTGTCCTCCTGTTGCTGCCTTCTCTGCTTTCTCTGCTAACATTCCTATGAACTCCTCTTTGTCTTTTTTAATTGATTTTTTGACCTCTTTAGCTGATGCTCGGTACTCTTCCTGGTTACCAACTCTTGAGCTTCTTGTACGACTTGCATTTACCCGTTCTTTTAGGTCTCTTCTTATCCTTATCAAGTCCAGTGATTTTTGACTGATCCATTCCTTGTGTTCCACTTTCTTTTCCCCAATAACATCCTGACATGTCGATGTAAATACTCCTTTTACCTTAGCCCAGTGAGTCTCCAAATCTACTGTCTCTTCCAGGTCAACAAGGGGTTTGAATCTATTCCTCAGTGTCAGCTGGAACTCTTCCTTCTTGTCTCCATCCAGAAGGCTCACTTGAAACTTTCTCCTCTTTGTTCCTGCTCTGGTACCTTGTTTCTTGAGGCGGAGTTTGAGTCTTGCCAGCAGCATGTGATGGTCAGATCCAACATCTGCTCCTCTCTGTACTATGACATCCTCTAGTGAGCGTCTGAATCGTCGGGTGATGCAAAAGTGGTCAATCTGATTTTCAGTTACTCCATCCGGTGAAATCCAAGTGGCCTTATGGATCCTCTTGTGTGGGAATACTGAACCTCCAATCCCATAGCTGTTAAATGCGCAGAAACTTGCAAACCGCTCTCCATTCTCATTCATTTGTCCTAAACCATTGCACCCCATAATGTCCTCATACCCTGTATTGTCCTGTCCTATCTTGGCATTGGCGTCTCCCATTATAATGTTCACATCTTTTCTTGGCAATGTGTCAACTATTTCCTGAAGCTGGTTGTAGAAGTCGTCCTTGTCCTCATCGGTTGCTTCATTTGTTGGGGCGTATATCTGCACAATGTTCATGTTGATGTTCTTGTTCTTAGTAGTAAATGATGCCAATATAATTCTCCTTCCATAGGGTTCCCATCCCCTCAGTGACCTCTGGGCGTGCTTGCTCAAGATGATCGCTACTCCTTCTGTATGCTTTTTGTCCTCCCTTCCAGAATACAAAATCTTTTCCCCAGTATTAAGTTGTTTCAGTCCGGACTGTATCCAGCGGGTCTCGCTAACTCCAAGTATGTGCAGTCTGTATCGCCTCATCTCCATTGTAACCTGGGCACTCTTTCCTGCTTCATACATGGAGCGGACATTCCACGACGCAATCCGGAGTGACTTGCTTGATGAAGGAGCAGTCGGGCCAGTGGCGTCCTTTCGGCTTTGTCCATTGTCCTTCATTGAATCTACAGGTGCAGATGCTCCCCCTTCTCCCAAGATAAAAGACTGATTTGAAGTATTTGCTTGTGTTTCTGTAACTGGTTTATTTTTACAGGGTGGGTAGTTGGCCCACCGCCAACTGGCTCTTCTCGGGAGACCAGGACCTTTGCACCTTTAGTCGCCTCTTACGACACGCAGTATCACGTCAGATGTATTCTCTGCTGTCCCTCTTCTACAAGAGAGCCCCGCATCTGCACGGGCGGACTTTTTATTGACTTTACCGAAATTAGATCTAAAGGAATTACAATTGGTCAGCTCGTCTGCCATCTTGGACTTTTTTGGAGCTTGTAAAAGTTAATCCTCGTCCAGCATGGCTGGCTAAGTGGATTCGCCAAGAACTAGCCAGTCAGTGAAGGATAGGGTATTCCCTTTATTAGAAATCATGCTGGGGGATTTCCCCTCTTACAATCATGGAATTTCCAAACAGTGTTAGAAATAAGTAATGCGGATTTTTTGAAGTATTGCAAATTCTAAACATTTTGTTCTCCATTTTTATTAGAAAGAAATGTAAAAAGGTAAGTAATATGTAGAAGCTGAGCCTCTGGACTAACCTGATTTTTTTTCCAGTTTTTTTTTTTTGGAGTGAGTAGAGTGCTAATGGAGTAAGCGAAACAAAAAACAACTAAAAGCGAAGTGGTTTAAGGCTCAACTTCTATATACTACTCCAGCTAACTTAACCGAAATATGAGCCAGTGACCTACCACAAATAGATGTATGAATATCCACATGAATTTGTGACTGTCGTTTCCAGTAAAACATTATATTACCCATTTGCTCAAAATAAAACTACTCACCAGCAGCGGCTGTTGGCGGTGATGTCAGACTTGCAGACCTTGCCTTACTTGGGATGAGCTCTGGGGGTAACGTGGGTGGTAGTGCATGCCCCATACGAGCCAGCTCAGACAGGTGCATTGCTATACAGAACTCATCACAGGTTAATTTGCCATCTCTATCAATATCTGAGAGTGCCCTGAATTAATGAATAGTTTTATCAGTTTTATTTGCAGTGGAAAAATTTAAATAAACAAGATGGAAACAATAATAATAAACTAATAAACTGGACTATAAAATACCAGTACACCTTGTAATTTAACCCCTTCGCTGCTACATGTTTTTCCCTGATGTATGCTGAACAGTGCACTTTCACTACAGATTAGGATGTACAGTGTAGGTCAACAGCGCACTGGCACTGAAGTGAATTTTCAGATGTAAGGCCTACACCTACAATGCAGTGAAGGAGTTAAAAACAGGCAGTTAAGCACAGCTTAGGATTAAATGAATCTATACAATACTTAAACTTACCAGATCTGAGCCAGAATTGGCTGGGGTAGACCTGACTGCATGAGAATAGCTCTTGCCTCTACACCTGGAAGAGAAACCACACAAAAAAAAATGGTCACAATGAAGACACAGCAGTTGGAGAAAATATACAAACAGGGTCTCCCTGCCCAAAAACTACAATCATTTTCAAAATTTAAAGATGTTACGCAAGCACATTTACAAAAAGTAAGCACATTGTTTTTTTTACATCCTGTCTAAAATTTAAAGTTTTAAGGAAAAAAATGTGCATGCTCCCAACAATCCAATAATAGGCAATTCTGTTTTCAAGGGCTCCTTGAATTTAAAGAGGTGTCAGGAATAACCCCCCCCCCCCCCACGAACGCTTGTCTCTGGTAATTCTATATGTGAAAATCTTAATGTCCAAATTTGGGTTTGGGTTTTAGGATGCGTCAGTACGATAACGGCCATTTGTGCCCTTGACGGTCTATTTGGCACACCTTCTCTATTTATGTTTCGTATTAAGGGCTATTTAAGTTTAACATAGAATTAAATACATTCATATTATTTTAACACATTGGTAAAAATTCTAAAAAAGTCTTGTAAACCAGTATAAAAGTTACTAAATTAAGATGTAAATCTTAGCCTCTCTCAGAAAGAACAGGACGCCTTGCGGGTCCATTCAGAAAATAATTCTTTCATGGATCCGCAGGCATAGTGCCTTCTTCGGACATGCATGAAGTCTACACATTCAGTTAAAATATATTTTATTGATAGTTGGCAATTGCATGCCACACATTTGGGGGGTTCTTCCCCCCTAAGTAAAAAAATGGTGTGTGAGGTGGGAATGACCCAGACGGAGTCTATTAAGGACAATTTCATCTCTCCGACTTTGTTGAGAGGCATGGGTCCACTGTCCAAGTTGATCTTGGATAAAGTGTACATTATTTGATGTTTGTTCATCCCATCTTTCCTCTCATCTCAATTTAATGTAGTTGTTAACCCATACCCCGCGCGCTACCCGTAAAGCCCACTGCCCGGTCAGTGACCTTACTCACGGAGAATCTTATCTGGGGTCACTGACCCGTGCCGCTAGACGATGACCACATACACTGTCCACATGGTTCGGTTTTTACTGATCGGTATGAAAACATTCGCTGCTATGCCTTATCATGCTTGATAATGAATTAACCAGCAAAACCTTAGTCTGTCGGTCTCTAACCAATGATTTGACTTATGATTCCAAGCTGACAGCTGTAGTTTTCGTGAGAACGAAGCGTGATAACAAGCCATGCCCTCCCAAGCCCTACACAAATGGTTTCATCCTGATTGACACATACTAATAAACCAATGTGGGCATTTGGGGCAAAGATTATTTCAGAGCTTGGTTCTGATTGGTTCTTAGATACAGACAACTCCAGATGGTGGTCAGCTTGTGAGAAAATGAGATAATATTGCAAATTTGTTGAGCCACAGGTCGCATGTCGATGTTATATCTTTTGAAAGTCTGGGGAGAGCCTTTGAAAGCTTAGTCTTTGTGATTCCGACCAGTGGTTCACTGGTTAACATGTCCATGTCACAATGCGTTTGATTTAGAAGAGATACAGTGAACAATAACACGGTGGTTACGTCTCAAAAAGGTCAGTGACCCGACGTGTGAAAATACGGCTTGCGCGTGGCGCGGCCAGCTTGACCTGGGCGACTTTTGCCGCCTGTGCGGCGTGAGTGCTTGCAAGTCAATACCGACTATTGCCGCCCCGCGCAGGGTGAGGGTTGATAGCGGGTTTAAAGTCAGTGTATGGTTTTTTCAGGTGTTGTGGTGGATGTTTCAATGTTTCTTTGGCCAGCGTATCTGCTGCTTCATTACCTTTAATGCCAATGTGGCCAGCGATCCAACAGAGAATAATTTCAGATTTCCTGTTGGACAGTGTATGAAGTCATCATAACAGATTACTGATGTCATGGGTTTTCATATGTTTGGTTTTATAAAGCCTGGAAGCACGACAACGAATTAGAAAAGATAATGAAGTGTCTTGGTTGGGAATCAGACATAAGATTTAAGGCCAAGCTGATTGCATGAATTTCAATGGTAAAGACAAAGGCTTTGGGGTTGAGACTGAGGCATTCAGTTTTGCCATCTGCACTTGAGAATATGGTGGCTCCTATTGAATCATGGTCCTTGGAACCGTCTGTGTAAAAGGGCCTATGATCAGGATATTTACTGATTAACTCTCTAATCATTTGTTTGTCGGTTTCTGGCATGGTGTTGGTCTTTGGGCATGCCGTGAGAGCTAAAAAAATGTTTGGTTTATCAGTTAGCCATGGTGGGGTGGCAGGAAATTGGTCATTTTCAACCTCACACAGTCAGAATTCGGCCTTTGCCAGCAAAGACTGAATTCGAAGGCAAAAAGGAGGGGGTGACACCCTGAAAAGATTCAAAGTTTGTTCAATGGAAATTCCAGTCCAGAATGACTTACAAGACTCATATTAAGCTAAGGTAAAGAAAATAAGAGCAAATAGAAAATTCACATGGATTTTAATCCTAACAAAGTCTTAAGTAAGTGTAAGTTGGAAAATTTCACTGACCAATGGACCTACCTAATAAATAGCCCCTCTTGTTCCGATCATTAGCATTGAAAGTCTGTGTATGCTTAAGTTTAGTGTTGTGCGGCATTGCCCACATACTGCCTCTGAAATTTGAAAAAAAAAAAAAAAAACATGAAATAAAAAAAAATACACATTGCCTCTGAAATTTGAAAAGAAAAAAAAAGTGAATAAAATACACTCTTTGAAGTATCTTTCCAGCACATTTTCAACATGAAATGTATAGTAGTAAAAATTAGCTGCTGAAAACTATTGCCAAAGGAATTAATTGAACAATACACCATATTTCTTGATGTGGTGGTTCATACACTGTATGCAGGTTAGCAAATATTAGGCACAGCTAGTAACTTTCTAACACCCAAAACCTGACCTGATATGTATCGACAAACAAAATGACCAAAGGACAAAGGCAAAGATGTGTGCCATGGGCCCAATTCTGGAACATTATTGCTGCTTCATTGATTGGGGCACAAAAGCAATAAAAAATGTGTGTGCTCGGTACAAACAACTGAGAAGCAGTGGATCTGCACCTACAGTTAGGGGCTTTGAATTGCTAGGTTTAGCCTACTGAGAATGAGACAAAGGTTATAATTTTTTTTTCCTATTATTTCCTATTCTTCACAAATTCTTCCAATAAAAAAACAGATTTGTGTACTCAGAATAACCACCATGCAGTTAGCACATTTTCTCCATACTGGTTAGCAGCTATGTGTATTGCATATCAAATCTTTCTGGGAACCTTGTTTCGCAACTAACACTTAGAAATTCACGTTTAGAACACCTTCGTCCTTACTAACTAAAGATAAGAATCACTGGTTAACAATTCTGTTTCAATGACAAGATTTTTTTTATTCTGAATCAGCTCTCATTAAAAAATGATCAAGTATTTAAGCAATTCAAGATAATGTTATCATTATCTTACCCTGATGGTGCAGCAGAACTCCCTGGAACAACTGCAGAATACAAGTAGACAATAACCATGACACAATATTAATATCAAATATATTCAAGCTCTTTCATGCAAAGCAAATTTAGCATTTTAAAGTTGTTTTGACATGTCTACATTGTCCTACATATCATTTACAGAAGATACAAATCTCCCACCTTGTAATGATAGCATAGTCACGTCACGTTGATTTTCCAAAACACAATTTCCCCAATGTGATAAGAATGACAGCCTGACTGACACAATCACATGATGAATGTTTTATGATATTTCACAAACTTCTTCCCCTAAGGTAATACCATCCCATGTATATTTATAAAAAAATCAGTAACTTCTTCCTCTGAGGTAATAGGTAAAAAAAATCTTTCCTCCTGCACAGTCAGACCAATTTCCAGTAAAGTGGTACCTAACAAAAAAAGGCGTGCGTATAAAGTGATGTTGCGCAGTCATAAAATACAGTTGTTCTCCTTGGTTGCACTGAGTCACAAGAAAATTGGCGGATGAGAAAAAAAATAAATTTTTGTGAGCTATATAAGGGTCACAAGAATATAACGTCATCACATCTTACATGTTACTGGAGTCCCTCCTGTTCCTGGCATGGTACCCATACTAACAGGTTGGGGGAAGTTTCCCGCTGCACCATTAGCCATGCGGGGTCCCATACTCAGAGACCCTGTGGTCATAGTTGCTGTTCCAAGGGATGCCTGCGGCTGCATCATTGATGCCACTGGCATTCCCATTCCTCCTCCCATAGAAGCTGGCATACCTGCAAAATAAATTATAAACTATTTAATGAGTGTCACTCTACAGGTATCTTCTTAAGATATTTATAGTCTACTGTTACCCATATACCTCAAACCACTGAGAAGAAAGATTATCATGGCTGGGTTGCCAAAATTCACTAACAGTGCCAACTAAGGACTACCTCCAACTGTTGCCCCACCGGGGGGGATGCAATGTGATAGTTGAGGGCCCAGAAATTCAATTCCTTTACATGATTATAGAGGGACACACTATAAAACCTACACATACCTCCCATTGGAAAGCCCATACCCACTGGTTGGGTCAAGGGCCCTCCCATGGTGGGTTGGGCAAATGAGCCAATCACTGGGGTGGGATCTGCCTTTAACGAGGCTGGCAATGTCTTTGGCAGTTCATAACCTTGTAATTTTTTCTTAATCAGGTGCATAGCTATAGAAAACTCCTTCTTGTCCATTTTGCCATCTCCATTCATGTCTGCTAATGACCTAGAAGACAAAGATAAATACACTTCAGAATAAAATATCATTTAACTATGTTATGAGAACACTGTTATTTCATACTGTAATGCTGCTAGAGGGTGAACATGTGAGCACCTAAAACATCATGACCACGTGACCCAAAATTAAGGAACTTTGTTCACTACTCAATTTCTGACGGTAAATTTCAACATTTTGGACAAGATTCATATTGTATACTTACAAATTATTTAAGCCACAAGACAGAGATTCATTTTTATTGAGTAAATCGAAAAATATGATCAGAAATTTTGTTCTGTGCCTCTTTTGCACATTGCTAGTCCAACTTTATCACATCTGTATATTTTGCAAAGAATTGCAATGCAATAATAATTTGTACTAATCTTTGCATCAAATCCAAATGCCGTTATCAATATGACCTAGACCTAGCAGCTAGAGGTACAGTTCGGCTTCCTACAAAGAATTTGCAAAATTTACCTTGTCCTGGTAGGCTAACATCAATTTATAAAACTATCTGGTGGACTCCACAAATAAACATTAAAAAACATAAAGCCTGCTCTCATATAGAACCAGCCCATGCTTGGGTTTATCAAAGAAACAGACCCAAATATCATTTACATTAAAAGTAGAAAAGTACACTTTCCTGAACCATTCAGGGTGATAACATATTAAAATAATACAAATTTCCATCCACGAAAGAATTTTAACTATTTTTACAGATGAAATCAAAATAAGCCATTATTACAATGAGTCCACAAGTCTAATATGACACCGAAAACTTCATATATCTCTTTCGTCTGAGATCCAGTAAACTTATGTTTGATTTAATCATTTCTCGATCTCCATGCCTACTTCATTGCTTAACTCAATCAGTGTCAGAACTAGCGACATGCAAACTAAAGACATTCACAAATTATAATACAACATACCATATTTGCCCAAGCACAGGGGTGGCAAGGCCAGACTGCATAAAAAAATCCCTTGCTTGTGTGCCTATAGAAATAATTATCCCTATTTTACAAATGCAACAACTACATTTTAATCACATCTTCTTTAAATACAGTATTTCTTTCAAAACGTGAGAATAACTTTCTTTACCTCACTGAAGCATGAACTGACAACTGACAGTTGCAACATCTTGACTTAGACAAACAATAAATTTTATGTAAACATTGCGTTAAACATAAACTATGCACTTCATTAGCTAAAATGTTGAAGAAGTATTTCCACAGAATATAATTTCATTTAACAAGAGCACCAAAAGAATATCTTGAATAAAGAAGCAGCAGACAGGCATGTGAATTCGCATACTGCATATGTAGAGGATGAGAAAGAGTAAATAATACAAGAAAATATTTCTTGACAGCTTATTTTATAATTCACGTATAAATTGGATACAACTGTCCTGATTTTTTGCCATTTCAAATCTAATAGGCCAAACTGAATACACTTTTCCCCAATGGCATTGTCTTTATGAATTCCATTGAGAACAACTGCCAATGTATATAGTACACTCCGCAGCACCTTTTTGTTAGAACTGGCAGATAGGTCACATCTGACATTACCTGTAACAAATCCGTTCACTGGTTTCAGCTGAAAGAACTGAGTGTCATGTTTGGAGCGGTCCTCCCCACTTATTTTCCATGCATCTGATAGAAAACATCAGGTTATGTTATGTTAAATATTTCATTCAAAAGAAAATAAGCCAAGATACATAATACTACTGATGCCAGACTTATTTGTGCCATTGTCATTTGCAAAATATAATTCACAAATACTGGTAAAAAACATCAGCTGCCTCAAAGTCAGAAGTCTTTTAAGTCAATCAGAGTGTAAAACTGGGAAACTAAGAAGAAAATCTTAACTGTTAAAGCTCACCCTATCATACTTTATTCATCAAGAACAGAATATTAAAACATTTAACGAATTAACTACCGCTCAAATAAAACAGATATTTATATACAGTATATTATACATCTATATGACTTGTTAGATTGAAATTGTAGACAATACTTTTACCTTGAGACCCTGCCATGCCTGATCTGTCAGTGGTAATCTTGTTAAAAAGAATGTCCTGGATGTAGACAAAAGAAAAAATGCCATATAAAATATCCTGGATAGAGACCCTAAACTTCATAACAAATAACTGCTGTTCCTACAATTACAAAACGGCTATCACCATAGTACCCCACATCAGATTGTTTCCTTTACAATTACATTCATATAAAATGTGAATTTCACACCATCTGAAGGGTGCAGCTGTGAAGTGTATTTTAAAAAACATTTCTCATTTAACTTTCTGCAGAAATGACCATATTAACGAGTAAAGCTGCATTAAAACCCTTCCTGTGCCCGACACAAGTGACGCATCATAAATTTAGTTCCAAAATGCCAGCCTTCTGTATGATTAGCATCACAACCTCAGCCGCTTATTGCGAGACATTGTAATGTTCACCAGATGGTGAACACATTTATAGAGGAAAATATTCTCTAAACTAAGTTTTTATTTGAAAACTTGACAACATCTCAGTTTCAAATTAGACTATCTAGCTGAAACTTTGCATTCATTCACAAAAACTATAATTTCATTATATTTTTTAGTCTTATTTTTAAAATGGTGGTGTGAATTATCTAGATCTGGATGGTAAAACAGGCCGACAACACAACATTCCTTAGCCCCTATCAAACCTTGTAGTTTGGCAAGTCCAATATTCATGGAAAGGGTAGAGAGAAATGGGGTCAATGTCAACTCTTACAAACAATACGATGTTGTGTCGTATTTTGTTAATATTTTATATTTAAATCACTTTCCCTCATTGTTTCATGGTTTAAACGCAAGCTGTTTAGCAAAGGATAGACAACACAGACATAAATGAATTTATAATAATGACATGCATCGTACGGTTAAATATCCTGTCACCCCCCGTCATATTAACAGAGGAATAGAGCAATAAATAAAATGTGTGACCAGTCCGGCTGAGTTATTCTAAGCGACCAATGACAATGCGCTGTTGATCACATGCTGACTGCTTGATTATTCTGGATCACGGGGTTACCCGGGATGAATGGCCGATCGCCTTACCGTGGCGGTTTTGACAGGGGGTACGTAGATGTTTGCAGGCGGTACGTGAAAAGTAAAAAACACAAAAATTTCAAATTTTAGGGCGTAAAAGAAGCAGTCTTCAAGACTTGCCCTTTCGAAGACGAAATTGCTGCTCTATGTGGTTTGTGAAATACATAACGGTGAAGAAGTTCGGTTGACTTTAAACTGCCTATTCGCGGAGTAAAAAAAATCATCTTCCGCATATCATTAGATAGATCTATTTTCTGATCAGTTGCCAAGTTTCATTCATATAGGTCATGAAACAACACGGTACGAGTGCACACAAGAGAACGACCCTCTTTCACACATGGCCAAAAAATTGACCCGCCAGCAGTGACCTAATTCGGGCACACGGAAATGCACCCGAGTGTCATTGCTATCATATGACAAAGGAGCAAATAAGTCAAATTTGAGATATTTACTCTTTTGCAGTTATCTAAAGCATATTGCAAGGAGTTTTACCCAACACTATATGCATTAGCATGATATAGGCTACATTCAATTTTTTCATGCCTCTTTCAATTATTTTCAAATCTTTCCCAATACATATTCACCAGAATATATGTGAATCCCTCAAGTTGCAATGGCTGATAATGATGATTCATAAATTAACTTCCTTTGCGGTTGCATGCATTCAGATGCACGCATGTAAAGTTTGTGTCAGTGTCCAATCAATCGAAAGTGTGCCTTCGGGCAAGCGCCTTCCTAGAGTTGCACAGAGGATACGCTACTCGCTAGGTTCTCTGCACAAGACATTGATCTCCCAATGATGTTACTGCTTTCTAGCTTACCTGATTAATTCATTGTTATTGGAATTGTTTGGCGACGTTACTTTCCTCTTATATTCATAAGAAAGACAAAGTCATCATATCTGAGGGGCTGAATCGAATATTATTATCAGGCCGTAGTGCATTTATAAGCGGGTAGTGGCAGACTGGACACACACATAAAATTTCCGAGGTATTATGGGTAACAAAAGGGGGCGTTTCCGGAAACCTTTCCTGCAGATTTCGGAGTTGTGTAGCACGTATTTATAAAATACACCCGCAAACAAAAAAGAAATGTAATAAATTCGTTTGCCGTATATTACCGCATATTCAGTGCCAATTTTTGACTGCTGAAGAAATGCTTACTGCCTTTCATGCTTTTTTAATTTGATCCTCACAAAGCTCATAGGGTTCCCATAAGGTGCAACTAAGCAAGAATATGAGGACATTGCGAGGCAATTTCATCGGACCAGATGTATCTCTTTCCATCAATGAAGTAGGCTATTTGGCAGTTTATGAAGGGCTTTTTCAATGCATTTTTTTCCTAAAAAAAAAAAATACAGCTTCGTGTCATGGCAAACTGGAGTCAACTTTGGTCGTTACAAAGAATATAATAAATAATCGAGAATAGTATGAGAGGTTTAGATCTAGGTAGGCCTATCAGTTGGGTGACACTCGGTGGGAGCAGTTTATAGCCGGGAGGACATTGTCTAATTTGTTAGGTTGTTGCTGGTTATGAAAGTGTTCAAACAAAGTTTGTCCAAATTAAGTAGATCCAACATTTAATTACTTTTTGGGCACATACTCTTATAAATCCTGTTCTGTAAAATCCTGATCCTGTTCTGTAATCTTCATATCATACTTGGTGATATGAGAACACTTGCATAATTAATGATGCAGAGCATGGTAAAGTGGTAAGGATTGTCAATTCGGACCTCACATCAAAAGGGCAATTACTTTTATTTTTTCTATTCTCAATCTCACTCAGAACATCCTGAGATCTAATATGTTTCTTATCTTCTAGTGTGATTGCCCACTAGCAATGTTTATGCAGAATGTGTTTGACTGAATGGAAATAAGTTTCCTATAACTTTCCTGAAAACGTGGAGAATGCAAGTTAAGGGAGAGTTCCATACTTCCATACTGCTCAGTAAATCCACCCTATATAAGAACATATACCTATCCCTAACTCTGTCCTTGTCCCTAAATCTAATTTTATCCCAATCCTTCCTTATTTAATGAGAATGTGAGAGAGAAGGCAAACAGTACAATGTCATTAAACTGGCACACGAAGATAACAGTAACTATGCAGGCCACCTTAATGGGGTTGCAGGAAAGAATGGGAGACAATATATTAATGTCATTAAACTGATCCGCTAAGATAACAGACAGAAAGGAGCAGCAAGCAGTATACCAGTCACCGTCTTATCTTCACACCTTTCCGTGGGTCATTTCAAATTTGTCATGTATGCCACATCAACGTCAGTATATTCACAATGTCTTGTTGAGCAGCTAAAATACGTTGAACTCGAGGCAACTGGTTGATCACCATGCACTGTTGTGGTGGTTCTTTCGGCTCCTATGCCTAAACACATTCACACACAGACAAAACAAAAAAAGCAAAAGAAAACCGGAGTTTCTTTATTGGATTATGCAGTATATGAAGAAATTGAATGAAATTGTCACGGAGACCGAATATTGTGATTTTAAGCCAACCACTTTTTATGCAAAATACTGTTAATACGAAATACAGTTGTTGGTCCCCTAAATTTCAGCTTCACCAGGGTCATCAGTAGTGTGCCATTGATATGATAATTGGTTTTGTCACATAGTGTTTTTAGAAGTAGAGAATGCACTGAAAGGAGCTATTATGTATTTTGTTTTGTTTTTTTTTAAACTGAGGCACTGAATGAACAGCGTTCTGAAATGTAAGTAACTTCAACTTTAAATTCATTTTCCAACTTTTTTGCCCATCCACAGACAGCCATTCCTGAAATTGGGCCAGATGAAGTCTTAGTGAATGTCAAAGCATGTGCTCTTAATCTTCACAATGAGAAGGTGAGAATTATGCAATTTGGTGCATCTTGCTCATTTGCCATATCATCTTTTTGGTGCACATTACCATCAGTAAATGTTGCAATATATGATAAACTATGATTATAAAATTACTCTTCAATAAATGAGTACCTATCATAATGGGTTTTGATGTATTTGCAGATCTATCATCAACTAGTCACATCTTCCTTGAAGAACTGTCCTGTAGGCCATGATGTATCTGGAGAAATAGTGAAGGTGGGACCAAAGGTGGAAGCCTTCAAAGAGGGCATGTCTGTTGTCGGTAAGTGGCATCATGGATCAGGGATACTCTTGCGTTACTAGTACATTTACACCCAAGCCCCCTCCTCATTTTATTGCCATCTTCGTAAAGTAGTCTTGCTGATCTCACTGTATACAAAAAATGATTATTAAAGATAAATTATATCTGTTCTTCATGAATCATTCACAGTGTAGTCTTTGATCTGCCAGTTTGAAGGCCGAAAAGAATATTTTGTCGCAGTTACAGTCCAGTGGCTAAATTATATCATATCAATTTCATAACAGGTAATAGAGAAAGCAGATGTTTAAACAATGCACAAAAAATACAACACCATTCATGTTGTAAAATTTTGATTCAACAAAAGGGTCATTTATGAGTTTGAGGGGAAAAAATGAAAACCTTAAATGATACTTAACAAATGATGTAAAGTTCATTTAACAACTTTTGACTATTCTCAGTCAGAGCTTTCCATTTCGTGCAACAGGTGTTATTCCTTTGGACAGTCAAATATCAGGATGTGGAGACAGATGTGTACTCAGTCAGTTTGATATCTGTAAGTCTGACCTGCATTTTCTGCAGAATACATAAATTGTATGCATGTAGCTCACCTTGCAAATTTCATATTCATAAGGTAAGATTCAAGTTAGCTTGTACAAATTCAGCACCTTCTTGAGAATTCATGTAGTCTTTGTTTCGGTAGATGAATACATGTTAAAATTTGCACTGTTTACAAACTAAGTAAATGAAAGTTTTTAAATTGTAATACAGCGTCATTTTAGTGTAACTTCAGAGATGAAACTAAGCTGTTTGGGCAAACAAAAGTTTCTTTGTCTTTTTCTTCGTTTTCATTAGTATTTGTCCAGTTATAATTCTGTTTGTGCCTGATTCATTTGTAGTTGAAAAACCATCAGCTGTAAGCCATGAGAATGCCGCCACTGTTGTCAGTGCAGGATTAGCTGCTTATACTGCCATTCACTATCTGGGACATGTTACAGCAGGGGACACAGTGCTTGTTATTGATGGTGGGACACCTCAGGGATATCTCACAATACAAGCTGCTCAGTCGTGGGGAGCTAAGGTTAGTGTGGTAAATATTTATTTGTCTACCATCCACTGTATGTGTCAAGATTCATGCTTGAATTTTATCATGGCAGAGATAAAAAAAAAAAGGAGGAAATAGAAAAGAAACAGTGACAAAGTCTGATATTTATATTTTTAGTAATGAGTTAATTAGCATTAAACATGTACTATGTCGATGAGAGTAGAAGCTGAATTTGTTTCAACAAGTAATAAAAACCAGGTTCTCTTTCTGGCAGGAAATATCCATTAGTACCATTTCAGACTGAATGCTGAAAATCTTCTCTTTTACCTCAGCATTACCCCTACTTTTCTTTAGGTCCTAACTACTTACAAGACTTTATCAGAGAAGCAGTTCCTGGAAAATTTGAAGCCACCTGTTGGTGAGTTGGCAGTTTTTATTTCTACAGGACATCATTGTTGTTAGTTTGTAGCAGTGATGTAAATGGTGCCGTTGTTATTTTCTCACATCTTTCTTACTCTACTTTTGATTGTTTCTTCTGAAATAATCCTGAATAAGTCAAGGAGTGCTGAACATTTTCTAACTGTATTAACCCATTCCTGCCTAATGCACCCCGATGCAAAATGCTGCCATCTGCCTAATGCGACTTGACATGACCATGCTCATATCAGCCTAATGTGCCCGAATGCGTCTCCTATCAGTGTGGTATTTAATAAAGTCTCTTAGCAACCTGATCTTGTTGGCAGCCTCATTTTGAGCTACAGTCACGTTAGAAATGAGATGTCCACTCTTCAGTTAGAAGAAAATGGATGCGTCTAGCTTGCGAACTTTTTTTCAGTGAAGTTTTGATCAGCTGTTCAGCTGTGTTGATGTTTTGACATCGAAGGCACTGGTTATTTCATATGTAATATTCATATACATGGTGGTCACTGTTATGGCAAATATCACGAGGACTTAAAACAATGACATTTTGGAACAATACATGCAGAAAAACTGAACAAAATGATAGAACTTTGTTTTATTGCAATAAATCTCAATTCAACTCATAAACATGTATACATTTTCTGAAAGGGCATTCTTTCATTTACATTTTGGTACCATTTTGATCAACACTGGATAATAATTATGTGCATAAATATTTTCTTAACCCTCACGCTGCGCAGGGCGTCGAATGTCGCCCAAGCTTCCCAAGCGCTCACTCCGCACGAGCGGGTTAGTCGGCAAGGTCAAGCTGACCGCACCACGCGCAAGCCGTATTTTCACGTGTCAGATCACTGACCTTTTTGAGACCTAACCACCGTGTTATTGTTCACTGTATCTCTTCTAAATCAAAGGCATTGTGACATGGACATGTTAACCAGTGAACGACAGGTCGGAATCACAAAGACTAAGCTTTCAGAGGCTCTCCCCACACTATCCAAAGATGTAACATCGACATGCGAACTGTTCCTCAACAAATTTGCAATATTATTTCATTTTCTCATAAGCTGACCACCATCTGGAGTTGTGTATCTAAGAACCAATCAGAAACAAGCTCTGAAATGATCTTTGCCCCAAATGCCCACATTGGTTTATTAGTATGTGTCAATCAGGATGAAACCATTTGTGTAGGGCTTGGGAGGGCGTGGCTAATTATCACGCTTCGTTCTCACGAAAATTACAGCTGTCAGTTTGGAATCATCAGTCAGATCATTGGTTAGAGACTGACAGACTAAGGTTTTGCTGGTTAATTCATTATCAAGCGTGATAAGGCATAGCAGCGAATGTTTTCATACCGATCAATACAAACCGAACCACGTGGACAGTGGTAGTGTGGTCATCGCCCATCGGCAAGGGTTAGTGACCCCAGGTAAGATTCTCCGTGAGTAAGGTCACTGATCGTCCAGCGGGCTTTAAGCCGTCGCGGGCAGGGTGAGCGTTAAAAATGTCTGTCGTCAGGAAATTAGAGTGTTATCTCCCTTCGCTTAGGCATCTGGGCATGCCAAATTGGAAGCCCCTTGACCCTTTGACTACTGACGCTGTGAAGGCTAGAGTTTCCTGAATCCAGTTTAAAGATCCACTTATTTCAGTTATTTTCAATGGTAACTATGAATCTTAATCAGGCTTTTCTCTGTATTTAAAAGCTAGTAATGGAGAAACATAACCTGCAACTGATGGAGCAGTAAAGAGTTAACGGCATTGCTGTTTCGGTACTGAAAGGGTTAAACATTGGGCTTATATTTTTTTGCCACTTTTAGGTAGGAAAGGGTTAAAGTACTGTTTTGAAACTTACCCATATAGATAAAAAAGTTCATCCATTTGCAATCAATTTCAGCTCAGCTTGTAGAATTGACCCAACGAACCAATATCTTAGCCAGTTCTGTCATGGAAGAGACCGGTGGTGTGGGCGTTGACTGTATCATGGATAATGGAGGTAGGAATTCACAAGAAACCAATTTAAAGAAAAAAAAATTTGAGAATTTTCATATGTTTCTGCCTTTCATCAAATGTGTTGACCATGAAATGCCCATGAGAAGTAAATACATCCATAGGAGGCACAGAAGGCTATTGTTCCATCAAATAGTAGCTGCAGAAAGACAAGAAAAGTGAATTTGAAGAATAGAGAAAACAGATGAACTCTGGTAAAGATTAACGAAGTTTTATCATAGTTTGATACTGAGCCCTTTAAAGTATTTTGTCTTGAATCTTTCTGTCCATAGTTTACGTTGATCAGTCTTATTATTTCTGTCATTAGTTCTCTTTGAACTACAAAAATTTTGCTTATTTATGACATGAATGTCAGTATTTTGCTGACACCGCTAAACGCAGAGACATAGACGCAAGCATTTTTTATTTTATTATTATCCACTTCAGTGCGATTATTTACAAGTGAGGAAGATAAAGACCTCATGGAGGAAAGACGGCTTCGCTCAGTGCCTCACAAGCATGACATCATATCATGTCTTGGGTTTTCTGGGAAATGGATTACATCACAGCCAAATTTGCAGGTAAAGGTGTCAGAGCTATCAGATGATATCTAGTGAAGAGGTCTTCATTTGTGAATTGTTGTATTATTAAATGATTGTATAGTTGAAAAAGATTTATAACAATACTAGTTTTTGCTATATGACTAGGGACAAATCTAGTGCTTGGAGTCGTAAAGGCCTCACAAAATCTATATCTTATGTTCTACAGTAAATGCCAATCTCTTTTGTTTGATCATTTGCCATTTTGTAGCTAATTGAAATGAGGTGGAGCAGATAAGCTTTCTATTTTGACTTGATAAGCTTATTTCTAAGCTCTTTTCATCACAAATGAAAGCAAAATCTTGCTCCTTTCCTTATCTCACATGCATTTTGATTTACAAATCACACAATCCCAGAGATGGAGCATGACGGAAAAGATTTATTAGTCTGTAAAGGCCTCAGTAGTAGACAGGTCAGTGTAGTGAACGAAAAATACTGCAAGATAGGAAACTGGGCATGATATCTATAATCATATGGTATGTGCATTTGTGGAGGTAACATTATTATCTGAATTGGACCCATGCAGCTGGATCCCCCTGACAGCCAACAACTGTTTTTGCGTGGTGCTTCAGTCTCATTTCTGTTCCCACCTGCATGGACCTTGATGAGAGCACAGCATGGCCGATACCAGCGTATCCTTTCTGGAAATGGTCTAACAGCCTTGAGTTATTATTGTCTGATATGTCTTCCTTATGAGGAAACACAAATGTTTTTAAGCATGTGAAGCTGTAGATCTATAATTGAACACATCTAAGTTTCCTTTCCACACCAATGGCGAGAGGTTGAAAAGACAGACATTCAGCTTCAGTGTTTTGGATGCTTTTTGGTCTGTAACTATTTCTCTTATTTTTCAAAGTTCTCAAAATGTTCAATCAACTGTAGGACACTGCTCTTAAAAAATACCCTGTTAACCATGTTAATTTTTATTTATACATGGGGTTTTAAAAGCTTATTCTAAAATGAGTGAAGCGTCCACTAATTGACTTAGATTACCAGAGATACCAAGTACTAGCCTCAAACACATCCTTGAACTAGATCGATTTCTCAGGATTATCTACCTGTGCCAGTGCTTCTAAATTTTTTGCAGAACAGCACAGTTGAAAATTTAATGGGAAACTACCACAGTTGTCAGTTTTAACCAAAGATCTTAAAATAGTATTAACCTAGATTCCCTAGTCGCGCTGCGAGAACCAGCTCGCGGCGTCCCGGGCGTGGAGAGCGAAAACAATGGCGGCTTGGGGTCAAGTTGTCCAAGCGGCGGCCTAGCAACGCTACTGTTTACCATAGGAAACACAAACCGTTTGCCTCGAATTTGATAGTAGGCCCACGATGCAGTACATAGTAAGCCTAGCTTGTTGTTTTACGTTGTCGAGAAAAGTAGATCTTGAGTGCTACAACAATCAGGAAAATGTCAGAGATTCTAGAATAAGACAACATTGTAGGCCTACAATTGTTTTTAATACATGTATAAGGAGGTCTAGAAGAAGAAACTCAGAAGCTTGGACCGACAGACTCGCAAATTCTTACTTCAACGTGTGTGTTAGAGAGAGAGAGAGAGAGAGACAGAGAGAGAGGGAGAGAGGGGTATTATAAGACGTACCACCATAACAGCTACAAAATCAGAAAAAATGAAAGTAATCGACAACCTCACCCCCCCCCCCCCTCTAATAAAATAAACAGGCGGATATCAAGATCCAGCAGAAGCTCAAGTACATGGGCAGACACTCACTAGTAGCATGTGAGAGTGTGAGGGGGGGGGGATAAGGCGCAAGCATGATAATGGCTACATAAAATCATAATTTGCTACGTCAACAGCAGCCTCCAACTACCTGTGACAGACACCCCCCCCCCCCCCAAAAAAAAGACAGAGAGAGAGAGAGAGAGGGAGAGAGAGAGAGAGAGAGAGAGAGAGAGAAGATAGGGGAGACAGACATGTAGAGGAGAGGGAGAATAAATTTCCGGGTTCAGTCCCAGAATTACCCGCTCCAGATTAGACTTAACCATCTTTTTCTTTTTTTTTTGTCTTATAAAAGTAAATATGTGTGTGTGTGTTTTTTTTTTTGGCCAAGTAGGCCTACATTGTATGGATAGGCGCTAAATTCTAGGTCTACCCTCCTGCATTGTAAGTGTATGATTGGGTCATCGTCCAGTTCGAAAATTCGATAATCTGAAAGTTGTAGCTGGGGATGGAGGTGTTCGGATTATCGAGACTAGACTGTAGACTGTTGGAATAGAGATTTATACAACACACCTTACTACTACACTACATGAAAACACTACTATAGGTCCCTAACTAGTCTAGTCTACGACACGTCACTTCAACTTGACTAGATCTACACAAACTACTACATAAACTAGATCTAGCTCTAGATCTAGGTTCTCTTTAGAACTCAATCTGAATGCTAAATCAGCTGACTGAGTTAGAATGCATTACTGCCATTGAGACCATCATGGAATGAATGAGGCTGGAGGAAGGGGGGCTCGTTAACTTCTTAAAATGTTCTCACCTGTGAAAAGATCGGTCCGTTTCCTTGCTTCTACGATGTGTACAACCGGGGACGACACAAACGTAAACAATGCTGACGATGTGATCAGATGTTTTGGTTTCGCTTTCACAGTGCTTCTCCTTCCCTTTACAGAAAAAGTAAACCAGGCTAACCGGAAGAGTTGTTTCTGACCTCAATGGCCGAAAGCGTTGAGGTACGGTGACGTGACGTCACTAGGGAATCTAGGTTAATACTATTTTAAGATCTTTGGTTTTAACTCACTGAAGACTGGGCGTTTTTGGCATTTGACAACTGTCAGAGACTGGCCATTTTGAGGGCATTTTAAAAAAATCTTAGAGAGGCTTCGAATCAACCAATCTCTACGAAATTTAAAAAAACTAACAATAGAACTATTGCTCTATCCTTAGAACAAAACATAATTACTCTAAGTCCATACTTTTTTATTTATGATTTTTTGAAAATTGCCCTTTGTCATAGTGACTTTCGGTGACTGAAATAAAAACTGCTCTGAATGTAGTGGGCACTTGGAATCTAGCTCTGGATCTACTTCCTGATACATATCAACATCTGATACACTAGAATCATCTTTTATTATTAAATAAAAAGGACATTGATCCTTCAGACTTTCGTTTTGATGCCTTTGTGATTTTTTCAGCCCAAGAGACCAGTTGGGGTAATCTTTCTTCTAATTCCATTACTCAGAAAGTTACAACCCAACTGCCATGAAAGTTCGCATGAAATGAAATGAAAGGCTCCCTTAGCATAAAAGACTGTTCCCGTCACTCTAACAGGAATGATAGAGGCGGGAAAAATTCTGATAGGAAGTTTGTGTTAACCTACTGAAAACAAACTAAACATTTGAACTGTTTGGATACAGAAATCAGTGATGAGTACATAATATCTTTTTTAGGCAAGTATTGGCATAATTGCATTCAAACCATACATTTTCCTGATAGTGCTTTTTCATGTAAATAGTACTGATCAACAGATTTATCAAAGAAAAATGTATGATTTTTGCTCCATGTATTACTTGGAGTCAGTTTCTCTAAAATCCACATATTTGATGTTGTCCCGTAACACTGCATTCAAGCGTAGATTAGTCACAAGAGTAAACTTATTCATGTGCAGTAATGGATATTTGTTTGCTACTGGAAATTTCTTACATTATCCATTTTAAATGGAAAATTTAAAGTTACTGACAAAAATTTAACGGGATGCATAACAAATATGAAAAGTAAGGTCATGATCCTTTGTCAGAGGGAACGTGTACTCTGACTTTATAGTAAGTCATTTATTCTATATGTTTCTATTTGTTTTGAGATAATGTGAACCAAAGTTCATGAATTGTTGAGTCCTGAACAAAGTAAGACATACTGAAAGACCTATTGGACCGTTTGGATAACAGAGAATTCAAGTAAGTAGCTTTGGCTTTGCCCTAGTTCATGTGCCTCGTAGGTTAAATCTTAGATGAATCAGAAAGAATCATGCATGGGAATGTTAAATGATGTTCATATTTTTTTCGCAGTGTTTGTCAGTGAAATAAGTATCTATTCCTAACAGAAAAAAAGATCATATCCATCATCATTTACAATAAAACAAAGCCCAACGGCTTTCCAGTGGATACTTTTCATCTCTGTTCTTTATGTAACTTTAGTTCAGAGGCTACTTTTACTGAAATAATCCTCTACAAGTTATTTTCATGTGCCAGTCAGTTTTGTACCAACTGTCAGCTGTGCAAGGTTGTGGGTTTTTTTTCGTAGTTGCCATAGAATTTATTGATAGCCCCCTTGAACAGAAGTAACATAACCCAAACATCCTTCATGTAGCGCAGGCGTGACATTATATATTCCACAGCTGCCTGAGTTTGATAAAGATTTAGCATCAACTCCCTTTCTTCATTCAGTGGGAGCTTTTGGATGAAAGAATGCAGAGTTCATTGGGTTTAAGATTTAGCTTTGCAGTATGACTTATCTAGTTTGTTATCAGGGTATTTTTATGTTCATTCCAGATGTAGTGATGTGATGCCCATACCTTTAACCACAGCGCCTGAGATGCTAATTCAGAAAGATTTGGATACCACCAAGAGTATTGTTGTCATTCCATGATCAGTAACATCTATCAGAAAATGTTATTTTCAAAAATTTAAGTCTTTGGTAAAAGTGCACATTATTAGATTATGGAAGCCCTGATGAGAACAGCAAGGTTAGCGATGAAATCAATGGATGTCTTTTGAATAAAGCTGTCATAAAAGTAAACCTCGTTTATTGTAACTTGTAATCAACTGGATGCCAAACATGCCGAAAATAACTGTATTAATAACACAGTGAGAGAAGATTTATTGAAAACATTCAGTTAGTGGTAATTATCAGTTTCAGTATGCCAGAGGTCATTTATTGCGTAAAAGATGTATTTAATGGGTGGGCCAGAAGTTACTTTATCATGCATGATATTTAATTTTATTGCCACAGCTACATTACAAGTAAAGTTCAGGACTTTATATTTCAGCTTGCATGTGCAGTTGAGTTTTAATTTCACTTCAGTGTATTTTATATTTATTTTAAGGTTTAATTAGTAAATACATTGAACAAGTATTTGTTAATTTTCCAGATGATAAGAAAATTATGGCAACTGTTGCATATCATGGTAAAACAACTTTTGGCCTACAATGAACAACAATAGCAGCAGTCATATCAGGTCTAATTATCTATGTTGTTGCAGTTGTGACCTTAATCTGGCAATGTTATCTGGAAAGTAATAAACTATATAAAAAAGGAGTATGACAGTCACATATGTCGTTCATTATGAGTGTAAAGCTGGGTGTTCATGTGTATGGAAAGAGAAACGGCAACGGAAACGACAAAATATACTTTTTCTTCTGATTACTTGGTGGATTTTTGACATTTCCATTGCTGTTTCAGTTTCTGTACACATGAAAACCCAGCTTCTGTCAGAAATTACATTCCCACAACAGGCATAAATACTGAAAATTGAGAAAGGAGGAAGGGGAGGAGGATGTGTATCCCAAAAGTCTTTTTTGAAACCACTGGTAGACAGTTATATCTGTTATCTGTACCATTAAATTCAGCGTGCTCGAGGTAGAGGCAAGCAAGTAGGAAAAAAAGAAATCACACAACACTCATGGTTGCCATGGCGGTGGCTGACATCTTGAATATCGGTTTTCAGAATAGGATAACTTCAGTATATATATAGGCGTCTTTGGTTCATCCCAAATTACTTGAAACTTTGCTGACATAATTTTCATCATAAATTGTAGAATTAATCAGAGGGAAACTTTGATAACTCGAAATTTTTTTTTTGTTTACATTTTTTTTTAAATTACCATTTTTCCTAATTTTCTCCCCCAAATCTCTGCTTTCTTGAAAATTTCAAATGGCAACTAAAATTCTTTCTCGGTAAAATTTTGTTTTGTCTGAACTGCTTTCATGCAAAATTTCATGGGAATAGCTACAGCAATAATAAAAAAAGTAGGTGCAAATTCCTGTTGACAAACCCGATTTCAAGAAAAATGCATTTTTCAGCAACAAATATAGACGTAAAAGTGTCTCCTCTTGTTTTTGAAGGCTGTTTTTGCTATGAGAAAAGAGATGTATTATGGTGTGCAGTTGTGCTTAGAAATGGCAAAACTTTCAGGAAAAAAAACAACAACTGAAATTGCGTTCTATTACACATCCCCGCCCCCATATCTAAATGGATACTTTCAGGAACTTTTAGGTAGTTTCATACACATTTCAGGAGTTAAATTACAATATCATATAATTATTACAATTATTGCATGAATATGCAAAATCTACTTGCATTGCATTTGTATTCTTTAATGCCTGGGATTGTGCAATATTTGCAAGAAAATTTATAGAAATTATTGTGATTCCGAGCTAGATCACACTTGTCTGTGTCATATTACAGTATTTCATAATTGAATTTCATGCCCTTCATATATCCATGTACAGTAATGTTATTTGCAATAAAATGAACATTTTAATCAGTGTTAATCTTTATTACTGTTGAGTACTTCATGTTCTTGTGTCTATCAGCAAATGTAAAACTGGATGAAGAAAGTAATGGTGAAATTTTAATGAATGCATAAAATGTTCGAAATGGAAAAGAAAAACGGTTTGCTTGAGAAAATCACATAACAGACATTTACTGAGATAAAGCTTGCCAGACCATCTTGCCCAGGCTCTTCTGTGGCTTTTGGAATTTTTTATTTTTTTTTTCAATTAACAATAAACATTGTCATGTGTGTCACCAGAGAGTATGTGTTTTTTTTTAGAGGTTTCACTATTGCTCAATTTGCACTGCAAGACACTGGAGGCTCCGCGAACCCATTGTTAGCATGGAGCGGAAAGTAGGTCGCTGCGGCAAACAATATCAGTTTATGCATTATGTCACAAATCCCAGACTGGGAGATGTAATAATTATAACAAGACAACAATCACGAACGAACAAGTATAACACTTAACAGAACAACCCATCAGACTCACACATTTATTATACATAAACATAAAGATAATAGCGCAACTACATACATTATATTATTCACGTTACTGCCGTCCAACGGCCTTATTCCCACATGCACTCTTCCTCGGGTCCACAACCCGGTAGTTACTTTCTAGCACATTAATATTTCACTGGCACCGCAGTCTCCCAATAGCCCCTTCCTATTGCCATAACACATTAGCATTCCAATAGCACATCAACATGGCAATAGCACATTAGCATTTCAATAGCACATCAATATGGCAATAGCACATTAGCATTTCAATAGCACATCAACATGGCAATAGCACATTAGCATTTCAATAGCACATTTACGATCACATATACGTCCCTGTCGGTGGCCAGACTGCCACGACTTATGTGCTTCTACTGTCCTGCACCGACAGCTTCCTTCCTGGCCTATGTGTGGCCTCCGGCCCTATGCTGGCCTATCCCCTGTGCTCACCGTAGGCGGCCGACCCCGGCACCTACAAGAATAACATTACATTGGTATAATACCATACCACTTCTATTCACTTCACCCCTCCTTACAACTCATGAAGCGTATACACAATAGTTCACATTTCACTCACCAAACATCTTACGGTAACACACTTCCACCGTAGTACACAATACTCACTCTCGCTACAAATCCATGAACTTAACTTACATCTATCGCTCATGGCGCACATTGCTATATACAGTATCAAGGACTTCCACATTCCTCACATATACTTACATCATGGTCATAGACGAATATAATACATCAATCATAACTATTATCAATCATCGTTTCACCTACCAGTCATCACTGGAAAAACACTACTCCCAAGTCTTCCGACTGCTCTCCTTATGTTCGCCCTCTGGGGCTTTCTCCTGCGTCCGCTTTCTTAGACGTCTTAGTGTGCAGTGATAGTAATACAGCGCTCTCGCCTCATTCAGACCCCCCCCCCCACTCACAACATGCACGCTTTCCCCTTACCCCGTAGCCCGTGGGTTAACTTTATTCTAACCCTCTTCTCGTAACTACTGATCCCCGCTCACTCGCTCGTGACACATTACCCCGGGGAAGAGCTTACAAATGCGCTCTAAATAGTTTCAATGAGCCCAAAAATGTGAACAAACCACAGTAAACATATGCACACTATCTTTGGTGAAGGCGGTCTCTTTCAATTCTTTAATTTCTTGTTTACCACAGCGACCTAGTTTTGCGATTTGGCGGAGGTGAGATCTCTCTATACATCTATACTCTCTGGTGTCACTGACTGCTTTTGGCAGATTGATCTACCTACTTACACTCATCCATCCACTGACAGGCCCTCTCACGCATCCATCTGTCTCGCTATCTCAGTATCTGCAATGCATTTGTCTGTCTGAAGGTCTGTCCATCTATGTGTTTGTCTGCGTATTCTATCTGTATGTATCTATCTGTCTATATAGAACAATCACACAGCACAGAGAGGGAGGCCAGTTATGTACACTGAAACAGTGGATATCAGGATTTCAACACATCTGACTATCACAATAGGATGGAACAAAATTAGCAGATCAGCAATTGAAACCAGTTCAATGGTGATCCACTCTGTTCACGGGGCATGTATTTGTAACCATTAGGGCACATCCAAAGGAGTTGTGGCATACTTACTTTTCAGTTCAAGGGTAGTGTCCCTTTCCCCTTTCAAATGGGAACTCCGATGTCTCAAGACCATTCTGAGGGTTATGAAACGAGACTAAACAACTACACATGTAAGAAATAGGAAGGAAAAGGGGATATAAAGGCCAAGGGTAGCGATCGCCGCTAAACAAGATTTCAAAGTCACTGAATTATTAAAAGAAACATTGGGCGTTAGTAGGGGCGCCAACCCAGTGGCAAAGGGCAATTTCTTTGAACACCGGTCCTTTCGGAATGTCATTTAAAAAGTTTGAAATACGATAAGATCAATCACAGCTATTTACAAAGTGGATAGTGAAAGGTAGATATCAAAATAAGATTTTGAGATGCAGTAAACAGAGGACGGCTGTAAACGTGCCGTTGTCTGAATAAAACTATGAGTATGTTTATTAGAGAGAAAGCCCAAGCTGAAAATGATGCGGCTGTAGAGATTCCATAACAAGTTTGATTAAAAAGGAGAGACGGATATCCTTGAATACCAAGGCAGATAAAAACTTGCATAAAAGTTAAAAGAGTTTGGAGTCTTAAAAGAAAGGGTGGAAATCGTTATAGATGGAGACAGATATGTGTTTAAAAGGTTGGGGTAATTAAAATGTGACGTAGATCTTTACAGGCAGCGTTTTGTAAGGAAAAGCTAAAACAGTAAGGGTAGTCCCTTTGTAAAAGGGGTTGGATGTAGGGAGACCTGAGAGTTGTTTCCCTTAAATTCAAAGTAAAACGAATTGAAGTCTATTAGCCTAGTGGATGGTTCCGAGGCTGGGGGTTTCAGATGCTGCCTGTTATTGGTGTGTCCAGAACGGGGTCAGGGTTTAAGTCTGTTGGGTTGTAGGTGTCTGCGTATATGTTGATCTCGTTTACTAAATGTCTTCTATGGGCCATGTGTCTACCGTCCTCTACGCTAAGTATATTTTGTGTTGTGTGTGGAAAATTGGAATGTAGTCTCTGCTGTAGTGTTCTTGTAGCGTTTGTCTTTCAGCCGTGTTTGCAGTGCAGTCGTGTAATAATGTGTGCTGTTGTCATGGGTGTGTCACAGTGTATGCACATGAAATAGCCTTTAATCCTGTTCTCTTCTATTCTAATTCTGCTTAACTTAGTGTTGCTGCTTTTACTGAAATTAAACTTGAATGTGTTCCATGTCGTGTAGGTGTGTCGCATGTTGTTGTCCTTTCCCTGTAAGTGTTCGCCCCGCTCTTTTTTCCGCTTTTCTTATACAACTTTCTCTATAATACTATATAATTCTGATCTATCTAATCTAACATCCTATAAGTCTGTAAGAGTTGTTGTTTCCTTCGCGAGCCTATCTCCTTCCCCATTCCCCGTTTATTCCTACGTATGATGTGATCCAAACGATGTGTATTTTGATGTTCTGTAGTGCGAGTCTGTCCATTAGTGTCAGAATCCTATGTGTTATGTTATATCTGTTGTGTCTTGGGCTGTCTGTCTTGGGCGTCTGAACGGCCGAGGCGAGAGTAAGTCTGTGAGGACTGTCACCGCCCTCTCCCCTACCTGACGGTGGTCGATCTCTTGGAATGTTTTGTGTAGCTCAACTGTTAGTATGCACGTGTTGTCTGTGATGCCTTGCTGTAGTTGAATGTTTATGTCAGGATGATGTTTCAACCGACTATAAAAGTGATGGTATTCACCAACATCTCTTTTTTCTTTATTTACGTCGTAGACACCGACTCTTCTCCTTGTTTCAAGCACTAAAGTTTGGGTAAAACACTATCCAGCAAGAAATATTCTTCGTCTGAAGAAGACCACATGTTAAAGCACAAGAGAGTGCTAGCTGTGACTAATGAAGCGTTCGCTTGCTCGGTCTTTACCCATGTGCATCCTCATAAGTAACAGGCATTCCCTTAAAAAGCACTTGTCTGGAGGTGCTAACGTTCTCGCGCTTTCTCTGCCCTCCCCGGGCGCTGGCAAAACCATTATACTACTCCACTGTGCGTAGGGGAGAGAACATAGAGGACTCTTTAAGCGCAAGAAAGTTAGCGCCTCCAGAAAGCGCTTTTAAAGGACGCGCCTGTTGCTGCCGAGGGCACACATGGGTGAAGCCTGGAAAAGCAAGCGCTTCACCAGAACGCAGACCGCTCGTGTTTTAAGAAGTGAGACCACATCCATTTTATTGCATAAGAAATTCGAAAAGTAGAAATAACATCACACTACACTACACAGCAAGTCGCTCAAAGCCTGAAAAAAAAAATTGACTTTCAATATTTCAAAACACGCTTAACTTTACAAGCGGTGCTCTACGAAGCAAGCTTTACGCTACGTGTGTTTTCTATGTGTGTCAAAAGGGTTTGAGTGGAATAGTTCACGAAGCTGTATTTAAGCGCTTGTCTCGAGGTGCTAACTTTCTCGCACTTGAAGCGTTCACGATGCTTTCTCCCTAAAGACAGTTGTGATTCTACTCTTGTATAAATCAAGAGCACAGGGCCGATCCCATTCCGCTACGATGAGTAATAACTCAAAATCTACACTTTCTGCCATCTTTTTGTACAACCAATCCTGCGGTCAACAATAGGCCTATGTGTTTTGACAAGTCAGTAAACAAAACCCGACGTTTCACAATTGAAATATTAAATTTTTATATGCCACAGCGATAAGAAATGCCCTAACAGAGACCATATCAAAATATACATCCCACTCTCTCGTGAACTTTGCAAAACTCAGCAGTATTTTGTTGCTATTGTGTTGTTTGAATCGAAAACAAAAAACAAAACCCCACCCCCCAAAAAACAACAAAAAAGTGGCACGGGGACTCCAGCACACACTACCCTACCTAGCACAGATGTGCCGTGTGATTATGTGGTTGCGAGAGCACTTTTCCCATGACATGGACGACCCTAAGTTTAATACACTAAAGTACCAGTTGCCCCTTAAGATCTGAGGAAGTAGGTTCTAATCCGTATGTTTTGTCCGGCCTACCCCCGACCAAACTCCACCCCAACTCTCAGTCCCTCAGTAGCGCCTTAAGGGAGGAAATCTCGCCAGACCCTAAGCTTTACAGACTAGTTGGGCATGACTAGCCGTGCGAGTACCTTGGTCGACCGCCGACCTCGACGCTACATGGAAGCAGGAGCCAGTGACCACCCAGGTTTCCCCAAAGTGGCTGTTCTGTACTATAAATAAATTTGCTTAAAATACATGGTTTTCACTCAAACACGTTCGATTAACACCATAAGCCAAAGATATGAGCCTTCTATTGGAAATAGAGCAATAAATATTTTTTTTGCAAAAAGTGTAAACTGCACACATGATTACCTCTCTTTGCCCTTGACATATTCTTGACTTTTATCTACAAATCGGAAGCAGAAGTGGGAATCCATACCATATTCTCCATTCAAGTGAATGTCACAACAGAGTGAATACTTTCTCTTACTTTCTCGAATGTGAAACTTTTCATTTGCATTTACACTAGGGTTTTTCGTCCTCTGCTTTACAAGTCTGAATAAAAATAAATAGGTCTAACAAAACTTTAAAATGATTTCATAATAGTTTCATGTCTGACCTTATATTTAGGATTCGAAATTCGATACCAAATAGACACATCCCTTACCAAAGAGATGGGCTCACCACCCTTACCACTAAAAATTCCATAACTTCTACATTATGATATTCATTGTCGGTGTCATGGCCAAACCGCCTATCTCATGGAAACAAAATTTTTACAATAGAAAGGAAAAACTTGTCGGACTTGCCATACCTCACCATCTTTAATGCTAAAAATCCTATAACGTTTAAATTATCATTTATTATATAACGTCGATGTCATGGTTAAATCACTTAGCTCATGGAAACAAAAATTTTATGAAAGACTTGTCAGATTTGTTGGACTTGTGTTACAGACTTTTCGAGTTTGGTGGACTTCTATCTCAGACTTGTTGGATATGTGCGGCTGATTTGTTGGGTTTGTCGGATTTGTCAGACGTGTCGAATCTTAGTGGCGGACTTGTTGGATATGTCCAAACT
This sequence comes from Onchidella celtica, assembly GCA_963931925.1. Taxonomy (NCBI): domain Eukaryota; kingdom Metazoa; phylum Mollusca; class Gastropoda; order Systellommatophora; family Onchidiidae; genus Onchidella; species Onchidella celtica. Next base: position 68,035,426 of record OZ007567.1, on the reverse strand, counting down.
GGGCCGGTGGAATTGTTGGATTTGTTGAACCTGTGCAGCGGACTTGCTGAACATGTCGGGATTGCTAAAATATCAGATTCTTTTTACTTTGTTTTGGACTTGTCAGATTTGTGTTCTGGGGATGTTGGGCTTGTGCGGCAGACTTGTCTGACTTGTCCGGTAAACTTGTCATACTTTTTTACCCTGTGCGGCAGGCTTCTTGGACTTGTCGTATTTCTGCAGCCAACTTGTCTGACTTGTTCTGGTGACTTGTTGGATTTGTGCTGTAGATTTGACGGACTTGTCGGATGTCTGCGGTGAACTTAACAGATATATCGGATTTGTTGGACTTGTTTGGCAAACTTTGTTGGGATTGTGCGATGGATTTGTCAGATCTGTCATAATTGTGCAGCCGGTATGTCAGACATGTGCAGATGACTTGTTGGATTTGTCGTACTTGTCGGACTTGACGAACTTATGTGGCAGTCTTATCGGGCTTGTCAGATTTGTGCAGTGGAATTGTCAGCCTTGTTCAGTGGACTTGTTGAATTTGGGCGGTAAATTTGTTGGATTTGTGCAGATGAGTTGCCGGATTTGTCGAACCTGTGCGGCTTTGTCAAATTTGTATGTTGAACTTGTTGGACTTATACGTCAGACTTGTCAGTCTTTTTCAACCAACATGTTCGACTTGCACATTAGAATTGTCAGACTTTTTCGGCCAACTTGTTGGACTTGTGCGTCGGACTTGTCACAATTTTCCAGCCAACTTGTTGGGCTTGTGCTTCAGACTTATCGGATTTTGCGGCCAACTGGCTTTATTTGGGTAACATATTTGTCGTATCTTTTCAGCCAACTCGTTGGACTTGTGCATCGGACTTGTCACAATTTTCCAGCCAACTTGTTGAGCTTGTGCTTCAGACTTACTGGCGGTATTGGATTTTGCGGCCAACTTATTTTATTTGTGTAACATATTTGTCGTAATTTTTCAGCCAACTCATTGGGCTTGTGCTTCAGACTTATCGGATTTTGCGGCCAACTTGTCGACCTTGCGTATCAGTCTTGTCAGATTTTTTGGCAACTCATCATACTAGTGCGTCAGACTTGTCGTAACTTTTCGGCCAACTTGTTGGACTTGCACGTCTTACTTTTCAGAATTTTTTGAGCAACTTATTGGACTTGTGCGTCGGACCTGTCAGATTTTTTGGCCAACTTGTCGGACTTGTTAGTGAGACTTATTGTAATTTTTCTTCCAACTTCTTGGACTTCCACATTGGATTTGTGGGATTTTTCGGCCAACATTTTGGATTTGTGTGTCGGATTTCTAATTTTTTTCCAAATTCTCGGGCTTGTGCGTGGGACTTGTCAAAATTTTAGGGCCAACTTCTCTTACTTATGCGTTTGACTTTTCAAAATTTTTTGGTCACTTTAATGGACTGGTGCAAAAGTCTTGTCAGATTTTTTGGCCAACCCATTGAATTTGTGCGTCAGACCTGTCGTAACATTTCGGCCAACTTGTTGTACTGGTGCATCGTATTTGTCAGACATTTTTAGCCAGCTTGTTGACTTTTTTGCTATAATTGTCAGATTTTATTGGCCAACTTGTCAGACTTGCGCATCATACTCATCTTAATTTTTTGGTAAACTTGTTGGGTTTGTGCGTAAGACTTATTGGATTTTTCTGCCAACTTTTCGGACTTGTGCGCCAGATTTGTCAGATTTTTTTCTAACTCATAAGTTGGAATTGTTAGATTTCTTGGCCAACTTGTTAGATTTGCGCGTCAGACTTATCAGATTTTTCTGCCAATTTGTTACTCTTGTGCGTCCATCTTTTTTGGCCAATTTGTTGGGTTTGTGTGTTAGACTTATCCGATTTTTCTGCCAATTTTTTGGACTTGTGTGTGTCAGTCTTGTCAGATTTTTTGGCCAATTCATCGACTTGTTGTATTTTATCGGGCAACTTGTTGGATTTGTGTGTAAGACATCGGATTTTTCAGCCAACATGTAGGACTTGTGCATCAGACTTGTCAGAATTTTTAGTTTTTTTGCCAACTTGCAAGTCGGAATTTTTCTGCCAATTTGTTAGACTTGTGTGTCAGTCTTTTCGGCCAACTTATTGGGTTTGTGCGTAAGTGTAAAAGGATTTTTCTGTCAACTTGTAGGACTTGCGCGTCAGACTTGTCAGATTTTTTTTTAACTTGTAAGTAGGAATTGTTAGATTTTTCGGCCAACTTGTCAGATTTGCGCATGTCTTATCAGATTTTTCTGCCAATTTGTTGGACTTGTGTGTCAATCTTTTTGACCAACTTGTTGGGAATGTGCGTAAGACTGATCGAATTTTTGTGCCAAATTGTTGGACTTGTGCGTCAGTCTTGTCATAATTTTTGGTCCAAATTCTCGGGCTTGACAGTGGGACATGTAATTTTGGGAAAACTTCTCTTACTTATGCTTTAGACTTTTCAAAATTTTTTGGCCGCCTTGTTGGACTGGTGCGTACGTCTTGTCAGATTTTTTGGCCAACTCGTCAAATTTGTGCGACAGGCCTGTTGTAACATTTCGGCCAGATTGTTGTACTGGCGCATCGTATTTGTCAGACATTTTTGACCAAATTGTTGACTTTTTCATTAGAATTGTCAGATTTTATTGGCCAACTTGTCATACTCGTCTTAACTTTTTGGTAAACTTGTTGGGTTTGTGCGTAAGACTTATTGGATTTTTCTGCCAGCTTCTTTGTCTTGTGCGTCACACTTCTCAGATTTTTTGGCCAACTTTTCGGACTTGTGCGTCAGTCTTGTCAGATTTTTTGGCCAACTTTTGGCCAGGCTTTTTGGAATTTTGCAAAACTATGAAGACTTGTGCGTCAGTACAGATTTATCAAAATTTTTGTGGCCATGCTGTTTGACTTGCACGTCAGATTTGTCAGATTTTTTGGTCAAACTGTGTCTATTTGTGCAACAGATTTGTCAGAATTTTTTTTCCAACCTGTTGACTTGTAAGTCAGAATTGTTAGATTTTTGTTGTCCAACTTGTCGGACTCGCGCGTCAGACTTGATGTAACTTTTTGGCCAACTTCCTGGACTGGCGTGTCGGATTTTTCAGACTTTTCAGGCCAACTTGTTTGATTTGCACGTCAGACGTGTCAGAATTTTTCGACCGACTTGTTGGACTGGTGAATCAGACTTATCGTATTTTCAGCCAACTTGTTGGATTTGTGCGTCAGACTTTTGGGAATTTTTTGGAAAAACTTGTACGGCTTATGCGTCAGATTTGTCAACATTTTTTCGCCAACTTGTTGGACTTGGTCTTACGATTTGTCGGATTTTTCGGCCAATTGGTTTTATGTGTACAACAGATTTGACACAATTTTTTGGCCAACTTGTTGGATTTGTGTGCCAGGCATATCGGATTGTTTGACCCACTTGTAGGACTTGTGCGTTAGTCTTGTCACATTTTTTTGGGCCAATTCGTTGAATTTGTGCCTTAGAAGTGTCGTAACATTTGGGCCAACTTTTTGGACTGGCGCGTTGGATTTGGCAGACTTTTTGGACAACTTGTGTCTTGTACATCAGAATTGTCAGATTTTTTTCGGCCAACTTGTCGTATGTGTTTATATGTGCGTGTTTGTGTGTATGAGTGTGTATATGTCCAGATTTTAGATCTACTTCACCCAGTGAAAAGGTCAGGAATTGAAGTTATTTGTGTTTATGTGTGTGTGTGTGTGTTTATTTACGTGTCTGTCATCTGTCTGAGTGTCTGTCTTTTTCTCCGCTTTCTGCCTCACCCTCTCTCTCTTGCTCTCTACCTCTCATTTCTCTTTCTGTCTGTCCCCGTCTCTTCCTATTCTTGATCTGTCTCTCTCTAATCTCTGCCTCTCTCTCATTTTGTCTGTATTGTGTGTGTGTTTCTTTATCCTTCTCTCCCTCCCCCTCCGCCCGCCCCGCTCTTTCTCCCGGTCTTTTCTGTTTTCTTATCCATTCTCCGTCTCTCCACCTTTCTCTCGCAGCCATCTCTCGGCGAGTGTGTGTATGTAAGTGTGTGTGTGTGTGTGTGATAAATACATATTTGAGTGGTTTGTCGGATTTGCTGGCCGGACCTTCTGGACTTGTCTTTCAAGTGTGTGCGTGTGTCGTTAGGAGTTCGGTCGTTTGCTGATTTTTTTGCTTCTGGAACGTCAACAGGTCAGTTTATGTCCGTTTTTTTGCTGTGATAATTGTCTTGCTAAAGCGGTAGTCGTATGTGTATATATGTGAAAATATGGCAGTTGTCGTGTTCCGAGGGTCCAGCTTCAAGATAAAAACGGTAGCAAGTGACACTGGGTCAAAACTGAGTTTTTGCCACAAGTGGCACTCCAACCATTTTATAAATGTTGTCTGGAAAGCCTTTAATGATTTACGCATCCAAAGCATTTTGGAAAAGTATTTTCTTATACCTATTGAGTTACATTTTTGCACATATCGACTGAAATGATATTCTTTTACATTTGATCGGTGGGTGTACAAGTGGAAGCTGCGAAGGAGTTAGACTAAATTAACTTTGTTCCGACATTTTGAATCTATCACTGTTTCAGCTGCCAACTGCAACGGAAGTTTCTCAAAACTTAAATGAATCAAACCGTACCAAAGATTGACAAGGAGCCAAGAAAGACTGAGTAGCCTAACAATACTATCAATTAGATGGTTGTAAGTCTTTATTTTGGGTGGTTTGCTGCTCTTGGCATTTACACCTCGCTGTTTCTTGTTGTTCTTTCGTTTTTCTATGTTGATTTCTTGTTGACATCTGGCTTTCTTAGCCCTCAAAAGGGCTCCCATTTGGGTTTTCTTGATCTTGTTTTGTCTTTCTTTCTTTGTCTTTCTGCCGTTCTTTGTTTCAGCTGTTAGCCCTCAAAAGGGCTCCCCGTCGGCCAGCTTTCTTCTTTATGCTTTGGTCTAGCGCCAAAGAAAAAGGCTTAAAAGAGTAGAAGAGATTCCTATCGAGGATTGGGGGGGGGGGGGGGTAATGGAGGATCCTCAACAAAAGTAAGGATTTATGCCCCTGGCATGGGCGGTAATTGTTGTCCGTTTTAAATTTGTTGGTTTATTTATAAGCAGGGGAGACAAATTTGCTAGTTGTGCCGAGACTAGATATTTTTCTTGGGGTTGCAGGGCGGTGTGCCAATGAAAAAAAAAGGGGGTGGGAGGTGGGGAGGCCATGGTGATGTGCCGATGGCGCTGGGAGTGTAGGAGTATTCTATTCTGATAGTTCTGAAAGGGTTACGGCGGAGTGCCGATGGCGCTGGAAATGTTAAGGCTGTTTGGACAGAGTGGGTTCTGAAATGACCATGGGGGTGTGCCGATGGCGCTGGTTGGGAAAGTGGGTTGGGGATGGATAGCAGATATAGGTTGGGAAAGAAAGAGGTGTGGGGGTATGGGGAGTCTTTTGGAAAGGGGGAGGGGAGGTCCTATTCCTTGTTGGGCCGCCTGGCGGCTCTGTGTTGGTTAGATAACTAAAGGAGGGTGAGATTAATTCTGTCGGGGTGAGTGGGGGCCGATAGCCGATCGCAGGCCGAGGTTGGCGAATGCCCATCCAGCTGTAGATCTGCTTGGACAGGACTCCGCTATCCCCCGGGCCGAGATGTAAGATAAGGTGTTGGTAGCTGTAACTGGTTTTAGTAGGGCCGCCAACCCAGTGGCGAAGGGCAGTTCCTTCAAGTTCCAAAAAGTCTAGCCAAAAGTTGGATAAAAAGTCTGACAAGAATGACGCACAAGTCCGAAAAGTTGGCCAAAAAATCTGACAAGACAAAAATCTGATAAGTGTGACGCACAAGTCTGTCACGAGTGGAGTGAGCGATAGTTAATAATTACGGGGGGAAAGGAGGAGAGTAAAATTAACGCACGTAGACAAGTAAGGAAAAGCGTGCATGTTATGAGTGGTGGGGGTCTGAATGAGGCGAGAGCGCTGTATTACTATCACTGCAAGTTAGAACGTCCTAAAGAGCGGACGCAAGAGAAAGCCCAGTGGGCGAACATAAGGGGAGCAGTCGGAAGACTAGTGAGAGAGTTTTTTCCAGTGATGACTGGTAGGTGAAACGATGATTGATAATTATGATTGATGTATTATATTATATTCGTCTATTACCATGATGTAAATAAGTATATGTGAGGAATGTGGAAGTCCTTGATATTGGATATAGCAATGTGCGCCATGAGCGATAGATGAAAGTTGAGTTCATGGATTTGTAGCACGAGTGAGTATTGTGTACTACGATGGAGGTGTGTTACCGTAAGAGGTTTGGTGAGTGAAATGTGAACTATTGTGTGTACGCTTCATGAGTTGTAAGGAGAGGTGGAGTGAATAGAAATGGTATGGCATTATACCAATGTAATGTTATTCTTGTAGGTGCCGAGGTCGGGCCGAAGAGCGCCACCTACGGTGAGCCCAGGGGATAGGCCAGCATAGGGCCGGGGGCCACACATAGGCCAAGAGTGAGGCTGTCGGTGCAGGACAGTAGAGGCACATAAAGTCGTGGCAGTCTGGCCACGGACAGGGACGTAGATATGAGCGTGAATGTGCTAATGGAAATGATAATGTACTATTACCATGTTGATGTGCTAGTGGAATGATAATGTGCTATTGCCCTGTTGAGGTGCTAGTGGAATGCTAAGGTGTTATGGCAATAGGAAGGTGATATTGAGAGACTGCGGTGCCAGTGAATTATTAATGTGCTATTAAGACCCTGAGGGGAGAGGCTGAGGCCGAAGTGTCTTTAGGAAGTAACTACCGGGTTGTGGATCCGAGGAAGAGTGCATGTGGGAATAAGGCCGTTGTACGGCAGTTAAATTCAATAATATAATGTATGTAATTGCGCTATTACCTGTATAATTATGTTTAATAAATGTGTGAGTCTGATGGGTTGTTCTGTTAAGTGTTAACTTGTTCGTTCGTGATTGTTGTCCTGTCATAACTTATTACATCTCCCAGTCTGGGATTTGTGACACTGGGGGCTCGTCCGTTGTGACACTGGGGGCTCGTCCGTTGTGACTCGTCCATTTTCGTAATATTTAGTTGTAGTTAGTTAGTAGGTATTTTTCAGTGGGAATTTGTTACTTTAGTTTTTGTCCACGTAATACTTATCTTGTGGTAGTAATTTGTGCTGTCTTTGTTCGTGGGATGAATGGAAATTTCATGATGGTATAATTTATGTATATTTATGAATAGGTATTGATGCATGTATTTTGATGAATATGTATTAATGTGTACTTAAATTTCTGCAGAGTGTGGGTGCCAGCCTGTAGAGGTCAAGCAGCCAGAGCTCCGAGACAAGGGGAGAAGTTATAGTCAGAATTGCGAGTTAAGTAAAATTCAAAATTTTTGTGCCCTGGATTGTGGGCTGTTCCTTTAATCTGTCTTTTTCTCTGTTTTTGCTGTTTTCGTTGTAATAGATTATACGGGCGGTGGCGCCGGTTTGCTGTGGTGAACTTGGTTTGTCCTCTTCGGGAGGTGGGCTAATCTAGGAACCACGCTCATCACAGTGAACAGTTCTATAGGGACCTGTATTTTTGTTTAGATTGTGGCGTTCCACCTTCCTCGTTGTTTTAGGAAGACGTTTCTCTTGTCCCTCTCTTACCTATCTGTAGATACGTTCTTTTTTTTCAGACTCTGTTCTTGTTCGTACCTTGTAGTGTAATCGGCGTAGTTAGGTTGCATTTTTTTTCCATTATAGTTTTTTTTTAGAAGCTTTGTCCTAGTCTGGTTCGTTGTCTTTGACGTCCTGGTGGTCCTTCTTCTGAATTTTCTCATTCTTATCTTTTCCTTTCGTTTTGTTATTTAATAGTGCTATACATTGTATGAACATAGAATTAGTTAGAGAGAGTATGCTATAAAATGTTCAGTAGGTAAATTTTTGAATTATATTTGAGACAATTGGGTGTTCTTATATCTGGTGTGATCTCAGGTCTCTGGTCGTGTCGTTAGTGATCATACCGACAGGTTAGCCGTTTCATAGTATATACCGTATCTGTGAAATGGCGGAACTCCAACAACTAATGAAGTTGGGTAAGGAACTTGGCCTGGAGGGAGAGGAGCTACGCGGCTGGATTAAAGAGCAGCAGGCAGAATTGCGCGATGAGCGTGCTAAGGATAGAGAGCGAGAAAAAGAGGCTCAGCAGCAGGAAAAAGAGGCTCAAGAGCGGCAACAGGAAAGGGAGTTAAAGTTAAAGGAGATAGAATCGCAAGAGCAGGAGATAGAGGCTAGGGATAAGCAACAGGAGAGAGAGACGCGAATAAGAATCGCGGAGTTGGAAGTCAAAAAGAATACGCCAACGGAAACAGTTGAGCGGCAGGTACACAATAAAGGTGGTGTTCGGATCAAGCTCCCTACGTTCGACGACCGGAAGGACGATATAGACGCCTTCCTTTACAGGTTCGAACTGAACGCACAACTGCAATGGGGGGACAATAAGCAATTATGGTCCACGTACCTGGCGTCCTTATTGCAGGGGCGAGCGTTAACCTACTTTAAAGAGCTACAGCGCGAAGACGTGCAAGATTACGATAAGCTGAAGTCTTTGCTGCTTCGCCGATTTGCGCGTACCGAGGAATATTTCCGGGAGCAGTTTAGGCGAGCACGTGCGGATACCAGGGAGGACTTTGCTGCCTTCGTCGCGACACTAACGGAATATTTCGCGAACTGGGTAGACTTGGCGCATGTGGGCGCGGATTTTGCTAAACTGAAAGACCTAATGATCCGTGACCAGCTGTACGCGTCGTGCCATAAAGATCTGGTGGCTTTCCTGAAAGAAAACGAACCCGCGACAGTGCAAGAGGCGTCTAAGTTGGCGGAAGCATACCGTACGGCACATCCGTCCAAACCAGTCGCGAGGGCGTACGTACAGGATGCTGGTTACGTCGCTGTGGTTGAGGGGTCGCCGGCAGGACATAAAGACAGGTCGCGTCAGCGTGGTGCCTATAACGGGCAAGCCCAGGGGCAACGTAGGGGATATCACCAATCACCGGCATATGGATCCGGTAAGTTTGACCGAGCAGGAGGGCTAGGTCGCGGTAATGGCCGAGGGCGATTTGTGACCTTTGCCGATGACCGACGGCATAGGGACTTTAGTTCCGGTCGCGATGGGTCACGGGGACCCAGGGCTAGCAGAGCACAGGGAGCGGAATGTTGGACTTGCGGACGCGTGGGGCATTTTTCACGCGATTGTAGGGCCGCGAAGTGTTGGAACTGCGGAAGAGCAGATCACATCAACGTGAATTGCCCTGCAGGTAGGATAGCGGCGAACGTGGATGACAATCGCAGTGGCTCCAGTCCATGTTCCCCTAATAAATTTCATCATGCGGCTGCGTGTGTTACATTGGACAACGGAGGCGGACAGTATTCTAAGTGTCCCAGTTGTGAGAAGTTATTATCTTCCGGTGTTTTACCTTGTGGGAGAAAGATCCCCGTTATAAATTCATGTCATACAGGAAGTGGTCTTAGGGTTTATCCGGGGTTTGTTGGGGACGAACCGGTCTCGGTTTACGAGATACAGGATCTACCGTTGTGGGAGTGCATAGGGACTGCATTCGGGATTCGCAGCTTACGGGTGAGACTGTCCCATGCATACAACTTTCAGGGGCCATTGAGAAATTACCCATGGCAAGTATAGTGATAGATACACCTTTCCTTAGCGGGGAAGTCGAAGCAGTCGTTGGTTGCTTTCCAGGCGCCCAGCTCATCATTGGTAATGTATCGCGGGTAGTTTCCCCTTCCGAGGAGAATGTGCAGGCATGGTCACAATCAAAAGGTATTGACTTTTGTGCCGCAGTCGAGACACGTCGACAGGTACGTGATAGGACCAAGATTAGACGTTGGCAACGCCAGCGGTCAACCTGGATATCACACCAGGGCGCTTGGCGACATTACAAAAGGAGGACCCATCATTGAGTCCATGTTTTGAGGAGGCGCGAACGGAGAAAACGAGGAAATATAAGAACGGGTCGTCCTCCTTTGTTATTCAGGCGGGCATTCTGTTCCGTAAGTATGTAACGGTGGCCTCCATTTTAAAGCAGGTCGTTGTGCCAGCGTTGCTTATCGCAACAGTATTGCATTTGGCACATGATGTCCCATTAGCGGGTCATATGGGTATAGCTAGAACCAAAGAAAGGGTTCTTAAAATTTTTTACTGGCCATCTATCCACAGAGATGTACAAGTGTATTGTAAGACATGCAGTGCGTGCCAAAAGACGACGCATAAGGGTCATACACCCCAGGCTCCTCTTCAAAAGATCCCCACGGTTTCGGAACCGTTTAAAAAGGTTTCGATAGACCTTGTTGGCCCCATTCATCCAGCTACCGATAGGGGGAATCGATTTTTCTTAACGGTCATATGTAATGCTACGAGATGGCCAGAAGCGGTTCCTCTGCGGACCATAACGTCTGAGGCAGTCGCGGAAGCGTTGTTTGCAATTTTCGCTAGGGTAGGAATACCAGAACAAATTTTGTCTGATAGGGGCGCGCAATTTACTTCGGAGATGATGAAGGAATTGTTTCGCTTATTCAGCATACAACCCATCACTACCACCCCTTATCATCCGCAGGCTAATGGCATGTGCGAGAGATTGAACTCGACGTTAAAGTCGATGCTGCGTAAGGTGGCTGCTGATCGCCCTAAAGATTGGGATAGATATATCCCTGCAGTATTATTCGCGTACAGAGAGGTACGGCAGGAGTCAACGGGATTCTCGCCGTTTGAAATGATGTATGGTCGTAGTCCTAGGGGTCCAACTGATGTTCTTCGGGACATGATGACGTCGCCATCATCGGGAGACGATGAGCAGATTTCAGTGTTCCAGTACCTTGTTGATTTAAGAAAAAGATTATCTTCAGCGCGCACTATAGCAGAAGAAGCTTCTAGTATCGCTTCGAAAAGAGCAAAAGACTATAAAGATAGAGGTTCCAAATTGAGAATATTTAAGCCAGGAGACAAGGTCCTATTGTTGTTACCTACGGACCATAATAAGTTATTGATGACATGGAAAGGTCCTTATGTTATTGAGCGAGTTGTTTCAAAGGTAGATTACGCTATCCACATTGATGGAACGAGTAAGGTTTTCCATGTTAATATGCTACAGAGATTTTATGAGAGACCACAGTATCTGTGTGCACAGACAAAACCAGAGGAGACTGTCTTCTCTATTGCTTGTACGGGGGTCGTAGACCAGTTGGACTGTGACGTAAGCGACACCGAGGCGCAGGAAGAGTTACAAATTCAATTGCCGGAGTTAACCCCGACACAAGGTTACAGGGACGTAAAAATTAACCCTGACCTTACGAGTTCAAGGAGTAGGGAACTTAAGACCCTGTTAGCGTCATTCCCGGATGTTATTACGGATTTGCCGGGTCGCACTACCGTGATCCAGCACCAAATAAAGTTGACTTCGGATAAGCCAGTATTTCTTAGACCTTATCCGCTGCCTTTTTCTTCGAGAGATAGAGTTATAAAGGAAGTTGAGTCAATGTTGAAGTTAGATGTGATAGAACCATCAACATCGCCGTATTCATCACCCATCGTCCTCGTGAAAAAACTTGATGGGTCGGTGCGGTTCTGTATTGATTTTCGAAGATTGAACACTATTACGGTAGGCGATAGGGAGCCTATTCCGTTTCAGGAGGAATTAATAGCTTCATTGGCCGGGTCCACGTGGTTTTCCAAGATAGATTTAACGAAAGGTTATTGGGAAATCCCTCTTACTGAGGAGTCTAAACAATACACGGCGTTTCAAACGCCCATTGGATTATTCCAATTTAAGGTCATGCCATTTGGGTTGGTAAACGCGCCAGCGACGTTTGCACGATTAATGAGACTGGTGTTGAAGGACATACCTAATGTCGTGTCATTCTTTGACGATATAGCATGTCATACGTCGACATGGTCTGATCATATTCAGACACTAACAGTAACTTTTAAACGATTACGTCAGTTTGGGTTAACTGCTAAACCCGCAAAGATGGATTTGGCATGTCCAGAGATAGTATTCTTAGGACATATCGTGGGTAGAGGTGTTCAGAGACCTGAAGTAACAAAAATTGACAAATTAGTAGGGTTGCAAATCCCAAAAACAAAGAAACAAGTCAGAAGCTTAGTGGGAATTTTAAATTATTACAGAAAGTTCATTCCAAATTTTTCCTCCTTGTCATCTTCTCTTACTGACCTTACTAAGAAGAGACAACCCGATAAGGTCCAGTGGACGTCTGAGTGTCAGACAGCATTTGATAATTTGGTGACAGCATTATCATCGTCACCCATTCTGATATTACCCGATTTTCGATCTAATTTTATCCTCAGAACGGATGCATCGGACTCTGGTGTCGGCGCTTGTCTTCTACAGGAGAAGAACGAATGTTTCCATCCTGTATGTTATGTCAGTAGGAAGTTATTGCAGAGGGAAAGAAAGTATTCTGTGATAGAGCGGGAGTGTCTTGCCATTGTGTGGTCCGTCCAGAAATTAGGACGTTATCTCATGGGACGAGAATTTTGTATCCAGACAGACCACAAGCCACTAACGTTTTTGTCGAAGAATCGTTCGTCCAGCCCACGCTTGTTTAGATGGGCATTGGCTTTGCAGCCGTATACCTTCGTTATTCAACCAATTCCAGGAACCAGCAATCATATCGCCGACTACCTTAGTCGAGCCTGGGGGAAGAGTTCAGGAGCTTATACATCGGAGGACAGGAACATTGACAGGATCTGTGTGAATGAGTCGACTTTAAAATATTGACATTATAAATATGATATGAAGAATGGTTGATAAGTTGATTGGTTTCTGATTCTGTATTAGATATTGTGTTTAGTTAGCTATTGATGATGTGATATATATATGCATAGGCAGGGCATATTGATCCCCATATTTTCCCCTGAGTCCGGTATTTTATGTGCTAGGGGCATTGGTAGGTCATTTTTATGTAAGTATTGCTCACGCTCACTCGTTGACAGTCATCTTGATGCGATTTGAAATTAATTGCATTAATTTTTTTGGGGTGGGGGATGATGTCACGAGTGGAATGAGCGATAGTTAATAATTACGGGGGGAAAGGAGGAGAGTAAAATTAACGCACGTAGACAAGTAAGAAAAGCGTGCATGTTATGAGTGGTGGGGGTCTGAAGGAGGCGAGAGCGCTGTATTACTAGCACTGCAAGTTAGAACGTCCTAAAGAGCGGACGCAAGAGAAAGCCCAGTGGGCGAACATAAGGAGAGCAGTCGGAAGACTTGGGAGTAGTGTTATTCCAGTGATGACTGGTAGGTGAAACGATGATTGATAATTATGATTGATGTATTATATTATATTCGTCTATTACCATGATGTAAATAAGTATATGTGAGGAATGTGGAAGTCCTTGATATTGGATATAGCAATGTGCGCCATGAGCGATAGATGAAAGTTGAGTTCATGGATTTGTAGCACGAGTGAGTATTGTGTACTACGATGGAGGTGTGTTACCGTAAGATGTTTGGTGAGTGAAATGTGAACTATTGTGTGTACGCTTCATGAGTTGTAAGGAGAGGTGAAGTGAATAGAAATGGTATGGCATTATACCAATGTAATGTTATTCTTGTAGGTGCCGAGGTCGGGCCGAAGAGCGCCACCTACGGTGAGCCCAGGGGATAGGCCAGCATAGGGCCGGAGGCCACACATAGGCCAAGAGTGAGGCTGTCGGTGCAGGACAGTAGAGGCACATAAAGTCGTGGCAGTCTGGCCACGGACAGGGACGTAGATATGAGCGTGAATGTGCTAATGGAAATGATAATGTACTATTACCATGTTGATGTGCTAGTGGAATGATAATGTGCTATTGCCATGTTGATGGGCTATTGAAATGATAATGTGCTATTGCCCTGTTGAGGTGCTAGTGGAATGCTAAGGTGTTATGGCAATAGGAAGGTGATATTGAGAGACTGCGGTGCCAGTGAATTATTAATGTGCTATTAAGACCCTGAGGGGAGAGGCTGAGGCCGAAGTGTCTTTAGGAAGTAACTACCGGGTTGTGGATCCGAGGAAGAGTGCATGTGGGAATAAGGCCGTTGTACGGCAGTTAAATTCAATAATATAATGTATGTAATTGCGCTATTACCTGTATAATTATGTTTAATAAATGTGTGAGTCTGATGGGTTGTTCTGTTAAGTGTTAACTTGTTCGTTCGTGATTGTTGTCCTGTCATAACTTATTACATCTCCCAGTCTGGGATTTGTGACAAAGTCCAACAAGTTGATTGAAAAATTCTGGCAGGTCTGACGCACAAGTCAAACGGACTGTGCAAAAGTGTGTCAAAAATGTCTGTCAAGTCGGCCAAAAATTGCGACAAGTCTGACGTACATATCCAACAAGTTGGCCAAATAATTCCGAGAGGACTTACGCACCAGTCCAACAAGGTGGCCCAAAAATTTAGAAAAGTCTAACGCATAAGTAAGAGAAGTTGGCTCAAAAATTTAAATACAGTCGAATAAGATCATTCTGGCACAAGTAGGAGCTTGATTTGCAAAATAGCAAATTAGAAGTACTTTGTTTGTTTTTTTTAAAATACACCCCCAGGTTTGAGTTCAGGTGAGGAAAGATTGTGCGTTAGAAATTACATGTATCTGGTCAGAGATATCAGCAGCACAGTGTCTTATCACATCCAAACAATCCTGTCTCCCCTATATTCAAAGTTACCGGTAACAGTTTGAGTTTGGGTTATGGTCATACACAGTGCCAGCATGGGCTTTATGGGCCATTGGCCTCCACCAGTTGAGGGCCCCCAGAGACTAAGTGAATTATAAATATTAATTAAACCTCATTTTAATTTTTATTACAAGTTTTTCGCCCTAAAACAAATAGTATTATTTCCATCAAAATATTGGTCGGTATTATATACATTTATTAATAGTTTCTATGGCATTATATTGTATAAGTTCAATAAACTGATTTGAAGACTCTGAAATTCGTGCCCTTTATTAATTATTAGAATCTGTAGCCCGGGGGCCTATAAAATCGTAACCCGGTCCTGGTTATGCGCCAAGTTAGGTGCAAATTAAATGCCAAGGGCAGTGATCCTCAATAAACAGAGACCTGAACACGATTATACGCTACCTCATCTTGATACTGATATAATGGTGACTACATGGTGCATGGCTCAGGTGGCGAGAAGTTTTATCGTTAGAACATGAATTTACAAAATAAGTTGTATAATCCACCATAGGGGGTTTTCTATTAAAATGAAGAATGCATGTAGGGCCTACATGTAATTGGACACGTTTAAACAAAGTTTAAAACCAAAATTCGGCTGATGCTCAAAAGAGGTGAGATTGGGCAATTATAATGTTACAAATCAATGTTCAAGTCTTGTAATAAAGACCAAATATTTTAATTATCATTTTGGGTCTACCGAGAGTGAAGAATTTATCATCTTAAAGATGACTGATAAAATACTAAATAATCTCTGTTGTTATCTAGACAAAAACGGTAAAAATTAGAGAAAGGAACAGAAGGAAGAAACCCACAGAGAGATCAAAGTTTGCCATAAGCTTAGAAAGGAAACGTTGGGGGGAGGGGGGGGGGGGAGTTAAATCTGTACATGTGTAGAAACACTCAGAAATACTTTCCTTACTAATCTGAGGGCAGTGGGTCCGATAAAATTAGAACATTATGCCATTAGACCTCTTTCCTTCGATTCCATGGTGTGCAAAGAGTAAAGAGCCTATTCGAAGCGTGCTTTTTTTTCAGTCACTCGTTCAAGCTTCATAGCGAATGGTTATCCTGTTTTGGTGTTCTGGTTGTACCCAACAACTTGCATTGCCAGTCGCAATACAGTTTAAATTTATGATCACTGGAGTCATTAGTGGTAGTATTACTATAGATGTAGTATACTGAGTACTACATATCATTAACACCTTCTGTCCATGTAGTTTACCATATACCATAATAACGGTGGTGTAGCAATTAGTGGGCGTCAATATTCGGCCTCTGCCGGGCGGAGTGGTGGGCGTCTGTTCACTTATTTATCTTATCTATTGATTTATTTATTCAATTATTTATTTATTCATTTTTAAAAATTTATTTGTGTATTTTTGTTCGTTTATTTATTTATGTATTTTATTATTTTTTTAAAATTAGAAGTGGACGCATAAGCAAAAGCACACGCAAAATACAATAATTCATGCAGTTTGATCTTACAACAGTCGTGTTATTGAAACGAGGTTTGAAAAAATGCTACATTTTGTAACATTTTGTCTTTTTCCCAATCTGGGACCCAGAGGGTTAATGCTGATGTACAGCTGTACCCTGGGCACCGTGAACCCCGTCTATGTCATTGCCCACATAGGACTGATTGATGATCATTCCGGTACTCGACAATCTGTTGCACTCAGGACCTGAATTATTATGAAGGCAACCGCGAGAAAGGTGTAGGCCCAGCGGATAAACACAGCGCTTGCTCTTGTCTCCATTTTCTGTTTTTCTCAGGCTTAGCTTTTACTGAAAACATTGAACTGCAGTTTCAATTTTCTCTCGGACACACAGCGGTAGAAAACTGTGATGATACTGACCCATTAGTTATACAGATTATTGTTTCGCTCGGTGTCACACGTTTTTATCCCGCAGTATATTTTCGTTCACCTTAATGGCTTCTGCAGAATGCAGCAGCTTGATGTGTGTGGGAGCAGCATTTAATAAATAACTACTAAAAAGGGCCTGTATATATTATCAACCTTATCCAGGTCAACAGCTCATCCACCACCCAACCACATACATTGTAATACATCTATAATAATAACAAAAATACTCACAGTGGGATTTCCGTTACCAAAGTGTTGCCCAAGTTAGACCCTCACCTAGTGGCCATGTCGCCAACGAAAAAGTCATAGTCAATTGCTAACCCTAAGCCTACTACCGTAACCCTAAAAGTTCCCAAAATTCATTGCCCAAATAAAACCTTTTTGGCCACATTACGCAAATTAACAGATGTTACTGTCATTAATTAATTTTCCTCGTCTACAGCATAATACTATCTTAATAAGCCCATTTATCAAAGTTTTACAAACATACCTGATCAAGTAAGCTACCATTAACATCCCTGAGTTCGTCATAATATTCCGTACTCGTTTTGAAAAAGTGCCCTAGTTAATTGATTTAACGTGAAGCACTCACGACTCATAGATCACTCGATTTTAATTTATTCTGCTTTCTGTCAAGTTTAACAGCAGAAAAATAGCGATACGTTTTATACCCGGCTGCGGCGCCAATTTTATACGATATAGAAAGGAACGCTGTGCCATACGGGTATTGCAAGTAGATGTTACAGTCTATTTCTCAGTAGTGATATTACCATGGAAACCACGCAGCCAGCCAATAGATCTTTCAAGACCTATTTAAAGTAAGATTTCACAATAGGAAGGCGACGTCCCGCTTTCAGTGTATGGTGATGGCTTTCTCTTCATAACATGCAGCTGACAGCTTGTATAATAATCTTCCGAAGATAATTTTGAACTGCTGAAATAGAGATAATAATTTGGTGCGGTTTTTTGTTTGTTTTGTAATGCTGTGGTATTCTATCATCGTAGTACGTGTTCTGCACATGGGAACGTGAAAGAAACACACCTCGGTTTGTACAGAGCTAGCCTCCCTGTAGCTGGGCGTTCTCACTGATTCTTGAAATAATATCAGTCCATCAAGTGAGTTGTAAATGACGACATTCGTGATTTTTGTGAATATCACGTGGACTCAAAAACTTAAAGATGATTGAGTCTGTACTGGGAAAGGTTACACGTCTGTCGTGTCATGTCCCGAAGAGAGCAGCTGTCCTTACGTGAATTGTCAGAATTGACAGCACTGGTTTCTCCAACAGCTTCAAAGCATGCTTTTCATGTTTGTACTTTAATTTTCGCACGATCGAATTTAAGGGTAACATTTATTTTGCTGACTGCCATTCGATGATTTATGCCAGAGAGTAGTCATAAATTACAGTCTGCCCTTGCTCTTCACGCAAGGACGACTGTTCACGTAACCGCATGCCTCAAGTCTAACATTTTCAGATTGTGAGTTTATTCCTAGCTGCTGGACCCAATATGAATATGAACGTTTGTATCCCTGTCTGAACTGTGTGTCATTGTTCCTGTAATCTTTCCAGGAAATTGTACCCTTTCATCCTGATCTTCATTGAGATACCAATATGGACCTACAACACTATACCTTGTCCAATAACACCAGAAGAGCTGAGGTATGAAATAACTTTCTCGTCTGTCACAGTTGTCTCTTTAGAAGTTACCTCACTAATGTCATAAACTGATTTACATCTGAAGAAATAATTAAAATAAATAATTTTTTTCGGGACACCTGTCCCCGATCTACTGAAGAGATTCCTGTACGTGGCTTTGATGTTTTCTGAATAAGCTACGGTATGAATGATTTGAAATGCTTACTGATAAGATAAGATAAAACTTTATTATCCTGTTTCCAGGAAATTTGTTGTCACAGCATCAGTAGTGGTACAACAGTAAATATAATATCAAAGACCTATAGGTTGTTTAACGCACACCACATACACGCACGTTGCTCGCACAACATTACCAGCAAGTAAGAACATGACTCTCACACACACGCTGTCAGAACATTCCATTTGGAAAACTAACAACAGCATACCACATCAGGAAACACTATTACTTCGAATTGCTGATAGCGAAAAAGATCGTCTATAGCGCTCTCTGTTTGTTTTTAAATACACTATGCGTCCACTTCTTTGGGATCGGACTAGGGCACTGAACTTTGAGGTCAGCTACCAGTTTGTTCCATTGACCACCGAATATTATCTTGCCGATGTCTGCCTTACATGAGCCAAAGAATAGGTCCATTTGTACTACTCAGAGATATTTGTAGATGCGACCCACTTTCATCGTGACCATTAATTGTTGTAATCCCCATGAAGGCGCGAGATGTGTAATTTTTGGATAGATCTCTGAATGTGTCCCGTGCACAGACTAATAAATCAATCAGACTGGAAACACGAGCTTCGGGCTGTGTCGTTTTTTTACGGAATTTCCCGAGCGGCGACCGTATAACCAATATGGCCGCCGCTCGGGAAATTCCGATTCTAGTTCTATCTGCAGTAGAAATTTCTTTTTATTTGTCAAGATTGGTTGTACATGTGTTAATTTCTTGGTGCGGAACCAAACTTCCGCGTTCAGTAGGAGCGTCAAAATGGTATCATTCAAAATTGTAGCTATGCTGAAGCGTCGGTCGCTACCGCAAACCTAAAATGGCGGATGGTTCATGACCTTTCGCTGTTTTGTGACGTCACACAATGGGATCATCCAGTCTGGATATTTTATTGGTCTGTGGTCCCATGCCAGTATTGCCAGACCAGCAGTTAATCGCAGAGCCGCACTCGCTGCGCCCTTGTTGGGATCCGTATACCCCAACAGTTTTGGAATTTTACATTACTCTAAGGAAATCTTGTCATGGAAGGCATTCGGAAGTCATCCTTAATTTTTGTGGGATTCATATTGCTTTATTAAGAGGATTTTGGTAAGCTTAAAACATAAGGCCAACAGCATTACCGTACTTTGATACCCTCGAGGAACAAAGATCACAGGTAAATGTACAAAGCATCCAGCGTCCTTCCTTCGTATCAAATTCAAGATAATATATCCACACAAATGTATAGATGTCTTGAGACGTCAAAAGAGAATAACAAAGGGATATATATTGTATGGAAGTTACGTTTCGATGTTTTGAATCGTTTCAAGGAATCGAAACCTTCATAATTTATTGTCTTCGCCAGACAGGCCCAACTCAGTCAATAATTGCCAAATAAAGAATTCGTGATCTTCATAGTGAACGAGATTCTAGAGCTTCTTTCTATCCACACAGCATCCCACCCACACGGGTTCCATTTGGGGAAGTCAGTGTCCTGAGCCAAGTAGAGAAATTATACCAAGGAAAAGTTGGTGGAACACACTTTCTGGTCGTTGACAAAGGTCGGTGATGAATGAAACTTGGACAAATGGATTGTAATAATATAATAATATAATACCTAAAATATTTGCAATTGGAACTTTTTATTTATGTATGTGTATGTGTTTGTGTGCATTGCGCAAGCGCGTGCAAGCTCATGTGTGTTTCCACACTATATTTATGATGCTTCCCTGACAAGTAGACCACCTGCATGTAGAGTTAAAAAGACATAAAAAACTGAAATAAATGAAAACAAATGAAATGGTATTTCGCAGAAGAACGACCAAATCCGGTAATTTTCAGAAACTACACCAGAACCTTGTTATGGGACAAGAGGGAGAAAAGATGTAAAAATCATTAAACTTCACAGAAATTTATTACAATCTCCAACCCCAAACTATTTTCAAACCTGCCCCTAAACCCTTAGACTTTTCACTACATCTACTCCTCAGCCCAAGAAAGCCTGATATGGAAATCCTGCGCATTTCGTAAAGCCCTAGACTGGAAGCAAACAAGAAAACATTATAATACAGTCTGAAAGAATGAACACGAAAAGAAAGCATATTAGTGTTCGGTCACCAAAGACTTTACCAGGCTTTAAAAAGAATGGAAAGACTAAAATAAATTTTGAAAGAACTTGTCAGAATGAATAAACGAACATGAATGAAGTCATCTATTTAGTTTGTTTCCTTTTAATTTGCAACCAGAACAACATGATTATCATTTTAATACTAGTAAATATGTTTGTTTTTTTTAACTGTCGATTACGTTGTCTCTGGAAACAAATCCTTGTCTTC
The DNA here is from genome assembly GCA_963931925.1 of Onchidella celtica. NCBI lineage: Eukaryota > Metazoa > Mollusca > Gastropoda > Systellommatophora > Onchidiidae > Onchidella > Onchidella celtica. The sequence goes on along the minus strand of OZ007567.1, from coordinate 68,014,701 downwards.
ACATACAATTGTTTTCTGACACCGCCCTCTCACCCATTCTTCTATAATCATTCTCCTAATACATTAATAACTCTTGCAAAATGCAATGCAAACCTACAGACAACTAGTTGGATTCCCACCTCATCAGTCACTAACGTCAGAATGTCCTATTTATCTTCAGAGCACATCTATACCGGAACACAAGATGGTTACGTCAATGATTTATGGAATGGCACAGTTCGCAGACTGGTCAGATTTGGAATGGGCACTTGCGGTGAGCATCAGTCTATTCTTTCCATTAGTCGCCGAATTCTTTGAAATTTATGCACACAGGCAAACAAAATAGAGTTATTTTTAAAGAGACCATCTTTGTGTAAAGCTAAATCTAGATTGGTGAAAACCTTAATTATGGTTGAAGTGAATATCAACTGAAATGTCGATCAGTAGTGATGAGATGGTGGGGGGGGGGGGGGGAAGGAATGGAGATCATTATTAATTATGATGTCCATACATAAAAGTGTGATCTAACTCCATTTTCATTGGAAACTGAGATGAACTTATGGGCGTGTACACGACCTGCCAGTTTTTCAACGGAATACGTCCAATTCCCCCGAGACGAATAAGCTACTCAGTCCTTGTCCTTTCTCTGATTCTAAGCCTACCACGTGTAAGTATGTATATACATAAATCGAAGGGTGAAAAAATCGCATTCCACCCCCCCCATTCCCCCCCAGCCCCACAATGTAAAGTGGAATGAGACCAGTCTTTTATTCATGGACACAATTATAGGGTTTAGTTAATAATAATAATAAATAACATTTCTATAGCGCTTCATCCCGCCAAATACAAGCTCTGAGCGCGTTACAATCATTCTTCAATTCATATTCATTTCACCAATACGGTACAAAGAACATAGTAAAGATGGGACAACGGTAGCGCTTAGTTCTACATCGGGCCCAAATCACGAAAAAAGCTAAAACTGAGATATCAAACAAAGAGTGGTCTTCGTGGATTCTTTGACTTTGAAGCTAATACCTAAAATATCTGCAGTTGGAACATTTTATTGATGTATTGTATTGCGCGCGCGCCCGCAAGCTTTTTCAAGGTGCCTCACTCTTTATACTGAAATTGTAATTTGCAACTCGGACTTAATGTGCATTGCACAAGAGAATATTTTCTGATGTTTATGCTGCACAAGAGAATATTTTCTGATGTTTATGCACAACTATATAGTTTGTTTTTGAGTGCAGATCGGCGTGGGTATGGTAAGGAACTATTTTGGTAAGGTAAAGAGCTTTTTAGGTATGGTAAAAAAACTATTTAGGTATAGTAAAGAACTATTTAGGTATAGTAAAAAAAAAACTATTTAAGTACGGTATGGTGAAGAACTATTTAGATATGGTAAAAAACCATTGAGGTATGATGAATAACTATGGTAAAAAAAAACAACAAAAAAACTATTTTGGTATGGTAGAGAACTATTCAGGTATAATATAGAACTATTTAGGTATGATGTAGAACTATTTAGGTACAGCATAGAACTAACTCCTACAAATATTAAACAAAATAATATTTCTTCGTAGGGCCAGCTATAGATTTCCAGCAGGAAGAGACGTGTGGACGACCCATGGGAATGCGTATAGACAGAGATGGAAGTTTGCTCGTTGTTGACGCTTATAATGGATTATTCAGGGTCAATAAAAATAATGGTTTGTATGTGGAGATTTTGTCGATACTGTTGTTTCATTATTGAACTCTAATTTCGGAAGTTTTGCCCACGGTGGTGATCTCAAAGAGTAAATTAAATGTGAGTCCATGGAGTAAAACGTATGAACTGTCCAAAAATGACTGGCCGTAATAAATAACTTTACAACAGACATTACAAAAGACAGGTCATGATTTCACGTTGTCAGCCTGTAAAGGGTTAAGCTGACCTGACGCCATTAAAAAACAACAACAAAAAACAGAAATATCACTAATCAATCGCTTAAATCATTAGTTCACGTTTAAATGCACTCCAAACAGTTTTGCAATATTCATAATCAATACATTTTCTGTGGATTCTTTTTTCAAGACCACTCACGAGCAAGCTAAGATAGGTTAAACTTACTTTGCATAATTATGAAGGGTTGAAAATCAAAACGCACCGAGTTCTGATTTGTTCTTATTAGTGATTTGTGACCCTTTTGAAAGTTAACTGCCGTTTCAAAGTGTGAAAATCGAAAGTTTGTGTAAAAAAAAGAAAAAAAACAACAACACACACACTTACTACATAAACTGATTTTACAGCTATGTTTAACTTTTCAATATTGATTAGGTTTTTGTTGCCTCTTTTATCTTCAGTGAGTCTCTCTCTCTCTCTCTCACACACACATACTCGCACACATTTCAAATCAATCCTTACCCTCATTTTTTTACAGTTCATGCCCCCCCCTCCCCCTCCATTCTGTTAACTTCCATCACGTCTGACGTTTGAACGGCGAACTAAACCCAAATCATTTCCAACAAGCACGACAACAGTAATAATAGTTCGTTCGTCCATCAGGTATGATGATGACCTTAACAACACCAGAGGAATAAAGAACAGAAATTGTTGAGAATTTCAACACATGGACAATAAAGAGAACTAAAGGACACAGAGGACAGAATGGAAAGACTGTTCTTTCATGACTTATGGCTTCTCATGTGACTGATAAGTCCTATTTTTGCCCTGCAGACCCTTCCGCATAAATGACAAGAGTGCTCCGTTGGTTCAGTACCACTGGGCCTTTTCTTGCGCCGTTCTCTTTTTTTGATAGCCTGCTGGACTCTGTCAGCTTCCCATGCTTTGCTGCCTCTGGTAAGGGCCGCCCTCCAATTTGCACGATCAAGCGAGAGCTTTTCCCACTCACTCACATCAATGGCAAAGGCCTTCAGTGATTGCTTGAGAGTGTCTTTGTAACGTCTCTTTGGGGCCCCAACATTCCTCGTTCCATTGGAGAGCTCAGAGAAGAAGATTTGCTTAGGGAGTCTGGAGTTGGGCATTCTGACAACATGACCTGCCCAACGTAGCTGAATTTTTTTCAGGTGGCAGAAGATGCTCAATTCCTTGGCACGATTGAGGACCTCAGTGTCTGGAATTTTATCCTGCCATTTGATCCTTAGGATCTTTCTAAGGCAGGCCAGATGAAAGTGATTTAGCTTTCTGGCATGCGATTGGTACACTGTCCAGGTTTCAGCCCCATAGAGTAGGGTGGGAAGGACCACAGCATTGTACACTTTCAGCTTAGTGTCTGTGCGAATGCCGGCAACATCCCATACTCTCTTTCGAAGCCTGCCAAATGCAGAGCTGGCTTTGCTGATTCTTGAGAGAATTTCAGTATCAACACGAGCCGCGGAAGACAGTGTACTGCCAAGATAGGTGAAGTTCTCCGACACCTTCAGAAGACTGTCATGGACTTTGATATTTGGGGTCACAGGATACTTGTCGTCTGGAGTAGGCTGATGGAGCACTTCCGTCTTCTTTGTGCTTATTGTGAGGCCAAAGTTGTCACAGGCACTAGAGAACTTATCAACACAGTTTTGCATGCTATCCTCATCGTGTGCCAGAAGTGCACAATCATCAGCAAATAGTAGGTCACAGACTTGAGTACTTTTGGTTTTGGTTTTTGCCTGAAGTCTCCTGAGGTTGAATAGACTGCCATCAGTTCGGTACTTGATGCTTACCCCTTGAGGAGGAGAGCTAAAGGCTTCTTGTAGCATTGCAGAGAACATGATGCTGAACAGAGTTGGGGCTAAGACACAACCCTGTTTTACCCCATTTGTGACAGCAAACGGCTCTGAAACACTGCCGTTGCTTTTGACTGCAGCTTGCATGCCATCATGAAACTGGCGCACTATTGTGATGAATTCGGGTGGACACCCAAACTTCGCCAAGATTTTCCAGAGGCCTTCACGACACACTGTGTCAAATGCTTTTGTGAGGTCAACAAATGTGATATACAGCGCTTTATTTTGTTCCATGCATTTTTCCTGAATCTGTCTGGCAGCAAAAATCATATCCGCCGTTCCCCTCTCTTTACGAAAGCCACATTGGCTCTCGGGAAGCAAGTCATTTGACGAGAGGTGATCAAGAAGGCGATTCAGAAGCATTCTTGCCAATATGTTGCCAGCAATTGAAAGTAGAGAGATTCCCCGATGGTTGTCACAGACTTGGCTGTCCCCTTTGTTTTTGTACAGATGGATGATTGAAGCATCTTTGAAGTCCTGTGGCAGCTTCCCTGCTTTCAACATATGATTGAACAACTCGGTCAACCTTTCAATAAGCTTTTCTCCACCGAAGGCATACACCTCAGCAGGAATTGAATCCACGCCTGGTGATTTGTTAAAGGACATCTGATTTGTGGCAGTTCGGGTCTCATTTGCTGTGAATGGCTTGGCAAGAGCTGCATTAATAGGAGTCTGAGGGAGGCGGTCAATGGACTCAGTATTTATATTTGATGGCTGATTTAGCACACCTCCGAAATGTTCTGCCCAACGCTGAATTATGGCATTCAATTCAACAATGCGTGTTGAACCATCTGACGCAAGAAGTGGCGTAGTGCCAGAGCGGGATGGTCCAAACACAGCTCGGAGGCTCTCAAAGAACTTTCTAGTGTTGTTTGTGTCGGCATATTTCTGAGTTTCTCTTACTCGCTCTTCAAGCCAGTCATTTTTCATTTTCCTCAGCTTCTTCTGGAGTACACCCTTACATGCACGCAGTGCATCAGCTTTTGCTGTGGAAGAGGGGTCACTGCAGTGAGCTTGGATGAGACTATTTTTTTCTTTGATGAGCACTTTGATTTCATTATCATTATCATTGAACCAGTCCTGGTGCTTGCGGACAGGAAAACCAACTGTGCTGCTGGCGCAAGGGTGTACAGTCGTATTTAGGTCAGTCCAGCTCTGTCCAATGTTCTAAGGGTCAAAAGTCACGCATTCCAATTTTGAGGAGAGTTCTGATGAGAGCTCGCTCTGTTTCTCAGCTGAGCAGAGTTTTGAAACATTTAGGCGTTTAGGTGGCGCTTTCCCTTGAGGGCGTCTATTGCGCCTCAATGTTAGTCTGAGCTTGCAAACAATGAGTCTGTGGTCAGTTCCACACTCGGCACCACACATCGCCTTTGTTACAAGGACATCCTTTCTGTCAGTCTTCCTCACAATGACATAGTCTATGAGATGCCAATGCTTTGAGCGGGGATGCATCCATGACGTTCTGTTTCTCACGGGGAGACTAAAATTTGTGTTGGTAATGAACAGGCCAAATTCAGCGCACAAAGTAAGTAAGCGCAACCCATTGTTATTGCATGAACCAACTCCATGAGGGCCCAAAACATTTGGCCACGCTGAGATTTCGGAGCCAACCCTAGCATTGAAGTCCCCCAAGAGAATCAGCTTATCAGCTGCCGGGACAGAGCATATGACAGATTCTAGATCAGAATAGAACTTGTCTTTGGCTTCATCTGGGTTTGTCATGGTGGGCGCATATGCGCTAATGAGGGTGGCTGACTGGCTTTTCCCAACTGGGATCCTGAGTGTCATTAGCCTGTCATTTATTTCAATTGGCATGGACTGCAAGTTTCTGACAAGGTCATTTTTAATTGCAAACCCAACACCATGCTGTCTCGGTTCGACTGCACCCTTGCCTTTCCAGAAGAAGGTGTATCCACCACTGAGCTCTTTGAGTTGGCCACTATCAGGGAGTCTGGTCTCACTGAGTGCCACTATGTCCAGGTTGTACCTGCTGAGCTCAATGGCAATAAGTGCAGTGCGTCTTTCCGGGTTGTTTGAGTTGTCCTGTAGTGTGCGTATATTCCAGGCTCCTAGCCTGAGTAAGCTGAATTTCTTTTTGTTTCGACCGCAAAAAGGGATCCCCACTGGTCGCGGTATACCAGTCAGGGTGATGTGAAGTGGGCTTTCTTTAGGGCACCTTTTCTAGCCCCTTCCTCAGTTGAGGTGAGCAGTGCTATCCTTAAATAAGGCTGCTCAGCTACTGTGGGTGCTGCCTCCCCACGCCTCCACTTCAATCGACGATGAAGCGACCATAGCCCACAGCCACCAACGTGTAGGTCTGTGCTAACAGCTTCCAGTCTATCCAAACCTGCTGCCACCGCACTCGCCCATCGCCGTTGGAATTTTGAGAGGAAAGAAGACGAGACAAAGATGAAAGAAGACGAGGTGAGTGTTAAGACTGGCGCAAAGAATTTGTTTTTAGTGAGAAAGAGCTGCGCAAACATCAGACTCACTCTCTCGCCTGGACACAACCTATCCAAGTGGCAAGACAGGGTCAAGACGACTGGAAATGTATCCAGGTGCAGGAGGATGCCAGAGGGACAGTCATATTGCCTGACCGGCTGCCTGTAGGCTACTCCACAGCCTCGCAGTCCCAACCGACTAGGGTGAAAGACCCAAACCAAAGAACACCAATACTGGTGGATGCTCTGTGTCACGATATCCAGGCCAGAGTGACGGTATATTGCCATCTGCCCTATCAATCAACCACTGGCCTGCTGCCGCCAGCTTCGAAGCTGCGTCCGGGAAGTTTGCTCAATTCTTCGTCTGTGATTTAGGCAAACAAGCCTATGACCACACCGCTACCGGGGGCCAATATGAAGGACTCAAGTACTGAGGGTCACATTGTGCCCTAGCATGTGGCCGTTGGGTTGATGAAACCTCCTCCGCCCTGGCCGTTTGCACCGACAGGTGCACGCCCACTGATACCATGCTAGCGTACCAGTTCATGAAACAGGTTGTACTGGATTACATGTTACCAGTAGCAGATTTTTCTGACCTGACACCAACGACAACAGTATTACATGTAGTAATAACATTCGTTTTGTGTGTTTATGAAACACACCCCGTTTCTCTGGAACTTTTTATCGGGGAGGGGTGAGGGCAACCAAATCGTGCATACTCCCGATTTTTGTAACCTTCCCCCAAGTACGCCTCATGCCTGATTCTTCACCATGAGATTACGGCTATTAGAATGGTGAATATCTGAGACAAGGCCTCAATGTCCAAAATCTATCAAAGTAAAAGTGGTATTTGACATGGACTCATTAGATACATAACCAAGAACGTATTTTGCTTTCGTTTTACCTTTTCTTAGAAATCCATAATTTGAAACGCCCAGGAAACCCCCCCACCCCCTACTTTTAGCCTCTGACCTCCAGGGACACTTTGCACACGCTGAAGACCAGTCTCTCCCATCCCTAAAAGCTGGAGCATTATGTTTTTTTTTTATGGATGGACAAACATCCATTTATTAATAGGTTCATATTCAAGACTGTACGAAAATTCCACTCCCGTGAACGGTCTGGCATCACGATGTTTGACTGATCTTGTGACTGGACCGGATGGCAAGATTTATTTCTTGGACTTTTCTACGAAATTTCCAAAACATCATATGAACCATCAGATTCTGGAGATGAGCCCTTCTGGAAGGTATATCAATTTTTTCCATTTTTTCATTCAAAGAAATTACTAGTGCAGTCACGGAGAAACAGTTTGTGTTGGAAAAGTGAGAGAGCGGTGGAGCATGAGGATGTGTCACGACAAAGATTCGAAACAACAAAGAGACGCTGGGGGAGACAACACACAAAAGTAAAAAAAAGAAGGAAAAAAATCTGAACATAATGAACACTGGTGTTATGAACCTGTCTATGTTTAATCTCATTAGGACAAATGGGTGGTCAGTGGTAATGAGAAAACTTAAGTGGTGTAGAGATGGAAAGAGGAGAAAGAGACCGTAAAGAGAAGCGTATAACAGACACGAGAATAGCATGCATTTGATCCGCGAATTATCTCCTTTTTGTGTTCACGGTCAGTTTTCGCCATTAGTGATCACATCTTATTGGCTTAATCATGTATCTTTAATCGGTGGAAGCATTTCACACACTGCACTTAGATGCTCTACATGTGTTCATTCACAACTGTATTGGGATCAAACCACATCGTTGACGGGCCTGAGACTATGACATAGATCCGCCAATCATCTCTTGATCAAAATTTTATTTCCAGTCAAACTGTCAGTTTTAGTCATCAAACATGTTCAAATAGAAAACAAAAAACAGTAAAAGTCATTATTTATGTGACATGTTCACTCAAGCTCACAATTTATGAGTTTTGGCGCATTTGATTTTTTTATGCGTTTAGAGACATCATCGGCGGCACACGATGAAACCCTCTGACACAGCTGTGCTGATTATTTTAATTTAAACATCACAGGTTTTTATATTTGCCAGCACCTGCTGTCCTTGTTAACAGCGACGATGTCCTGTCGCCGTGGTTTTATCAGAAATATCATAAAAACCACAGAAAAACTGTGGGGTCGCAGCAGGGCTATAAGCAAAGTCAAAATTGGGCAAAAAGAAAAGGTTGTATGTAGCAAAACCCCGCGTGAGAAATAAAACCCAAACAATACAAAGCAAACTAAAGAGAAGACAGAAAATACGAAGCAAGAACTCGCAGCTAAGTAAACTGTTTCACTTCGTTCCTGTTGAAGTCTTTTATTGTTCGTTTTTTTTCACTTGAAAAAGGCGAAAGCCGAAAATTTTGTGTATTTTCTGTCTTCTCTTTAGTTTGCTTTGTATTGTTTGGGTTTTATTTCTCACGCGGGGTTTTGCAACATACAACCTTTTCTTTTTGCCCAATTTTGACGTGGTTTTATCAGACGTGCTCGATATAACAAAATAACTAATAACCTCAAGCCGTTTGTAAACTGCCTGGGTTGCCATCGACATTTGGCATGCTTATAGCCTAATGCAGTCCACAGGATGTGTTATAAGTTGAGGTTAAATTTTCAAAACTAAGGGTTAAAGAGCGTTTTAAATTAAATATCGTAACTATGGCAAATATCGCACTAAGACTGAAAAAGAAAGTTATTCAGTTTTCTTTCCTTCTCCTGAAAAAATTGTGAAAAGCTACCACTTGGCGCTCGAAATAGAGAAACTATAGAATCGGAAATGGAAATAAATACTGTCTCATGTAAATATAATCTAAGGTTTTAAATCAAGTTATCAGTTATTTATCGCCACTCACTTAAGCTCTGTACATAATGTACCAAATTCACACCAAAGAAAGATTTACTGAAAGTCACTATTTGGGGTTAATGCTTCAGTGGTATTATGTCGATCACTGCACTAAATAATGAATGCCCAACAATGATTATTTTGCTCTATTTGACCAGTGGTGTAGCGTGGGTTGCCAGCGCCTGGGGTAAGGCAAGTATTGCGCCCCTCGACCGGTGGGCCTTTAGTATGTTACGTAGCAACGTTTATTTGACCCGTCATGCTTGAAAATAGCGTGGAATGTTCGAACCCTGGGAGATTGTCGTTGTGAGGGGGAGAGCGCGTTATTTTTATATTATATTATTATTGCTAATTTAGCGTCCGGGGCAACCGCCCTCGTGGCACCCCCTCTCCCCCGCCCCCTCCCCCCTCTCAGACACACTACGCCGCTGCATTTGAAGGAACAAAAGAAGCAGTTTTGGGGGGAAGGGGGGGGGAGGGTAAGTTGTTGATGTCAAAAGTTCAAAGAGTGACACCGTGGAATTGTGTTGGCCCTACTGTTACCTGTAATAATGCGGCGAATCCACTGCGGTTTAGTCTCTCAGTTGTCTCCAGGCACCAGATATTTTCATGATAATCACCTTTGTTTGTAAATACCTTCCCCTCCGTTGTGCAAAAATGGTATTCTGAAAAAATACAGACCGCTGGCTGGGTCTACTTCACTCCCCGGAATTTGCGCTTTTTCCGAAATTTCAAACTACTTTTAGTCAAAATAGAGAGAAGTATATGGTGGACTCTGTGTCAAGTGTGTTGTCTAGGAACATACAATTGCAGCTTTTGCATGACATCAGAACAATTATAATAACTTCGGTAAAAGAGCATCAGATGGTATGTGGGAGGCCAAAAATAGTAAGAGAGATGAAAAGGTGGGGGTTTAGGGGGTGAATAAAGCATTTTATGGATTTCCTCCATTGCCACAGCAAATTCTTTTCATGACAAAGCCTACAGGATATTTGGTGCTTTTTTGTTTTGAAAACCTCAATAGTACCCAGGAGTGGACAAAACTGCAGAGGTAATTAGATTGGTTTCATTTGTATGTGGACAGATTGCTGATGTACGAGCCAGGGCTAGACACGACCGTACAGATTGTGGACAATATAGTCAGTCCTGTGGGTCTTCAGCTTGACAAGAACCAAACAGGACTGCTCATTACTTCAGCTTTACTGCATGGGATCTACAGGTATATATATATATATATTTTTTTTTTTTTTGGGTATATTTACTACCCGAATTCCTCAGCCCTGGGTTTGATCATTAATCGAAGGGCTTAGTCCTATCAAAGATACTAGATACCGCCACCCGATACGAAACCCGTGAAAGCAAAACGCCCCAGCTATACCATCTTATCGTATCAATTATCTTTGATAGAAGCGAAGATACTAGATACAATAAGATGAGACACCGAGCCACTCCCTACTTCGCGCCTGTAAAGAAAGTCATGCACACAGGTCGGGCGTTGATCGGGGGCGGGGTCTATGGCGCATTGCATAAAAAAAATGCTTGATATAATGATAGATTAATAATGCCAATTTGTTACAATGCTGCTGTGACTAGGGAGAGTAGTGGTGCCTCGTATTTTGTTGTTATTTGAAATGGTGCTTACCATGCTCGTGTAAATCAGTCTTGTTACACCTAGAAACATTATTGTGAAGTAATTACGGGTGGAAGTTGTAAAACTCTTGTCACGTTTTTGTAGATTTGAGGACGGGGGGGGGGGTGGGGGAGGGGGGAGACAGGCACGCCACCGCACCCGTTCCAACCATCCTTTGAACACGGAACAAAACACACACACGTGCATGCGTTCATAACATTTCTCAGACACAAAAAGTTGGTGGATGTGACCTGGATTTTTTGTTTTTTTTTACTTTCTCCGCCACATGTGAATTTGAGTGCGCGTGTAAGGACAGAAATGGGGGTAATGGCTTGATGCACGAGTGTGTGTTTACCTGCCAAATATAAACATTTTGCTTGCGAACACTCATTAGCCTCTTCCTGTGGCATGTAGTACTATACATATGAAATAGTTCCCTTCTCATAATACACAGTTTCGCCACCTTGTGCAACTTCCTGCAAGATGATAGTGTTGTTTGTTTTTGTCTTTTAAAGCCGCGTTGGTATCCCACAAGTTATGCTGGGCCGCAGAGAATCATATTTTACATCCTTTCGATCCTGTGTAGTTTTCAGGTCGATCATTGCTGATGATGTCTCTTGACTTCTGCCACATTCTGTATCCTCAGAAGATATATACGTCTATAATTCATATCCATCAATTAACAGCACAAGTGTATTCGCACCACTGCATATTGATGAGTACTTATTCTATTGATGGGGGGGGGGGGGGGGGAGGGGGAGGGGTTGCACTTTTTAAAAGATTTATTTGTATAACTAAAAGTGTATGTAAGATAGGAAATATACAGTAAATTTAGGCCCTCCGCACTTGTGCGGTTTCTTGATTGACAGGACCAGCAAATAAGAGAGTTCACGCCAGTACATTACATTGTTTGTTGTTTATGACAGGTTTGACCTGACAAGCAAACTACTGATTGTGTGGGTGGATGGCTTACCTGGTTCACCTAGTGGCATTCGATACAGCTCCACCACAGGTAATGTTATATCATGCAACACCAAACAAACACAAACTCGTGGGTTTGCTGCGGTAGGTTCAACGTGTTCGGACTGTCACGTTTTTTATTTGTTGTTGTTGATGTTGTTTTTGTCTAGCACAAAACATTCGCTTGTTATTTCACTTAACAATAAACAGAATTATTTTTTAGTATAGGCTGTCTGAGCTGTGCAGCAAAGGTACAAACTACAATTGGATTTTTATCATCAACATGTGGCACCTTTGGGAAAAAAATTATTTGTAGCCATGTCGTCAACGAAAACGTTATTTTGGCCAGTTAGATAAACTTAATCACAGCCCTAACCCTAAACCATTCCCGAAACATCTTTGTGCAAACAAAACCCTGTGGTAATTATTGTAAATATCGAGTTTTTGTTTTGTTTTTTTGCCGTCCACTTAAGGCTTTTACGAGTCGTTGAAATTAAATAGCGCACTCTTCCAGCTCACTCTGCCCAGCTTTGAACCGGGCCTCAATTTTCATGTCAACTGGCTTTTTTGTTGGGATCTTTATGTTAAAGACAGTAAAATTCATCCACCCTGTCATGTTTAATAAATCACCGCTATCCGGGGAAATCGAACATGATTCCGTTTTCTTCAACACGAACATACTTTTTGATAGGATTGAGGAAAAATAATTTGATTTTCAGTAAAATATGGGTTCCTCCATAATACAAGTAGATTTTCTGATCAATTTCATACAAGTAGTAATAAACATAGTAATACATAATAATAAACTACAATGAACTGTTAACCACTCTATCATAAAATAATATTGTATCTTAGCAGTCTGTTTAGTTTAACTGTCTTACCAGTCTGTTATCTTACTTAGGCAGTTTTCAGTCTTCTTTGCCCCATCTTAATAGTGAATCTCCAGTTAACATGACAGTAAGAAATCCCTAAATGCACGTGCCTACCTTAATAGTGGATTTGTGCACAATCGAGGACTATTCTTTCTTTCACTGCTTCCTGGGACGGGGGGGGGGGGGGGGGCAACTATGTCCATCGTACCATGTTCAACAGTCAGTTCAATGTCCTTGTAATTAAAAAAAAAAATAAATGTGTGTAAATAAACATAAATTTGAAAACACTACATTAATATCAAGCCCTCTGTACGATATTAGATACGTCCACCAGGAAATATTTATATAATACTAGCTGAGGTCCCCGGCCCTGCCCGGGATAAATCGGTTTGAATATTAGTTTCAGTTCTGGGTGGTTTTTATGGACCTGCTTCATCTTGCCTGTTCCTATTTGTTTACTTTATTTTTGTTTGTTTGTTTTTAATTAAGTCTTACTGCTCTGCCTTTGTCAGTTGACACCCTGCGCGTCCCGTACAATAGCATGATTTGCGCACGGGTTAGTGTGTTTGATAGTGAATACATCGCAGGAAGTGATAACGAAACCTTAAAATGGCGAACCATGACTCGAAATAGATCTAAATGATGCCGAAACAATGAAAAATGAAAGGTAGAAGCCTGAACATTTCATAATTTCTAATATAGCCCATGTTAATTTCGCATTGATAATATGCTGTTGTGCAAAGTTTGAAGCCTGAGTGTGATGGGGTTCCTGAGCCTTAGGTGACCAAAGTTTCGAGTTACCAAAATATCTTACTACACTCGGCCCTGTCTGAGCTGTAAAAATGACGAATCGGAAAACCTCGAACGGCCCATTTTGTTTTCTATTTTTCTAAATTTTTAAGGTTGTTGCATCATTAAAATGAATTGATACAAACCTTGCTCAGTCTTTGAACTACTTTCAGTCATTTTTTCATGGCTCTACGTTCAGTAGTTTTTTCAGTTATAGAGTACAACCGTCCAATTTTACCCAATTATATAGATTTATATAGATATGTTTGTTTCCCATCGCCAAACATCATTAACACCGACTGTATACTTACAAATCACCATTTTCTCTTAATTATATTAGATTCCTACTGGCTGGCACTGAACTTTCCCAGAAGCCCGGAAAAGCCAAATCTATTGGAAAAACTGGCGGCTTCTTCTTTCTTCTTCCGCAGATTTTGTGCAAAGGTAAGATATTGTAAGGGGACTTTCACATCAAAGTGCCGGGTGGCACGTGGCAAATGACACTTGATACTGTGATTTTATAGTTAAGTTAGCAGTGATAAGTGGCCGGTGTTTCCCTGCTCACAAGTGGTCGAAAGCAACTGCAAAAGAGTGTTGATACATTAGACTCGCTACTCTCACGTTTAAGCTGCGCATGCGTGGCGAGATGGCATTTCGCACTCAGAAAATTAAATTAAGCCCAGTCCTGCCCGCTCCAGGAATGACACACAAGTGATGCGCAACAGGTATCTTTATCACCATCACTCCTTTAGGAAAATTTCTAATGTTTCCAGCCCCATTTCTAAGTGGCATGCCACATGCTACTGTCATTTTAAGGTGAAAATTCACCTAAGAGCAGACCTATTTAGGGCTTTCGGGAATGTGGTATAAAGTTGAAAAAAAACATTAGCCTAGAATCTCATTGCTCCCCATCTCATCCTTTTTCTTCAACTTCTTCTTTGAGACGATATCATGTATTCATTGTCTTGAGGCGCCCACCTGAGTTTGAATGTTATAATGTAATACTTCAAATGAATCAAGTTACAAAACTATTCGTGATTCATTCTTTCTATTACTATTTTTGTTCACGAATGCAAACATTTGTTTTTAATCTCAATGCTCACTGAAACTCTTTTGTTCTGAATATTCAGCGATGCAAAACTTGGGAAAAATGCATACCGAAACTCTCTTGGTAAATAACATCTCTCAGAGAAATACAAGAATAGCAAGGACATGCTGGTTAATTTAACATGAGTATCATTCCATTAATAATGCATTATTATGAAGGGGAGAAATTCAAAACGTATGAAGTTGTTATTTGGCCTGATTCTAATTTGTCTCACAGGGTCGGTATCGAAAACTTCCGTTTCAAAATGCTGAAAATCGAAAATGTCAAACTATTTCCAAAGATGAAAATCACATTAGTCCAACTTAGGCCTACTTTAAATAACCACAGCAAAAACCTTTTTTCTCAAATGTGGGAACCTAGTATGTTTTTGACTTTCGACTCCTGGAATGTGCTTTTCTAATATACATTTGAGATGTTAAGTTTCCTACAGTTTAGCAGTATAAATATTTATGTTTTCTCTTTCAACTTTTAATACAAGACTGTCATTTCAATCATCCCACGAAAGGTCTTCAGTATGGATCTTCTGGAGGTGCTGAGCAGTCAGCTTGGATGGTACCGTGAAAGTCTGATTGGAGAACTCGCCCTGGATGGATCCATCCGACGAATTCTGCGAGAAGCAAGTGGTCAGATTGACAGCCAGTTGCAAGAAGTTCAGAATATCGAAAACGTCCTGTATATCACGGGCGGTGCTTTTCACACAAACACAGATTTCATCGGCAGAGTGCGTCTGAATGCTATGTGAAATACTCAGAAATAGTACTGCCATTGCAGTCCTAGCTTGTCTACTCTGGAGTTTGACGAATGCGTTTCTGATTTTGAATTCTTCTTTGCTTGTTTAAACATTTCCGATGTGGACCTTGTACTGGTAGCAGGTTTGTATTGGCATATTTCATCAATGTGTAGTTGATTTTTAATAAAAGCGAATTAATGTTTCGTGAAGTTCTTGTAAAATTATATTCTTAATCTTTTTGTCAGATAGTCATTAGTGCTACACGCATAGAGCAACTTTACAGCATTGCACCACGCATCTTTTTTTTTTTTTTTACACTTCTCAGGCCGCTTTCACATGAAGCTCACCCTAACATTAGAAAATCGTTAAAGTTTCATTTTTAGCTGAACTGTGCTTCCAAATGCTGCTTCAAAAAGTCAGAAAATGGGAAAACAGTTCCTATTTCCCAATATTTCCTTGCAAAGAAATCTTTTTCCAAATTAGTAGATTTCCATCAAAAAGAGACTACCAATTAAATTATGTACTCATGAACGTTTTTCCTAGTCCATGTATATAATTATATCAAGAGGGCCCCATTAACGCATGAAAAAAATGTGACAGCCTGTATAATATGTAAAAGATGCAGATTGTACAGAAAACTAAACTATTGCTTAACTTTAATTCCATTCGTTCAAACAGTTTATGCCCTAAAAAATTGATTCTTGACCAAAACGAAATTGACTATGAAGCCGGGTTCACCCATACCAATGCGTTTTGCACTTGGTTTTGTATAGGATTATTAGTTTCATAAAAATTTAGTAGCTGCAATCATATGGAATAATTTCAATGTAAGATCAGTCGCAAGATATTCTCCTAATTTCAACTGATTCACAAGAATGGCCTATCTCAATTCTAGAGATCTTTGGACTTAAAGCAGCGACCCTAAATTAAAAACAAAACAAAAAAATAAAACACACACAAAAAAAACAAAAACAAAACAATATTTCTACAACTAACAAGGAGAGCAAGAGTTTTAATCGAATACTGACCGAAAGAAAAAAAAAATTGTGAAACTTTTCGGAGAGTGATGGTGCAGGAGATTTTCAGAGGAAAAGAACTCTTACCTTGATTATCACATTAGACCTTCCAGAAATTGATGTGATATACTGGTGAGTCTGCAGGCGCGACATTTACAAAATAAAACAAGCACAACAACAAAGCACACACACGCACTCACACACCCACTTACATACACACAGAAATGGTGGTGAAAGAGAGAAAGGAGGAGAGACAGGGATAAGTAATCAAAGGAGGGAGGGAGAAAAAAGCGGGCCGGCGGAGGAGGGAGAGAAGGATAAAGAGACAGACAATACAGATACAATGAGAGAAAGGCAGAGATTAGAGGGAAACAGAGCGAGGATAGGAAGAGACAGGGACAGAGTGAAAGAGAGATGAGAGGCAGAGAGTGAGGGTGAGACAGAGAGACGGAGAAAAAGAGAGACACCCAGACAGACGACAGGCACATACACACACACACACACACACAAATAACGCCTACAGCTAACTGTTTTAAACGCCTCTTTTCCACCCATTAGAATTGCAAACTTTTTATTAGGGTTAGTATTAGGATAAATATTAATTACGTGCAACTGGTCAAAGATCCCTAAAAGCAAATCCTCTGTTCATGACCTTTTCACTGGATGAACTAGCTCTAAAAACGGGGCACGCACACACACACACACACACACAATTAACGCATAAAGCTAGTTATTTTAGACGCCCCTTTGTCACCCTGCAGAATTGCACGTTTTTGTTTTAATGTTAGCGTAAGTCCAACAAATCTGCCACACAAGTCGCACAAGTAAGATGCACAAGTCCAACAAGTTGGCTGAAAAATTCCGACAAGTCCAACAAGCCGAAAAAGTCCAATAAGTTCGATGTGCAAGTCCAAAAAGTTGGATGAAAAAATCGACAAGTCCGAAGCACAAATCCAAAAATTCTCACATGCCTGACCCACAAGTTCGACCAGTTGGCCAAAAAATTTCGACAAGTCTGACAGGTAGGCCAAAAAACATTTTGACAAGCCTGACACACAAGTCCAACAAGTTGCACAAAACATTTTGACAAGTCTGACACAACAAGTTGGCCAAAAAATTCTGACAAGTCTGACCCATAAGTACGAGAAGTTGGCTGAAAAATTTTGACAAGTCTAACAAACAAATCGAACAAGTTGGGCGACAAAATCTGGCAAGTCTGACGCACAAGTCCAATAAGTTAGCTGAAAAATTCTGACAAGTCCAACAAGCTGACTAAAAAAATTTGACAAGTCTGACACATAAGTCCAACAAGTTTCTCAAGAAAGTTCGACAAGTCTGGCACACAAGTCCGACAAGCTGACCCAAAAATTTTGACAAGTCTGACACACAAGGCCGACAAGTTGGCCAAAATATTTGCTACAAGTCTGACACAAAGTCCAACCAGTTAGCCAAAAAATGTTGACAAGTCTGATGCACAAGTCTGACAAGTTGGCCAAAAAATGTTGACAAGTCTGACGAACAAATATCACCCGTTGGCCTGAAAAGTCTGTCAATTCTGACATACAAGTCTGAAAAGTTGGCCAAAATATTTTGACAAGTCTGACGCACAAGGCCGACGAGTTCGCCCAAAGAAAAAGCAATAAGTCTGACTCACAAGTCCAACAAGTTGACCAAAAAATTTTGACCAATATAACACACAATTCTGACAAGTTGGCCGAAAAATGTCTGTCAAGTCCGAAAGGTTTGGAGAACAAATTTGACAAATCTGATGGACAAGCACAAGAAGATTGCCAAAAATATCCGACAAGTCTGATGCACAAATCCAAGAAGTTGGCCAAAAAATCCGACAAGTCTGAGCACAAGTCAAAGAAGTTGGCCAAAAAAATCCAACAAGTCTGACACACAAGTTCAAGAAGTCAGCCCAAGAAATCTGACAATTCCGATACGCAAGTCCAAGAAGTTGGCCAAAAAATTTTGACAAGCCTGACGAACAAATATCACAAGTTGGCCAAAAAAGTCTGACAATTCTGACACACAAGTCTGAGAATTTGGTCAAACATTGACGACTCCGAGGCACAAATTCAAAAGATTGGTCAAAAAAAGTCTGACACACAAGTCTGAGAAGTTGGCCAAAATTTTTTGACAAATTTGACGTACAAGTCCAATAAGTTCTCTGAAAAATTCTGATAAGTCCGACAAGTTGACTAAAAAATTTTGACAAGTATGACGCACAAGCCCAACAAGTTGGTTGAAAAATTTTGACAAGTCTGTCGCACAAGTCCAACAAGTTGGCAAAAATTTTTCACAAGTCTGACAAACGTCTAAAAAATTCAAATAAGTCCGATACACAAATCGAACAAGTTGGCGAAAAAAAGTCTGACAAGTCTTACTCACAGGACAATAAGTTGCCCAAAAATTCTGACATGTCTGACGCACAAGTCCTACAAGTTGGCCAAAAAGTTTTGACAAGTCTGACACACAAATCCAATAATCTGGCCAAAAACTTCCGCTAAGTCTGATGCAGAAGTTTGACAAGTTGGCCAAAAAACTTTGACAAATCTGACACACAAATCGAACAAGTTGGACGAAAAAGTTCTGGCAAGTCTGTCGCATAAGTCCAGTAAGTTGGCCAAAACATTTAGACAAGTTCGACACACAGGTCCAAGAGGTTGGCCGAAGAAAGTCTGTCAATCCGACACACAAGTCCAACTAGTTGGCCAAAAAATTCCGAATAGTCTGACGCATAAATCCAACTAGTTGCACGAAAAAGTCAGATAATCCAACGCCAAAACAAGTTGGCCAAAAAAGCACGAGTCCAATGAGTTAACGACAAAAATCCAACTAGTCCTACGCGCAATTATGACAAGTTGGCCGATAAAATTTCCAACAAGTCTGATGCACAGGTCCAACAAGTTGGCCAAAGAAAGTCTGACAATCTGAGGCACAAGTCCAAGAAATTGGCAAAAAAATTCCGACAAGTCGGACACACACTGACATAAGTCCAACAAGTTGCCCAAAAAATTCTCATAAGTCTGACAAGTTGGCGAAAAGATTTTGACAAGTCTAATGCGCAAATCCAACTATTTGGCCAAAAAAAAAAAAAAAGACTGACAAGTCTGACATACAAGACCAACATGTTGGCTGAAAAGTTGCAACAAGTCTGATGCACAAATCCAATAAGCCAAAAAACAAGTCTGACAAGTGTGATGCAGAAGTCGACAAGTTCAACAAGTCCACTGCAAAGGTTCGACAAGTCTGAGACATCTGTTGCACTAGTCCGACAAGTCTGACAAGTCTTTTGTAAAACTTTGTTTCCACGAGATAAGTGGTTTGACGATGACATCGATGTTATATATCATAATTTACAGGTTATAGGATTTTTAGTGTTAAAGGTGGTGAGGTCTGGCAAGTCCAACAAGTTTTTCCCTTCTACTGTAAAATTTTGTTTCTATCAGATAGGCAGTTTGGCCACGACACCGACGACGTATATCATAATTTAGAAGTTATGGGATTTTAAATGGTAAGGGTGGTGAGGTCATGTCTTTGGTAATGGATGTGTCTACTTGGTATCGAATTTGGAATCCTAAATAGGCGCTTCCCTATAATGTCAGACATAAAACTTTTATGAAATTATTTTAATGTTTTGTTTGACCTGTTTTATTTTTATTCAAGCTTGTAAAAGAGAGGAGGAAAAACCCTCATGTAAATGCAAATGAAAAGTTTCACATTTTCAAGAAAGTAAGAGAAACTATTCAATCCATGGTGACATTCACTTTAAGGAGAATATATAATGGTATCTATTCCTACTTCTGCTTCCGATTTGTAGATAAAAGTCAAGAAGTTGTCAGGGGCAATGGGCGATAATCATGTGATGGGGGCATAGTCTTTTTGAGAATGCAAAATTATGAAGATATGCCGTATCGAGAGAAATTTATCTTTAAAAATATTAATAAGCATAAACGTTTGAATTAAAACAAGATGACTTTAATAGTCTTAATAAAGGGATGGATTTAATATCTGAGTTTAGGCATAATGAGGTCAAACCCATAATGACAGATAATGTATGGGTTCTGTGTCATATAAGAAAAACCCAAATTTATTTATAGTACAGAACAGCCACTTTGGGGAAACCTGGGTGGTCACTGGCTCCTGCTTCCATGAAGCGTCGAGGTCGGCGGTCGACCAAGGTACTCGCACGGCTAGTCATGCCCAACTAGTCTGTAAAGCGTAGGGTCTGGCGAGATTTCCTCCCTTAAGGCGCTACTGATGGATTGAGAGTTGGGGTGGAGTTTGGTCGGGGGTACGCCGGACAAAACATACGGATTAGAACCTACTTCCTCAGATCTTAAGGAGCAACTGGTACTTCAGTGTATTAGACTTAGGGTCGTTCATGTCATGGGAAAAGTGCTCTCGCAACCACATAGTCACACGGCACATCTGTGCTAGGTAGGGTAGTGTGTGCTGGAGTCCCCGTGCCACTATTTTTTGTTTGTTTTTGATTCACTTATTTTAATTTCTCTAAACAGAATTCAGTAGGCTACACAACAACAATAACTGCTGAGCATCGTCTTTGCAAAATTTACGAGAGAATGGGATGTATTGTTTGATATTGTCGCTGTTAGGGGATTTCTTATTGCTGTAGCAATGTTCAATTGTGAAACGGTCGGTTTTGTTTATTGACTTGTCGAAATACAGTGTGTCAAAACACATATTCTCTTTATTATTGTTGAACTCGGGATTGGTTGTATAAAAGATGGCAGAAAGTATAGATTCTGAGTTGCAGCGGAAGAGGATCGCCCTGTGCTCTTGATTTATACAAGAGTAGAATTACAAAAATAGAGAACCCGTCAAGGGCGAGAAAGCTAGCACTTCAAGACAAGCGCTTTACAGCTTCGTGAAGTATTCCACTCAACAATGCAACAATGTAACTCGATAGGGATTAGAAAATAAATTTTGAAAAATACTCTGGATGCGTAAATCATTAAATGCTTTTGAGACAATGTTTAGAAATGGTTTAAGATGCCATTTCTGACAAGAACTTAGTTTTGACCCAGTGTCATTTTGTTACCGTTTTTGTCCTTTATCTTGAAGCTTGACCCTCGAAGGTCGATAACTGGCCTATTTTCACATTATATACATATGACTACCCCGTTAGCAAGACAATTATCACAAAAAAAGCAACAACACGTCGTAAACTAACCTGTTGACGACCCCCGAACAAAAAAAAAAATAATTAAAAAATTCAACAAAAGATTGAACTCCCAATGACACTTGCAAGACAAGTCCAACAAGACCGCCCGACAAGGTATTGACTTTTGTGCCGCAGTCGAGACACGTCGACAGGTACGTGATAGGAATAAGGTTAGACCTTTGGCAACGCCAGCGGTCAACCTGGATATCACACCAGAGCGCTTGGCGGGATTGCAAAGGGAGGACCCATCATTGAGTCCATGTTTTCAGGAGGCGCGAACGGAGAAAACGAGGAAATATAAGAACGGGTCGTCTTCCATTGTAATTCAGGCCGGCATTCTGTTCCGTAAGTATGTAACGGTGGCCTCCATTTTAAAGCAGGTCGTTGTGCCAGCGTTGCTAATCGCAACAGTATTGCATTTGGCACATGATGTCCCATTAGCGGGTCATATGGGGATAGCTAGAACCAAAGAAAGGGTTCTTAAAAATTTTTACTGGCCATCCATCGACAGAGATGTACGGTTATATTGTAAGACGTGCAGTGCGTGCCAAAAGACGACGCATAAGGATCGTACACCCCAGGCTCCTCTTCGGAATATTGCGGAAGAAGCTTCTGGTATCGCTTCGAAAAGAGCAAAAGCCTATAAAGATAGAGGATCCAAACTGAGAATTTTTAAGCCGGGAGACAAGGTCCTATTGTTATTACCTACGGACCATAATAAGTTACTGATGACATGGAAAGGTCCTTATGTTATTGAGCGAGTTGTTTCGAAGGTAGATTACGCTATCCACATTGATGGATCAAGTAAGGTTTTCCATGTTAATATGCTACAGAGATTTTGTGAGAGACCAGAGTATCTGTATTCTCATACTGGTATTGAAGGACATGCCTAATGTCGTGTCATTCTTTGACGATATAGCATGTCATACGTCGACATGGTCTGATCATATTCAGACACTAACAGTAATTTTTAAACGATTACGTCATTTTGGGTTAACTGCTAAACCCGCAAAGATGGATTTGGCATGTCCAGAGATAGTATTCTTAGGACATATCGTGGGTAGGGGTGTTCAGAGACCTGAAGTAACAAAAATTGACAAATTAGTAGGGTTGCAAATCCCTAAAACAAAGAAACAAGTCAGAAGCTTAGTGGGAATTTTAAATTATTACAGAAAGTTCATTCCAAATTTTTCCTCCTTGTCATGTTCTCTTACTGACCTTACTAAGAAGGGACAACCCGATAAGGTCCAGTGGACGTCTGAATGTCAGACAGCATTTGATAATTTGGTGACAGCATTATCATCGTCACCCATTCTGATTTTACCCGATTTTCGATCTAATTTTATCCTCAGAACGGATGCGTCGGACTCTGGTGTCGGCGCTTGTCTTCTACAGGAGAAGAACGAATGTTTCCATCCTGTATGTTATGTCAGTAGGAAGTTATTGCAGAGAGAAAGAAAGTATTCTGTGATAGAGCGGGAGTGTCTTGCCATTGTCT
This sequence comes from Onchidella celtica, assembly GCA_963931925.1. Lineage (NCBI taxonomy): Eukaryota > Metazoa > Mollusca > Gastropoda > Systellommatophora > Onchidiidae > Onchidella > Onchidella celtica. The sequence continues at coordinate 67,991,884 of OZ007567.1, read as the reverse complement.
GGTCCGTCCAGAAATTAGGACGTTATCTCATGGGACGAGAATTCTGTATCCAGACAGACCACAAGCCACTAACATTTTTGTCGAAGAATCGTTCGTCCAGCCCACGCTTGTCTAGATGGGCATTGGCTTTGCATTCGTATACCTTCGTTATTCAACCAATTCCAGGAACCAGCAATCATATCGCCGACTACCTTAGTCGAGCCTGGGGGAAGAGTTCAGGAGCTTATACATCGGAGGACAGGAACATTGACAGGATCTGTGTGAACGAGTCGTCGACTTTAAAATATTGACATTATAAATATTATATGAAGAATGGTTGATATGTTGATTGGTTCTGATTCTGTATTAGATATTGTGTTTAGTTAGCTATTGATGATGTGATACATATATGCATAGTGCAGGGCATATTGATCCCCATATTTTCCCCTGATTCCGGTATTTTATGTGCTAGGAGCATTGGTAGGTCATTTTTATGTAAGTATTGCTCACGCTCACCCGTTGACAGTCATCTTGATGCGATTTGAAATTAATTGCATTAATTTTTTTGGGGTGGGGGATGATGTCACGAGTGGAGTGAGCGGAATTCAGAGATTACGGGGGCATGGAAGTGAGGGAATGACTCACGGGATAGTGAGGCTGCTCACCTATATTGACTTCTGTTAGTTAACGTTAAAGCGTGCATGTTGTGAGTTGGGGGGGGGGGGGTCTGAATGAGGCGAGAGCGTTGTATTACTATCACTGCACACTAAGACGTCCTACAGAGCGGACGCAGGAGAAAGCCCAGAGGGCGAACATAAGGAGGGCAGTCGGAAGACTTGGGAGTAGTGTTTTTCCAGTGATGACTGGTAGGTGATTGATAATTATGATTGATGTATTATGTTCGTCTATTAGCATGATGTAAATAAGTATATGTGAGGAATGTGGAAGTCCTTGATACTGTATATAGCAATGTGCGCCATGAGCGATAGATGAAAGTTGAGTTCATGGATTTGTAGCGAGAGTGAGTATTGTGTACTACCGTGGAGGTGTGTGTCACAAATCCCAGACTGGGAGATGTAGTAGTTATAACAAGACAACAATCACGAACGAACAAGTTTAACACTTAACAGAACAACCCATCAGACTCACAGTCCATGTTCCCCTAATAAATTTCATCATGCGGCCGCGTGTGTTACATCGGACAACGGAGGCGGACAGTATTCTAAGTGTCCCAGTTGTGAGAAGTTATTATCTTCCGGTGTTTTACCTTGTGGGAGAAAGATCCCCGTTATAAATTCATGTCATACAGGAGGTGGTCTTAGGGTTTATCCGGGGTTTGTTGGGGACGAACCGGTCTCGGTTTACGAGATACAGGATCTACCGTTGTGGGAGTGCATAGGGACTGCATTCGGGATTCGCAGCTTACGGGTGAGACTGTCCCATGCATACAATTTTCAGGGGCCATTGAGAAATTATCCATGGCAAGAATAGTGATAGATACACCTTTCCTTAGCGGGGAAGTCGAAGCAGTCGTTGGTTGCTTTCCAGGCGCCCAGCTCATCATTGGTAATATATCGCGGATAGTTTCCCCTTCCGAGGAGAATGTGCAGGCATGGTCTCAATCAAAAGGTATTGACTTTTGTGCCGCAGTCGAGACACGTCGACAGGTACGTGATAGGAATAAGGTTAGACCTTTGGCAACGCCAGCGGTCAACCTGGATATCACACCAGAGCGCTTGGCGGGATTGCAAAGGGAGGACCCATCATTGAGTCCATGTTTTCAGGAGGCGCGAACGGAGAAAACGAGGAAATATAAGAACGGGTCGTCTTCCATTGTAATTCAGGCCGGCATTCTGTTCCGTAAGTATGTAACGGTGGCCTCCATTTTAAAGCAGGTCGTTGTGCCAGCGTTGCTAATCGCAACAGTATTGCATTTGGCACATGATGTCCCATTAGCGGGTCATATGGGGATAGCTAGAACCAAAGAAAGGGTTCTTAAAAATTTTTACTGGCCATCCATCGACAGAGATGTACGGTTATATTGTAAGACGTGCAGTGCGTGCCAAAAGACGACGCATAAGGATCGTACACCCCAGGCTCCTCTTCGGAATATTGCGGAAGAAGCTTCTGGTATCGCTTCGAAAAGAGCAAAAGCCTATAAAGATAGAGGATCCAAACTGAGAATTTTTAAGCCGGGAGACAAGGTCCTATTGTTATTACCTACGGACCATAATAAGTTACTGATGACATGGAAAGGTCCTTATGTTATTGAGCGAGTTGTTTCGAAGGTAGATTACGCTATCCACATTGATGGATCAAGTAAGGTTTTCCATGTTAATATGCTACAGAGATTTTGTGAGAGACCAGAGTATCTGTATTCTCATACTGGTATTGAAGGACATGCCTAATGTCGTGTCATTCTTTGACGATATAGCATGTCATACGTCGACATGGTCTGATCATATTCAGACACTAACAGTAATTTTTAAACGATTACGTCATTTTGGGTTAACTGCTAAACCCGCAAAGATGGATTTGGCATGTCCAGAGATAGTATTCTTAGGACATATCGTGGGTAGAGGTGTTCAGAGACCTGAAGTAACAAAAATTGACAAATTAGTAGGGTTGCAAATCCCTAAAACAAAGAAACAAGTCAGAAGCTTAGTGGGAATTTTGAATTATTACAGAAAGTTCATTCCAAATTTTTCCTCCTTGTCATGTTCTCTTACTGACCTTACTAAGAAGGGACAACCCGATAAGGTCCAGTGGACGTCTGAATGTCAGACAGCATTTGATAATTTGGTGACAGCATTATCATCGTCACCCATTCTGATTTTACCCGATTTTCGATCTAATTTTATCCTCAGAACGGATGCGTCGGACTCTGGTGTCGGCGCTTGTCTTCTACAGGAGAAGAACGAATGTTTCCATCCTGTATGTTATGTCAGTAGGAAGTTATTGCAGAGAGAAAGAAAGTATTCTGTGATAGAGCGGGAGTGTCTTGCCATTGTCTGGTCCGTCCAGAAATTAGGACGTTATCTCATGGGACGAGAATTCTGTATCCAGACAGACCACAAGCCACTAACATTTTTGTCGAAGAATCGTTCGTCCAGCCCACGCTTGTCTAGATGGGCATTGGCTTTGCATTCGTATACCTTCGTTATTCAACCAATTCCAGGAACCAGCAATCATATCGCCGACTACCTTAGTCGAGCCTGGGGGAAGAGTTCAGGAGCTTATACATCGGAGGACAGGAACATTGACAGGATCTGTGTGAACGAGTCGTCGACTTTAAAATATTGACATTATAAATATTATATGAAGAATGGTTGATATGTTGATTGGTTCTGATTCTGTATTAGATATTGTGTTTAGTTAGCTATTGATGATGTGATACATATATGCATAGTGCAGGGCATATTGATCCCCATATTTTCCCCTGATTCCGGTATTTTATGTGCTAGGAGCATTGGTAGGTCATTTTTATGTAAGTATTGCTCACGCTCACCCGTTGACAGTCATCTTGATGCGATTTGAAATTAATTGCATTAATTTTTTTGGGGTGGGGGATGATGTCACGAGTGGAGTGAGCGGAATTCAGAGATTACGGGGGCATGGAAGTGAGGGAATGACTCACGGGATAGTGAGGCTGCTCACCTATATTGACTTCTGTTAGTTAACGTTAAAGCGTGCATGTTGTGAGTTGGGGGGGGGGGGTCTGAATGAGGCGAGAGCGTTGTATTACTATCACTGCACACTAAGACGTCCTACAGAGCGGACGCAGGAGAAAGCCCAGAGGGCGAACATAAGGAGGGCAGTCGGAAGACTTGGGAGTAGTGTTTTTCCAGTGATGACTGGTAGGTGATTGATAATTATGATTGATGTATTATGTTCGTCTATTAGCATGATGTAAATAAGTATATGTGAGGAATGTGGAAGTCCTTGATACTGTATATAGCAATGTGCGCCATGAGCGATAGATGAAAGTTGAGTTCATGGATTTGTAGCGAGAGTGAGTATTGTGTACTACCGTGGAGGTGTGTGTCACAAATCCCAGACTGGGAGATGTAGTAGTTATAACAAGACAACAATCACGAACGAACAAGTTTAACACTTAACAGAACAACCCATCAGACTCACACATTTATTAAACATAATTATACAGATAATAGCGCAATTACATACATTATATTATTGAATTTAACTGCCGTACAACGGCCTTATTCCCACATGCACTCTTCCTCGGATCCACAACCCGGTAGTTACTTCCTAAAGACACTTCGGCCTCAGCCTCTCCCCTCAGGGTCTTAATAGCACATTAATAATTCACTGGCACCGCAGTCTCTCAATATCACCTTCCTATTGCCATAACACCTTAGCATTCCACTAGCACCTCAGCAGGGCAATAGCACATTATCATTTCAATAGCCCATCAACATGGCAATAGTACATTATCATTTCAATAGCCCATCAACAGGGCAATAGTACATTATCATTTCAATTAGCACATTCACGCTCATATCTACGTCCCTGTCCGTGGCCAGACTGCCACGACTTTATGTGCCTCTACTGTCCTGCACCGACAGCCTCACTCTTGGCCTATGTGTGGCCTCCGGCCCTATGCTGGCCTATCCCCCGTGCTCACCGAGGTGGCTCTTCGGCCCGTCCCCGACACCTACAAGAATAACATTACATTGGTATAATACCATACCATTTCTATTCACTCCACCTCTCCTTATAACCCATGAAGCGTACACACAATTGTTCACATTTCACTCACCAAACATCTTACGGTAACACACCTCCATCGTAGTACACAATAATCACTCGTGCTACAAATCCATGAACTCAACTTTCATCTATCGCTCATGGCGCACATTGCTATATCCAATATCACGGACTTCCACATTCCTCACATATACTTATTTACATCATGGTAATAGACGAATATAATACATCAATCATAATTATCAATCATCGTTTCACCTACCAGTCATCACTGGAAAAAACTCTCTCACTAGTCTTCCGACTGCTCCTCTTATGTTCGCCCACTGGGCTTTCTCTTGCGTCCGCTCTTTAGGACGTTCTAACTTGCAGTGATAGTAATACAGCGCTCTCGCCTCATTCAGACCCCCACCACTCATAACATGCACGCTTTTCCTTACTTGTCTACGTGCGTTAATTTTACTCTCCTCCTTTCCCCCCGTAATTATTAACTATCGCTCACTCCACTCGTGACATCATCCCCCACCCCAAAAAAATTAATGCAATTAATTTCAAATCCCATCAAGATGACTGTCAACGAGTGAGCGTGAGCAATACTTACATTAAAAATGACCTACCACTGCCCGTAGCACATAAAATACCGGAATCAGGGGAAAATATGGGGATCAATATGCCCTGCACTATGCATATATGTATCACATCATCAATAGCTAACTAAACACAATACCTAATATAGAATCAAAAACCAATCAACCTATCAACCATTCTTCATATCATATTTATAATGTCAATATTTTAAAGTCGACGACTCATTCACACAGATCCTGTCAATGTTCCTGTCCTCCGATGTATAAGCTCCTGAACTCTTCCCCTAGGCTCGACTAAGGTAGTCGGCGATATGATTGCTGGTTCCTGGAATTGGTTGAATAACGAAGGTATACGGCTGCAAAGCCAATGCCCATCTAGACAAGCGTGGGCTGGACGAACGATTCTTCGACAAAAATGTCAGTGGCTTGTGGTCTGTCTGGATACAAAATTCTCGTCCCATGAGACAACGTCCTAATTTCTGGACGGACCAGACAATGGCAAGACACTCCCGCTCTATCACAGAATACTTTCTTTCTCTCTGCAATAACTTCCTACTGACATAACATACAGGATGGAAACATTCGTTCTTCTCCTGTAGAAGACAAGCGCCGACACCCAGAGTCCGACGAATCCGTTCTGAGGAATCGAAAATCGGGTAATATCAGAATGGGTGACGATGATAATGCTGTCACCAAATTATCAAATGCTGTCTGACATTCAGACGTCCACTGGACCTTATCGGGTTGTCCCTTCTTAGTAAGGTCAGTAAGAGAACATGACAAGGAGGAAAAATTTGGAATGAACTTTCTGTAATAATTTAAAATTCCCACTAAGCTTCTGACTTGTTTCTTTGTTTTAGGGATTTGCAACCCTACTAATTTGTCAATTTTTGTTACTTCAGGTCTCTGAACACCCCTACCCACAATATGTCCTGAGAATACTATCTCTGGACATGCCAAATCCATCTTTGCGGGTTTAGCAGTTAACCCAAAATGACGTAATCGTTTAAAAATTACTGTTAGTGTCTGAATATGATCAGACCATGTCGACGTATGACATGCTATATCGTCAAAGAATGACACGACATTAGGTATGTCCTTCAACACCAGTATGAGAATACAGATACTCTGGTCTCTCATGAAACCTCTGCAGCATATCAACATGGAAAACCCCTACTGATCCATCAATGTGGATAGCGTAATCTACCTTTGAAACTACTCGCTCAATAACATAAGGACCTTTCCATGTCATCAATAACTTATTATGGTCCGTAGGTAACAACAATAGGACCTTGTCTCCTGGCTTAAAAATTCTCAGTTTGGAACCTCTATCTTTATAGTCTTTTGCTCTTTTCGAAGCGATACTAGAAGCTTCTTCTGCTATAGTGCGCGCTGAAGATAATCTTTCTCTTAAATCAACAAGGTACTGAAACACTGAAATCTGCTCATCGTCTCCCGATGATGGCGACGTCATCATGTCCCGAAGAACATCAGTTGGACCCCTAGGACTACGACCATACATCATTTCAAACGGAGAGAATCCCGTTGACTCCTGCCGTACCTCTCTGTACGCGAATAATACTGCAGGGATATATCTATCCCAATCTTTAGGGCGATCAGCAGCTACCTTACGCAGCATCGACTTTAACGTCGAGTTCAATCTCTCGCACATGCCATTAGCCTGCGGATGATACGGGGTGGTAGTGATGGGTTGTATGCTGAATAAGCGAAACAATTCCTTCATCATCTCCGAAGTAAATTGCGCGCCCCTATCAGACAAAATTTGTTCTGGTATTCCTATCCTAGCGAAAATTGCAAACAACGCTTCCGCGACTGCCTCAGACGTTATGGTCCGAAGAGGAACCGCCTCTGGCCATCTCGTAGCATTACTTATGACCGTTAAGAAAAATCGATTCCCCCTATCGGTAGCTGGGTGAATGGGGCCAACAAGGTCTATCGAAACCTTTTTAAACGGTTCCGAAACCGTGGGGATCCTTTGAAGAGGAGCCTGGGGTGTACGATCCTTATGCGTCGTCTTTTGGCACGCACTGCATGTCTTACAATATAACCGTACATCTCTGTCGATGGATGGCCAGTAAAAATTCTTAAGAACCCTTTCTTTGGTTCTAGCTATACCCATATGACCCGCTAATGGGACATCATGTGCCAAATGCAATACTGTTGCGATTAGCAACGCTGGCACAACGACCTGCTTTAAAACGGATGTCACCGTTACATACTTACGGAACAGAATGCCCGCCTGAACCACAAAGGAAGACGACCCGTTCTTATATTTCCTCGTTTTCTCCGTTCGCTCCTCCTCAAAATATGGACTCAATGAAGGGTCCTCCTTTTGTAATGTAGCCAAGCGACCTGGCGTGATATCCAGGTTGACCGCTGGCGTTGCCAAAGGTCTAATTTTACCCTTATCACCTACCTGTCGACGTGTCTCGACTGCGGCACAAAAGTCAATACCTTTTGATTGCGACCATGCCTGCACATTCTCCTCGGAAGGGGAACCTACCCGAGATACATTACCAATGATGAGCTGGGCGCCTGGAAAGCAACCAACGACTGCTTCGACTTCCCCGCTAAGGAAAGGCGTATCTATCACTATCTTTGCCATGGGTAATTTCTCTATGGCCCTTGAAAATTGGATCACGGGACAGTCTCACCTGTAAGCTGTGAATCCCGAATGCAGTCCCTATGCACTCCCACAGCGGTAGATCCTGTATCTCGTAAAACCGAGACCGGTTCGTCCCCAACAAACCCCGGATAAACCCTAAGACCACCTCCTGTATGACATGAATTTATAACGGGGATCTTTCTCCCACAAGTTAAAACGCCGGAAGATAATAACTTCTCACAACTGGGACACTTAGAATACTGTCCGCCTCCGTTGTCCGATGTAACACACGCGGCCGCATGATGAAATTTATTAGGGGAACATGGACTGGAGCCACTGCGATTGTCATCCACGTTCGCCGATATCCTACCTGCAGGGCAATTCACGTTGATGTGATCTGCTCTTCCGCAGTTCCAACACTTCGCGGCCCTACAATCGCGTGAAAAATGCCCCACGCGTCCGCAAGTCCAACATTCCGCTCCCTGTGCTCCGCTAGACCTGGGTCCCCGAGACCCATCGCGACCGGAACTAACGTCCCTATGCCGTCGGTCATCGGCAAAGGTCACAAATCGCCCTCGGCCATTACCGCGACCTAGCCCTCCTGCTCGGTCAAACTTACCGGATCCATATGCAGATGATTGGTGATACCCCCTACGTTGCCCCTGGGCTTGCCCGTTATAGGCACCACACTGACGCGACCTGTCTTTATGTCCTGCCGGCGACCCCTCAACCACGGCGACGTAACCAGCATCCTGTACGTACGCCCTCGCGACTGGTTTGGACGGATGTGCCGTACGGTATGCTTCCGCCAACTTAGACGCCTCCTGCACCGTCGCGGGTTCGTTTTCTTTCAGGAAAGCCACTAAATCTTTATGGCACGACGCGTACGGCTGGTCACGGATCATTAGGTCTTTTAATTTAGCAAAATCCGCGCCCACATGCGCCAAGTCCACCCAGTTCGTGAAATATTCTGCTAGTCTCGCGACGAAGGCAGCAAAGTCCTCCCTGGTATCCGCACGTGCTCGCCTAAACTGCTCCCGGAAATATTCCTCGGTACGCGCAAATCGGCGAAGCAGCAAAGACTTCAGCTTATCATAATCATGTACGTCTTCGCGCTGTAGCTCTTTAAAGTAGGTTAACGCTCGCCCCTGCAACAAGGAAGCCAGGTACGTGGACCATAATTGTTTATTCTCGCCCCATTGCAGTTGTGCGTTCAGTTCGAACCTGTAAAGGAAGGCGTCTATGTCGTCCTTCCGGTTGTCGAACGTAGGGAGCTTAATCCGAACACCACTTTTATTTTGCCCCTGCCGCTCAACTGTTTCTGTTGGCGCATTCTTTTTGATTTCCAACTCCGCAATCTTTACTTGCGCCTCTATCTCCTTTAACTTTAACTCCCTTTCCTGTTCCTTATCCTTAGCCTCTCTTTCCTGCTCCTTATCCTTAGCCTCTCTTTCCTGTTGCTTAAACTCCCTTTCCTGCTCCTGAGCCTCTTTTTCTCGCTCTCTATCTTTAGCACGCTCCTCGCGCAATTCTGCCTGCTGTTCTTTAATCCAGCTGCGCAGCTCCTCTCCCTCAAGGCCAAGTTCCGTACCCAATTTCATGAGCTCACGGAGATCCGCCATTTCACAGATTTATGGTTATGGTATCTATTATGAGAACGACCAACCTGTCGGTATGATCACTAACGACACGACCAGAGACCTGAGATCACAGCAGATATAACAACACCCAATTGTCTCAAATACAATTCAGAAATTTACCTACTGAACATTTTATAACCTACTTCCTAACTAATTCTATATTCATTAAATGTACAGCACTATTAATAATAAAAGAGAATAGAAACGACAAGAATGAAGAAATTCAGAAGAAGGACCACAAGGACATCGAGGAACAACGAACCAGACTAGGACAAAGACCTAAAAAAGAAAATATAATGGAAAAAAAAATGCAACCTAAATACGCCGATTACACTACAAGGTACGAACAAGAACAGAGTCTGAAAAAAAAGAACGTATCTACAGATAGGTAAGAGAGGGACAAGAGAAACGTCTTCCTAAAACAACGAGGAAGATGGAACGCCACAATCTAAACAAAAATACAGGTCCCTATAGAACTGTTCACTGTGATGAACGAAGTTCCAAGTTTACCACACCTTTTTTTAAGGATAAACTAAGTTCAACACAGCAAACCCGCGCCACCGCCCGTACAATCAATTACAACGAAAACAGCAAAAACAGAGAAAAAGAAAGATTAAAGGAACAGCCCACAATCCAGGGCACAAAAATTTTGAATTTTACTTAACTTTCAGCTTTATGAGTTTAAGTCCTCCCCTTAATCGGAGCTCTGGCCGCTTGACTTCTCAGGCTGGCACACACACTCTCTGCAGAAATTTAAGTACACATTAATACCTATTCATAAAAATACATACATCAATACATATTCATAAATATACATAAATCATATCATCATGAAATTCCCATTCATCCCACGAACAAGGACAACAGCACGAATTCCTAGCACAACAGAAAAACAACTAGATATAACGAATACACAATGTCCAAATGACCACAGGTAAACAGGACGAGCCCCCAGTGTCACAAATCCCAGACTGGGAGATGTAATAGTTATAACAAGACAACAATCACGAACGAACAAGTTTAACACTTAACAGAACAACCCATCAGACTCACACATTTATTAAACATAATTATACAGATAATAGCGCAATTACATACATTATATTATTGAATTTAACTGCCGTACAACGGCCTTATTCCCACATGCACTCTTCCTCGGATCCACAACCCGGTAGTTACTTCCTAAAGACACTTCGGCCTCAGCCTCTCCCCTCAGGGTCTTAATAGCACATTAATAATTCACTGGCACCGCAGTCTCTCAATATCACCTTCCTATTGCCATAACACCTTAGCATTCCACTAGCACCTCAGCAGGGCAATAGCACATTATCATTTCAATAGCCCATCAACATGGCAATAGTACATTATCATTTCAATAGCCCATCAACAGGGCAATAGTACATTATCATTTCAATTAGCACATTCACGCTCATATCTGCGTCCCTGTCCGTGGCCAGACTGCCACGACTTTATATGCCTCTACTGTCCTGCACCGACAGCCTCACTCTTGGCCTATGTGTGGCCTCCGGCCCTATGCTGGCCTATCCCCCGTGCTCACCGAGGTGGCTCTTCGGCCCGTCCCCGACACCTACAAGAATAACATTACATTGGTATAATACCATACCATTTCTATTCACTCCACCTCTCCTTACAACCCATGAAGCGTACACACAATAGTTCACATTTCACTCACCAAACATCTTACGGTAACACACCTCCATCGTAGTACACAATACTCACTCGTGCTACAAATCCATGAACTCAACTTTCATCTATCGCTCATGGCGCACATTGCTATATCCAATATCACGGACTTCCACATTCCTCACATATACTTATTTACATCATGGTAATAGACGAATATAATACATCAATCATAATTATCAATCATCGTTTCACCTACCAGTCATCACTGGAAAAAACTCTCTCACTAGTCTTCCGACTGCTCCCCTTATGTTCGCCCACTGGGCTTTCTCTTGCGTCCGCTCTTTAGGACGTTCTAACTTGCAGTGATAGTAATACAGCGCTCTCGCCTCATTCAGACCCCGACCACTCATAACATGCACGCTTTTCCTTACTTGTCTACGTGCGTTAATTTTACTCTCCTCCTTTCCCCCCGTAATTATTAACTATCGCTCACTCCACTCGTGACAGTGTGTTACCGTAAGATGTTTGGTGAGTGAAATGTGAACTATTGTGTGTACGCTTCATGAGTTGTAATGAGGGTGAAGTGATTAGAAATGGTATGGTATTATACCAATGTCATGTTATTCTTGTAGGTGTCGGGGACGGGCCGAAGAGCCGCGTCGGTGAGCACAGGGGATAGGCCAGCATAGGGCCGAAGGCCACACATAGGCCAGGAGTGACGCTGTCGTGTAGGACAGTCGCAGCACATGAGTCGTGGCAGTCTGGCCACCGACAGGGATGTATATATGCTTGTAATGTGTGTTACGCGTTCAAGGAAGGGTGTGCCCTGCAGTGTTACGAGGTGGGTCCTCGAATGTTACGAAAGTGTTACGTGGGGGATTACTAGACTCGTGTTATATGGGAATGGTTAATTATAGAATTTACGTGTTCGACTGCATTTAATAAAATATCGAGAGGTTTTAGAAATTACTCTGCCATACCATGCCACATACACTAATAACAATTTCGAGTACGTTATATCAAGGACCTTGTAGGGCCACAAATTTATTACCTAAATACCTAACAATTTCGTCTATCGTTTACATATTAAAAGACAACATCAGCAGCATCAAATGAAATACTAAAATACATAACTATAAATCTCCTCTAGATTCTTAAAAGATTTGAAACTCTATATCATTCTGATTCATTCACAGTTTACTTAGTAATTATTTATCTTCAGAAATATAGACTGCCTACTATCTCACAAATGATATACTTAGGTCTCAGACGACAATATTAACTCATTTAACTGCTTATAAAGGATCAAACCGTCAAGACACACTGACGTAGTTAAAATAGATCTAGATCTGTTCTAGGATGGGCTGGCAATCCCCAGCCTCATCCAGACACATCAATTACAATTTACAAATGTGTATATCAGTCACTCATTCTAGATCTTAATTGCAAGTAAAACTTTATGGTCTTGCATTCCTTTGGTCGCACTTCTACTGGAAAATTAGGGTCAGATTCACATCATCTCGAATCATGGTGACAACACTTACGATTGGTTCCCTGAAACGATTTCAGGGAACTGGAGAAAATAGCTGTGGATTATTTTCATTGTCTATCCAGGACATAGACGTGACGTTAACAGTCTGTTGGTTCTCTCTGGCCGAACCTCTGGCCGACCGCCCTCGTAGATGGAAGGTCTACATGGAAGTGAGGTAGCATAAAGATGTTCCCGCTTATCTTCTGCTGCAAATCCACGTGACTGCTCAAATTTGATTGGTGCATCCACTTCGAGCTCGGCTCGCAGCGCCAATAGATTCTATTAATAGTAACAGACAAAGTCACTAAACTATATCAAAACCCTTCGCAAAGTCTCTACACCCTAAACGTTTTATGTACGAATTTATTCACTCCTTATTCGCCCCGTCTTTCCCTGTTAAAGTACACCCAAACCACGGGGTCGAAACTGCATCGTCACTGTTAATTTATCCATTCGTTCTATCTTGCCCCACTTTCTTTCCATCTCTAAGAAAAGCGTTACAAAAACAAACCGTCCACGGGAACAGTTCAAGGACGTTTGGACTGGCCAAAATCAATGACATGAAATAAACAAAACCGTGACCCAGCACGGCAATTCAAATCCTAACCCTGACAATGTGCTATTAAGATGTACTACTGTGACATGGATGTATTACTGTGTGAATTGAAGTATTAACGTGTTATGGCCACGTGAAGTGTATAGGAGGCTAAGGTGTATTGCCATAGGGAGGCGCTATTGAGAGACTGTGGAGTGAAAGAATATTAGTGTGTCATTAAGACCCTGAGTGGAGAGGCTGAGGCCGAGGTGTCTTTAGAGTAATTACCGGGTTGTGGACCCGAGGAAGTGTGCTTACGGGAGAAGGCCGTGGACGGCAGTTTACTTGAGTAATATAATGTGTGTCATTGCAATTCTATCTTTATCTTATGTTAATAAATGTGTGAGTCTGATGGGTTGTTCTGTTAAATGTTATACTTGTTCGTTCGTGATTGTTGTCTTGTTATAATTATTACATCTCCCAGTCTGGGATTTGTGACAATGGGCAAAATAACTACAGTTCTGTTGTAAAAATGAAACAAACAAAAAAAACAAGAAAAAAAAAACAAAAAACGATAAAGTAGACTGGGAACATGCTTAGATAAGCACTGACCAGAGACAGATAAACCTGCCGGAGTGACCTTACTTTGACCGCTCCTTAAGGCCTACACTGGTAGGTTTCAGGAATAGAAAAACGGAATCGAGGCCGTGGGGGAAGAACTCTCCGATTTTTGCTTTCCGATTTCCCCCTCGAAACGCGGCTTGTTTACACTAGTCTGTTTTCTGCATAGTACACTATATCTATGGTTTTCTGAATGAGAAGCGATGCGCAATATCAATATCACGGACTTCCACATTCCTCACATATACTTATTTACATCATGGTAATAGACGAATATAATACATCAATCATAATTATCAATCATCGTTTCACCTACCAGTCATCACTGGAAAAAACTCTCTCACTAGTCTTCCGACTGCTCCCCTTATGGACAAGGTGGTCTAGAGGCAAGGTGCTCGCCTCTCATGCCAAGGGTCCCGGGTTCTAAACCCGGGCAGTGCAGGCATGTTTCAAAATGGATTTTTCTCATATTTTCAAGTCCCTGGTCCTATTGGGGGGTAGGATCGAGTAGTTCTTGGAAATTGGATTTTTCTCATATTTTCAAGTCCCTGGTCCTATTGGGGGGTAGGATCGAGTACCTAGTCTTCTCGGATAAGGACGAAAAAATTCGGAGGGCCCGTGTGCACGTTGCGCACGTTAAAGATACCTTGGCAGTTGGAAATCGTAAAGAGCAGGCCGAAAGGCCGCTGCCCGGGCAAAATTGAAATTAATAGATTAAAATTTATCCATATCATCGTTTGTTTTGGTCATGTGAGTGGGATGGACGCTCGCGTGGCGGCCGCTGGCCTCTCACTCGTCCAGCGAAGGAAATGTTCGGTTCAGCATTTCAATGTATGAATGTGAAATTAATCTGATCTTTCAAGGCTTTTATCACTCACTAAAATTCCAAGGGCTTTAGTTCTCGTCTGCTTGTTATGACATGTTTCCGATTTAGTATCCCATAGACAGCTCTCGCCCTCAAGAATGTTTGGGTGAAAGTTTCTTCGATAGGTCTACCGAACGCCATTACACCGAGGCGGTAGTCACGTGACCCATAAGCTTTCCGAAATCGGAATGAAAATAGGAATGGTCCTATTCCAGCGTTTCAGGGGGAAATCGGAAAGGGTCGGACAGGCTTTCCGCTAGATTTCCTTTCCTTTTTTCTATTCCTAAAACCTACCAGTGTAAACAGGCCTTCACTCTTTTGTTACGTGGATTTTCATCTCTGGGAAAGCAACGGGCATCACGTGGTCAGGCCTGCTGGTCAGCTGATTCTTTTTTTTTATGCCCCACAACAGGATGTTAATTTGTCATACTCTCTGCATTTCTTGTTCATACTACAAGACTACCAGGGACCACAGCTGAGCAAGCATAATAATTCTGACAGCCGTGGAATGCTTTCGGGGTAATGAATACAAGGAAAAGAGTTACTGAGAACATCAGCCTATTCCTCATGACAAAATATTGCTTAGAGGATTTTGCTGACAATGCGCCCTCACTTCTCTCCTGCCTGGTTTTGAACATGGGAATTTCCGGTAAATTCATTTCGCCTAAATCATACCATATGCCAGTGTTATACCAGAATAGACAAGACACCTGCGGTATGGGTTCAACACACAAGGAAAAACCTGGCGACGAAATTAAAAGGCGGGTGACTATCGCCGAGATGTTGCCGGTGTTCTAGAAGATGTCAGGAAGTTAAAGGCCGAAACATCTAATGAAAGAATCCACTGTTGCTCTGCAGATCGCCATCTGTCTCGCTCCTCTCGGGGAGTTTCTTAGCACGGTGTAGACAATAGGCTACTCAACTTTGAACATGGTTCTGAACTCTCTCTTTGCTAAACGCGAGACTACCGGAATAGATATCATTCTTTTCGGAACAAGCCAATAAATAGTTAGTCTGTTTCAGCCACCTACCTGGATTTCAGCATTCTTTTCATTTACAGAGGACGTAAATATAACAAAAAAATATATAGTTATCCATTCTCTGATTCATCACTTGCCCACTGTTATTCAATGGTTGAATAACTGATAAGTTTATTGAACTATTGCAGTTTCATGTGACAGACCGACAGAATGATTGACTGATGGACTGAGCTACATTGCCGTTACTGCAACCTTGCACGCAATAATTGTTTGAGGAAATACAAAATAAGGAATTGCAAAATAATGTTTGATGTGCATGTGAAAAGTTGTTGTAGCTGACAAGAGAGACTTTGTCGTCACGGTCATTCCAAAATTGTGTAAGTCAGATTTTGGTGTTTTTTTGAAAATCGAAGAAATCTGTTTACTTTGAATACAGTGATTAGCTGTTATAGGGGAGCGTAATAATGTACATCGAAAGCTGTAGCTGAACAGTCAACACAGCTTAGTATTTTCTCTCTATGGCTTTGTGCTTAGACTATGCTCCACTGACAACCGTCTAAAATGGTGATTTAGGTGGATGTGGGTTTTCCTTCAAAAACTCGTACTCAACGAAACAAAACAATGTAACCGTTGAACGGTGCAACGTGATTGTCTGATTAAGGTGATCATTTGATCTCACCCCCCCCCCCTCCAATGACTTAGACAATTGTGGAATGACCGTGACGTTATGTTTTTACCACAGGTTACAGATTGGACCAGTCCATGTTAAGAACTGTAGGGGTTATCAATTCTAAAACAGTGGTGACCTGAAGAAGGAAGATTTGGTTATTGTGACACATCACTCCTTACTATGACAACCTTCCTAGGCATATAAATATATATATATTATAATGGCCGTCACTGTGTCGCTCTGCTGTCATAAGCTAAGGCTTGTGCCTACGTAAAGAGTGATTTTGCAGTCAGCCTCACTCGTCGCTCGGTTTGTGTAGAATCGTTAGCACTGTTGTTGCATTGGGTAAGTTCATTCGTTTGTTTGCTAGTTAAAATATTTTTAGTGTTTGTTTCCTTCATAAATGAAAACTGACGCTTGTAGATATGGGGCATTCTCAAACCCTGCTGTATGCCAGGGTCTTAAGGTATTCTGTTTGCTCGATAGCGTACATTCACACATATAAACACACGCACACACACACGTAGAAACACAAAATCGTATTCAGAGACACTAAAATGTATTTTTGAGGAGCCAAAAATGAGAACGTAATGAGCGCCGAGTTTATACTTTTGAGAAAAAAATGACGCGGTAGCCTGGTTACTTGGTGTAAGTTAGGCTAATTTGATTTTAAAAAACGCTCAGGCCCGTCTACATTTTGAAACGGAAAGTGGTATTCGATGCTGACTTTCTGATATGGTCAGACATCGCCACTTAGGCCAAATGACTACTGAGGATATTTTGATTTTCAACACTTTAGATATCCATGCAAGTGTGTTCGCATACAAGTTTGTGTTTCTAGGAGTTTGTGTGTGTGTGTGTGTGAGTGTGTGTGTATGTGTGTGTGTGTGTGTGTGTGCCTGCTTGCGAGGGCAGTGCTCAGGATGACAAGTACAGGAGAGTGCGCAACAAGGTCACAAATCACGCCAGAAAGGACAGGTTTTGTAACTGACAGCCAGCTGTAATTTGTAGTAGCCACTGTCCAGTTCTGTGCTGGACATTTTATATCTTATCTTATTCTGTCTCGTAATTGAAACAAAACAATAAAAAATAAATGAAAATGTGAGAAAGATGTGGAGGGGCAGAAAGATTGAATGAGGGAAAGACAGATAGACAGACAGACATCGCGATAGAGAGGCAGAGACAGACAAGTCAGACCAACAGACCGACAAAGACCGACAACAAGACGGACGGACAGACTGACAGAGGAAGACAATACAAACCGACAGACAGAGCGAGAGGAAGACAGAGAGAACGACAGAGAGGCAGAGACAGACAAAGAGCGAGAGGAAGGCAGACAGTCAAAGTGACTATGAAACAGTGAGAGGCAAGACAGACCGACAGACAGAGGGTGACAGACAGGCGGTCTGATAGAGAGAAGAACAAGAAGAAAGACAGGCAGAGATGGTGAGACAGGCAGACAGAGATAGAGAAAAGACAGAGAAACAGAGGGGGGGGGGGACATACAGACAGAGAGAAAGAGCGAGCGAGAGATAGAGTGAGAGAGAGAGAAAGAGAGAGAGAGAGAGAGAGAGAGAGAGAGAACAAAGAAAGCAAGGTGCTTCGGTTGTAGGCTTTCTCCTGGCTTATGGTGTCTTCGCTTAAGCCATGGAACAGAGCTTTGACTGGATTTGCAGCTTAGAGACACAAGAGATGGTCGGAAGACGTCATGTATTTACTGGGCAACACCAGACACCAATGTCAGTAGCGCTGAAAAGGGAATAATCAGATGACAGAAGACGTCTATGTATTTCATGCGGCAACATAACCTCACCTCTTCCAAGTCCATTATAAAACTGATACGAGAATTACTGTTTTGTTTTCAGAATAACTGTTTTTGTCTGCCATGATGTTCAAGCGGGTTGTAGCCACATTGCCTGGAAAGGAATTGACAAATTAGCTGTGAACATGTGTTAGGCATATTATGCTTCGTGGTGTCGTTTGACTTATTAGCGTGAAGCTAGGGCCAGGGAGACACGATTTAGTGTAGTGTGTGTCAGCTAAGCTTCTCTTCTGTGAGGAAAATAGCATTGAAACATTCACTCATCGTAAGTAACAATGATGACCACTGATGGATGTTTGTATTCTTTCCACCTGTTACACACAAACCTTGCATTCCAACTAATTCAAGTGGGATTATATATTTTGTTATGGTTCGATCTTTAGAACACCAAATTTATATCAAACAAACCAGGGATGAGTACTCTTGTGTGCAAATCACACACCTTTACATTCCAAGTAATTCAGTTGTTCACTATCTAAATTTTAGTTTTTATTTCAAAATTAATGGTTCAGTCTTTAGAGCAGCAAAATTTGCCCGGCTAAAAAGAACAAAGCAAGAAAGCGCTGTTATGATGGGGACAAAGGCACGAACTTTTTTCAAGATCATTTATTTACTCAATTTGGTTTTATGTCTGTTTGAAATAGTTCGGTGTTTTTTCATTGTAATTTTGTCCCCATAAAGAACCAGAGAGGAGCATCGTTGAATATAGAAGGCGTTTTGCAAAATGTCGTGACACTGTTTCCGCACCGTGTCATAGAGCACTGTATCCATCTACTTGTACGAACCGCTGCCCAGTTGAGCTTTGCCTAAATATACAATATAGATACTAATTGGCACGCTGACTCGGGGAATGCACAGATGTGATTTGTAAAGTTGACTTTGGATCAAAAAATTACAAAAATGTGTGAACTGAGGTGCAGAATAAAATTTCCTGTTATACTTTTTTAAGGCCTGTTTACACTGGTAGGTTTTAGGAATAGAAAAAAGGAATGGGGGACTGTGTGGGAAGAATTCTCCTGGCTTTCCGTCTTTTGTTTTCCGATTTCCCTCTTCGAAAAGTTGTTTGTTTACACTAGTCCGTTTTCTGAATGAGAAGCAATGCGCATCGTTTGTTTTGGCCATGTTTCGAAGGGGGAAATCGGAAAACAAAAGACGGAAAGCCAGGAGAGTTCTTCCTACACAGTCCCCCATTCCTTTTTTCTATTCCTAAAACCTACCAGTGTAAACAGGCCTTAAGTTCTATTTGAAGAAAGTGCGTCTTTAAAGGGGTGGGGGGGGGGGGGGGCTCAAAATGTCGGAACACTTTTTTCTGTTCAGCTCAGTTGTGGCTCAAAATCAAATAAAAGTGTAAAAATATAGCGAACTTCAAGACCGTTTAATGTATGCCCGAATACATCTTTACGTCCTCCTATGTGAAATATGAGATTTTGTAGAATTTTAGGCCTATCTAGGGGTTAAAAAGCCTTTCATGATTACATTGGAGGCCTTACTTCCTTTATAATTATTATGTGTGTGCGCCTGAAGAAAGGTCCCAGTTGTCGGTACAGCTATTTTTGAGCTAGGGGGTGAAAAGTTAGAAAAAGTCGTGCCTAGTCGAAAATGTACTTCTAGCAGAAAACACAAGTTTAAGCATTTCTAAATAGCATATGGAAAGGATTTTGGAATATTCTATGTCTAAATATTATTTTATTAATTATTTGTACAACATGTGACTCTTCAAGAAGTAATATTGAAGTCGTTGTTGCTAGGGGACCGTGGACTAATTACAAAGCCGTTATAGAGATAATACTGAGTAGTGTTCACTGCTCATCTATAGTTTACCGTGTAACCTGCCACGGTCCCCTAAAAACAGCCAAGTCGGAAGTGTAACAGGGTGGCAGATTGGCAAGGTGTAACTAGCGTGGGAAGATAGTTGACGGCGGGGAGACAGAGTTATTGTAGGCCAGAGGGGGAAAGTAGGGGATGCAATGGAAAGCGTGTTGACACCCAAAAAAGGGTAGTGTTTACTTGACCGCCGTACTTGACGGTCAGATCACCTGGGAATTGCTTGGGGAGTAGAGATGCTTCAATAGTATTTGACGGGGAGTCGACGGGGGTGGCTATTAGGATAACTAAGGTACACTCGGTGAGCGTCTTGGGACGCTACCTGACTGGGTATAAATCCTCGAACACTCCTTCCAACTTCAGACCGCTGAGAGCACTCACCAGCTTCGTGCCGAAGAGGAGACCACAACTGCAACTGTAACTTTGTACTAGTCTTGTGAGTGGGGAGGGTCAGGGAACCCGCAAACATCCTTTGTCAGAGCATGGTATCTTTGGTATCTTGTCGGCATTTGAGCTGTTGCTGAGTGGTAAGTTAATTGTACGATGTATGTGTATTTTACTTAATGTTCATAATTGTAGAACCTAAATCTAGTGGGTTTACTTTGGTAAAACTACTGCCTCTGAGAGAGTCACGGAAACGCCGTTACATATATGTTACGAAACCTTATAGGATGGGGTCTGTTAGAGAGAGCGTTATTCTTCTTGGGGAACGTGTAAATATCATTAAAACTGTATTGATCGTTTATTCTATTGCCTATATGGGAGCCTATGGAGTATGGGAGCTGCAGCCTGACTTAAAACAGTGTCAGCGGTTAAAAGTATTAATGATGAATATCCGTCATAGAGTAAGTATGGAAGCCATGCCTTTCAGCAGTAGATTAGGAAGTTGCGATTGTTTTTCTACAGAGGAGGAAGAACAACACCTTCTTGGCTTCTCAACTTCTTGTACTTTGATTAACGACATCGTGGCTTCTTGGCTTCCCGACCTATTGGTACCTGCCGATACCGGTAGATCTAACTGCGCAGTCAAGCCAGAGTAGAGAGGAAGAACCAGCTCCCAGATAGCGCCATACACCCCTAAAGGAGAGGTTTCCTTACGCTGAATGTACCCATGTGTTTTATAAAATGTGCTAGAAATTGAATATTACGAAGCCTTTTAATTATCATGTACTGATTTGCATTGATTTCATTCCATCGAAATTCACGTGAAATTGTATGACCTATGTTCCTATTATTATTGAATGAATTAATAATTATTGTATAGAAAAGCAGTACAGATATCGTTTGTTATAACTTATAGAAGAGAGATAGTCGATTACTTTGTGTGTTTGTGCCGTGCCTATCACGGCTGGTGTCAGAAGAAAGTTAATGAGAGGAAGAGTGCGTGGAATTTATCCATTAATGTAATAGCAAAGTTTAGCCAAAAGCAATCCAGGCACCCATCCTGACTATTGAGATAGGACTAAGCGCACAGTGTCAGCGTGAGAGAAAGTGGAAACATCACAGGAAGTTTTTAGGAGAGCGCAGTATTTTACATAGAGAGCTAGAGCTGAGCAGTGAACACAACTCAGTAGTTTCCCTATTTGCCTTTATAATAAAACTACGCTCCCTCAACAATATCCAAAAAGTCTGTCATGGGAGTGAGCTGTTAAAGCTGTTTTTCTCAAAAGTTTGTTTTTGGCCCCTGTCTTACAAAATGTGTCATATCTTCAAAACTACTTAAGATATTGTTAAAAATTTTTAAAGCAGCGTGTTCAGCACTGAATTTTCTAGAAGAATATGCCCTTATCTCAAAATCCAAAATTTGCGACAACTGGGACCTTTCTCCAGGCACACACACATATTATTATGATGATATTGATTCTATACCATGAAATGTTACCGCTTTCCTGGTGTCAAATACCAACTCATATCTCTCCGTTTTTCTTTTCACCCTTTTTCACACAGAAGAGACTAATCAGATCAGTGCTGTACGATAATAGCGCATTCCATTAAAAAATCTGAAAATACTCTTGACATTTTAGTCTACGGTTTTCATTTAATTCATCCATGGCTTTGTCAGCCGCGTTTTTCTATCGGTGCCGCAAATGGAAAAATATTCTTTTCTTTATTTTCATCTATAGAAGCCACGGGAGGAGTCAGGGAAGGAAATTACATCAAGAGAAGGTCGTAATATCAAGAAATTCTGTCCATTACTGAGAATGTTACAAAATGCTACAGTGTAACATAGATTTCCCATGACATCAAGCGAAAATTCTGCACAGTTCATCATGCTTGACTGTACGCAAAATGGCACCGACATCGACTTGCCGATCCAGAGGAGTGAAAAACGGCATGCTAGTCGCAAGAAGAGGAAAGATGGCAGTGAGACAGATGTGCTATATTACTCATCATTTCAAGTAAGTGTATGTGTATGTGTGTGTGTGTGGGGGGGGGGGGAGGGAATGATGACGGAGTGACCATTTACGATAAGTTGCCAAATTTGTTTACACAGCAATTCTTTTATTTGTTTGTTTATTCATGAAAATTTTCAGGGTGAGAGTTAGGGTTAGAGCTAGTGTTAGGTTTAATTAATTGACCTCAATAATCTTTCCCTTAATGACAATTATGGCCCGGATGAACTCCATTTCCGTGATTTTACACCCCCCCCCCCCAACCTCCTGTATTTTGTAAATTTTGTAATATGGAAACCGTACATTATTGAATAATCTTCAAAGCATGACTGTTTATTGATAAGTATGATAGCCGATAGTAAACAACCAACAAAATCCTCCAAAATAATCACCGAAGTCATGAGGAAAGGAAAGAGGGTGAGAATCTGAATAACTGAGAGCAGGAGAAAAAGATCAATACTGAGAATCTTAATTCATGTAGAGAATTTCACTTTGCCAGGCAAGTCCAGCTGACGTCTGCAGCAACCAAAAAAAACAGGAAGAAGAAGAATACGTCATTACTAGTCACTCTTCATAGCTCTGTTGGAATATATGCAATGTAAACCCCCAAAAATGCCCAATGCCCTGTTTTAGTCTAACAAAGCGACATTCCCACTCATATTTAATTAATAAATTAATGAATTAATTTACTTGTTTATTTATTTATATATATTCATACATGAGCCCTTCAAAAACCTCAGATTCAGAGATAACTCATGAATGCTTTCTCAATTCCCTTCCCCTTCGATTTCACTTAATTCCATAATATCAGGCGGAATCAGTCTGTGGATCAATTCCTGTCGAATCTGTTCAAGAAGAGCCAATAGTTCAGTGGACAACTCCATTGAACAAAGGCTAAAATACACACACACACACACACACACACACGCACGCGCGGTTGTATATCCTACTTACCTTTGAATAGCCACCGCTCATATTTGTCAGTTGACAATTTTTCAGACCTGAAGGAAAGAAAAAGAAAATATGAGAGGGAGCGAGCAGGCGAGAGAGAGATAGAGAGAGAGAGAGAGAGAGAGAGAGAGAGAGAGAGAGAGAGAGAGAGAGAGAGAGAGAGAGAGAGAGACTGAAGAAATAACAGGTACACAAGCATTTACCCAATAACGTTTCACATAACTCAGAGACCTTAGAAAAGTTCACTGCAATCATGCAAAGAAAAAAAAGAAAATTAAGAATGAATAAGAGTGGCATTGAAACTGAGAGAGAGAGAGAGAGAGAGAGAGAGAGAGAGAGAGAGAGAGAGAGAGAGAGAGAGAGAGAGAGAGACGCAATCGAGACATACGGGAAAGCCCTTTGTACTCTGTAACCATTTTACGAGGTGATATTCTAATCCTGCGCTCTGAAGGAAGAAATATGTAACAAAGGAAATATAGTCTAGAATAAGTAAAACGTGGTAATGCCTCTAAATTAATATGATTCTAGCTTGTCATTTCATGGCAGTTTGCAACATCAGAAGTTTGGAATTTGTAATTTAATCATTAATCATCCATCTTTGAAAATCACTGATCGCAGTGCACAAAATTCGTATAGAGAACTCCTCAGCGCTAATTTCCTTCAGTCACGCTATGAGAATATTACAACAACATATCAAATTACAAGAGCTGATTCCGGCCAAATGCGCTGCCAAATCATGATCTGCTCACGCGTAGAATATCTGGCCGCTACTCCCGTTCTTCATGACATTTTGTGGCTGGGGCGAGTTCATTAACTTAAAAAGCAATAAGAAAGGCAACATGTAATTCAGCCTAAATTTTATGTGCAGTGTACACGAACTGTGCCTCTACTTTAAGTTCATCGTACTTCGAATTGTAAAAAAAAGTTTATATTCAGTAAGAAAGCGCAGCGGTGTCTCGTCACTGATGATAAAACTACAACTGAAAAATAACAAAATATTATTTTTTAAAAACAACAAACTGAAAAATCTGTGGAGTCGCAGCAAATTAAAAATGTGGCAAAAAAGGTAACGTTTAACGCCGAAGGAAAGAAACAGTACTGTAGGGGACACGTTGGTCTAGAGGCACGGTGCTCGCCTCTCCTGCCGAAGATACCGGGTTCGATCCCAGGTCGGTGCAGGCATGCTGGCGGGGCGGGGAGGGGGGGGTGGGGGGATTCCTGTTCCTGATAGGTAGGACCGAGGATCGAGCACCTAGTCTTCTCTCATAAGGATGAAAAGGTCGGAGGGCCCGTGTGCAGGCTGCGTTCGTTAAAGATACCTTGGGAGTTGAAAGTCGAGAAGATCAGGCCGAACAAAGCCGCTGCCCGGGCAAATGTCTAAAAAAAACTAATCCCTACAACAAAAACATATAGAAAAAAGAACAAAAAAAATATAACCAAGAAAAGTGAGGTGTAAATGCCAGGAGCAGCAAACCCCTAAAATAAAAACCTAAAACAAGAAATAATATGGAACCGATACAATACATTGCAAAGGAAAAGCAAAGACAAATCCAGCGTTCGATCGATGGATCATTTTCAGTCTTATATCGTTTCTGTATTATTTCTTTGCTTGGCTTTGCTACATACAACTTTTACTTTTTCTTTTTTCAATGTTTTGACTTAGCAAAAAATAACAGCAAAAACTAAATGTAGGCCTAACTATTATTAACGTCCGTGACAAGTGTATTGCCTGTTGATCTGAGACAGCCGTGATCTGAGACAGCCGTCAGACTGTTTCACAAGCCACACATTGAACACGATGTGTTAATTCAAATGTAACACCGCATTAGGTCTTCTGAATTATATTCTAAACTGAAGGATCGACCATATTGTGATTGAGCTATTTCCTTCCTAAGACACCATCCGGCCCACAGACTCCCTAGTATCTATTTCATAATTCATTCCATATAATCTTTCATTTCCCCCATCGCAGTCGGTAGCCATGATGCTTCACATGTTTCTATCCAGAATCTTACAGAATCAAACCATGCTAAAGACAGCAGCAATTTGATCAACTCAGTAACAGTCTGTTTATCAACTTGATATGGATGCTTGTTTTGGTTCAGCCACATTACTGTTATTCTTCTTTTATAACCCTGTTGTAATATTTGTATCTGAATGTCAGGTGATATAAAAAGTTGATTTCAGAGGGCTCTGAATTGGTGTTGTTGGTGATACTATCATTAAATTAGCAATTCTTAGACAGCGATCTCATGCTCATATTCTCCTTGCCAAGTTTGCAGATCACCTCAATTTTTAAACATGATATTAAAAAAATACGTGTTTCTCTTCATTTCATATTAGATTTGTTAACAGTGGCAGCTTTTTTCCACAAAGTTAGGACAATTTCGTTGTTCAGTTCCAATTTTGTCCATTTCTTGTTCAGCTCACAAATGCGTTCTGAGCATCATTAGACATGCCATTTATTATTGCTGAGAATATTAATAGCCCGACGGCGGAACCTGACACACTAGCGTCGACCAGAGCCGGAAAATCGAAATGAGAAAGTGCCAGATTTCTCCTTGTAGTGTGTGTGACAATTGCGTGAACCGCAGTTACACATACGTTTCATCACACAAAAAGACAAGTAAATAACACCATTCTTAAATGTTTTAATGCACACAAATACAGAACAAGTTTTGTTGTTTTTTCATGCAGTTAAAAGAAATGCAGTCTTTTGGTGAGGTAGAGCGAAAAAAGAAATTTTCGTGACGCCAATCGGCGCGGCTGGTTTTGGGCACCTGTTACAAGTAATAGCCAAATTAGATTGGGTTTGCCCCGAAGTGTGGCGTACTTTGCAGTAAACAGAGGGTTTGGCCACGGTACAAAAATAATTTTTAAAATCCTATGTTCGAATCCCTTCGTAATCATTTCTCGAGGTATTTTTATAGGGGCTCACTCGTTGGCGGCATGATATGGGCCCACATCTGGTCTCTGATAAAGCCTTACTATGATGACCGTAGATTACGCAAATCCGGGCCTTAGAAACAAACAACAAGAAAAATGTACAATGAATTCCTAAAGAATTATATATAGATGTAAGGTGTGTTGTCTTTTAAATTGTCCCATGAAAAGTCCTTAAAATTTGATGTGTTACTCCAGCTTCTTGAACTACGATAAGTCTCATGAACCCTCCGACAGTGTTATTTATTGACATTAACTGCGCCAGAGATCTCCATTTTCCTGTGTTCATTATTAATTCCCCAACCCTCTTCCAAATCCTTCCTAAAGATCCGTTCTGATCCACAAGGGAGAGTGCACAAGAAAATACAAAATTCTTAAGGATTGGACGATAAATTATACCCGCAGCTGTGATGTATTTTTGTGTCCAGGAATTGGCAGGCTTCTCCATACAAACACTTTTTTCTTTCTTACTTGTTTCGACTCCGTTTTTTTTTTTTGGAGGCCAGTAAAGGAAGTGTAGCATTTTTTTCGTAGGGTAACAATATTTAGTATTATCCGGCACAGATGAGTTTGTAACTTGTGCAATCTGTCATTCTCCAGACGTCTACAAAAAACAGCAACAACAACAACAAAAAAAAAAATATCTGGCCAAGACAGAGCACATACAGATCCCATGAGATTTAGGATGTCTCTTGCGGTAATACAGAATAAAATAATTCTTCTGTTCTACTGAACCGAACTTAAGCTTTGTCCTGTAAGTCTCCGTTTTCTTGAGTGCAAGTAGTCCTCCGTCTTTCCCGAAATGGGCCCTTTGAGTGTCTTTTTCTGTACTGGCCAGTGCCGAAGCGTGGGTGGTGCCTCAGGGGCGGTTGCCACGCGCGCAAAATTCTTATGGGCGCAAAATTTCAAAAGAAAAAAATAAATTAGTAATACATGTAATAAATAAAAAATGCCTTCTCCTCCCCCGAAAATCTCCCATTCTTCGAACATTCTACACAGTTTCTGAACATGACGTGGCAAATAAACGTTGCTAAGTGCCAAGGGTCCTCAGGTCAGGGGGCACAATACTTGCCTTGCCCTGGGCGCTGGAAACCCACGCTACGCCACTGGTACTGGCTCAAAGGATTTGGAAGACAAGACGATTATACTGAGTGTGTTGGTCAGTCCAGATCGATGTCACTGACTAACTAGTCTAGAATTTCGTGTCCACTCACGCAAGATTTAATGATCATGGCAAGCCAAGATAAAATCGGAAGGACGTGAGACATAAGGGGACTTGAGAAAGCAGGGAGGGGGTCTAAAACGCACAGACAAACAGGCAAGGAGGAAATTCATCTGCTGCAGCGATACCACGCCAACAATGTTTACGGCTTAGAAAGGCTGATTCCAGTGACGCTGGGGGGGGGGGCAACGAGAGCAATACTTTTCATTTGAATCTGGCTGCAACGGTGATACCTTACGTCTTGAATCTGGGCGCAACAGTAATACCTTACGTCTTGAATCTGGACTGCCAAAGTGATACGTGTATTTATCACCACGATTTATGCTGCAACAGTAATACTTTTCACCTTGAAACTAGACTGCGAAAGTAACACCTTGCATCTTGAATCTAGACTTCAAAAGTAATGCTTTTCATCTTGAATCCAAACTGCAAGAGGCAATAGTTTTCGTCGTGAATCTAGTTGATTGGACAGACGATTAAGATTTCGTCCCTATTAACACACCCACAACAACATTTCTAATGAATTCAAATCAGCAATCCTTACGGTACAGAGGGTATCATCTACAGTGCCGAGAACCGCAGAGATGTTGTATTAACAAGCGGCTGAGTCTGGCGCTGAAGATTTCGGTCACGCTAATGAGCTTGTATGTTGCGGGAGCGGCTTCATTAGATGGACAGACATAGGTCCAGGCCGCATAGTCCAGACAAAACATCGCAACTAATGATTTATTGCGTCATTATTGTTGTTGATAGTCTGCGCTTTCCAGAAGACAATTTGGGAGGGTGGTGGTGGAGGAGGGGGGGGGGTTGGAATCAATAGGGATACATATAAAGTTAGACAGACAGACAGATAGACAGACAAGTAGACAGACAGCAGGTAGATAGAGAGATAGATAGATAGATATATAGATAGATAGACAGATAGACAGATAGATAGATAGATAGATAGATAGATAGATAGATAGATAGATAGATAGATAGATAGATAGATAGATAGATAGATAGATAGAGGTATTTGAGTAAAGAGAAACGTGGGCAAGAAACAGTGAGTGACTGACCGAGTTGAGGATCAAAAGAAATGTACAGAAAGTAGAGCAATCCAAATTCATAAGAGTATTTTTGTTGTTGTTGTTGTTGCCTGAATAATTCTATTTACATGTTGAGTTACAATTTACGCAGCCGATACATAGCCATTCCCAGCTCTATTTATTCTTCATAACACATTTTTCACAATCAAAGATGCGACATTTACATTATTTGCGTGTGCTTGCCAGTGTTTTAAGGGCCATGTCCTGTAAGCATGAGAAAACATTTGCAAAGTACTGGTTCAGATTCCGCCAAGGGAAAGCCTCTCTCCAGATAGTGTGTAATTCGTAGTGTGTAATTCGTAGTGAAGCCGATACTTGAACAATAAAAGTTGTAGTTAAAATTTGTAAAACTTGTTTAATCCCTGACTCGGTTAATCTGGACATTTCTGCTTTGTATCGCTTATTTTTCTCTCTCTGTTTCTCTCTTTCATCTCTCCCTCTCTCTCTCTCAGGCTGTCTCTTTCCCTCTGTCTGTCTGTCTTTCTGCCCTTCTTCACACAATTAAGGGCATTGACCTTTTCTTTTAAAAATAAAAGGACATAGACAGCGACAGTTACTGTAGGAAGAACACTATCATATGGGTCTCAAGGAATGTTTTAAACAGAAAATCCTAAGTGTATAGCAGCTTGTCATCAAAATTTACTTGGAGACCAATCCTTGGAGAGTCCTTAGAGAAACCAACCCCTCTCCTCTCCCCCATCGGGTCCCAAACCCTCACCCCTCCTTTGTTTTTTATTTGTGTATTTTTTTCTTTGTTTTGGCTGACTAGGGGGCCGGGGGGAGGGGGGGGGGACTCTGCTCTTTTGTCGTGAATGAAAATGGTGCTGATATACAAGTCAAATCTGTTTATAAAACAGATATTGCTCCCTGGTTACCGAATATAGATGATCGATCCATTTTCTATTTGTGATTTGACTGAGCTGCAGCAGCTACAAATTGACTACAGGATTACTTCCTTTCGACGGAACCCAAAGATGGAAAGAAGGAGAAAAAAAACAACGAATGACGTAGAAAAAGAACGAGAGAGCTGGAATAGGGTAAAAAGAGAGGTGAAAATATGCCGTTATCACTGATAATATATTTACATTTTTAGATGCAAACTCAATGCAAACTCCGAAAAAAACCCAGAATTTATATTTTTGCAACTCAAAAACCCTTCAGAGATAATAAATCACAGGCCCTCTCCCCCATTCCCACCCCACTTTGACAGCAGTAGAGTTGAAAAGAAACGATTAGTAACTTCAGAATACTGTCTTTTTTGGTTGATTGACATTCATTGATAGAAGACGTTATATCTCACAGAAGACGACCTCATTGTTATGTTTTATCCTTTATGAGACAGCCACATAGAAAATTTGGCTGAGATTATGAGATTAGGCAGAACTAAGTGAAGGGTGCATAATTACTTTGTTACAAGCAGTCCAAATTTATTCTTTCGGCGCGAACAGCCCAATCTTTGCCATGCCCACAGAATCATGAATATTCAAAGAATGTGGTGCTTACGCATCTCTTGAGATAGGCGACCAACTAGAAGTTGACGGAAACGGACCACTCATAAAATATGCGGGCTGAGAAGGAGAAAGAAGAAAAGTATATTGGGGGAAAGCGGGAAGTTCTGGGTAGAGCTGGGCAGCCAATGGCCAATGGCTTTGTGGTTAACTGGTTATCCCAGCTTTCCGAATGTAAAAAACTGGCTAACCGGTTCGCGAACCGAGTTTTTAACAACTGACGAAAGTAAGTCAGGTTTTCAACGCACTTATTTTTTTTTTTTTGGCGGCAGTTTGGGATGACCACCGCAGACAGGATGGCGTCATCGGAATGTGGTGGCGACCCCTTTCAAGTTTGGTTAGGCGGATTGGAGAAGTAGGCCAGTAAACAAGTAATAAGTTGGTCAGATCGAAAAGATAATTGCATTTTTGCTATTAGTGTATCAAGAATATCAAAGTCTACTCGTACACATCCCGTTCTAGTGCTTTGTTTCAAAGATATCAATTTCATGAGCATTACACACATAATAGAGCCAAATCTGAAAAACGTGTTGAAAAAGCGAGTCGAGTCCAAAATTTGGTTAATCGGTTTCATTCGAATATCTGGTAATACGGTTCGCGAACCGGATCTTTGCCCAGGCCTAGTTCTGGGAGAATGTGCGGACGTCAACTGCGGGGGAAAAATTTTAAAACTTTGGTTTTATTTATAAGTGTTGTTTTTTTTATCAAGAAGTGAAATATAGGATTATACTGCATCCATCTTCAGATATTCTTCCAATGCCCAAGTCACTCCATTGGCTACCCATTTAGGAAAGAATAGACTTCAAGAAATTGTGCTTTATTTTTAGGCGGGCTAGCCCCAGAATATCTTTCAGAGCCAGTGGAATCATACTAACCATCACGCACTATAAGATCAGTAGATGCGAAACTTCTTGAGACACCCACAGTCAGATTGTCGCTTGGTGAAAAGGCTTTTTCTATTGGTGGGCCTGAATTGTGGAACAACATCAAAGCTGACACCAAGAAAAGTGAAAACATTGTCACATTTAAAAATAGGTTCAAAACTGAATTCTTTAGGATTGCTTTCATTGAAATTGAATGATGTCCGTTTTTGATCACAGAGGTTTGAGGATGAGAGTGGATCAAGTGCTTCTTAATGTGTGTGACTGGGAGTATGATGAATTGATCTTATGTTAATCCTGTCTTTAATTTTAGTTCAGCGCCTTAGAGCACATCATTTCTTGTGGATTTGAACGCTATGCAAGATTACATATTACATATTATTTAAATATCGAATGTATGGGATTCTAACGAAACAATGAAATAGTCCCTGCCAAATGTCGCTTTATGTTTTAGGACATCACTGTAATGGCCTTATGCTACTGCGGGGGGGGGGGGGGGGGGAGGGGGGCGTTGGAGCCAATCGCTGGGTTAACAATCACCATGCTTTATAGATGGCCCCAAAAATGGAGATTGAAAAACAAAACCAAACAACACAAAGGGCTGATCAACAGCTCTGCTGAATTACAAAAACAGTCGTGGATGAAATTTTTGGTTCACATTTTGGCTGCCCCCCCCCCCCTTTTTTTATTTTTGGTTTTGAACTCGTTCAAATTGTATTCCCTGATAGAAGTGCCTCATGCTAGTTTCCTCTCATTTCCTGGACCGCCTGTAGAAGTGCAAAGACCAGCACACATGGGAACAAAGAGGAGCTAAACACACACACACAAGACACACACACACACACACACTCACATACACACAAGACACACAAGACACATACACACAAGACACACACACACACACACAATCACACACACACAAGACACACACACACAAGACACACGCACACAAGACACACACACAGACTCACACGCACACAAATAAAATCCATTTCTAAATCACACCCGGTGCCCCTAGAGGAAACAGAACAATTGCCTTGCCAATTTGGCATGAAAGGTGGGGGTGGGGGTGGGGCGTCGGAAAGGGATGGTGTTAGGGACGCGTGGTTTTGTACATTATAAGCCTCGCCTGAACAGTGAACACAGCTCACAAGTTTTTCTATTTGGCTTTGTAATTAGGCTACACGCCTCTAAAAGAGCTGTCGGAAGAGGGTGGGAGTGGGGTGGAGGAAAGGGTAGATGGGTGTGTTTGTGGGGCGGCGGGGGGGGGGGGGTATCACTTACACTGTACCGTTTTACTGACATTGGCTCAGGCGTGAGTTGATTAAAAAAATATTTTTCTTTCGTCCACGTTTGTTCCCCCCGTCCCACCATTTTCTTCAGTTTATGGAGCTAGAGATAAGGCCAATTTCCTGTGATGTTTTAATCATTTTGCAGGAACAGTAGAAGATGCTCTAATAATTGGAGAGGAATAGGATTGGGAAATACAGAGAAGATATGTGGGAGAGGAGTGGGAGGAGAAAGAGAAATGCTGTAAGGCCTCTTTTCCCAAAGCTTACTGACAAAATACGGGCAAGACGTTCAGGAAAGTGGGGAAAGGGGGGGGGGGGCGAGGCGGGGAAGGGGTAACTCACGTAGTAATTATAGTCAGTGACGGCGGGCCCTCCTTCATCACCGTTTCTCCTCCTGTCTAATGCTTTGAATAATATCCATCATCTTTTCCCATGTGGGGTCTGAGGTGTTGGGTGTCTGTTTCTCCCATGTAGACTTTGAACACGTTTCTCTTTACGGATTTGTTAGAAAATATCCCTGGCCCTGTCGCGAAAGTGGAAAAAATGTATTCGCACAACGGTTTTTTGTTAAACATTCCTTGAAGTCCTTTTTTCCCGCTTCTATTGATTAAAACGCGTTTGTGCAGGTCGGAATTTGGGATTTTTCTTATATTTTCCTGTCCCTGATCCTATGGTGGGTAAGGTCGAGCAATACAATATTTCAAGTGTTTGGTTATATAAATTAACATGTTTTAACAGGATAATGAATACATTTCAGGAAAAAACAGTTTTGTTGGTATTTCCTCTCCCATAACATTGGGCCTTTCGTACTTGCGTGGTTTCATGATAGGGCCAGGGGTATGGGAAGACTGAACCAGTGACATAATCATCTGTTTTACATGTCTTAGACAATAGCATCGACCAAAGGAGCAGCAACTTGAACAAATAATAAACAAACACAACAAGCAAGGAACCCCCCCCTCCTCCCCCCCCCCCTTTTTTTTTCTTTAACCCCCACGGGTAAAATACTGATGGGCGGGATGTTTGGTGGAAGAAGCTAAAACTCTGACACTGGATTTTCTCGTAGGAAAAACTTTGTTGTTCTCCTCGTGGTGCTGACGTAACTGTAAGTGCTCTGAAAGCTAAACACAAAGGTGTCATGCTCGTATTACTTATTATTGGTTACAGCAGAGCGGTCTTTGACCTGGCACTGGGCCAAGCACACGTTAAACCTGGGACTAGAAACTCGATTGGCCCGCACACTTCAGGTAAGTCTGTGCTCTGCAGCTGCAACAAACAAAATCATCTTATTTTTATCTTTACCCCCCCCCCCCCCCAACCGAAGTGGTTGCAGCGCTTCCGAAAACGCGTACACAGACGGTCGTCTGATCGCAAAAACCATACCACCGACACCGTTCGTCCACGACAGAATGGGGAAGTATAAAGTCTTCAGTTTTCGTGCAGCCAACGTTACTCGTAAGCGCAGTATCGGATGCCAATCAGTGGAACTCGTGAAGTACCGGTAACTTGATATAAAAACAAACAGCTTTACTGAGTTTGTCCGTATTATTAGTGCAGCCGGATTGTACTCTGCTCATCATTAAGCAGTGCTTTTTCACATAATTAGATTTACTTTCTGCTCACAAATAATGTATTCTTCATTTGATTTAATTCCAATCGATCTACAAGGGGTTGCTGTTCGTTAAACCTAAACCCGATAAACGGGAAAAATGCGTTTTCTCAACAAAAAGAATTGTTATCGCTTGTGGCACGAGTACAGTGCAGACGTGAGCGTTATCCCCGCTCAGTTTGGCTCGTCCACTCTCACTGAGTGAAGGTAGAGTCATTTCTTGTGTTCTGTGAATGTGAAATGCCATGACTGCAGCATTAACTTTCGGCGGACAAAGCACAAACTCAATCGCCCTTGTCTGGTCTGTTTTTATTTGTTCGACGAACTGCCAGGAACTTCAGTTTGCCAGGACCAGGTGCGAATTTGAGTTTTTCCTGGCGAAAGCGATAAAACGGCAATTTACATCCCAAATGTCAGTTTCTGAGGGAGTCTTGCCCAACCAATTTGTGATTGTGTGAAAGTGCTATAAATTCAGCAGGATTTCTATGAGGCTACGTCTTCTTGTGTTGGCCTTATGTAACGTAATGACGTCATTGTGAGCTTTACATCTGGTGCTTTCATCCTTATCATAGACACAAGTCAAATGTTTTGTATATGCGTAAATAAAAATGAAATGAAAACATCACATGCCAGCTGAATGATGATGTGCCGCAGGAGGTGTTTCCTGTCTATAGAATGTCTTTAAAAGGGCGTTCGTATCTGACGAAACATTTAAATCTTACTATTCATACAGAGAATAATCCATCGTCTGTGACTATGTGTAATGTTTTCATAGTGTATAATGACTTCATTGGATACAAATCGCAAATTTCTTGTTTCGGTGAAGCTATACCGCGAAACGTTAAGGATTTCCCGTGAAGGACGACAAAGAAAATTATTATGTCACCGTGAACATGTCCGTTTCTTCTCCCCCCCCTCCCCCCCCCCCCACCCCCAACCTCACCTCCCTACCTTCCCACCGTTAGTCTCACCATCAACACTTCAATACACGTTGCTCATAAGGTAAATGACAATAATTTTGTTGCTTCTGTAACACTAATATAGCATGAATGGCAGCAGGCAGCAATTGAAAACGCGGAACATCGACATCTCTCCTCCCCCTCCTAAAGGAAACGGTGGATTTAATTTCAACGGCAACAGAGGCTAGACTCTTCTCCGTTCGTTGATTCGTCAGGCAAAAACATTTGACATTTAATCAAGTCAAAAACTTCATCTCGTAGCCGTGCGTCCCAGACAAAAAAAAAAATGGTAATAAAATTTCACTTCGTAGGTCCACATCAAAGTTCAGACGGTTACCAGTAGGCCTACATTGCTGTAAAATTCATCTGAAAAATAAGGAAAAAAAAAGGTTAAAATAATGCATGGGCACGAATTTGTCGAGGAACAGGACGTCACAGTACACTAATTGGATGGTTTTTCGTCATCTTATTTGCATTCTACATAATATACAGTGATTTTTCTGATTTGCCATTCCACCTTTTTATGTTACCATCATTCCGCAATTTCCTGCCGATTACTGCCATGTTCATGGCACTGGAAACCGTATCTTATCAATGAAAATTAATCAATGGAAAACTTATTAACGGGAGAGGAAAAACATTCTTATCGCAATTTCACACTTCAGGTTTTCAAACGTTAATACATTAATCCACGAGCAAACTGTCTTTCGACACACGGTACACGTATCTTTGTAATCAAATAGCTGGAGCACGAACGCACTATCGTGTTTGAGACACTTCCTGGTCAAGCTCTTATTTTTTCAAGCATGTGCGCACCGTTAAAAGCCACAGCAATGCGCTCACAGATCAGTTCGTTATTTAATATTGAACACTGAAACATGAACTTCCTTGAAAATTCAGACAAAATAATGGCAAAATGAAAAGGTTGTATGTGGCTTCATATAACTCATTGTGTTTTGTTATATTTTGACTTTGCTTTAAGCCTTGTTGCGACCATACAGTTTTTTTCTGTAGTTTTTATATTTTTTCAATATCCTTGAAACGTGTGTACTTTGGAAGAAGAAACAAAATATTTTTCAAATGAAACGAAAAGAACGCATGCAAATCATGAGCTAGAAATCGAAGGTTTGTAGGCACATTGTTAAGTTTGAGAGTGGTACGAAGCATTATTAACGGTGGAGTTTGGGGAAAAAATGAATTCAGTTTTATGGACATAGATAATCTTAGGTGGTGCTATACCAGTAATGTAAAAATTTGTGGTTTGTTTAAATTAATATAGATCTAGATCTAGAAGTAACGGGTAAGTGTATGAAAAGTGAGTGGAAATTTATTTTTACAGTTTCATCATAATGTTATCATGGAGGTAAGGTCTCCAATGTAACCGTGAAAGCTTTTAATTGCTGAGCCTTAAATTGTACTAAATATCATAATCATTACATTTAGAAAGACGTACAATTGTTTGTGGGCATAGTTTAAAACAGGCATGTCAAACATGCGGCCCTTTAAAAGCAAAGTTGCGGCCCTCGTAAAGGTTTCTACAGCGCGAGCACATTTTATTTTCGTAATATAAATTTTATACATTTTATCGTATTTTTTCGTAATATAAATAGCAATGTTTGGTTCTACCTATGTAAGTGAACAGCTATTTTCTTTCATGAAATCAACAAAAACCTCTCAGAGAACAAGGCTGACTAATTCACTAATCGGTAATTCTTTGATCAAAGTCGGAACTGCACAGACACCTCAGCCGGACATACCAAAAATTGTCAGCCAAAAAAGGTGTCAAACCTCAGGACAAAACACTAAAACCTTTTGAACAGTAGCAAATAAATGTTTCAGTTTTAAACTGCTGTGTTCTTTTAACTATGTTTTTGTTGCTGTTGCCAAATACAAAAATACTATGTCCTTAATTTTTTTGATCAAAACTATTTTATTAGTTTGTGTTCATGAATGCTGCTAAAACATTCGTATACATATTGTATGTGCATACTAAGCAAAAAAATATCCTGCAGTAAATTTTATTCAATGACTTCAATTAGTTGTTGTGCAAATATTTGCCGTATGTGGCCCCGATGATGACATAATGTGACCCATGTGGCCCTTCGGAAACTTTCAGTTTGACATGCCTGGTTTAAAAGGTCTTAAAGTTCTCCTTTTTTAAAAAATACTTTCGTTGATTTTGAGCCTGAACTAAGTTGAAGCCAAGAAAGTGTTCCGACATTCTGAAAAGGGCAAAGAAAAAAAAAAGGACGAATTTTCTTTGAGTAGAATTAAAATGTTTGACAGGAAATTTCGTACTGCGCCTCAGTTTACAGTACACATTGGTGGTCGAAACTCGACCTAAAAATGACATCTGTGTATCCCCCGATTCAACGGACCAGCGAGTTATGATAATAGTTCAGTTCATAAATCTGTGAACACTCTCTGGAAGGGTTAATCCTCGTGACCCACTGCCGTATTGGTGAAATGGGAATTGTATATATCTGAACTGTTTCTGTGATTCCAGAACATGGAACAGAAAGTGTTATGTAATATTCAATATATGGATGGGTGACAACTATTCCTGAAATCATGTCGTGGACAAGTATCGCCAGCTGCTTTATTTAACGGCAGAGACATGGAAAGGAACTAACTGAACAAACTGTAAGAAAAAAAAAATTATATCTGATGCTCTCTCTCTCAAACTCTCACCTCGACATTCATAATTATACTTAGTCAGTCACCCTTTCAGTCATTCACTTTCATCCCAATTTTTGACTGACCGACGAATTAACTGATTCACTGACTGATTATCTGACTCATTGTCATTCATTTACTCACCAATGCTCTCATTCGCTCACTCGCTCATTCAGCCACGCAATCGCTTACTGACTCACTCATTCCCTCTCTCCCTCCCCCACTCACTTATTCACTCCCTCCCTCCCTCCCGACTTGTTCTAACGCCGATTTATTAATTGACATCCAAAATGGGTTTTATTGGCTTGTGATTTTTAAGCCTGTGTTATTGAGGTTGGACAATATTATTCTGCAATTTCCACTATGGTGATTACTTCAACTTCAAGCATGTAGGTGACATTCATTTGGCCATGAGTAAACATTTGCCTGAGGGCAATGATAATATTGCCTGAGCAGAAAAAAAATCTGAAATAATGTACATTATTTTGATGATTTTAAATGTCCCGGGAATGATTACAGCAACAGCAACAACAAGAATAAACGAGTCTATGGATACCTACAGAATGATACACTTGAAGGAAAGTGAATGGCTCTAGGAAAACAACAGCTCTTTATGTAATTCAAGATTTTAGTGCCATTACTGGCTAGAATGACTGGAGGAAAACAAGGGTTTGCTTGGGAAAACCTCAGCATAAAGCATTTTTATCTGTTACAGCCCACGTCTGAGGCTATCGATTTCTAAAGAGACCAAAATCTGCGGGGAACAGAGGCAGTTTTGTTCCAGGAAGCAGATCGGGTTTTAGCACGATTAATTTAATTTTGTCGAATGCTTTTTATTTCTGCTTTGTAGCTCTATGGTGCGTTTTGTTTATAAGGGGGCGGGGGGAGACACACACGTACAGAAAGAGAGGAGGAGACAAAGAAAGAGAGATACAGTAACAGAGAGATATTTGTACAATGAGAGAGAGAAAAGAGAGAGAGAGAGCTGTACAGCGAGAGAGAGACATACATACACACAGAGAAAGGGGGGGGGGAGGGAGAGAGAGTGGGTAGAGAAATAGGGAGAGAGAGAGACAGGGAGACAGAGCGAGGGAGACAGAGAGATGCTGTAAGAGAAAGCTGTGCAACGAGAGACAAGGAGAAAGACTGATGTTGAGAGAGAGAGGGAGAGAAAGAAAGAGAGACACATGTCACGAGTGGAGTGAGTGCAATTAAGGGGATTGCTACAGAGCGGGTGTAGAATAAGAAGAGCTCACGACAGACGGATAGGAAAAGACGTGAAAGGGGAAGAGTAAAAATAACTCATGCAGACAAGTGG
The DNA here is from genome assembly GCA_963931925.1 of Onchidella celtica. Lineage (NCBI taxonomy): Eukaryota > Metazoa > Mollusca > Gastropoda > Systellommatophora > Onchidiidae > Onchidella > Onchidella celtica. Next base: position 67,952,992 of record OZ007567.1, on the reverse strand, counting down.
GAAAAGCGTGCGTGTATGAGTGGTGTGGAAGTCTGAATGAGGCGAAAGCGCTGGATTACTATCACTGCAAGTTAGAAGGTCCTACGGATCGGACCTGTGAATAAGAGCCCATCGGGCGGACATAAAGGGAAGCAGTCGAGAAGACTAGCGAGAGTCTTTCCAGTTATGACTGGTATGTAGAACGTTGATTGATTATTATGATTGATGTATTATATTATATTCGTCTATTACCATGATGTGAATAAGTATATGTGAGGAATGTGGAAGTCCCTGATATTGGATATAGCAATGTGCGCCATGAGCGATAGATGAAAGTGAGTTCATGGATTTGTAGCGCGAGTGAGTAGTGTGTACTCCGATGGAGGTGTGTTACCGTAAGACGTGTGGTGAGTGAAAGGTGAACTAGTGTGTGTACGCTTCATGGATTGTAAGGAGAGGTGGAGTGAATAGAAATGGTAGGGTATTATACCAATGTAATGTTATTCTTGTAGGTGTCGGGGACGGGCCGCAGAGCCACCTCGATGAGCACAGGAGATAGGCCAGCATAGGGCCGGAGGCCACACATAGGCCAGAAGTGAGGCTGTCAGTGCAGGACAGTAGAGGCACATAAAGTCGTGGCAGTCAGGCCACGGACAGGGACGTAGATATGAGAGTGAATGAGATACTATATTGTTGCCATGTTGATAGGCTAGTGAACTGATATTATGTTGTTGCCATGTGGATGGGCTATGGAAATAATAATGTGTTATTGCCCTGCTGAGGTGCTAGGGGAGTGCTAAGGTGTATGACAATAGGAAGGTGATATTGAGAGACTGCGGTGCCAGTAAATTATTAATGTGCTATTAAGACCCTGAGGGGAGAGGCTGAGGCCGAAGTGCCTTTAGGAGTAACTACCGGATTGTGGATCCGAGGGAGAGTGTGTGTGAGAATAAGGCCGTTGTACGGCAGTGCATTTCAATAATATAATGTATGTAATTGCGCTATTATATGTATAATTATGTTTAATAAATGTGTGAGTCTGATGGGTTGTTTTGTTAAGTGTTAAACTTGTTTGTTCGTGATTGTCGTCCTGTCATAACTATTACATCTCCCAGTCTGGGATTTGTGACACTGGGGGCTCGTCCGTTGTGACACTGGGGGCTCGTCCAATTTCGTAATATTTAGTTAGTAGTTAGTGGGCATTTGTTACTTTAGTCTTTGTCCACGTAGTACTTATCTTGTGGTAGGAATTTGTGCTGTCTTTGTTCGTTGAATGAATGGACATTTCATGATATGATTTATGTATATTTATGAATAATAATATGTATTGATGCATGTATTTTGATGAATATGTATTAATGTGTACTTAAATTTCAGAGAGACAGTGTGTGTGCGTGCAGCCTGAGGAGACGAGCAGCCAGAGCTCCGATTAAAGGGAGGAGTTTACTCAAAATTTCAAAAATTGAAAGTTAAGTAAAAGTCTAAAATTTTGTACCCTGGATTAAGGGCTGTCTTTTCATCTGTCTGTTTCCCTGTTTTTGCTGTTTTCGTTGTAATTGATTATATGGGCGATGGCGCGGGTTTGCTGTGTTGAACTTAGTTTATCCTTTTAAAAAGGTGTGGTAAACTTTGGAACTTCGTTCATCACAGTGAACAGTTCTGTAGGGACCTGTAATATTGTTTAGTTGTAGCGTCGATATCTTCTCTGTTCCGCAGGAAGACGTATTCTCTTGTCCCTCTTTCTACCTATCTATAGATACGTTCTTTTTTTTCAGACTCTGTTCTTGTTCGTACCTTGTTGTGTAATCGGCGTAGTTAGGTTGCATTCTTTTTTTCCATTATAGTTTTTTTTTGTAGAAGCTTTGTCCTAGTCTGGTTCGTTGTCCTTGACGTACTTGTGGTCCTTCTACTGAATTTCCTTATTATTGTCTTTTCTACTCTTTTTTATTGTTAATAGGGCAATACATTTTATAAATATAGAATTAGTTGGGAAGTACGTAAATTTCTGAATTGTATTTGAGACAATTGGGTATTGTTATACCTGGTGTGATCTCAGGTCTCTGGTTGTGTTGCTAGTGATCATACCGACAGGGTAGCCGTTTTCATAGTATACATACCATAACCATAAATCTGTGAAATGGCGGAACTCCAACAGCTAATGAAGTTGGGTAAGGAACTTGGCCTGGATGGAGAGGAGCTACGCGGCTGGATCAAAGAACAGCAGGCGGATTTGCGCGATGAGCGTGCTAAGGATAGAGAGCGAGAAAAAGAGGCTAAGGCTCAGGAGCAGGAGAGAGAGGCTAAGGATAAGGAAGAGGAAAGAGAGTTTAAGTTAAAGGAGTTGCAACAGGAGAGGGAGTTAAAGTTAAAGGAGATAGAAGCTCAAGAGCGGGAGACAGACGCGCGAGTAAGAATCGCAGAATTAGAAAGCAAAAAGAGTGCGCCAACAGAAACAGTTGAGCGGCAGGTACCCAATAAAGGTGGCGTTAGGATTAAGCTCCCTACGTTCGACGACCGGAAGGACGACATAGACGCCTTCCTTTACAGGTTCGAGCTGAACGCACAATTGCAATGGGGGGAAAATAAGGAATTATGGGCCACGTACCTGGCGTCGCTATTGCAGGGGCGAGCGTTAACATACTTTAAAGAGCTACAGCGCGAAGACGTGCAAGATTACGATAAGCTGAAGGCTTTGCTGCTTCGCCGATTTGCGCGTACCGAGGAATATTTCCGGGAGCAGTTTAGGCGAGCACGTGCAGACACCAGGGAGGACTTTGCTGCCTTCGTCGCGAGACTAACGGAGTATTTCGCGAACTGGGTAGACTTGGCGCATGTGGGCACGGATTTCGCTAAACTGAAAGACCTAATGATCCGTGACCAGCTGTACGCGTCGTGCCACAAAGATCTGGTGGCTTTCCTGAAAGAGAACGAACCCGCGACGGTGCAGGAGGCGTCTAAGTTGGCGGAAGCATACCGTACGGCACATCCGTCCAAACCAGTCGCCAGGGCGTACGTCCAAGATGCTGGGTACGTCGCCGTTGTCGAGGGGTCGCCGGCAGGACTTAGGGACAGGTCGCGTCAGCGTGGTGCCTATAGCGGGCAAGCCCAGGGGCAGCGTAGGGGCTATCACCAATCACCGGCATATGGATCCGGTAAGTTTGACCGAGCAGGAGGGCTAGGTCGCGGTAATGGCCGGGGGCGATTTGTGACCTTTGCCGATGACCGACGGCATAGGGACTCTAGTTCCGGTCGCGAGGGGTCACGGGGACCCAGGCCTAGAGCAGCACAGGGAGCGGAGTGTTGGACTTGCGGACGCGTAGGTCACTTTTCGCGCGAGTGTAGGGCCGCGAAGTGTTGGAACTGCGGAAGAGCAGATCACATCAGCGTGAACTGCCCTGCAGGTAGGATAGCGGCGAACGTGGACAGTAGCTCCAGTCCATGTTCCCCAAATAAATTTCATCATGCGGCTGCGTGTGTTACATCGGACAACGGAGGCGGACAGTATTCTAAGTGTCCCAGTTGTGAGAAGTTATTATCTTCCGGTGTTTTACCTTGTGGGAGAAAGATCCCCGTTATAAATTCATGTCATACAGGAGGTGGTCTTAGGGTTTATCCGGGGTTTGTTGGGGACGAACCGGTCTCGGTTTTACGAGATACAGGATCTACCGTTGTGGGAGTGCATAGAGACTGCATTCGGGATTCACAGCTTACAGGTGAGACTGTCCCGTGCATCCAATTTTCGGGGGCCATTGAGAAATTACCCATGGCAAGAATAATGATAGATACACCTTTCCTTAGCGGGGAAGTCGAAGCAGTCGTTGGTTGGTTTCCAGGCGCCCAGCTCATCATTGGGAATGTATCAGGGGTAGTTTCCCCTTCCGATGAGAACGTGCAAGCATGGTCGCAATCAAAAGGTATTGACTTTTGCGCCGCGGTCGAAACACGTCGACGGGTAGCTGATAAAGATAAGATTAGACCTTTGGCGACGCCAGCGGTCAACCTAGATATCACGCCAGAGCGCTTGGCGAGATTACAAAGGGAGGACCCATCATTAAACCCATGTTTTGGGGAAGCGCGAACCGAGAAAACGAGGAAATATAAAAACGGGTCATCTTCTTTTTTTGTCCAGGGGGGCATTCTGTTCCGTATGTACGTCGCGGTGGCTTCCGTTCAAAAGCAGGTCGTCGTGCCACGGTCGTTGATTGCTACAGTATTGCGTCTGGCCCATGATGTTCCATTAGCGGGTCATATGGGGATAGCTAGAACCAAGCAAAGAGTTCTGAAAGATTGTTATTGGCCGTCAGTATACAGAGATGTACGTTTATATTGTAAGACGTGCAGTGCGTGCCAAAAGACGACGCATAAGGGTCGTACACCCCAGGCTCCGCTTCAAAAGATCCCCACGGTTTCGGAACCGTTTAAAAAGGTTTCGATAGACCTTGTTGAGTTAAGAGAAAGATTATCTTCAGCGCGCACTATAGCAGAAGAAGCGTCTAGTATCGCTTCAGCAAGAGCAAAGACCTATAAAGATAGAGGTTCCAAACTGAGAATTTTTAAGGCAGGAGACAAGGTCCTATTGTTGTTACCTACGGACCATAATAAAGTATTGATGACATGGAAAGGTCCTTATGTTATTGAGCGAATTGTTTCGAAGGTAGATTACGCTATCCACATTGATGGATCAGTAAAGGTTTTCCACGTTGATATGCTGCAGAGGTTTCATGAGAGACCAGAGTATCTGTATTCCCATACTGGTGTTGAAGGACATACCTAATGTCGTGTCATTCTTTGACGATATAGCATGCCATACGTCGACATGGTCTGATCATATTCAGACACTAACAGTAATTTTTCAACGATTACGTCATTTTTGGTTAACTGCTAAACCCGCAAAGATGGATTTGGCATGTCCAGAGATAGTATTCTTAGGACATACCGTGGGTAGAGGTGTTCAGAGACCTGAAGAAACAAAAATTGACAAGTTAGTAGGGTTGCAAATCCCTAAAACAAAGAAACAAGTCAGAAGCTTAGTGGGAATTTTAAATTATTACAGAAAGTTCATTCCAAATTTTTCCTCCTTGTCATCTTCTCTTACTGACCTTACTAAGAAGGGACAGCCCGATAAGGTCCAGTGGACGTCTGAATGTCAGACATCATTTGATAATTTGGTGACAGCATTATCATCGTCACCCATTCTGATATTACCCGATTTTCGATCTAATTTTATCCTCAGAACGGATGCGTCGGACTCTGGTGTCGGCGCTTGTCTTCTACAGGAGAAGAACGAATGTCTCCATCCTGTATGTTATGTCAGTAGGAAGTTATTGCAGAGAGAAAGAAAGTATTCTGTGATAGAGCGTGAGTGTCTTGCCATTGTCTGGTCCGTCCAAAAATTAGGACGTTATCTCATGGGACGAGAATTTTGTATCCAGACAGACCACAAACCACTGACATTTTTGTCGAAGAATCGTTCGTCCAGTCCACGCTTGTCTAGATGGGCATTGGCTTTACAGCCGTATACCTTCGTTATTCAACCAATTCCAGGAACCAGCAATCATATCGCCGACTACCTTAGTCGAGCCTAGGGGAAGATTTCAGGAGCTTATACATCGGAGGACAGGAACATTGACGGGATCGGTGTGAATGAGTCGACTTTAAAATATTGACATTATAAATATGATATGAAGAATGGTTGATAGGGGGAGTGGTTTTTGATTCTGTATTAGATATTGTGTGTTAGTTAGCTATTCATGATGTGACACATATATGCATGTTGCAGGCCATATTGATCCCCATATTTTCCCCTGATTTCGGTATTCTATATACTAGGGGAACTGCTAGGTCATTTTTTCTAGTGTAGGTATTGCTCACGCTCACTCGTTGACAGTCATCTTGATGCGATTTGAAATTAATTGCATTAATTTTTTTGGGGTGGGGGATGATGTCACGAGTGGAGTGAGTGCAATTAAGGGGATTGCTACAGAGCGGGTGTAGAATAAGAAGAGCTCACGACAGACGGATAGGAAAAGACGTGAAAGGGGAAGAGTAAAAATAACTCATGCAGACAAGTGGGAAAAGCGTGCGTGTATGAGTGGTGTGGAAGTCTGAATGAGGCGAAAGCGCTGGATTACTATCACTGCAAGTTAGAAGGTCCTACGGATCGGACCTGTGAATAAGAGCCCATCGGGCGGACATAAAGGGAAGCAGTCGAGAAGACTAGCGAGAGTCTTTCCAGTTATGACTGGTATGTAGAACGTTGATTGATTATTATGATTGATGTATTATATTATATTCGTCTATTACCATGATGTGAATAAGTATATGTGAGGAATGTGGAAGTCCCTGATATTGGATATAGCAATGTGCGCCATGAGCGATAGATGAAAGTGAGTTCATGGATTTGTAGCGCGAGTGAGTAATGTGTACTCCGATGGAGGTGTGTTACCGTAAGACGTGTGGTGAGTGAAAGGTGAACTAGTGTGTGTACGCTTCATGGATTGTAAGGAGAGGTGGAGTGAATAGAAATGGTAGGGTATTATACCAATGTAATGTTATTCTTGTAGGTGTCGGGGACGGGCCGCAGAGCCACCTCGATGAGCACAGGAGATAGGCCAGCATAGGGCCGGAGGCCACACATAGGCCAGAAGTGAGGCTGTCAGTGCAGGACAGTAGAGGCACATAAAGTCGTGGCAGTCAGGCCACGGACAGGGACGTAGATATGAGAGTGAATGAGATACTATATTGTTGCCATGTTGATAGGCTAGTGAACTGATATTATGTTGTTGCCATGTGGATGGGCTATGGAAATAATAATGTGTTATTGCCCTGCTGAGGTGCTAGGGGAGTGCTAAGGTGTATGACAATAGGAAGGTGATATTGAGAGACTGCGGTGCCAGTAAATTATTAATGTGCTATTAAGACCCTGAGGGGAGAGGCTGAGGCCGAAGTGCCTTTAGGAGTAACTACCGGATTGTGGATCCGAGGGAGAGTGTGTGTGAGAATAAGGCCGTTGTACGGCAGTGCATTTCAATAATATAATGTATGTAATTGCGCTATTATATGTATAATTATGTTTAATAAATGTGTGAGTCTGATGGGTTGTTTTGTTAAGTGTTAAACTTGTTTGTTCGTGATTGTCGTCCTGTCATAACTATTACATCTCCCAGTCTGGGATTTGTGACAACACACACACACAAATACACAGAGAGAAAGAAGAGGAGGACAGAGAGAAAGAGATACAGTAAGAGAGAGAGATGTACAATGAGAGAAAGATCTGTACAACTAGAGAGAGAGACTCCTCCTGTTAGCCTTTGCCACTCCTCACCATCTTCCTTCACCTTCACCTATTTCTCCATTTAGCCCATCCACGTCTACCTCCTACCTCACTCCACCTCCACTACTTAATATTCCACGCCACCTCCTTCCTCTTTCAGCCCTACTCAAAGTTCAGATCGAATCCTGTGTATGCTTCGGGTTGGAGGTACGCGTCACGCTGGATCATGAATATTCAAAACACAGGCTGCCTGACCAACCCGTAAAAGGGTAGCCACACAAAGGCCACCGAATTCGGTCACCGAGCCACTATGCGCTTTAGGTGAGAAGAATTGCACTATATTATTTCAACAACTGCACATAGAGCCCACCTACATTCGGTCCGTTTATGTAGTGCAATTCTTCTCACCTAAAGCGCCTAGTGGCTCGGCGACCGAATTCGGTGGCCTTTGTGTGGCTACCCTTATGTAGGTCATGTTACTAAATACACTTGAATTCGACGCACAGTTACGATACAGTTCCCTGCAGAATACACAGATATAATCTTTAAAGTTTCGACAATGATAAATAGCGAGGCGTGTCTACATTGCGCGAGCTGAAGAGCATCAGGAATCCAAGTCTTAAATTTTTCCTATGGCGGAGGTGACGACTTTTACCTGATTCATATTGACGAAACTGTTGAATTCTTAATGCAACGGCCTTTGGTTTTCTCGTATAAATATGCTCACCTAAACAGACAAGCTAACTTACATATTCTACCCACCAAACGTCATATTTTTCCTATGAGTAGTTTCGGAGCCTTTTCACAAAACACATTTATGGGCCTAGCTCCATCATAATAAGATTTTAATTATTATTATTTTCATTATTCTTATATAATTATTGAACTTTATCAACACCATGGCGTTTACATATTTACAACAGATATCTTGCCTTCTTCACAGACGTCACAGCAAATCTATCCATTGAGAAGAACTAACTTATGCCTTCAAAAAATGTAGTGCGAAGGATCCTTTACAGTGAATAAAGTTTTGCCAGCGTGTCCAGATTTGGATCTGCCCACACAGGATTTGCAGAATTATGATTAGGGAGTGGCTAATATTTCAAAGCAGTGCACAGCACAAAGCTCTACAAATATAGATGTATTTTATGCCCATTACTAGAAAAAGAAACAAAACGAAATCTCCCAATTCTCGAGATCGCCTTCATACACTCCGACACTGAGTAGCTATGCCAGGATGGACATTCCATTCTCTTTTTCTTTTCTTTGGCAAACAGCTTAACATTTCGCTGGTCAAGAACAAAACTCTTCCACTCAGCCAGACTCTCAAATTGTGTTCAGATTTTGGCTTCTTCACTTAAAGAATGGTAAGAAAAAGAACACCGAACCATTTCAGTTCTCGAAAAACACTTGTAAAATTGTTGTCCTTGACCCGCAAGGTTCTCCACAAGCGACAAACATTAATTTGAGTCATAAATGCTTTCCCAAAATCTCGCCTCCCTCATTCTTCCTTTTTTCAGCTAGTCCTCCGTTCAGTCAGTCAGTCGCTCGTTCACTGTTTCATTCATTCTTGCGGTACTGTGTATCCGTTCACCTGCAGAGTTAAACTTTACTTTGCAATTAGATGTGAGAAAATGGAAAGCTCACCAATGTTTAAATGAATGGCTGATGAGAGAAAATAGAGATAGCTCGCCCCACATGGAGGCGTTTGGGGCTTGACGCATATAAAAACATGAGCAACACTGTATAATGTATAGTTTCTATTCATACATAAACGGCAATGCCCTGATCTTTCTATGAAAACAAAAAGAATCTAATGCCAAAGTTACATAATGCATGAGCTGAAGAGCCTACCAAAGTTGGCAATTTAAGAAAAGAAGTAGTTTTTCAGACCAGTTCATAATTACCTCAAATCATCTCTCCCTCTCCCTAACTCCAGATGGTTTTGTAAACGAAAAGTTGAATTTGTTAAAGTTATCTGAAGTAGAAATGCTTGTTTTCAGATCAGTTCATAAATTCATCCCTGTCCCTCCCCGTGTGGTTTTATAAATAGAAAGTTGAAGATACAAAATTATAAAACATAACAATTTGTTTGTGGTCATATGAAAGTGATTTCGTCTTTATTTTCCTTGAATTCTAGGTAAAACATAGTATCAAACAAATATTGTGATACAGATAAACTGCAAACTCCCAAGAAAATCCGTGATCTTGTGGAAGAAATCGTCGCTGGTAATCGAGTGTCATGTAGACTGATCCCCGGTTTTATTCTGTGCAGACATCTTATAAATCAGATCGATAGAGGTATAATAAGGAGATCAATATTCGTAGAAAATAAACAAGGCTTTATAACTCAGTCTGTGGTTCTTTCTTTTGCAAGTCACAATGATGACAGGCGCTTGTGTGGGGTTTGATATAGACAGAGATAGAGCACTGAGAAACATCAATAAAGACCTTCTAAGATCAGTCGCTATTGTCTGGTTTCAATGTGAGTCTTTTACGTTCTTTTTCGCTCTGCAATCTTTACAGCACTGCATGACTGTCCACGTATACAAGGGAGAATTCTAGAAGGAGAAGATGCACACTCGGATAACTGTATGGGTAGACTCGTAAGTGAATCGATAGAATCTAGAACTGCAGGTTTTCTCCATCAATGTAATAACATCACCACTTTTCTAATTCAACAGAAAATTTGAGCCCACATTTTGTAAATTGTAACTTTTATAAAATTTCACCTGGATAAGACAACACAAATATACAAAAATAAGAACTGGCCAAATACGTAGTTAAGACGGATCTAGCATTTTGGAGTCGCGGTTAACTCACAAGACATTTTATTTATAAAACGCATGACCAACAAAACAGTAGTGTCCGCGAGAATCACCAGGAGACGTCAATAGTGCCTTTTCCCCTGCTCCGGCTCTGCTTTTATATGACTTCGTCACCAGCTTGAAAACCGAGTTACATATGTGTGAGAACCCTGAACTGGAAGCATTAGAATTCACTGGATAAACTGATACCATTGCGATGTAGTGTTTTGATTGCAAAGCAATAATGAACTTTCCACATTAGGTTGCAGACATTTTTTCGTCGGCGTTCTTTAGGAAGGAAGGGGGGGGGGGATCAAACACAAATATGCATAAAAACAGGCACACAAAATTGTCAAGGCGGATATTTGAAAACATTGCAGTAAAATCTTCCCCGTTCCTGAGACAATAGCATAACCCCCACACCGTATGATGACACTTCTTGCTGATAGTCCTGTTAAGGACACGGTAGCATAAAATTCACTCAAACAGCAGAAACCGTATCACTGGGGTGAAGTAAGTAACAAACAATCTGATAGCAAAAATTCTGCACCCAAAAAGTATCCCGGTGGGCCGGGTAAAAAGGCGAGCGTAACTACAGCTGAAGGAGGTGTTAGAGAATACAATCATTTATTTGAAGTACGGAGTCCAGATCATCATATCTCACATTGATATTGTACAGAAGGCTGCTGTAAGGTGCGCGTGTAAGTTTATATTATAAACTAGCGCTGAACAGTCACCGCAACTCACTATTTTCTCTTTTTGGCTTTGTAATTAGGCTACGCGCCCCCTAACAACATTCTGTAAATGAAAAAAGTCGGTTGGTTTTTTTTTTCTTGCACTGTAAATACTTTCGTTTTCAGTAATCTTTATGAAAACAAAATGTTTTGTTCGTGCTCGACATTGAATGAGAGCAGGGGCGAGGCTTCCTCATAATCAAATAATCAGTGATTACCCTTCGAATATTAATTCTAGAATTACTGTGCCTTCCAGATCGAGCCCAACTTCAAGTCCATTTAGTCAGTTCAGCATTCTATTCTACGTTGCTGTTTTGGGTTAGTTGTTATAGTCTAACACCCTTTACCGAAAAGCATCTTTGTAGGGACTTACACCATATGAACTGGTCCAAAATCAGTGATTAACAAAGACGAAGAAGACTTGACTACACCCAGAAGCTAGCTTGAGCATAGCCTGTTTTCTTCAAAGCGGCGCCGCAGACAGCAAACTAGTGGGGGGGGGGGGGGGGGATAGGTTTATAATCAAGGTTTGACCTGATTTTACGTACTTATGCAGGTTTTTCACTATGCGGTCGTTTTCATCCTAATCGAAAGGTAAAGAGTAGAGTGAAAGAGTTTGTGTGGATCTTTTTGTTGTTTTTTTGTTTGAGGTAATCTAAGAATAATGTACTCTACGCACAGCAAGAACTATCAAAGAATAATAATTATTATAGTCTAGATCTAGATATAACTGTGACCAAAATCAGTCGAACGTATTAAGAACACCAATTCACTTGATAGGTCGCTCGAACCTAAACCGCAACGGCAGATAGCCACTTCTCCGAAATCGCTACACATTGTTGTGTCACAGAGATGCCATTTAAGCACTTTCTACCATTTAATGTTAATGGGTCCTTTCCGAGAAACTTTATGAGATGGTAGAATAACAAAATCTCTGGCTATGACAATGAAAACGTGCTGTTCAAATTATGTTTTAAAAAATGGGTGAAAAATATGCGTTTATAAGTCTGTTAGTAGGAATGAATAGTTTTTCAGATTAGTTTGGCTTGTAAATTGCTGAATTCCTGTCCTGTTGACAAGAATAGTCCGCCCTTCAGATTTTTGCAGTGCCTAGCAACTGTTTCATTGTTTTAGTCGCTGCATTTATAATTATGTACATATGATGTAGCGATACGTCCTATTATGAGGATCTTACTAGCTTAAATTCTGATTACCCTCTGCAGAGGGCCACGCTTCGCCCCTGAATAAGAGCTAATAGATCTATGCTTCATTGAGAAATGAGGTGCGCGCAAAAATTGTTTGAGATCTGTTGATGTGGTAGAAAAATGGGGGAAAAAAAATATATATTGTTTCGGATATGCTTATAATCCTCGTTGACGCTCTCTCCCTGTCCCAAGGCGGGTTTTACTTTTGGATCAGTGAAAAGCCACATTATGATAAAGATGTGAACAACGCCATAGTGTCCGTCCATCACCGCCCACCTTCCTGTCATATAGTCTGGCTTCTGACCTAGTTAGACCACGCAGAAATCAATACTTAGATTAGAACACGACCCAAGCAGAACTCGGTCGCTGTTAAAGTGTAATTAAAAAATATTTTTAAAAAAATATTTCAAATTTCATTGATTTTTCCAATGGGTGGTCCTGTTTTTACCTCGTGAAATTCTGCACAGATTAATATGTTTGTGAGTGTGCATTTTTTATTTTTTATTTGTTATTTCTGCGAAAGGGCACAGTTATAGTACTGTGTACATACTGCGCAAAAATAGACATTTACATTTTGATGAATAAGAGAATAAGAACAATCACTACAGTAACAGCAGCAATAAAAATCAACCGACAAGTTTATGAAGCATCCATTAGAACATCAAAGGACCTACGCTGACAAATATTATGGCGTGCATGCGCATGATTTATGACATCTGATAGTACATCTTGTGGATAGTGAATGCACATGTAAAAGAGTCATCTAGACATGAATTTGCATTTGAACACATTATGCCTGTTTAGTAAAAAAAAAAAAACGGTTCTTGAACACGTCCCTATGACTTTGTGAACAAAGTAAAGATTCTAAGATTATTTTTTTAAATGAGTGAGTGAGTGAGTGAGTGATTGGGTGGGTGGGTGGGTGAGTGAGTGAGTGGGTGAGTGAGTGAGTGAGTGAGTGATTGGGTGGGTGAGTGAGTGAGTGGGAGAGTGAATGAGTGAGTGTATAAGTCTGCTGCTATACCAGAAATTGTAATTAAGATGTATGTGCACGCTTTACCCAGGAAAACAATGATGCCTGAAAGAGGATAAAAGATAAAGAGAAAGAGGAAAAAATCATTAGTGTGTATGGCCACAGGTACATTGCTTAGTGTTCTCAGCAGGCCCTTTTATTGTCATTAAACCCTCCGTATTGCGCCTTTGCCATCAAATATTTTTAGAAACTGAGCTGATCGATATGTGATCGTGAGAATCGGTCAAAAGCCTTGTTATTTGATTAGCATGCTTAGCAACCTGATCAAACAGTGTCATCTCTACTCTGAACTCAGTTCCAGTTGCCCAGCAGAGCACGAACTGCCACTTGGAGAATGGCGGGAACATGGGTTAATTAAAAGTATGACAGATGGGGAGGAGGGAGGATGAGTAAGGACAAATCTCACCACAAGTTTGTATCACAACAAGACGCGCAAAAAAGCAAAACATGATAAGGATATATAATAATAATGATGATGATAATAATAAGAATAATAATAGAGGGTGTGACACGAATAGAGGGAAAAAAAATTAAAATAAAATTCAGAGACTATTTAGATGATCGATATATAATGATATCTTTGTGGAGCCAAAAAATTGTGATGCATTTATGATGCTTTCAACCTTGCGAAACAATTAATCTGAGAATTATACTGTCTGAAATCTACAGAACAGTTGGTGATGAGAAATTATAATTGTCTTTACTGTCTATTTACTGTCCGTTAATCTGAAAGTCCATGGTTTATGTCGAGCAGTAATGTTAATGTTGTGTGCACAGGCACACTGTCTATGTTTTTCTTATCGATGCTAATAGACTGAGGCAGCATTTTATCAGGCCAGTTCGAGAGCACCACGCATAAATATATTTCGTCGGGTACCGGTATTTGCCATAAAAAATGTCACATTTTGCTGACTTTCGAGGTTTTGTCATGAAAGTAATTTCATGACATGAATAGCGATATTCCAATGGGTTAAAAACTTTTCGAGATACCGAATGTGTTTGTTACGTAATCTTGTTTGTGTTTTGGATGTTGTTAAAGGGATGCAGACAATGTACAAAGCCAGATGGAGGAAATCCTGAGTTGTGTTCGCCTTCTAGCTATAGCTTTCTATGTAAAAACTGTGTCCCCCTAACAACAATCATGCGTTTTTGTGCCGTCCAAACTTCAATCCTCATTCTCTCGAGAAGGCAAAAATTTACATACAACAATAATATTATGGCAAATAGGCCCATTGCGAATGACGTCACTGAGTGTTTTTGTTTTGTACTCCCGACACCTAAAATGGCGGGTGGATCAGCTGATGAGTGTAACTTCGAGATATGTCTAAGTGGTTAAAATGCCTGCTGGTTACATTGCAGTTGACTGTTATGACAGGGGTGGAAGGGATGGATCCAAGCTGGTCAGATTCCCTACCATCCGTGTAAACAAGGGAGAGGAAGTGAAAGAATTGACCGAACGTCTCCCATGTGCGTGAACCCACATGTCATTGTTTACTGTAGTGAACTTTTTCTTAGCTCGCCGCCGATTGGCTCGTGATGCCTGAAGTGCTCGCTGTGCAAATCAGCTAACGAATCAAAATCAATGCTTCCATCGCCATGGATATGCGCGGGCTTGACAGCTAAAATGGCCGATATCCGCAATGGGCTTGTGTGCATCATCAGTAAATACCAGTAACATTGAGTTTGCCAGAACAGAAAACTAAAAAAAAAAGGTTTGAACTGTCCAGCCAATGCACCGGTGTTATTTTGCTGAAACCGATGAAAGATTTTCTACAAACGTCACTGGGTGATTTCACAATGAAAACCTGGACAAAGTAATTAGGTGATCAGTCTATCCTGTGTTGCAAACATAATTAGATCTAAATATTGCAAGAAAGTTAGCTTAGACCGGTGTTAGGTGTTTTTTTTTGTGAGCGGTTTTGACTTTGATGGCTGTTTGAAAATTGGATGGGCCAATCACTGAACTGCTTTTCAAGATGATTGTTGTTATTTGTACGTACGGTCCCCACGTTTGTTTGCACTAGGGGTGCCCATTTTAAAGCCTTTTGTAACTCCAGGGCCAGAGAGTTCCTCCCGAATTACTCCTAACAACAACCTTAATTAATTATTTTTTCAGATTTTCTTTTTGTTTTCGTCCTGTTTTTGTTTTGTTTATTTGGTTGAAAGGGTAGGGGGCAGGGTTAGGGATTCGATAAGATCTAGGGTTGAGGATAAGCACGAGTTAGGAAAAGGTACTCATAGAAAACGCTTGGGGACCATACGTCTTTCAAGATTCATACCGCACTCGCGCTCGTAATATTAAATCTTGTTTTTTATAAATCTCAATTGATACTGTTTGTTCTTGTAAGTCTGTTTGTATGACAGCCAGGCTCAAGTTATTCAAATAAATTAAAAAACGCAAATTTGTTATTCACCGAGGGCATTTTCGTGCAACCCGAATCTACGGTTTTTTTTGGTGTTTTTTTAAAAACACTTTTCATGATACTCGACAGCAATCACTGTTGTAATATGTGATAATTATATACTATAATTTACAAAAGCATAATAGTGTATAAACCTTCACTGTCTCATGACGAAAGCCATCAGAATTTAAGTACAATACCGTACAAGATCTGTTTTCCATTCATTGTCAGGTGTCTTGAGTATAACATTACCACAAAGAGACCATTAATTTGTCAATAAACGTTTCACTGACCGGCATATGAAACAAGATCACTGATTTTCTATGTTATGTTCACGCATTGACTTATACAATTTTATTCTCCACAGACAAATTTCGGCAGTGGTCATTACTCCCTCGGCCTCCCAGCTCCACGAGGTTTGTCCTCTGGCCCGCCAAGATCAAAATCATCCCCAAACGTGAGTAACATCATTTTGTTGTAGAATGTTGTTACAAGTACCTACGTCCACCAAATTTTTTTTGCGCTGGGTGTACGTATTTTAAAGCCTCAAAAAAGCTCTTCCTGAAATCCTCCCGAAATACTACTAACAACAGCTTTAATTAATTATTCTTTCATTTGTTCTTTCTGTTTTCCTCCTCTTTGTTGGTTGAAAGGGTAGGGGGCGGGGTTAGGGATTCGATAAGAGTTAAGGTTGAGGATAAGGACGGAGTTAGGGATATAGACATTTTATGATACGTACTCTCCCCTAATGCAAAACACTTGGGGGTCGTAGGTACAAGTAACAACAGCCTTTATTTTATGATCTAACAAAATGTTTACATCGATAAACGGGGAACGCTGATCTAAGCGGTGTGCTACGATCTTAGTAACGGTATCTGGTTAAGCAAACAAACAGAAAATAATCCATCGTTATACTTCCTGGAGGATTTGGATTATTCTCAAAGCTTTCCGAGATTACTGATTTTTTTAACAAGTATTTTTATTTAGACACATCTTAATCCATTTATTTGACTTTTACCTCCGGCAGTCACGTGACTGTACTGTCGGCCGTTTTTGTTTTTTTTGTTCTTGTTGTTGTTGTTGTTGTTGTTCAAAAAGTGAGAACGCAGCGCCAAAGTTAACAAATTAGAAATCTAACAGTAGATGTAAGCGTGTGTACAGATCTCTCCTTGTGACCTGAGGCTCAGTATACTCAGATGATAATTGAGTCTCGGTTGTGTTCAGGCCTTTGTTTTCGGAGATTCTCTGCACCTCTCTTTTTTTCTTTTTCTCATTCTTGTTTGTGTGTGTGTGTGTGTGTGTGTGTGTGTGTGTTTTTGTGATAGGGATTAATTAATTTTTTTTTTTTAATTTTGTCCGGGCGGCCGGCCTTGTAAGGCCTGATCTGCTCGACTTTCAGCTGCCAAGTATTTGACGTGCGCAGTGTGCACACTGGCCCTCTGGGTTTTTCGTCCTTATCCGAGAAGACCTGGTGCTCGGTCCTACCTACTATAGAGTCAGGGACAGGAATTTTCCCCCCCAAAAAATCCCAACATGCCTGCACCGACCGGGGCTCGAACATGAAATGCGAGCACCTCGCTTTTAGACCAACGTGTCCATGTTGAGTCTTGGCTTTATTTAAGTCTTTGTTTTTAGGAGGATCTTTGCTCTGGGCCTTCTGCACCTCAAGTTGAGTCTCGGCTATGACGCCGTGACCTATTTATAGATTGGAAGTGTTAAAAAAAACTTGCGAAGGAAATCCACAGCCTCACAATCTGTCTTCTATCTTGTTACTTTTAAAATAGCTTTGTTCAACAGTGGCTCCGTCAAAACCAAGCTTTTTCCAGTTATTTACCTTTTATCCCCGGCAGTTTCATGACTGTACTTTCATCCGGTTTTTTTTTTTGGGGGGGGGGGGGGTAAAAAGTGAGAACGCAATCTCAGAGTTACCAATTTATAACAACAGATGTAAGCGTGTGTATAAATCTTTTGTGGAAGAAATTTTCTGTTACCTTCATCTGCTATTAAACAAAATTTCACAAGCGATAAAATCTATCAACAGGCTTTAATTTAATGTTGATTCATATTTAGTGTAAGAATTTATTTATTCTTTCATTCATATATTCATCAATTGGTTCATTTAATGATTAATAAATTAATTAATTTATTCATTGACGACGTATCTGTCATTCTCATATGTTATTAATTTAAGTACAACAATATCACAAGAGATATCACAATGGCTCACTTTTCAGTATACACTGTATTATTTCGCAATAGGACTTGGACTGGTGCATGGCGTAGTCAATGGGAGACTGTTCCTGACCAACAATAAGGGGTCGGTTTTCTCTTATCTTTTATGTTTCAAAGTAATGAAAACGATATAAGACAATATAGCTGACCGTTTGTTGTTATTATTGTATATTTCTTACCTTATAAGATTACTTCCAACCCTCACAGGGACAGCATCTTCATCTAAAATACTCCCAAATAATGCTTAAGACGACAACAACAAGGGGTACCTTCGTGTTTGGATAGAAGCAATGAATGCATTTACAATCAGTAAGTCTTATGGAAGAAATTAAATGGTTCCAATCAAGTGTTCATACCTAAACACTAAATATTGGTCATTATGGACATGATCCAACTAACAGGCAGTTACCACCACTTCCACCATTATAATATCGGCTGTTGATAGGGAACCGTAGTATTTTACATTATAAACTGTAGCTGATAAGTGAACACAACTCGGTAGTTTCTCTACTTGGCTTAGTCATTACACTACGGTCCCCGAACAACATCAACAACTTCATAATAAACCACTGGTAGTGCCGGCAGCACCGGTATCTCTGGAACTCCTCCCACCACCCGCCACAACATTAACAAGGCTGATGATAGCAACAGCATTAAGTGTACTTCTATTTATGATCATTGTGAACCTCCTTAGTCAACCAAGGCGAAATCTCCCATATTCTACAAGTAAATCATCATTATCAACAACAGCATTAGTTACAACCACAAAAATGGCATCAGCGGCTAAGTTTATGAACACATTTAACGTCGACCTTATTCCCAGTCATTGCAGATTAAATGCTATAGTGCAGGCATGGGCAGCTTTTCATAAAGTAAGGCTCAGACCTGTAAATTGTGAGGATGCAGAGAGCTGGATATTCTCATATATATAAAAGCCGTTCTAGGATGGCATACCACTTCTTTGGATGTTGATTTTGGAGAAAAAGTACTTGTTTCATTTGGGATGCGACTGGGTGGGGTGGGAGTGAGGTGTGTGTATGTGGGGGGGGGGCATAAAAATTGTTTGGGGAGGCGGATGTGGTCCGCAAGCAGTAGGCTGCCCATGTCTGTTCACTGCCCACACCGCGATGGTATAGGCATTGAGTAGTGGTTAAGAGTGATGCATAATCATTAAGCGGCGCGCCACCAGTTTGGCGCTCCCACCAGCCCTGGTCTGGTTCAACCCTTTAGTGTGTAACTTAGCCCTGGCAACATTCCTTATCGCTTAGACACCAAGTTCTTCATTGCAGACACTATCACGTAAATCTCTTCTCAAATTATCCCCAGGAATTTTTATACTGTAGATGGTCACAAACTCGGTGACATATAATCAATCATTCACTGCACACTAATATAGCACCGACGTCATAATAGACCTGTATGAATATTTCATGAAAAGACATTACAATGGACGACAAAAATAGCTGGAAATAAAAGCCCACCCTTCTATTGACTTATCATTAACTTGGAAATTTTGCCATTGCAAAACCATCACTTCCTCTTCCACTCCCAATCATTGTGTTTGCAGATTCCAGATTCCAAGAAATCGATGAGGAGTTACAAAAAAGTTGGCCACATTACGATAACAAAACAGTGATAATATCGAACCGTCCATGTGCATTTCGAAATGTCCTTCTCAAACCTTTTCACAGTTGTGCCATTCGAAACATTCTTCTTCTGTGTAGAAGAAAGCAATAATGAAATTTGGCAGACAAGACTACAGATCTTCAGAGGAAGGGATCCCTTGAGAAATAAGTGTTGGAAATGTTCTACTCAACCTTTCTTGTTACTTATCACAACTATCTTAATCAGGTAACCTTGATTCCATTGCTCCTGGTTAAGCGCACAATGAAAACAAATATTATATATATTAAATGATGAAGGAAAAAAAAAAAGAAATTCTTGAAAAGGAAGTAAAATACTGTACCTTAGGCACTGAAATTAAAAAAAAAAACACACACACAATAGGATGGACCCCCTCTCACCCCCCCCCCAACCCCATCCGCTCCCGCTGCACACGCCCTCGCTCCATTTAAACACATACGCATTTGAACATGATAACAGAGGTAATTATAGCTGGAAGAGAACACCTGTTTGAGATACACAAAGTTTATTTACAAATGGAACAAATCCAGTCCTATTTTCGGTTTACCAAACATTCGAAAAGCATTTTTCTCGACTTCAATCCGATTTTCAAGAATTTTTTGTCGTAATTGTATTTGTGCAGCAGTCGTTGATTCCTCACAGGCCCAGCACCTGTCTGAAACCGTGAAATTAAAGGATGGATACTGTTAAGTGCTTCGATTCGTATTCATTAGGGTATACAAAATCTGGCTGGTTTGGTGGGGCTAACATTCTATCAACAGACGGTCGAGGTAATGAACTATACTCTCCTCTGGTAATTACCAAGGCCACCGTCAGATCAGTTACAGACATTGCCACAGTTCCATTTATAGCGAGCCAACACATGACTCTTTCTCGGATTTGCTC
Source organism: Onchidella celtica (assembly GCA_963931925.1). Taxonomy (NCBI): domain Eukaryota; kingdom Metazoa; phylum Mollusca; class Gastropoda; order Systellommatophora; family Onchidiidae; genus Onchidella; species Onchidella celtica. The sequence continues at coordinate 67,932,798 of OZ007567.1, read as the reverse complement.
TCCCTGGTTCAAATCGCAAAACTTATGGTTCCAGCTGTAACTGAACATGTAATGCTTTATACTGGAAGTGAGCAGCGAGGTGGGTCGAATTTAACTATGAATGCTCTTGGTGGCCGCATTTGTTAGCCTTGTCCTCTTGTACGAGAAGTTTTGCTGCGTGAGAACGCATTGCGTGTATTAATCGATTTTCAGATAACGCGTTAACGACAGAACTGATACGTTTAACTCGTATACTATTACTAGCGCCAACATCCTTAAGTTAACTTGCCGTCTACCCAATCTCATACCATTCTGCACCTGGACAGCCCCTACTTTAGCTTATTTATACAGTGATTTAAATAGGAGAATGGAAAGATGCTCTGCAGTGTTGTGACGTTTCTCTTTTGATTAGGGACAAATCTGACGCAATAATGTTTCCATATTCTTTGTGGCCAAGACAGATTTAATACGCCCCACGCCTTTACTGACTTTTCTTTCAGTTACATTTAATGATCTCTCTAGCTTAATAAAACCGATATATATGTTGTTCCGGCATGTGAGTGCGTATCTCTGTCCCTCATCCCAGTCATTGCGAAAGGTTGAGAGATCTTAAATTTGGCTGCATTTGTGAGAATGGAAATATTTTGCCCAGTATTGGTCTTGGATCATAATCATAATTATTTTACCTGTGCGACTCCTTAAAATTTAAAGAGTCGACTTCGTGTAGAATGCACCCATGACCTTATTCACAGTGTTTTTTCCTTCAATCGAAGTCAGCAGACTGGAATAATAAAATCGTCCTTTCGAAGAATGTTTTTATTTAATCAGCTCACTCTTACTTGCACATAATGCTTGTTTTCAGTATGTTAAAATGTCCTGTAGTTAGATTTGACGTATTGACCTTCTTAAAGGTTGAGGCAGCAATGTCAAAACTAATTTAAATTTTCATGCCCGGGCTTCCAAAAATAATGTTTTCTTCGTCTACTCGCATTAATTTAAGCATCGCGAAAATTTAATGGTGCACCAGATAACAGGGGCGTGGAAAAAGTTGCGCTCAACTGCCAAAATTGCTCTCGCTAAGCATGACGCAAATATATGCCTACAATTTCGTTGGTCCATCGCAGTCAGGATAAACTGAGCTGAATTTAAGTCAAACTTGTATGTTTCTATGTTTTGGTGTACTCGGCATAAGTTTTGCAATTCACTTGCATTCATGTTCATAAGACATAGATTTCAGTTATTGGTCGACCTGTCGTCTTTCAAGCATAATAATACAGTATAATGAAATAATGTATAATGAATACATATACGTGTAATTTTTTATTTATTCTTATCATTATGATCAAATTAATGGCCTGACCGGGATAAAAATTACCCATAATGTGCCCAGCACGCATTGACGTGAGATAGTCTTCTAATTACGTGTTTTCTGACATTGGTTGTGAAAGATCACTAAAGTGTCTTTAAGAGAAGGACCCTTGAAATTTCGCGTATACACTGGCACTTCCTGTGGATTCGGTTGCACACCTGCCAATCCAATGACTTAGCGAGAAACGAGACGAGCAGTGCTCTGTGGAAAAACTCTAGTATAGAAAAAGTAACAAGTATAAACAAAAGCGGGTAATTAGATTATCATTTGTGCGTATTATAATGAGAATGGTTCTGCGGAAGTAATGAATTTAACAACAAAAGAAAAATGGGAATTGCCTTAGTAGAAATGTGATCAAGAATCCAGCCAGCATCTCTACATCACTCCAACGTAGATTTTGTGTAGGATTTGCGTGGGGTTGGTAGGATTATCGTAGGGGCATTTTTCCCTTCATCAAAACGACGTCGGCGTGGTGTTGTAACCAGGGGCTCAAGCTTAGGAACAAAGTCAAACCTGATCTCAATCCTACGTGTAGGATTTCCATAGATTTGCTGGCTGGAAGACAGAGAAAGTGTACGGGCTATGTCAGATCTACGACACGACGTGCCTGTCGCTCATTTAATATGAAAAAATATGCAACTTGGACTTGTCAAGTGAGTGAGAGGGGACATACGAGGCGGCATAAGAAAGGAAAATCTAGGTTCCAGCAAATGAAGCATCTGCGATATGTTTCACAATCTCACAAAATATGCAACGGAAACAAGAAATGCAAATCGGACGTTGAGTCTTGAGAGCGTTCCGCAGCCACACAGCCTATACAGTCACGCGAAAGCAATCCCGTCGATGCCCCAGACCCGTCCTCACGCCAGATTATACACGATACAATTTATAACCGCCCGTTTCCAAGAACCCAAGCAACGTGAACGTTGGAAGTATAGCCAAGATACATGAGGCAAAGTGACTTCCGCCCGTCTTTCACCGAAAGCAAAACGGAAAGGAATTTTATAAGAGATGAAATACCATAAAATTTCGACAAATAGGATGTAAAGACCAAAGTAGGTCATTGCAGGATATGGTCTGAATGATGTTTGTACTTATAAATATGGACTGATTGATGACAGTTCACCAAATCAGCAAAACTTAGGTCACAACTACATATTGTGTACATTGATGTTTCATATTCTTCTTCAGATCAAGCCCGGTGCTGTCATGTAAACATAAAATAGATGCACCAGTTACATATATATATGGCCTTTAGCGTCTTTACAGACGGTCTTAGCAGCTAGAATATTCACTTTCACTTTGACTGACAGCTTCTCTCGTGGCTTATTCTACCAATGTTTGACCCGAGAGTGCGATGGCAGTGATTGCAGGTCAGTCTTTTGGGTTCACTTTGGCGAGTGTTTTCATTCCGCCTCTGTCGTTTTGTCAGGTATGTTTCTTTTGCCTTGAAGTCTATTGCGAGCGTGCCACTGCGCAATTTTTGTCTCCATCTGCTTCGATCATTTGCAAGGTTCTCCCATTCATTGGGGTCGATGTTGAATGCTTTCATCGTGACCTTGCAAGTGTCTTTGAATCGCAGATGTGGCCTACCTCTGGGTCGGTTGCCAGTAGCAAGTTCCCCGTAGAGAATTTGTCTGGGGATGCGATCATTTTCCATACGGTGGAGATGTCCAAGCCACCGCAGTCTTTTTTTGCCTAGGAGAGCCTGAGTTGATGGAATGTTGGCTCGGCTCAGAACTTCGATATTTGAGATCCTGTCTTGCCACTTGATCTTGAGAATTTTGCGTAGGCAGCGCAGGTGGAAGGAGTTGAGGGATCTTTCATGTTTGGAGTAGGTGGTCCATGTCTCTGAGCCATACAGCAGGGTGCTTAGGACGCAAGTTTGGTACACGAGTACCTTTGTTTTGATGGTCAGCTTGCTATTGTTCCACACCCTTTTTGAGCGTTTGCCAAAAGCTGTGGCCGCCTTTCCTATTCTGGCATTTATTTCAGTTGTTATGTCTGTGCTACCACTGATGGTTGAGCCTAGGTAGCAGAATTTTCCCACTTGCTCCAGAGGAGAGCCATTCAGCATGATTGGGTTGGGGTTTCTCAAGCCTTGTGTCAAAACTACAGTTTTTGAGACACTGATCTTTAGCATGAATTTGTCACAGGCTTTGGCAAGGCTATTGATGAGAGCCTGGAGCGTGGTTTCATCGTGGGCCACGATTGCAGCATCATCTGCGAAGAGGAGCTCTTGTAACATAATATGCTCTGTACGAGATTTTGCTTTTAGTCTGGCAACATTAAAAATGGAGCCGTCCACTCTGGTGTTAATAAGTACTCCACCTGAACATTGACCAAAGGCATTCTTGAGTAGGGCTGCAAAATATATACCAAATAAGGTAGGAGCAAGAACACATTCCTGCTTCACACCGCTGTTTACAGCAAATGAATTGGATGTGCAGCCCTCAAAGTTGACACATGCCCTCATGTCAGTGTGGAAGGATGCAATAAGTTTTAGCAATGTTGGTGGACAGCCTATGGATTTAAGGACTGCATACAGGCCAGATCGGCTTACGGTGTCGAAAGCCTTTGTTAGGTCCACAAAGCATGTTATAAGCGGCCTGTTTTGTTCTTTACATTTTTCTTGGATTTGCCGAAGTGCAAATATCATGTCAATAGTTGATCGTTTGCTTCGAAAGCCACATTGTGTTTCTGGTAAGACTTTTTCCGCCAGTTGTTGAAGGCGGCAGAGGATGACGCGAGCAAAAGCCTTTCCAGTAATGCTGAGGAGGGATATGCCTCGATAGTTGTTGCAGTCGCCTTTGTCTCCTTTGTTCTTGTAAAGTGTGACAATTTTGGCGTCTCTCATATCATGTGGTATCACGCCTTCTTTCCAACACTGCAGTAACAGATTATACAGGTGTGGTAATAGTGGGCCTTTTAGGTCTTTTAATACCTCTGCAGGAATGTTGTCACTTCCTGTGGCTTTTCCAGCAGACAGGTGGTCGATTGCATTGGAAAGCTCGACTAAGGAAGGTTCAGCGTCAAGTTCGGCCATTATTGGCAGTTTTTGGAGGTGTTCCTCAAAATCTGGTGGAATATTTTTCTCAGTTGAATACAACAGAGAGTAATGCTCTACCCACCTATTCAGTTGTTCATTTTTATCTGTGATGGGTTCACCATTTACAGACTTAAGTGGGGCGCTTTTGGTGATGATTGGCCCAAGAGCTACTTTCATCTGACTAAAGGCGGTTTTCATATCTCCCTTTTCATTTGCCTCTTGTATGCTGCCACACAAGTCTGTCCAGTATTTGTTGGCGCAACGTCTTACCTCCAGCTGAAGTTTAGCTTTTGCATTTTTCAAACAAGCTTTTGTACTCTGATTGCAATTTTTGCCATACTCATTGAAAGCAGATTTCTTTTGCTCAATGAGAGGTAGGAGAATTTCGCTGTTCTGGGCCACCCAGTCGTTGTTTGAAACTTCATGCTGTCCAAAAGACCCGATGGCACAGTCATGAACTTTTGAACTGAGAGTGTTCCATGCCTCATCCACCGAGTCACATTGTGTGACACCATCCATGCTTTCAGCAAATAACTTTTCAAATGACTTTCTATTTGATTCATCTCTGATTGCTGTTACATTGATCTTAGGGATTGAAGGGGCTTTTGATCTGTATATTTTCTTGGCCGAAATTTTGATTTTGCTGACTACCAGTGCATGGTCGGTGTCACAGTCAGCACTGTGGAGGGAACGAGTTATTTTTATACAGCCCAAACTCTTCCTCCTTGAGAGAACAAGATCCAATTGATGCCAATGGCCAGACCTGGGATGGCGCCATGATGTTCTTTGGCATCTCTTAAGGTCAAAGTACGTGTTTGTAACACATAATGAGTTTACGGAGCATAGCTCCAGAAGGCGCTGCCCGTTTTCGTTGATGTTGCCAATGCCGAAGTGCCCAATGCACTTTGGCCATGCGGAGTGATCTGCTCCCACTCGAGCGTTAAAGTCACCCAGAATTAGCAGGCCTTCGGTGAGAGGGATGTTGTGGAGAGTCCTCTGCAATGCCTCGTAGAAAATGTCTTTGGTTTCGTCAGAGGAGGTAAGTGTTGGGGCATAGACACAGATAATGTTGGTAAAACCAGACCGGGTGTTCAGTCTGAGTGTCATGATGCGTTCTGACACTCCAATTGGAGTTGCGATCGAATTGATAAGGGAGTTTTTTACGGGAGTAAAATTTCGACAAATAGGATGTAAAGACCAATGTAGGTCATTGCAGGATATGGTCTGAATGATGTTTGTACTTATAAATATGGACTGATTGATGACAGTTCACCAAATCAGCAAAACTTAGGTCACAACTACATATTGTGTACATTGATGTTTCATATTCTTCTTCAGATCAAGCCCGGTGCTGTCATGTAAACATAAAATAGATGCACCAGTTACAATCCCTGCAAAATTACGTTAGACGGATGATACCTAAAAACTAGAACAAAACATTTTTATTTGCACTTTTCAAAACTGCATACAGATTTTAAAAAAAAATGATATGGCAATCTCCCGACCTGGCTGAAGTTATTTTAAGGTTTACTGCCTCTATGAGAGTGCTATGTCACATTAATCTGTAATTACCTGGTAGTTGTGAGAGATACATTTTCAGAGGTTTGTTGTGTCCAAGTGAAAGTTATTAATTAAACCTCTAGCTTGACAATTTAAAACTACACTAGTTATTCATTACAAGTGCCGAGGCTTTCAGTATTTCAATTCACACCCACACACAAATATAATTTAAAAAATTTTTTTTTGGGGTGGGGGTGTTCCTGTCCCAAAGACTTGAACTGTGAGAGTACCAATTAAAACAGTTATCACACTATGAGCAGGGTTTCTCTTTGTTGTCTACGCATACTCCATTGATTAGTTATGCAACGAAGCTAACCAATCAGTTCTTTCTTTAGATAATTGTTTCAATACACCCTATGAAAAATGCACGAGTATGTTCCGAAAGAGCTTAGTAGGCCAACCATAAAGTACGTAGCCTAGGCTCTGAGGGTGATGGAGGGTTCATGGTTGAAGAGGGCGTGTCTGGTACGTAGAGTTTTCAATAGGCTTTTTTTTTTCACAGTGGTTTTATTATTATGATTAATTATTATTATTTTTTGAGCAAATTAAGTTTTTGAGTTATGTTGGATGAACTACGAGTGGGTAATGTGGTTACTGCGTGGGTTCAATAGTAACTCCCTTAAGGATACACAGGATTAACAAACACAGGGTTCTGCTGGCAATCTTATTTATTCAAAAGCCTAACAAAGGTATCGCTACCAAAAAGGCATAGGAAAAACCCTATCAAGAAAAGGAAAAAGAAGCCAAGAAAAAGAAAAGAAACCCAGAAAAGAAGCCAAGAAAAAGAAAAGAAACCCAGAAAAGAAGCCCAAAAAAAGAAGCCCAACCAGCCATAAGCCAAAGTTTCTCTGCTACTGGCGCAACTGGACTAGGCCATGTTTTGGGCGAGGCGCGCCACGGCAGGCCGCCGCCGGTCTAGGTTCACTGTGCTGTCGGCTCTTGTCTCTGCGTCTTTGATGGAGTGTACTGACCACTCGAACTCGCATCTTATTTATGGGCCAGCGCGGACGTCCGAGAGAGCTATTACGTAGTCTCGTCTTGGACAAGTGAAAGGCTCGGACATTGAGTCCAGCCGAACAACATAACCGGTTAGGGTCCTAACACAATCGAATTTACAGTACGGTTAAAAGGGTGCACACAAAAGTCAATTAGATATCCCAGTAAACTGCAGAAATTACTCTAACGTCCCCTCCAGCAATAATTGAATAAATTTGACCCAGGTTGGAATTATCGGGGATACCATGCGTCTAACTCGTGGTTTACTTTAAATCCGAGATCCTCTTATTAATTATTTCAATAGGACCTGTGCATCAAAGCACAACGAAATTGGTACCATTATAAAGTAGAAACTTGCTGCTACAATTCTAACTGACTACTTATACCAGAAACCCGGTAATAGTTTTAATATAAATTTTCAAAGTGTCAGGACTAACAACATTTGCCAGATTTGTGCGGGATACTTTCGTCCATTAATACGACGTATCTCCATTGATAACAAACGTTATCATGAGTACCTATTTTGTACCGATAGGGTATTGTCTACTCTCAAAAATGAATTCGGGTTCCCGTCTTTCTGTCGGTGGATAACAACGAAGGAGCGAGTTGTAAGAAACTTAAAGCCATGATATAAGAGTTGGAAGCCCGGTGGTCAACATTTCCAACTGACCAATCAAAATGCGCGCTTTTCACCGTGATGTGAATAACGGGTCCCGCGCTACTATTACAAGGGAAATAACCCAATTAATGGTACTCGGCCAAGTGTCCATAAACTACTATGAGTGGCCGTCCCTCACTCACGCACTAGAGTTACCATGAAAGCACATATAAAAATAGAAAGTCGTTCATCCTCTCACATTCTCCCCTGCTAAGTCACGTAGTCCCTTACGTGACACATACATCAATTCAAAGGTTTACAAAAGACCACTGAAGGTATAATCAAACTCTAAGGGGCTATGATACCACCACTTAGAGTAGAACAATTGCAAATTACACACAGTGAACCGAAGTACAACAATGGTCCATCCTCTTTATAACTACTAACAGGTGGCGTGAACCGGCTAAGTTACTACTGGCATCCTGAAGATGTACACAACAGTCTCAGCTCTGGCTGTAGTAAATTACATCATATGGACAAAACAACAGGTCCCAGACCTGAAACGGTGGTCCCAAGACCACTATCAGGGTTAACGTAGGATCGAACAGTACAAAAAAAGACAATATGCTATAAGGGCACTAGTGCAATGAAAAAGGTAAGGTCAACATAGGCATTAAAAGTCATTGTAACTAAGCTGTGGAGAAAGCCAACATGGGCATACTCTCTAACTTAAAATCTTGAGGCGGAGCTCCCTTGGATTCGGTGGTCTATCATCTGGCCTGATGGAAACTCGGGGGGAGTCTTGATGGGTGCGCTCCCCTGCTCTTTCTGCACTCACAGTCTAATGTTAATCACTAATAAGAGGTCCAATCTCTGGGGTTGTCTGTGTGGGCGGCTGGACCGTCGCACAGGAGGTAGGCGCTGGGAAGTTGTCATCCCAGGTTGAGGGTCCGGTCGGGCTGCAGGTGGCTGGCAAGGGTGGTGGGCTGGGAGTACCAGACACTGGTCGACGCAGGCTGTGGGGGCGGATGTTGCGGATACGTGTAGATTGCGGGATGAAATACCCGCAACGGGTTCCTGTTGACTGCAGTGGGATGGGTGGTGTACACAGGACTGGGATACAGGTCCTGAATCTTGAGTTGATGTTGGAGGGTGTTGGTCTTCGTGGCTCCCTGGTTCCTGTGGGGTGGGGCAGGGGTTGGCTGGCTGGCCGGGCTTCAAACTAAAAATTTCCATGGCTGGGCTTTCTACACTACAAACTAACCCTTCTGTGTATCCCACTTCTGACACCAGAAAATGTTGGGTGTACTAACGAGTGGGTAATGTGGTTACTGCGTGGGTTCAATAGTAACTCCCTTAAGGATACACAGGATTAACAAACACAGGGTTCTGCTGGCAATCTTATTTATTCAAAAAGCCTAACAACGGTATCACTACCAAACAAAAAAAGAAGCCAAGAAAAAGAAGCCCAGAAAAAGAAACCAAGAAAAAGAAAAGAAACCCAGAAAAGAAGCCCAAAAAAAGAAGCCCAACCAGCCATAAGCCAAAGTTTCTCTGCTACTGGCGCAACTGGACTAGGCCATGTTTTGGGCGAGGCGCGCCACGGCAGGCCGCCGCCGGTCTAGGTTCACTGTGCTGTCGGCTCTTGTCTCTGCGTCTTTGATGGAGTGTACTGACCACTCGAACTCGCATCTTATTTATGGGCCAGCGCGGACGTCCGAGAGAGCTATTACGTAGTCTCGTCTTGGACAAGTGAAAGGCTCGGACATTGAGTCCAGCCGAACAACATAACCGGTTAGGGTCCTAACACAATCGAATTTACAGTACGGTTAAAAGGGTGCACACAAAAGTCAATTAGATATCCCAGTAAACTGCAGAAATTACTCTAATTGAATAAATTTGACCCAGGTTGGAATTATCGGGGATACCATGCGTCTAACTCGTGGCTTACTTTAAATCCGAGATCCTCTTATTAATTATTTCAATAGGACCTGTGCATCAAAGCACAACGAAATTGGTACCATTATAAAGTAGAAACTTGCTGCTACAATTCTAACTGACTACTTATACCAGAAACCCGGTAATAGTTTTAATATAAATTTTCAAAGTGTCAGGACTAACAACATTTGCCAGATTTGTGCGGGATACTTTCGTCCATTAATACGACGTATCTCCATTGATAACAAACGTTATCATGAGTACCTATTTTGTACCGATAGGGTATTGTCTACTCTCAAAAATGAATTCGGGTTCCCGTCTTTCTGTCGGTGGATAACAACGAAGGAGCGAGTTGTAAGAAACTTAAAGCCATGATATAAGAGTTGGAAGCCCGGTGGTCAACATTTCCAACTGACCAATCAAAATGCGCGCTTTTCACCGTGATGTGAATAACGGGTCCCGCGCTACTATTACAAGGGAAATAACCCAATTAATGGTACTCGGCCAAGTGTCCATAAACTACTATGAGTGGCCGTCCCTCACTCACGCACTAGAGTTACCATGAAAGCACATATAAAAATAGAAAGTCGTTCATCCTCTCACAGTTATGTAAAAATACATGTAATAATGTTCTAATGAACACATTAAATTACTAAAACCAAATGCCACTTAAACATCAAAGCCTTGTCATCGGCATTCACCTTTTTAATGCCCGTGCACTCGTTCAAGGGGGGGGGGGTAGGTGAGGCCAAACGTATGAAAATGAAAAGCGTACAAGTGGGAGGGAGGGGGATATAGCCAGAACAAAGTGTATTACACAACTTCATCGATAGCTCCTTATATGTACCGTACCACTTTTTACAATCAGCTGGTGTTCAGCAGTTCGGGTATTTAAACTTTTCGGTCTCATTACCAGGAAGAAGTCAGTGGAGCTGTGCTTCAGTAGACACCGGAGTATCAAACATCAAATTTGAATTCAAAATATTGGGCAAAAAGAAAAGGTTGTATATTGCAAAACCCCGCGTCAGAAATAAAACCCAAATAATACGAAGCAAACTAAAGAGAAGACAGAAAATACACAAATTTTCGGCTTTCGCATTTTTCAAGTGAAAAAAAAAAAAAAGCACGTCCGTCCGTCAAAAGCATGGCTTCTGGATGTGAGCTTCTTCGAGATTCCATGCGTTTGGCGGACGGACGTGCTTTGGTGCTGCTAACGAAGCAAGAACTCGCAGCTAAGTAAACTGTTTCACTTCGTTCCTGTTAAAGTCTTTTTTTTTTTTTCACTTGAAAAAGATGAAAGCCGAAAATTTGTGTATTTTCTGTCTTCTCTTTAGTTTGCTTTGTAGCCCATTGTTTGGGTTTTATTTCTCACGCGGGGTTTTGCAACATACAACCTTTTCTTTTTACCCAATTTTGACTTTGCTTATAGCCCTGCTGCGACCCCACAGTTTTTCTGTGGTTTTTATGATATTTCGTGAATCAAATTTTAATTGCTTGTTGACCATTGACTTCCGAATGACAATAACTTCCGAAACTGGGCTCCGGCTGCTGGTAGGCTAACTCATTTTGCTCGGGAATAATAAAACATGCATCTCCTCTTTTGTGAAAAGAAATCACACCCATCGCTGTAGAGCAGCTCTTCTGTGTTGGTAGTGGATTCGGCCGGAGATCCACATCCGTCTCATACAGTGTTGAGTCAATTCACGATTGCGCCTCGAATGATCAGACTTCCTTTGTACTACAACTTGTTTGCTGTCCATGGAGTTGTATCGGGAACCATATCACACAGAAATAATTTACAAATTTTCTGCTGATTTGGCCTTTGAAGTTGGTAAGTTTAAACCATGTTAATAAATAGATCCAGATCTCTAAGTAACTTGACTTGAGTTTACACCGCCACACCGGATTAAATTTCCGCAGGCACTAGACAGTCTAGAGTAGAAGATCTGGTGGTAGCTCACTAAGCCTGCACCCCAGCACAAAATGGGCGGAAATACACCAAGTTCGTGCATACGACCACTGATGTAAATCTAGATCTAGATTTCTAAAAAACTAAAATTTCTTTATCGTCAATGTACAGACTCATAAGTCATATTGTCATTCAGATTTTAAATACGCTGTGGCTATTCTTACGGCAGCCTACCGGGAGGTCTTCCCCCCGTCCGCGCCATTTACCAAAAAGTTAACAAACATAATATGATTAAGCTATAAGCTTAAACAACCTGCATTGGAATGGTCAGATGGACTTGGGGGCATGAGGGTCTAGTCAGTTTGTATCAATGGGCGGTAGTCCTATTGACTAATCAGGCGAAAAGGGGCTGGGGTAGTTGTGTTTTCTTGACTGGCGCGGACGGGCGGAAGACCTTCCGCCTACCAACTGTTAGTCCATTGTCAGATTGATATGTAACGACGTGAGGGTCTAGTCAGTTTGTATCATCGAGGCCGTAGGCCGATGTTCGTCTGGGCAGTAGTCAGATTGACATATCAGGGTGAGCCGCCGGGGTAGCTATGTATTGTTTTCACTCGTTAACTCTAAGAAGGACTTCCGAATGCATTCTATAGTCCGAGTGAAAACAATACATAGCTACCCCGGTGGCTCACCCTGATATGTCAGTCTGACTACTGCCCAGAAGAACATCGGCCTACGGCCTCGATGATACAAACTGACTAGACCCTCACGTCGTTACATATCAATCTGACAATGGACTAATATAGCCTAGGTAAGTTGGTAGGCTGCCATAAGAATAGCCACAGCGTTTTAAATATGTGACGAATAGTAGAATCTAGATCTAGATATTCAGAGATATACTTATACTATAGGCTATTATATGGGAGGACTTCCGAATGCGTTCCATAGCTCGACAAGTGCATAGGCATTGTCAGATTGATATGTTAGAAACGATGTGAGGGTCTAGTCAGTTTGTATCATCGAGGCTGTAGGCCGATGTTCGTGTGGGCACTAGTCAGATTGACATAAATCAGGGAAAGCCGCCAGGGTAGCTATGTATTGTTTTCACTCGGGCTATGGAACGGATTCGGAAGTCCTTCCTATTATTTATATATAAAGGGCCTAGCAGTTGGCTCCTAGTGTGTCCAGGTCATGAAGGTGACAAAAAGTGAAATCGTCTAGAGCTCAGATAACTTCCTAATCATTGTGTAGCCTATAGTGTATGTACATTGTAACCCTCGGTTATCCGATTTTGTTGTGCTGTTTGAACATTAAAAAGCATTTTTTGTGAGAGTGGCTGATCCCTGCTTATTTTCTGGCGTCTGTGTGACTGAAGATTTTCAGCAGATGAAACACAGCTTTCAAGATTATGAACCCATGGTAAAATTATTGGGAGGCATGCTACCAGGAGTAATTCTTATAAAAATGCCCTCCTCGGGCTTTGGTGAGTTGACAGTGCTTACTTTGATTGCTGGGGAGGCATAAGGGGCCAATCAGTTGTTTGAGGTTTGAAAAAATAGAAAAACCTTTCTACTGAAGAAATTATGTGGGTGATCATGCTTCAGTTCAGTCAGTGGTTGCACTGCAGTCTAGTGGTCGCAAAAGGATCCATTTAGCTTGGGTGTTGTTGACAATTGTTTGTACGGGTGTGGGTCTGCAGCATTATTATCATTGGATGACCTGCATTCACACTGACCAGTGAAAATACTGCTACCTCAGCTGTAAGTCCAACAACCAGAAAAAAATTAAACTTGTTGCATACCAATCTAGTTTGAACTGTTTACTAATTACATAAAACCTAATAATCGATTAATCCATCATTAGACTGATTAGAGGGAGATTACAGTTTTGATGGCTAGAAATTTTGGAGAGTTCCAGGAAATCATACTAGTGTAACCCTACCCTTGTAACTGTAAAGAATTGTAAGAATCATAGTGGGCAGAGTTCCATAGCTCTACCTTGAGCACTTTCAACACTACAATTCTTACCAGATTTTCTTATTGGGGAGGATTTCCTATCAGATTATCATGAGTTGAGGGATAGGTTCACAAACAGGATTAAGGATTTGGTATAGCTGGGATAAGTTTGATAAAAATAGGTTTGAACTTCGGGATAGGTTAATATACATTTTTTTCAAGTTAATTAATGTCTAGTATCTTTTCTCAGTCTTGTCCAATTCAAAGGCATTAGTGTGTTTTCTGGAGAATACTGGATTTGGTAGTTCTTCCTTCTTTTTGGTTTCTTACTGAAAGGGTAAGGGGTGAGGTTTTAGTGATAGATATATTTAGTGACAGGTTTAAGGATTTAAATTTAAGGTTGTATTCGCTGGATGGTCGGGACATAATAGACTCTTTCTGAAATTTCCATGAGCTGGTTTGATGAAAATAAAAATACCACTATTACCACTCTAATAATAGAAAAGGGATAAAAAAGTCTATGAATATTTTTAAATGGGGGTGGGGTGGGCCTAAAATAAAAGTGTCATAGGGATGTCTGCTGTCTTGGAACTTGTGGTCTGTCAAGATTACATTTACAGCTATGAGGGCAAAATTATAGTGAACAGACGGATAGCAATAAAACTAAAACTCCTTCTTCGCTAGGAAAGTGAAAACATGGCTAGACAAAATAATGACTAAATGACATGGTTAGCACACAAGCTTAGGCTCAACAGTTTTCAGCTGATGTATTAAATGCCTGCCTTGGTAATTTCCATAGAAAGACTCTTTTTGCCATTATAGATGTATATGTGGTCCACATGACTGAGTTTTGTATTGATTTTTAAACAATTCTGTGAAAAGTGCATAAATTGAAATTTTATAGTATGCAAGGGAATATAGTGAGGAAAAGGAGTTGGAGATAACAAACATATATACACCAGTTGCCCACTAACTCGATGAATACACAGATGTGATTTTTAAGGTTGAGTTTCGATCACCAGTGTGTAAACTGAAGTGCAGAATGAAATTTCTAGTCATACTTTTAATTCTACTCCAAGAAAATGCGTCTTTGTTTACCGCCTTAAAATGTCACAACATTTTCTTCTGTTCAACGAAAGTATTAAAATACAGCGAACTTCAAGGCTTTTTAAACTGTGCTCACGTACACCTTCATGCCTTTTGTAAGTGTAGTATAAGTGTGTTTGTAATTTTGGTAATTGTGTTGTATCCTGTATTCAAACTTAACTTTCAAGAGACTGGAAAGGCTTGGAATACAATCTACAGGAGAGAGAGAGAGAAATGGACATGTAACTGTGAGCGTTTTACATGGTTTATTCACTGGCATTTCTCTGGAGTACAGGTTTATGTTTTTTCCAGATCAGAATTCCCCCCTCTCTCTCTAACCCTTTCTTTATTACCCTTAAGTCCTAAGCCAAATGGATTTGTGCTCATTCAGATTCTTTTGTAATTTTGTGATATTCATACAGCACATTACACCTACAGTAATTTTCATCCCAGGATCAGTAATGAGGGTGAGGGAGGTGGTATGTTGTACAATCGATCAAAAGCACACTGAACCACTGTGATAAAGCATCTTAGTAGTTTTTCTGACAAGAGTCTCTCTCTCTTTCTAATTTTAGAGACTTTATGAACAAGTTGAATATAGTTCATATTCTGCTGGCTATTTGTTGTAGTAGCTTCAGAAGTCCAAATCAACTGAATTAATTTTGCTCAGGTAAATATGATAGCGACCTTGAGTAACTGAATTTCTTGAGGTTCCGTCATGAAATTGGGCTGGGGGTGGGTGTGAAATGTAAGACACAAAACATCTTTGGGTTACGTCCCTCCGTGGGCATTTGATGAAATGGAATTAATGTGATGGGTAAAACAAGATGAAAGTAAATAGTGATACTCTTTATTTCCTATAGTCCAACCTATGGGAATTGGATCCTTTCAGTTGAAATTGAGATCCTATCTAGGCAGGAGTGAGGAAGAAACGTATTAATCAATATTGTATTGTGTTGTGGGCTGCATCGTTAGTCTGAGAGAAATGGAGCCTTAATTTCATTCTTTTTCTAGTGAGCTCTGACCCAGTTTCTGCTACTCACATAAGTGTGAATTGTAAATATTGTTTATCATGAAATGCTTTTGGATAGAATTTGAAAGAAAGTGATACATTGAAACATGTTTTCTCTGTCAGTAAATGATGTGCTTTCGTAAATTAAAGAACATGTATCCTTATTCATCATTGGGTACATCTGTGTGAGTGTGTAAGGGAAGCGTGTCATTGGGGAGGGGCGGTATTTCATGCCCAGTATTAATTCGGGGTAATTGCATTTGGATAGCTGAGTAACATTTTCTAGTCCTCAAGACTCGCTGAATCCTTTTTTATAACTTCTAATGTACCACATGTAATTGTAGCGTAAATCATGAAAATGTTGCTGCAAGTTGATTTTGCAGACTAAAAGTAAAACCTTCCAAACTCGTTCACCTGGCCAATCTTAATGAAAATGTACTGCTAAAAAAATTCACTGACCACCTTCCCGAAGACGATGGAAGACAGTGTAGATCCACTCATGAGGAGGGAAATGGCGAATTCGAAGTGAAGCTCTGAGCTTATCGGCACAAAATGAACCTGGCTTCATACTTGATAGGCCAAGTATGGACCAAAAATAGTGCGTTTTTTTTTTTAGTTTGGAGAAAGCAGATCGACACAGCAACAGTCACACTGCTAGGAAAAAGCAAGACGGTAGAGAGAACATAACAGACGAATAGGAGAGAAGGAGACACGACCGGAAGCTCCCACCAGTCGCCCGCGGTGCGACCTATTTTGGACCTTTTTTTTTTTTTTTTTGATTGGCATTGTGAGGTTTCTTCGCTCAGCTTGCCAGTAGGAAATACTGAAAGCGATTGTGCACATCAATACTTGCGTCATATTATGATTAGTCCCACAGCTGTTTAGTGTTTGAGCACTGTGACATGACCATGCGGTTCGATTTTAGGTGGGAGTTGAGTCAGGCCGGGGATATTTGAATTGATTGTAGGATTGCGATACATGTAGTTGCACGCGGTATCCTATGAGCCGCACACTTATCTTGGCTGAGACAGTTAAAACAAACAGACAAAAACAAACAAATAAACAAACTTTTTGAGTAGTAAATCAACTTTTTGTCTAGCGAAATCTCACAGAGTAGTTTGATCGGAGTGCTGGTGTTATGTATATTATTATTTATTTAAGACAAAACCCACTGTGGTGATCAGCTGTTGTGTTTTCAAAGCATGATGAGAACACCCCCCCCCCCCCCCGCCCTTTAAAAAAAAAAAAATTTGTGGGGGGCAGTTGAAGACAGAAAAAACATACTTGCGCCTGCATACTGTTGTTCAGTGGTGAGCGAAACCTGCATACTGTACTCAGGGTTCACACAGGTCCTTAAAAGTCCTTAAAGTCCTTAATTTTCACAAAAGAAAAAATAAGTACTCGAAAAGTCCTTAAATTTTGGAAATTATGCCAAAGTCCTTAAAAAGTCCTTAAAATTTGTGTTTCAGTTGAAACATTTGAGATTGAGATCTTCCAATTGCACACTGGATGATTGATACTTTGTAATAACTAAACCTTTCAGAGCGAATTTACTATGTTTGAACTCTGGATACAGAAACATCCCGTTTCGATGAGTGCTGCACACCACTTGTATAGTTGTAATATTTTTTGGTCACTGGCATACAGGTCCTTAATTTGTTTATTGTGAGTCCTTAGGAAGTCCTTAAAATTAGTTTTCAAGACTTTGTATGAACCTTGTGTACTGACAAACATTCCAAGAAAAAAACTTAGTCATAATTTCTGGACCTTTTTTTTTTTTTTGTTCGTTTTTTTGCTCTTTATCCATTAATAGTTAGCACAGTATTAGAATTTGACCACTTCCACACAAAAAAACATTTTGTTTTTATTAGTGACCAACAAAGGGACATCTTAAATTATGCCCAAATGCCAAATATCATTTTCACATTAACTTTAATGATTACAGTTTGAATCAAAACAGGATCTTTGAAGTTGAGGTCCCAAATTGCTGGCGGACTGAGAGATAAAACGACAAGCAGAAAACGGGGAGAGAGATTCATGCCCAGAATATCATTGCTATTTGTGGCTTAAAATAATGCAGGTGATTGTACTGCAATCCATTTTGATATGGGGAAGAAAAGTGGGGGGGGAGGGGGGGGGGAGAAGGGGGACAGGATAGTTGCGAATGGCATTAACCAATCACCATTCTGAAGCGAGCGCTAAAAGAACACCAAACCTTACTCGGGTATTGCACTTTGAAAAACAGTAGTTGAATACATCCCTGTCGTATTTGTTATTCCTTTCAGTGGATCATCGACCTTTCATACCGGAATCGGACAAGATTTGGATAATAAGTATGACAGGGAACATTTTAGCATATAATATTATTTATATTGATTTTTGCCGACCGCTGAGTTGGGCCATCCATTTACGGCTGTGACCTTTTAGTTCTGTCATCGGCTATTCTAAATGTGTGTGTCTCGTCTCGCAACATAATCCAGTGTACATACCAACTGTGGGCCAGGATAGTTTGCTTCGACGATAGTTATTTTTATCCCCCCGTTTGCAAGTATCACAGTTATTATGAACTGATTAAAGAGAGCAGAAGGATTTACACATAAAGTAAAGTAGCACTACTCTCTCCTACTCTCCCATTCTCTCACCCCCCCCCCCTTTGTCAAAATCCAAAATCAGGACCATTTTGAAGTAGAGAAATAGTGGCTTTTGCAGTCCATCGAAGCCAAGACATGTGCTCATCATTGAGGATTGAAAGAGAAGCTATGGGACATTACAAAACGCCATACCCAATTCCTGTGTGAGTAACAATTGTGTAATGTGTAAATGTTAATATGTCCATCTCAAACGGTGTTTAACGGATCATGTATGTATAGTATAGATGAGCAATTCCAGAAACCTGGCCACTTAAAAGGGGCGAACGCCCTAGAAATTCAGAATAGGTCTCAGATTGATAAAAGTCGATGAGAAAACAAACTAAATCACCAACAAACAGGCATGTCCACCTGTTGGACAGTTGACATTAAAATTTATGTTTTTTTCTTAAAATAGGTGTAACACTGATATCAGTTACGACATAAACTATCGCCTTAATCCAGAGGAATGCTGGATAACTTGCATTAATGATTATGTAACTTGTTCTATAGAACAGGGCTGGCAATTCTGTCTATAGCAATTTTTTTATTTTTTTTGGCATTCATGACAGAGTATGGGGCTTTTTATGTTGTAACATGTTATCAGTGTTTTACAGGCATTGTCTCACATTCCCATAACTTGTTGAAAACTAATTCCAACATCATAATCGACATGCACCTGTACTCTGTACCGAAAACCCTTCAGACAGGAGGGTCACTTGATAAAGATGTAATTATAATGATTTAATAACACCATTTGGTGTAATCATTGTCAATGTTACATCGTTTATATTCAAATCGCATTTTCAAAACATCTTTTAAACGGGTCAGGTTTTTGGAATTGCTCATAATTGTTATGCAAAATTCCCGTGCGCATCCTGCACCAAGCTTCACCCCCTGCTTTTTAGTTGTCTTTTTTTTTTTTTAATAGGCGAGATAGCCGGGATGAACTGGAATGAATGAATTACGGTACAAAAATTAATTACGGTTGACTGTAACACGGTTGTTTCAAAGACTGCAAGATACTCTTGCCATTGTTGGCTATTCCACTAAGCCGTGCTGTTTATGTGTTTTCACCCTCAGATACGCAGCCATTTCCGCACCTGTACTATCAAGCCTGTCTTTTGTGTGCATGTTCCTTTCGGCCTGATATGGCGCCACTTGAACAATTTATCGATATACTTGGTCAGGATACATTTTTTTTTAAAACTTTGCAAGCCTTCACTTTTGTATCCGTTTTTTTGACGTTTATCAGCATTGAATATGCCCCCAAGACTTAGCTTGACTCCGTCGGTGGTTATGCTTCGTCCATAAATTATTGCCCCATTTTCACCGAAACCAAAAAACCTTAGTCTTTTATCCCTTCTTTCTATTTCTCTCTCTCTCTTTCATAGCTCATCTTTACAAGTTCCTAAATCCAACTCCAAATAACACCTGCAATAACAATGCACACCTCCTCCTCCCCAAAAAACGGACAACCCCACGTTGGCTGAACTGTGCACACGGAACACAGTGTTTCTGTGCGCATGTTGGGCCGGTTATAGACCCGTCTTTGTTGATTGAGAAGAGATGGGTGGTCCTTTTCTTGGGAAGGGGGGGGGGTATTGTGAAAATTATGTGGCATCTTCCATCCCCTTTCCCCAGATCCCCAGATCTTTCTTCCACAGCGCTGCATCTGAACGTTAACTAGATTATTTTGCTTATTATCGTCACATAAGCTTAGTCATTCGAGGGCTGAAAGAGTACACAGTTTTCCCCACAGACTAATAAATCAACCCGGGCAAAGGAGAATCTGCCACAAGAAGAGTGAAAAGGAAACGCCAAAACACATGCAAGGAAAATGCAGAACAGATGACCGGACAGTAAGGATTCCTCCGTTGGAGTATTCATACAATCGATGCTTCCTATTTAAGAAAATGGCTCCCGAAGGCACTCCGGACAACTGAAGTAATGGAACCAACTCTTTCATCGTCTATCTCTGTGCGTCTTCCTTGCCATTCTAGTTTGCTGTGCTGTATTGTATCATGTTCTGACAGACATAGGGGTATACTGTAACAAACGATGTAAAGACTGAATAGAAGAGATGGTCTGATCTGCACTTGATAATTTTAATATGGTCACCAGAGGCTTACAGCAATGGTCACGATGTGCAGTAGATATCATTCAGGTTTAACAATAACTGAATTGTATGCCATGTTTATTTGTGAAAAGCTCATGGTGGTTTCTATTGTATCATTCAGTAACCTTTTTTTTTTCTTTTGGCTGGCATGCACTATTTCAGAGTTTGTAAATTTTTTGTCAAGCTTGGTTTTATTGTATACCAAAACGATGTTGCATGTAACATAGTTGAGCAATTGGGCAGTCCATATTCTCTCTTTGTGTTTGTTACCAAAACTACGTTCTCCTAATTCTCCAGGGCTTTTTGTCCCACTCTTTCTCACACTGTCACACTCTCGAATTAATGCAAAAATATTCATGCAAGTCAGGACTGGCTTTAAATCAGAGAAAGTTTGCTCCCATTTCTAATACAATATATCCTTGTAAAGTTGCAGAAAATGGGCCGATATGTCAGTGTTTGATGACTTTGGTATAGCTCTTTCAAAAGAATCTGCGCTAGTGTTTCTTAAATAATAATATTCCTTAAACTGTTCCACTCGTATTGTTGTGTATATTTGCATGGAAACACTCTGTTGTTGTTGTTGTTGTTTTTTTAACTACTTGATGGATTTTTGACGTTTTCGTTTCCGTTTCGGTACACATGAAAACCCAGCATTAGTCTCAACTACCGATATTTTACAGAAATAAACTTGTTTTATTAGTCGGTTTAGTCATGGAATTATTCTTTACCACTGGGCCATGAAGATATTCATGATCTTTTCATATAGACATTTTACGATAGCACTGTCACTGTGTCAGTCAGTCACGCATGCGAGCGTTGCACACGTTTGTAACATTTAATTGTGTGAAGTAAAAAAAAAAAACTTTAGATTATCGAACACACGCCCTGTAGACAAATAACCAAACGTGCATTTTGACAAGATTTTCTTTATAATGGTTGCTGTGCAGCTATATCAGAAGAACCTTAGACATAAGCTGATTAAAATCAGACCATACTATAGTAATCGGCTGTCGGATTTTAGATACGTCTCTTTGCATGGTTGGCTGGAGGAGCGCAAATTATCAGTCTCTTTAGAACAACTTGCTGAAGCGCACAGTGGGGAGGGGGGGGGGGGCTGTAATGTGGAACAGCGAAATTCTGTTTAACACTCATACCACTTTGGGTCAAGTGTGCATGTTGAATGTTCAGTGAGAGCTGAGTTTTCTCTTACATGTCGAAAACAACACTTGGGCTTTTGTTCTCACTATTATTTGAGAAAGCAAGTTCATAAGGTATGAAAATGTGAACTCGAAATTCTTGTTGTTCTGAAAAATTGAGTAGGTTTACATAGTAAGTAGTTCGCTGGTCGCTTTTCGCTTATAAACACTCCGGTGATCGAAACAGAAGACGTGCAGCTCATAATATGTGTAGAAGTTCCGCTGTAAAAGTTAATACTTGCTAAGTGACATTTGAGCCTCCTTAGTAGTGAGATTAACGCACAATCATACTTCAATAGATGAACCTATATCGCGAAAAGCACTTTATGGTTACCTGTAGACTTTGTGGAAAAACGACTACTGCACACTTCTCATAACAAGGGCGCCCTCCGGAGTCAAAACAGATTACAGTGACATCATAGAAAATAGGGCTGGTGACATTCCAGAGATAAGGCAGTCACAGATTTTTAGAACAGCCCTGTTCTCGCCAGATTGTAGCAGATACGAATCGAGGATAAACTTTCGCGGTGTTTTGGCAAATAGAAAATGGGGTCATGTGTCTCGGCAGCCCGTGACCAACACGAGTCATGTGCTATATGTCGGGGTCTCGTGATCTGAAACTCGCTAAGAAAGGAAAAAGAATAATAATAATAATAATAATAATAAAGTAGATTTATATAGCGCCTTTAGCCATGCCTCAAGGCGCTTTACAATAACATGATGGAATATATGCACACACACACACGTACACATAAACGGCCAGCTGGCAGACACACACACGCACACACACACACACACTATAGATATTTCTCAAATAAATATGTTTTTAACATATCTCTGTGCATGAAAAGAACATGAAAATTATTTCGTTCCCACGATTGCTGAACTCTCGTGTGTTGGGTATTGGAATTGGAAGGAATCGAAACATAAAGAATTGTAGTGAATCATGTTGTCTTTGTTCTTAGGCTTAGCTTGTCAACAACTTCGTGCAAAATTATTATTTTCTTCAATTGTTCAGAAGGATAGATTGTTGCGTCGGCATCGTAAGCGCAGAACGTGCCAGTCTTTAAACTTCAGCCCTTGTAATTAGCTTGTGAAATGTTTTGACTGGGGTTGTAAGAAATTCGTCATTAAAATTTGGTTCGTTTTTGGACCGTTATTCATGTGGAGGGTCAAGTATCAGCAACTTGTGTTGGCCAGTGTTGGGCTTAGTCAACTCCCTTATTGTGCTGTTGGGCTGTCTACTTGTGCTACAAGTCAGCGTGCATTTTCAAACTTGGCGACACACTGTCATATCTCTAATTGTTTCAGAGTTGTTGGCCCTGGTGTCCATCTTCTTTCTGTCGTGCGGGGCCCCGCAGATACATTTGTGTTTTTTTTTTGTTGTTGTTGTTTTGGTTTATAACTTATCTTTTACCTCTTAGTTAAATATGTTATGTTTTGTTTTTCTCTAACATCATAACTATGGTGCTGCTTTAAGATACATGCCATTGGAGAGGGGAGCATTTTTCTTCTTCTAATTATGCAGATTCTGATGTTATATTGAATTTTCTCCTTACTTTATAAGGGAGCTACTTTAAGATACAGCTCACCATTCTGTGTAAACTGTCACGGCATTACACCGCTGAACCGGTAAACACATGCACAGTTTCATTTTCCCACATGTCAGGAGAAAAAACTCAGTAGATCTCACAAAAGATTTGCGACAACCTATCTACAAGTATGGGAAAAACTATACCTGTATAATAATGTAACTCACTATACACATGACAATGGATTGAATGGGCAGATGCTGAAGAGCTGCATATCGAATTATGTGTGTCTTCCATCTCATCCGTGCCTCCCTCCCTCGCACAGACACATACCAGCAATTAGTTAGATATTGATGACCAGTTCGTAACCATGCAAATCGGCGCCGGTTCGGTCTATAAAGCGGGACCCGCACTTGTTGTGGCGTATTGATTTTCGACTTAATTTGATTTAGTAAAAAAATTATTTAAGGACGCAGCAGGCGCCTCCCCAACCTTCCACCCACCACATCCTCAGTGCTTGAGCATCATGATAAAAATATTCAGAGTCGGTACGTCCAGCATCGTGCTTTTGCATGTTTATGTATTGTTCGCCTCGTCCATCAGTCTCGTCTGTCTGTCTATCCGCCTGTCACCGCGAGTGGGTTTCTGAGTTTATCTGTGTTTTCCCCAAAGCCTGGTACCCAATCATGTCTACACAGTATAAGAGCAATATAATTATAGTGGGGGAGGGAGGGGTGTGAGTGAGTGAGAGAGAGAGAGAGAGAGAGAGAGAGAGAGAGAGAGAGATTGATTGATTGTTATTCTGCTAAACTTCCTACGATGTTGCTAATTGGGCAGAGCCTGGAAACAGATGGCCGTGTCATGTGCTGGACCCCGTTAATGTACAGTTGTGCCTGAAGCTCCCATCACCTTCTAGGTGAAAATAAACAAATGCACACACACAAGAAAAAAACAACAACAACAACAACCCAAAACCGTAGGCGTGACGTTTTAGTCTTGGTGTTGATAAATGGTATTCACATTATGTACGAGTCTGCACTAGTCGGCAACTACCCGAGAGGCTGGTCATCCGCTGCATGCGCATGATTTTTTGTTTGTTCGTGCCATGTCAAACAAAGCTTGCATTACATACCACTGAAGTTGCGTCATAAATAAGGAACTGGCACACGCATGTCATTAACACAGAAAAGATAACTTGTCTGAGTTATAAACCCGTGATGGGGTAGAACTACACAGGTGCATGATTAATGCCACATGATCAGGGTCAATCTGCGTTGTCAAATATGGCAAAGTCATTTTGAATGTAAAATATTCCACAGCCGCAGGAACAATGTAGTTGTTTTGACTGTTCAGTCTTTAATCTGTCAGTCTGTCCACCTCTTTGTCCGTCTGTCTGTCAGTATCTGTACACCAGGTGTTTCTAGTCAGAAGAATTTATAAAAATAACATAGAACCATGCAATGTTTCAGCTCCTGAAGAGAAGAAAAGTGACATTTGTGTGGGTTGGGCCCGGAGATGTGTGGAGAGAATTAAACCAGTTTTGTTCTTTAATATTTTGTTTAGGACTGGTTTGTACGTATAGACAGCGAGACGACTTAAAGATAATACTGTATGGCAATTCAGACTGTTTAAAGAGGTCACAGTGTGTGATTATGAGATGCAACAGTTGGGGTATAAATAATAACTCACATTTTTAGTTTAGTCAGCGAATTGTGTACATTATAGCACACTGTGGTATTCGATCCTGCGTGTCATCCGCCCGCTTAACTGTTGGGATTTAATATTGAACCTCTCCCGAGTTGTTGTGTTTGAAAGCAGGGGTGGTATACGGGCAGTCTTATTCGGAACCAGAGCACAAAGGAAAGTTTTGGGGTCATTAACACGACAGAATTGTCGGCGAGAAAGAGCAGGCGGATGTATCGTAATTATCTTATCTATACTGAACTGCGTTGTTAGTTGCCAGGAGTGGGAAAACAATCGTGTGGCGACTACACCAGCTGCCAGTCACTACCATCCTTCATTCGATCTAGGACGGATACCTAGGGAATTCACAATATAGTTTTTTGTCGACCTATTTGGTTCGCTGGCGACTTGTTGATAAAAATACAGTGGTTTTTCGTTTGTGGACGACCCACCACAGATTGTGACAAAAGTCAGCAAATAAACCAGTGTTTTCTTCCAGGCATGGTCAAACACATTGTGCCCCTCTTGAACGAGATTCCAAGAAGTCTGGTTTTCTACCTCAAGGCGCTGTGTAAGTTTCTCCCCCCCCCCCCCCCTTTAAAAAAAATTAAAATTTTCGGTTATTTTTTCTAAAGATCACCAGTTCGCTACAGTTAAAACAAACGTCCAGTACGCATTTCCTTCCTTAATCTATGAGCTCATATATTAATAACAGCGTTTCTAGACTTTGTAATATTTTATTCGTTTTGCCTAGTGTTTGCATGGCAAACAAAATGAATAATTGGCTTGAAGGATTAACTTTGAGAGTTGAGGGAATCTCTTATACTGATAACTGTTTCAAGAAACACAATTATTATTATCCTGATGTAGTTATCAGCCCATGTTCAGTTATCATTTAGGCCGAGGGTGTCATTAATATTGTAACATGATGTTTACATGCTGATACCGGTCTGAGTAATACCAGTGATAAACAAGCTCGGAATTTGGGAATTTGTGTGCTGTAGTGATTGTTTGTTGTTCACCAGTACTGACAAGGCCAACCTTTGGTTAACATAAGAGTCTAGTGATTACAAAATTTCACCAGCAACACACATGTTAACTGGATGCGTGTGTATTCTGTAGCAGAAAAAAAAAAGGCTTTCCAATTAATTAAAGTTATCAACCAAAGAGACTGACACGTAGTGATACTTCATGTTCTTTCTGCAGTGTTATGTCAAAGGAAGACATGCATTCTTAATTGGCTGAGAAACAACAAAAACTGTCTTACATAACAGCTGTTGGTGATTATAATTATTTAAGGCTTGCTCAACACATGGGTTTGATTTGAAGGGGATTTTCCATTTATTTACCAGAGATTAAATCTTGACCCATTTTTTTGTGCTTTTGTTAACACCTGAGGGTCTGGACCATATTCTGTTGTTTTCTTCTTCACTGTTAGTGAAAGCTTGAAACAAACAGAGAACGTCAACCCAATACCGTCCTGTTACTGCCTGTTACCTTACCGGTCTCAACAGCGTAATGTTTTCCAGGCGTATCAAACTCGGACGATGCTGATAATATAATAGGCGCATATCTAGTCAGCCTGCACTATGGTTTAGGGCTCATTAGGAAGCGAAGGACATCCCGATGGCCATAGATTGTCTCTGATCTTGCCAAGACAAAATGCCCGCTGCCGATTTCATGATTATCTTGGAGGGGATGTGAAAGAGCGGGCGTGGAGTTGGAAGATGGGGAGGGGGCGGGGCGGGTGAGAGAAAGGAAAAGGAATGATATCCAAAGATATCCTTTTGTATGTGGGGGGGGGGGGGCGGCAAAGTTCCTGTTCTGAATTCTAAGGTGGAAACCAAGGGTTGTTGAGTGTATGCTACAAGCTATAATTGAACGGAGCTGTCCTTGGTGAAAGAGTGCTGGAGTTTAAAAAAACACAAAAAACCCGACCAATCAGTGTGTTTTATCGACGCAGGACTCACACCTAATTTATTTCTAGACAATTCTCTTTTTAATTACTGGTGCACACTGAACGCTGTCTAAAGGTGTGGGCCTATTTATGGTTACCTTATATAAATCAAGTTTTTTTTTCTTCCGCATTTATGAGACTAATTTGATTTTTTTTTGTTCAAGTAGACTGATGAACTTACTCTTCTTGTGACTGTTCAATGATTGACCCCCACCCCAACCCCAAAAAATCGGCTACTCTAATTTCTTCTGTACATCGAGGTATCGTATTTTCTCTTATTTCAGCACCAAATTGGTGAAAATCAGGTTTATTCCCTTTAAATAAGACGTACTTGAAAATGTTGGTTTGCTGTGTGGAATGGTTACTTCAGCATCGTTGCACTAAATTCCACAAACTGTATTGTTACATGTACCCAGTGTATTTCAAAACATCTGTTTTCACACTTCCTATTTCGGACATGGGGTGTGTATACATCGCGCAGAAAACGAAATCAAATGCAGTAAAAATGAGCTGCAGATTCTTGGGAAGTGTGAACTTGCTGTGGGGATGTGTCCAATCAGTTACCCAAACTTTTGCCCAGTAAAGTGATTTGATCAGCTTCATTACCATTGACGACTCATTATTGATTTTGTCTACCTTTCTAGAAGTAATTGCTTTGCTTATTCTGGCAGACCTATTCTTCACATTGTTACCAGTGTTTGTATCATTTTCAGCTATGGTGTACTGCAGCCGGTGGGATGGCATTCTCGCGGACATCAATCCCTAAAATCACTAAAAAGGGCAGCCACTCGTCGCTCGCATCCTCGCCAGCAGAGCTACACTCCCTTTCACGGCAAGTGGTGAGTATAGGTTTTTTGTTTTGTTTTGTTTTAACCTACTGATCTGATCTAATTTTGTGGTAACCATAATATTCGGTAGAGGGGAAAATGATACGCTCAGTATGGGGGCCATTATAAGCTCGTATTCCCAGATTAGGTTAAGATGGTCAGGGAGGAGATTGGGGATTGGAAATGGGAGGGGGAAGAGCAAGAACAAAATGGAAGACATTGACCAACTTAGTAGATACGGTGAATTCTTTGCTCTGGTTTTTCTTTTTGATGGAGCATTATATATTTATGTAAGGATTCAGTGACATCCCCTTTTAATAATAAAATTATATGGTTTTTCATATTTTATTAGCAAGCAAAATAAAGGCTCACGATAGCCCCGGAAGCAAGTTGTAACATAATATGTAAAATTCAACTCAGTTCTATGCAGAGACTTAATTCTGCGTTATCAACAGATAAAACAAATATGCAAATCAAAGTGTAATTACTGGCTACGGTAGGTTTTTTTTTTTTTTTTACACCATCAGGCGGAAGTTTTTTTTTTTTTTTTTCCTGACTTCCAGCCGGTTCACAAAGGGGCATTATGTGTTGTCTTTCATGTCCTTCGGGTTCCATTTCCTTTTGATGTATTTATACACGCTAACCGAAACGTAAAGCACACCACTATATATATTCATGTCTTGCTGCTGTTGTGATGATCCTCTACACCTATTTGGCATGTGTGTGCGTGTTGCACTCTGTGTGGGTTACTTGCACTCGTAGACTGTCATAACACTAATAGGGGGGCCACATGGAAAAAGACCGAGCGACTTCATACATGACTGGGAAGTTAGTTCCTGAACAAATAGCAAGTGGACTTGACTAGAACAGAATAGACAAACCAACGTGTAAATGTGCACATCGATGGTCTTGGGCACAAACGCCCATTATTACTTCGAAATTTTGCAGTTTTTTGTTTTGTTTGTGGAACTAGAACAGAGCTCCATGTCTGAAAACATCTTACCATACACCTCAACCAACATAACAAAAATACACCGTTATCAAATCTTTGATCTTAGTTGTTTTTTTTTACATTTATTTTAATCTGCTTTTTTTGTGTTTGTCTGTTCTGTATGTTGTGTCAAAGGAGACAAGCATTCTTAATTGGGTGAAAAACCACAAAAATGCTTTACCCAACGGCTGTTGGTGATTATTCATTTAATGCCTTGACCGTCTGTGTACTTGAGCATTCTCTTGACTCGTGTGTACTTTGTGCCTGAAACCATCGGTAAGCTTGGGGTATTCTGAAAGTCAGACAGTAATTAGACCCGTAAAGTCAAACTATACAAATACGCCATCTAGGAATATGGATAAGTGCGACATATTACATTGGTTTTGTAAGAAGAGATATAAAAAAAAAAAAAGCAACCCACCAGCATCCGAAGTGAATATTTAAGGCAGTGAAAAATGTCTTGGAGACTGGTTAAATAAACAACTGTCATTGCCTTTGAACATTAATAGCCTCGCTTAAATACTTAAACCAGCGCTGTCAGTTAGTTTTTGTGTTATTTCTTAGATTAAACACCATGGTATTGTCATCATGTCGTCTTGAATGATCCCACCCCATCTTGAAGACGATGTACCCCCGTATTCTCCTTTCCCATGCATGTACGGTTTGTCTTACAATGTGTTTGGATATGTCTGTAATATAATGATCACCAAAGCAGTAAATGAGATACACAAAAGGGCCTGTTGGGATTGGGACGGAAGAGGAAGTCGTAAAGAAACGGGAACACTTTTACAGTATGAAAGGGTTACAGTGTGGCGAGATATTTAATTATAACATCACTCGTTTCTCCCGGGGATAAGATAATGCAGATTAATGTAGCCCCGTGTTCATTTTGTGAATATGAAAGGCGAGTGGCGTATTCTAGATTTGATTTCTTGTGACATCCGGTATCCTACCAGCGGTCAAGACATGGACAGCCTGTACTAAGTCCCTGGCGGAGACGTGTATAACGTCAGCGGTATTTCGGGGAGGTCTCAGTACTACATCACCGACGAGATTTCGTCCGTAGACAACTTCCGTCGTCTGTCAATGGAGAGAGCAATCAGCGTATTAATTGGTCAGCGAATGTCTAATACTTCTTTGTTGGTTTCGCCAGTTCAATGATTATTATCTACAAAAATGTAATCAGTTCTGTTTGCAATGCTCGATTTCGTATTTGAAACCGACAGAGAAAGTACGCGAAAACGAGACGAAAGAAACGTATTCTAAGCATGACACCGTCCCTTGTATAACACAGATATTTATTTTGTGTGTACTGGAGCCTTTTATTAAAAGTACCAGCTTGTCAAATTGAGTGCGATAATAATAATAATAAAAAAAACAACAATCATAATGTAAGCCGATTATTTTTTGTGTTGATAAAGAATTTAATGTCCTTGATATTTCTAACTACCCCCTGTAAAGGAAAATGTGAGATGCACCTTGCAGTATGCGAGTATAGCAATTTTGGGCAGTTTCCTAAGACCCTTTACCTGCATTATGACTGTCGGTTAAACCAAGGGCGAGCCTCATAATATTTAATCAAGGCTAACGCCTTCGGAAACTTCATTGGACAAACTTACATCTGAGGTTTGTGAACTGGAAGCCATTGTACATCGACAATCTTTTATTCCCTTTTTTCTCCGCGCCGCTTGGTCTCTGTCAGCTACAACACAAAGCTGTAATGTAAAACGCCTTTTGTGTCGTGCATCATAGTGTGGGAAAGAAAAGGATGAGTAAAATAAGGAATGTAAGAAAATTGTGAGGAAACGACACATTTACTGCCATCGATCGGTGCAGTGGAAAATTCCGTGTTGTGTTCTCCAAGAAAAAAAAAAAGGTCTTTTCATCATTTCCATTGTTGTAAAGCGAAACAACAGCATTGTTAGGGGACTTTTCATAGATGTGAGATATGGTTATATATATTAGAGGCAGTGCAGACCCTCAGGAGCCGCAAGCGACGTTCAGTATAGAATGCAAATCAGTCAGGACTTGGGTCTTTTAAACCCCGCTCACAGTGCCTATTACTTGTATGCATTGAATTTGCGTAGCACCGGAATAAGCTGAACTGCGGATAAAAATTCTAACGTTCATGGACGTGGCTAGAGGGCCAGGTTCATTGAGTACGATTGTTTTGGCTGCACGACAGATTTTTTCCTTCCCAACAGATAGGATTATCGTGGCTCACATATATCCCGCAGAGCACCTCAGCGTTTCCACCACAAGAGATGACATGAAGGACTTCTCTAGTTTGCATGTTCACGTCATGAATCAGATTTGTTTTCCTCGGCTGGACAGTTTGCTAAATTTTTTCCCCATCTTTTGTCTTTAATTAATTGAAAGAAATGATCCATGACAAGGACGAAACTGGTTTGGCTTTTATCTATTTTAGGGAAAGCAATGGCATACAGGGGTTTTTTGGTATGAACCTACCGAAATTTACGTTGTGCTAGTCACGATATTATTTCGAAATAGATAAAAGAGTATGCACTCAAACGAAATAAAAACAACAGCAACAACAAGTTGGTATTTCGGATCGTTTTGAGACAGACAGACAGACAGATAGATAGATAGATAGATAGAAAGTAATAGATAGATAGATAGAGAGAGAGAGGAGAGAGAGAGAAAGAAAGAAAAAGAGATAGAGAGAGAAAGAAAGAGAGCGAGATTTTTCAGTTCTTCAACTAGTGGTGGCTGTTGATTGAATACTGTTTGACATTGGGCCGTCAGACTGTGAAACAGTGTTGTCAGATGATATAGGTAACTGAATAGAGAAGATGGCACCTACGTCCTAATAAAGGAGGGCCCTGAAAAGACGGCCAGACTCTGTTCATAATTCTTTCAGGAACAGAAGGTCAAACACGTTCATGTCGTTTCACCTCTGCAGACGTTAATCTTTCGAAACCGATTGGTTTTCCCTACCCTACATTCATGGCTCAGGGCTTTATTCTCTGCGCCCCCCCCCCCCCCGCCCGAAAAAATGGATGAGTTTTTAAAGAATAGTTCCCTCTTTCAGTCCGTATTTAATTTTTGTATTTCTCTGGGGATTTTGGAGACATTCAGCGGCATGGGTTACCTTGATCTAACAATGCTGATGGGGCGGGTCAGTGAATAATGCGAGTACACCGAGTTGGACATCAGTAGAAGTTACTGGACACGATCTGGAATAATGAAAATTAAACGCCTTCATCTGTAATTTCACACATGTAAAGTGCGTTATTTATATGCTTAGATTTTCAACGCTCCGCTCTCCAATTCCTCCGGGGTCAACAACAACCAGCTGAGAGTGAGACTACCCCCCCCCCCTCCCGTGGTTTTTGGCCGATGTCATGTGACCCAAGCAGCAGCCTTTACAATGTGCACTTTATTTCCAGCTGTGACCAGTCGATTGCGTCAAATGTCATATAGCTTGTCAAATCAGCATGCCTGTCTTCTCTCTCTCTCTTTGTGTCTTCCCCCCCCCCCCCTCTCCTCCGTCCCAGGTTATGGGCGCTGCTGAGTTTTGTTTTGAATAGAGACCCAAGTATTGGCATTCCGAGATAAATATTGTAATGACCTCTTAATATTTGTTCAACATTTCTGCCAGCATAGGCACACGATCGCACATAGTAACATGAATGAAATCACTAACTCTTTGTACTGAGATGAACGCCATCATTAAATGAGGCGGGAATGACTGGAAAATGCTTTGCTTTTAAGAATTCTTTCCTTTTCTTTGGAAGTGAAGTTAGCCCTCCAGGCACCATAATGTATCACCAGCGATCACAGACATTTATCACTCAGTTTTTGCCACAAGAACTCAGCGCGAGAAATGCAAGTTACTGTTTTGATGGTTCATATTTTAATGAGTTTAAGCCTGCAACACCAGAGGAAATTAAAAAGATTATTATGACTTCACCACCCAAATCATGTCCTCCTGACCCTATCCCAACTACTCTTCTGGTTCAATGCCTTGACTCCCTTCTTGATATTATAACATCTATTGTCAATCAATCTCTTCAAACAGAAATTGTTCCAACTTGTTTCAAAGAAGCCATCGTTATTCCATTATTGAAAAAACACAACTTAGACCCTGAGGACCTAAAAAATTATCGCCCAGTTTCTAATCTTTCTTTTATCTCAAAGATCCTAGAAAAAAGTAGTATTAAAGCTAATAACCTCATGGAAAAATTTCAATCTGCATATCGTGAACATCACAGCACTGAAAGTGCACTTCTAAGAATTGTTAATGACATCTTACGATCAAGCGATGAGGGCAACATTATCATTCTTACGTTGCTAGATCTATCAGCCGCTTTTGATACCATTGATCATTCAATACTCCTTGAAAGACCATCTCTAACATCTGGAATCTCTGGCATAGTTTTGTCATGGTTCAAGTCTTACTTGACAAAAAGATCTCAGTCAGTGTTTATTCAAGGTAGTTATTCTACCAAATTCCAACTTAAATACGGAGTACCACAAGGTTCTGTTCTGAGCCCTGTTTTATACACCTTGTACATGTCACCATTAAGTAAAGTTTTTGTATCACACAGTATGAAATATCACATGTATGCAGATGACTCGCAGCGTTATGCAGCATCTCAGTTGGTTGACTTTCCTTCACTTGTGAGTCAAGTTCAAAATTGTTTTGACTCTGTAAAAACCTGGATGCGTACCAGCAAGCTCCAGCTTAACAATGACAAAACCGAGGTTTATGCTATGTGCCACTGAATCAAAGCTAAATAAGATTGAAGTCAGTGAAATACAACTAGCTGACACTGATATTCATTTTTCAGAGAAAGCAAAAAACCTGGGTGTCTTTTTGGAGAAAAATCTTTCCATGGAGTATCAGATTAATTACATCACCAAATCCATGTTTTTTGAAATAGGAAGGATTTCACGTATGAAATCTGTTCTGACTCAGGAAGCAGTGAAAACATTAGTTATCTCCTTGGTTTTGTCTCGCCTTGATTACTGCAATTCACTCTATGCTGGTCTCTCAGATGAAAAGATTTTTAAACTGCAAAAAGCACAAAATTGTGCGGCTCGTTTAATTCTTGGAAAGTCAAAATTTGAAAGTAGCACAGAAATGCTCAAAATCCTTCACTGGTTACCAGTAAAAGCCGGAATAGAATACAAAATTGCTGTGTTTTGCTACTGTAGTGTCACAACAACTGCACCTACATACATCAGTGAACTTCTCTGTCCCTATGCTCCTCCCAGGGCCCTGAGATCTCAAGACTCGGGGCTCTTGGTGGAACCTAGGTGCAACCTCAAAACGTTCGGCGACAGGTCATTTAGTAAAATTGGACCTGCATTATGGAACTCACTACCAAATTCCCTGAGATCAGCATGCAGTGTAGAGGGTTTTAAAAAACAACTAAAACCTCACCTGTTTAAAAAATATTTAGATAAATGATTTGTGTGTGTGTGACCGTTCTTTAGTATGTGTGTGTGCGCGTATGGTGGACAATGTTAAGCGCCTTGAGGCCTCGGCGAAAGGCGCTATATAAATGCTCTTATTATTATTATTATTATTATTTGTTGCAATATACACAATAAATCAACTAAATGATCATTATACTGCTAAGAACAAATTCTCACGAAATCGGTTTTCATCCGCAAGCAGAAATCGGGGCGGAGCCTTGAGGGTTAAGCATGAGTGTGAAAAGGAGAGAGGGGAAGGGAGTAGCCTGAACGGTCGAGAGAAACAAACCTGAGGTCAGTTCTAGAGGATACACAGAGCTAGTTGTCACTAAAGAATAGCAAGGGAGAAAAATCTGGGACGAAAAAGAACACCCGCACCAATAGTAATGACTGTTTTTACAGTCTGTAGTTGAGTGGATGAGGGAAGACTGATGTAATGACTTCCCCCAAAGTACCCGTGTTTTGGGGCGGGATTACGCCTGGTCGCTGGATGGAGTTTATTACGGGCTTTAAGCCAGAAAAATGGATACCCTCGCTTTGCTTTTCTGTGTTGCTGCCCTTAATTTCTGTTCCACCATCCCGTGGTCACGAGGGTGGCTGTCCATAAATGCAGCCACCGGATTGCCTGCATCACTTACGCGACACGGTTTCTGGTAATTACGAACTCTCGCCACCAGCTAGCATTTCACAGGCTGTTAAAACCGTTTTTTTTGTTGTCGTTGTGAGTTTCATGGCACCTTTCAAAGCTCGGATCACCACCTGTGACCAGTGACCACAGACTCAACTCTTTCTCTCTCTATCCCCGCTCACGCCCCCTCCCCCCCCCCTTTCCAGCCAAAACAGACTGCACATAATGTACATGGAGATCAGGGCTGGGCACTAGTGGATTGCGACTTGCTTTTGTGTGATCAACATTTTCTTTTGAGTGATCCGGATTTACTTGCTTTTGATTGATCCGGTTCTCTGCCGGGCAGAGACTTGCTTTTGTGATCTGGATTTTCTGCTGGACAGAGACTTGCTTTTGAGTGATCTGGATTTTCTGCTGGACAGAGATTTGCTTTTGAGTGATCCAGGTTTTTGGATCATCCACTTTGAAATAGCTAGATATACAGATTATGATCCACTTAAGAAAAACGGGTTTCGAGGTACAGTAGAACTTGGCTTCCTACCATCCAGTTTTGACCTGGTATTAACACAGTGTTGAGTATATTGTGATCTTTTCTCTAGGCGCCTTAGAATAGATATCATTGAGTTCGCTTTTTTTTTTATCCCCACAAAGTTTCAACCCTAGGTTTTGACATTTTTGAACTGGATAGAAAGAAGAGGACAAAAGATGAGTCCAAATGGAAAACAAATTCAGCAGATGAACAAAGAAAGAATGAAAGAAAAAGGAGAGAAGGTAGAAAAGGGAAAGGAAGAAGAAATACCGGTAAGGTTTGTCGTACGAACTCCAATCCCTCGGGTATTGACAACCGGAGGAAGACAATTGAGCTGCACTTCCATGAAGTGATCCCCAGATCCATGGCGCTGCCGTGTGTAGGTCATTATTTTAGGAGGTCCCTTGCTCTTGGCATTTTCACCTCACTTTTCAAGTTTTTTATAATTTTTTCTTGTACTTGTTTCTGTGTGTTTTTGAGGTAGGGATTAGATGTTAAGAATTTTGCCCGGGCAGCGGCCTAGTTTGGCCTGCTCTTCTCGACTTTCAATTGCCAAGGTGTCTTTACCGTGGGCAAAGGTACACGGGCCCTCCGAGTCTTTGGTCCTCGTCCCAGAAGACTAGGTGATCGATCCTACCTACCATAGGACCAGGGACAGGAATTCCTCCCCTCCCCCCGCCCCCATAGAAAAAACTCCAACATGCCTGCACCGGCCGGGGATCGAACCCGGTACCTTCGGCGTGAGAGGTGAGCAACGTGCCTCCGGACCAACGTGTCCAAGGCACTGCCCGGGCTCGTGGAGTCAAATAAAGCAGATTTGATGTCTCACCCCACCCGAACTCTCGCCCTCCACGCTTTCCCGGCGGGTCAGTAATAAATGGTTTGTTTGTTTTGCAAGCAGAGAATGCAAATGTTAGCTTGTTCTTAGAGAGAGAGAGAGAGAAAAACAGCGAGAGCGAGAGAAAGAGAGAATATTACAGTGACGAAGCATGAGTGTGCGTGCGTAATTCGAGGAGTCATGATTTGTTATTCTCCTTTCCACTATTACATTTCTTTTTCTTTTATGACGGCCGCCCCCCTTCTTCCCCTCCTCAACTTTTAAAGAAAAATTCTGTTGGAATATATTTCGTTCTTTCTTTTATGACCCCCTCCCTTTAAAAAAAAAAAAAATTAACTCCAGGAAACCAGTATTTTGACTATACAGCTGGTCGAATTCCGCCGGCGAACTGGCTGTTTCCAAAGGCGAGACCGAAATTGATATAATTATTTATTGCGTCCATCTCAGGTTATTTACGTTCGTCTGTTGTTCCAAGGGAATCTATCATTGCTGCTACTCGTAATTTCAACGGTTGCTTCCCCTGGCCCACTCTTTTGTTAGGAGACATCCGGCGCTCAAGCACTTGCAATGATCGAAATGAAGCGCAAATCTATTTTATGGGGTTTTATAGAGTAGGTGGTGGAGTTTTTCTGTCTGCCGCGATCCAACATTTATCGTTCCAAGAGTAATAAATATTAGTAGAAGACAGACGCGTTGATTGCTCGAACAGGCGTTGTCGTTTAGTGCGATGAACTTGTATCATGAGCTTACGCACTTTTGATTGAGGATCTGTATGAAGTAATGGGTCTCTCTCGCTTTTTCGCTCTCTCCCCTCTACGCCCCCCCCCCGCCAGCTTTTTGGTATATTTATGACTCAGTAGACAGCTGTATTTTTTATAGACTGGTGATTTTAAAATACTTCTTGTTTTTGTTTTTGTCAGGTAGATAGATAGATAGATAGATAGGGACATGCGAGGGATGTTTGTCTTGAGAAAGACAGGTGATAGGGATAAAAAGATGAGGAAAGATGCTCCAGAGAGAATGAAAGAGAGAGTGAGAGAGGGGGAGAGATTATTGTTTTCCCGCGCGCGTTGTATGTGACTGAATTGTGCAAATATGAGGGGAAAAAAGAAAAACAAAATTGTTTGAAGTCGAGCCAGTCAGTAGTACGGCTGTTTAACTTCTCGTGTTGGCACCTGATGTGTGTATCCATTACTGTAATTCCAAAAAGCGTAGAGCTTGTTGCTGTCAGCAATGGACGGTGGAATAGCTAAAAATAATTATGTATAGACCACATTTATTTTGTGATTTTTTTTTTTCCTAAAGACTCTGCCATGATACCGTTGATATGTATGGTTTTGTGGGCAAGTGACAGCAAAAGGGAGAGGGAGTGTCGGTAGTATGAAATTCTCTATTTTCATTTTGCAGAGAACAGGTGTGCACGCCATGGTTTTTAATAAACGGCGTGTGTTCTTTCTTGTGATAATTAAACATGGAAGTGGACAGTCCTGTCTGGCTCTGATCATTTCTTCTGTGAGACGTGGAGAAAGAAATTGGCATCTCGTTTTCAAGCAAGATGGATATTAGCAAGAGTCAGACGCTTTGATCGTTTTTTTTTAAAAAAGTGTGAATGAATTTGTTAATGAACTTTTTAGACGCTTGTGATTCAGGAACTGCAAATAATTAGATTGTTCTTTCTTTCTCTCTCTTCCTATCTTCATGGACGAGATGTCTAGAAAATGCTTCTTGATTTCTTTTTCTTTTTTAAATGCGAAAGATTTGATGCTCGGAGGTAATGACTGAATCAGAAGAAATAACAGTTGTATTCATTTGGCATTTTCAGGGAAGACTTATTAAGGAATGCAAGCTGTTTCAAACAAATCTTTTCTACAATCAACTGTTATTTATATGGCGGGCATTAGGCATTCTCTCGGTTAGTTCTTGGAAATTGGATTTTTCTCCTATTTTCAAGTCCCTGGTCCTATTGGGGGGTAGGATCGAGTACCTAGTCTTCTCGGATAAGGACGAAAAAATTCAGAGGGCCCGTGTGCACGTTGCGCACGGTAAAGATACCTTGGCAGTTGGAAATCGTAAAGAGCAGGCCGAAAGGCCGCTGCCCGGGCAAAATTGAAATTAATAGATTAAAATTTATCCATATCATCTCCCCCCCCCCCCCCCCCCGCCAGAACAAGAAATAATAAAAACAAGTAAAGTGAGGTGTAAATGCCAAGGGCAGCGAACCTCCTAAAAATAAAGACCTCAAAACAAACATTCTCTCGGTTTAAAAAAAAATGTGCGCGAACACTCGGTTGACGTACAAGTCATAAAGGATTCCGGCGCTTCATCGGTTATCAGATTCCTGTTGCATGTAGATTGCCCCGTCCTACGAAAGGTAACGGACTAAAGGCAGATTGCAGACCGACGTGAGTCCGTCAGCACAAAAAGTTTTGTTGGTATAGGTCGAGGGTACCGAGAGGGCTGCCTAGAGTGGCCCACAGAAGTAAGTAGATGGATTTATTTTTATTTTCATCGATTTCTCAAACAGCATTTAGTATAGTAGGCTATGTTTTTTAAATAATGTCTATAAATTATAACCAATCTGCTTGCCTGCCAGCCTCATCCCATTCCACATCTGAAATGCCTCATCCTCTGTCTCATCATTAAGTATATCCCAAGCACATCAGCGGTGAAAGGGGAAGGTGGTGCTGAGGTGCCTATGATGGCATGTGAAAGAAAGTAAACATTGCAGAAAACTGTCTTCTGGCTGGTATTATTAGTATTAATATCATTTCTTGTTGGAGTGGGGAATTTCAAAAGATGAGGGACGAAAAAACAACAACGACACCAAAATGTATTTTGATTATCATTGTGAACGGGCTAAAATAAAGTATGGAAACATGTAACGGCCTATAGTCTATATTCGTGTAAGTCAAACCAGGCCTGAGAGGCATAAACACTGATAACGGATGCTAAAGTGAACGCTCGATTTGAAAATTGTGAATAAAATTAAAAAGGTGTTAAAAAAAAACTTCCTGACCAAATAATATATGGATGAATTGTTCAAAAGGCACCAACCACTTCAGATCAAACGGAGCCTGCACAAAACGTTTGGTGACCTTAGTATAGGTGCAGTAATGGCTGCCTAGGATCAGACAGAAAAATTAGCAGGTATGTACATAATAATATATAAACATATATATATATGCATGCGACTGTCTTGGGAGTGAGCACCCGTCCTGCCCAGGTAATCTTAAGTATTACGGAACGTTAATGACTCTATTTATTGAGTAAAACTACGTCGATCTGGCCCAAGCAGGCACGTCAGTGTATTGATTTGATAAGAATAGATGGGAGACATGAAGTGGAGTTGTAAATTGGCTTCTGAATAGCGCGGTATCCGACCATTCTGAACACCCATGTCGGATGACTTCCAGACAGTCGCACTGGCAATAGTTATTTATGGAATTTGCAGGCCTTCCTGACGTCACCCCCCCCCCCCCTTTTTTTTTTTTAACAATCGTGCTGGGAAAGCCCGAGCTGGTTGTTTGTTGTTGTTGTTTTTTTGGTGGATGGCCAGACTCTGCTGTATTTACCTCTTTGTGTTTCTTTTTGACGACCACCGACAGCAACTTTATTTTTACGGAATGGCTATTTGCACCATGAGGTCCAATTGGGTTTTGGTTTGCCGCAGTGAATTGTTTCGGGAAGTTTTGTGGGTAAGGCCAGGGTTAGGATTAGGTTTGATCTGTCGGCCATAACAACCTACTCATTGGTGACTTCTGCAAGATCTGGCCACAAATTGGTTACCGAAAATCCTATTGCGGGTATTTTGGCAGCATGACGCAGATAAACCCTATCTAATAATTATGATTATTATTTTGTACTGAATTGTCCACCCCAAGTTTAGTTGCCTCAGTGCAAATCTTGGATCACAAAACAAGGATACCGAACATTTTAGAACCGATTATCTTTTGATGGTCCTCAGCAGGGCGGAATATGACGCTAAAAGCTCTAGTGTCTAAATATTTAGGCACCATTCAGTGTCTTACACCTTGCCTTTGTGCTTACAGGGAGGAAACAGTTATTCTGGTGGTCATTCTGTCTCCAGACGCGGCACACGAATCGGAGACTGGCAGTCGGCTTTCTTATTGAATATAATCAGGATATTATTACTGAAGATTCCGATGACCAATTAGTGGCTACCCAACCGTAGGCTTATACGAAAAGTAGGGCATCAGTGTCGGCTGTCATGGCAATGAAATCGTCCCCTTAGAATGACACGGTTCCAAGTCGCTTCCGTCAGCTTTTGAGAAATGGATGATTGAAGTTTCATGCGCTCATAGCTTTTAGTGATGCTACTTTTTGTCTGTGTAGTAATACTTACACATTACACACCGAATCCACTTGATAGTTTGACACACAATGGAAAAGGCCTTAGAAGTAGGATGCAGCGTTCAACCAAAACGTGGAGATAAAACATTGCCATTATAAGTGGATGAAATGTTGACGGATGAATTAACTGAAAAACCTGGGTTGGTAAAACGTTTCTCTCCCAGCTGCAATAATCGCTTCATTGTCTAAATACCAGGCAAATGAAATCCAGCAACATGGCAACGTGCCAAACTCGTCTGGGCCATTCCGTTAACAGCAGTCGTAAAACCATCAAATTGTATACATTATTTTTTATCGATCGATAATTGTCGCATGCAATTCATAAAGATTTTCTGTCATTTTTATTTGTATTTTTCATTTTCATTAATTTATTTTCCACACTCATAGGTCGACCAAGTTTTGGCAATGGTTGTCCCTGTTGCGCAGAACGAATTGGTGACAGGTATTAGTTACCAGTCGCAGAATTCTGCTGAAATTGTCTTTGCATTGGTCTAATCATGGCATTTAAAAGGCCACTTTCTGGTCGGAACGCTGACACTAAAACGGCACACAAAAGAGATCCTTACTTTATTTACTCTATTTACAATTCTATAGGCAGCACAAGCAACAACGCCACCACCAACAACAAAACGGTTTTGTTGGCCTTACTGTAGAACATTTTTGGCTCAGGCTGATACAGATCTAAATGGGGTTTTCACGTTATTGAAATACGCAGTTCTTTTATAGAGGAGGGTCATAGAATTCTAGACAGGTACATTTTTTGTAGCAATCGTTTGCTTCATATAGTAGTTATTAATATAATTGCAAGAGAAACAAGTTGTATTCTTGGCAACAGTAATACTCCTTATTAGATTAAAGGAGTGGCTGCAGCCGGTGAGTGTAATTAATGGCCTGACATTTTGTGGAGAGCATCTATCTGGCCTCTTCTTCTTCCGCTCATCTTCTTTCTTCTTACGGCAGTTTGGGGCTGGCACCCGGAGGATAAGAAGTTCAGCGGCAAACATGGAGAGTTTTTAAAATTGGATTTCGACAGGGAGGGGAGTATGGGGTGGGTGTTTGTTTTGTAATCCTTATTTGAGCAATCGCAGTGGATCCGGCGTGCCTTAGCCGCTTGCTTACTGCAGGTACGAAGTGCTTTTTTTTTTTTATCTTCACTGTTACAATAGACATACACTACTGAACCAGATTCCACGCATCGCTTCGCCAGCCGTCTCTTTCCCTGCTTCCCGACGCGAGCCGGAATGGTCCGCATTGAAACCCCATCTGACCATCGCGGTGTGGGCTGAGCGCTCGATGCTGGCCTAAACCAGCCTAGGTAATGGGTTGAAAAATAGCGATGATTGTGATTGATTTAGTAGCTTTAATTTGATTGTGATTGATTTTGTAACTTTCATTTGTTTATAGTCACTGACATACCATTTCCATACACTATGACATAAAATTGAATAACATTCCTCGATTAAAAAAAAAACAACAACACCAAACTGATTCAACCGACACAACTCACCACAACTACAATGTAAAGCCAATAGTGTTAATGTGCATGACACGGTGCGAGAGGATGGGGTAAGCCTAGAGGGAAGACAACAGATGATGAGAATAAGTAGATAGATAGATAGATAGATAGATAGATAGATAGATAGAAAGAACAGACAGACAGATAAACCTTAGAGAGACAGGGACAGAGAGAGAGAGAGAGACAGTGATAGAAACAGATAGAGATAGAGACAGATAGGGAGAGAGATATAGAGAGAAAGATAGATAGATAGATAGATAGATAGATAGATAGATAGATAGATAGATAGATAGATAGATAGATAGATAGATAGATAGATAGATAGATAGATAGATAGATAGGAACGGGTAGGATCAGATCAGATCAGGATCAGATCAGAATAGATCCGAATAGATCAGATCAGAATAGATCAGATCAGAATGGATCAGATCAGATCAGAATAGATCAGATCAGATCAGACTAGATCAGATCAGATCAGAATAGATCAGATCAGAATAGATCCGATCAGATCAGATCAGAATAGATCGAATCGGAATAGATCAGAACAGATCCGAATAGATCAGGATAGATCCGAATAGATCAGATCAGATCAGATCAGAATAGAAAAATAAGATAAATAGAATAGATAGATAGAATAAATAGAATAGATAGATGGAATAGATAGATAGATAGATAGATAGATAGATAGATAGATAGATAGATAGATAGATAGATAGATAGATAGATAGATAGATAGATAGATAGTATACAGACATATAGACAAAACTTTCTCATAGACAAAGGCCTACACGCTGCTCCGTTTACAAACACGATGAGTCAAAGAATGAGTCGCGACCCACCCCAAGATGGCCGCCGGCGCTTTCAGTCCCTGGCGTGTCTGGGCATTGACTGTTACTCAGTAAAGGCAAAGACACCAGATTGATAAGATCAGACACTTCCTTCTTCCGGCCTCTTAAAACAGCCATTATATCCGGTCACGGCCATCGCCCACTCTCGGCGCTGCGCACAATGGATTTTCACAGAAAATAGACTTAACACCGATCGGTTTCGCTTCGAGAGGCACTTTCAAGGTCAGAATATTTTTAAAATAATTATTTGGTATCTGATTAATAATGAATTTTTCTGTATAACAAAGCACAAAAAGGGCTGATGAAGGACGGAAAAAGAGAGAGAAAACACGATTTTTCACTAGATGACGTAGGCATAGATCTAGTAATGTGAATGCGGTTTCCCCGACCTCTCTCGCGACAAGTTATTTTAAGCTACCGACTCTGCTTAGGACTCGACTACTGGAGTTCGTACTGCTATGCGCCCAAAGATACTAGATTGATAAGATCAGACACTCCCTTCTTCCGACCTCTTAAAATACCGTTTACATCCGGTCACGGGCACCGCCCACTCTCGGCGCGCAGAGCCTGCGCTTCGTACAATGATTTGCATAGAAAATAAGACACAACACCGATCAGTTCCACTTCCAGAAGCAGTTTCACCGTCAAAATATTTTTTGAATATGTAGTATGTAATTAATAATGAATTTTTGTATAAAGCAAAGCACAAAAAGGGCGAGTGAAGGAAGGAAAAAGAGAGAGAAACAGAATTTTCACGAGATGGCTTAGGCATAGATATAGTAAATGTGCGTGCGAGTTCCCAGGCCTCTCTCGCGACAAGTTATTTTTAGCCTACCGACAGCGCCTGAGATTCGACTGCTAACTGTTTGTACTGCTATGCGTCTCTGATGCGACAGTTGATGTGGTTCTCGACGATGGTGTATTTTGGTGAATTTGGAGAAGAAAAAGAAGAGCAGGAAGAACGAGAAGAAGGAAAATCCAAGGTTAGTCTGTTATCATTAAAGGAAAGACCTTAAACGTTTTCAAAACCCTTCATAGTTCCTACTATTCGTTACTTTCTTACTGGCATTTGCTGTTGGGAGACAGGGCGCGCGGGTTACATCATGAACGGAATATCCAGCCTCAGTCCCACCTTATTTTAAAAAATATACCAGAGCTGTGTTCGGTACGATGGTAAACTAATAAAACGATTGTGACATTGTTACCACATTTAAAAAGGAAATAAAATAGCCAGAGGTTACCAACAACGATTTGCTTTATAAGTACAAAGTAGGCGACTTCCAGCAAGGTCTAGGGTGAGAGCTGAACACTGAACAAAACTCTATTCGGTTTTGTAAAAAATGACGTTTGCATCTCTCAGGCTTACGCCACTAGGTGGCGCTGCCAAACCAGTGCACGCGAAAACCTCGAGTCTCATCTTGTCATTTCTCGTTTCTTTGAAGAGTCCCTGATGCAACGGTTGATGTGTCTATCGACGGTGGTGTATTTTTCGTG
The DNA here is from genome assembly GCA_963931925.1 of Onchidella celtica. Taxonomy (NCBI): domain Eukaryota; kingdom Metazoa; phylum Mollusca; class Gastropoda; order Systellommatophora; family Onchidiidae; genus Onchidella; species Onchidella celtica. The sequence continues at coordinate 67,888,746 of OZ007567.1, read as the reverse complement.
AATTTGGAGAAGAAAAAGAAGAGGAGGAAGAACGAGAAAAGGAAAATCCAATGGTAGCCTGTTATGGGTAAAGGAAAGTTCTTGGAAATATTCAAAACCCTTCACTTTCTTGCTTGCATTTGTTCCTGAGAGACGGGGCGCGCGAACTGCGTCATAAACGGAAAATCCATCCTCGGTCTCATGTTATTTTAAAAATATACTAGATCTGTCTTTGGTATGATGGCAAATTAATTAAACAATTATGCCTTTGTTACCACATTTAAAAGGAAAAAAAATAGCCAGAGGTTACCAACAGTGAATTGCTTTATAGTACAAAGTAAGCGACTTCCAGCAAGGTCTAGGGTGACAGCTGAACAGTGAACAAACCTCGGCATTTTCTTTATTCGGCGTTGCAAAAATTGCCGTTATTTACATCTCTGAGGCTTACGGCCTAGGTGTCACTGCGGAACCCGTGCACGCGAGAATCCCGAGCTGTCTGATCTTATCGTTCCTAGTATCTGTGATATAGTGACTGATTGCTTTTTATTGCTTCCGCCTCTGCTTACTTCATGGGTAAGAAATGGTACTCTTTCATCAATCTCTAGCCCATAATTGCTATAGAAGTCTTATTGACAGTACATGTTGTAACAGTGCCCAAAGAAGTAGAGTAACTATGCTAGTTTTGCGTTTGAAAATGGAGTGAAGTTCACCGTGAGGTCGATAATGCACAGAGCCAGCTTATATTTAGCATAGACTTAACTTTCAACAACCGTAAACTATCTTTGTTGGGCGATATGGGTGGCGAATTCCTGAACTGAGTTTGACAAACAGAGCAGCGCAAACACGGTAACAACGATTGTAAGATGTGCCTGGCGTGAAAACATTGCCCCGTCAAGGATGCATTGTGCACCGAGACCTCCGGGGAGATCATCCGGAAAAATCAATGGCCGACATAAAGGTCTAGAATTGTCAGTCATTCAAACTTCTCGTCTTTAGAGTAAAACGGATGTTGTTTTTTTTTCTGGGAGGGGGGGGGGGTGTTTGTCAGTGCTCAAAACGTGTGCCATGCATAAATAATGTAACCGTATTCTCAGAGAACATTCAGACAGGGACGTGATATATATATATACCTTTTCTGGAAATTGGCAGTTTTGACGAGAACGATAGAAACGGGAAGGATAATGAAAACCTTCAGATTTGGGTTGCTGCTCATTTCGGAAATTATGGCCGGATATTAAAAGCTCGAGGCGTTTCTTGACTCGTCCTCGTCAGATCGGCTTTTGAGGTGCTTGACAAAAAGCCATTCCCTGCCATTATGAAACACATGGAATTTATGGCAATTTCTGTCTCTCTCCGCTTTAAAGTATATTGAATGTTCCCGCCAGAAGACAGTGTGATTGAAATTTTAGACACAAGGAGCTTTGTGTAAGGGAGTGGGTAGGTTAAATCACATTGTTTTGGTAAAAATATTCATCACTTCACTGCTGCCAGAAAATTGTCATCAGTTGTGTATCGACTGGCCTCAAACCGAGAAAGAGACAATACAGTGGAATGTCCTTTCATAGCAGCACAAGCAAAGTCGTATGTTCGGTTTAATGTGTTCACAAACCACCCAGAACAACCAAGAGCACCCCCAAAATCATTCCACCTTCAGAAGAAACTCCCTGAGAAGATTTTCAATCAGTCCACAATCCGCTTGACAAGGACTTCATCATGTATATGAGGAGTTGGCAAACAGCTTCTCACACGACGTGAATTGAGATGATTTTACAAATTCAGCACAGACATCCAAAATAAGGTCGAGGGACTTCACGGATATGTGGAAACTAATGATGGGAAAAGCAGCCCAAATGTTGGACCTCTATCCAAATGTTTGAGGATAAGTTCAGTTTAGTGGTCGCGCCTCGAAGACACGAATAATAATTATTATGATTGCGGTGAGGAAGAAACAACATGACTTTAGGGGCCAGGGACGAAAGGAGATACACGATTGTCATTCGCCAGTGAATTGATCTCTTTTAGTGTACCATTTTTAAATGTGGCACCCCCACCCCCACCCCCACCCCCGATTATTGTTTTGTAAGGCACCGTTTCTCCGTATTAATCTATCTGACAAACTGTTATCGCCGCCACCCACCCACTTGTTGTCAATGTATACCAAGTGAACCGTGAAGATTTCGGAGATTTTATTTGAGATAAATCATGAAGGCATTATGTCATTTATTCTACACCGACTATTTTAAGTTACTAATGCCCAATTGATTTTCTTCTTGAGCCGACTGTGGCAGCTTTTAATCCCGAAAAAACACGAAGAAAAGGATCTGTCTACGTTGTAGCTAGACTTAGATTATGCACATATTATTTTGTATCAGGGTTGGAGTTCCCATTGAGATTCCGGGAAAATCCCGTAAATTGAATCTTTGATCCCCCAGCGAAGGCCCTGATTTTCTCAGCGGAAAGACCCTAGCCTTACAGTGTTTAAAATGTCAGAGGTCAACAGATGTCAAATCAAAGGGTAGCCGCAGCTGGGGAATCAAGATTCCGTGATTGTGGTCTTTTTGGGTCCTGATGGCGAGAGTAGGATGACGTAGGTCTACACTTCCGTGCGATAGACCAGCCTCGCGTTCAGTTGCGCCGGCGCCTGCAGTTGCATTGCAGGCACACTAGTTTGCACTATACCATGTGCCTGCAAAGCAACTGCAGGCGCCCGTGTGCAACCGAACACGACTCGGAGTAGATGAAAAGTGCAAGAGACAAAATGGCGCAGTTTCACTCATTCCGGACCGGGAAAGAAGATACTACATTGCTCGAATTTATAAACAGGTGATGAATTGGAACTCAAAACTTCCAGGACTGAACTATTGATTGAATGTCAGGAAATGGGAAGAAGAAAGCAGTCGCCAGTGGCCTTAAAATGAAGTCGATATTCCTCGGAGAGAGAGAGAGAGAGAGAGAGAGAGAGAGAGAACACAAACGGCTACTGAAGGAGCGAGTCATATCTCTATGTGAAGATAAAGAGTGTTTGCAGTTGTAGTTTCAGCGCTACGTTGCGGCCTGGTAATGAGGTAATGCCGTTATGTCATCGGCAGTGGCAGGTGGAGAGGAAAGCAATTATCGAATACGGCCGGTAAAACAAGCTTTAGTCATCTTAATCACAAGTGGGCAATATGTCAATATACGCAGTTGCACCGACTGTGCAACAGTGAAATAAACACTGGTTTCAAATAAGTGTATAACTGCAACCATTAGCATTATGTTACACGGTCCAACACCTGCAAAGGTATCTTGCAAAGTGTTAGCACCTACGTACCACATAGGCCAATTTACCTTTGCCTTACTATGTTCATCCTGACATGGTGCGTCACTTCTACCTGATCAATTCGTAAAGGATGGTAGAAAGAAAAGCAAAAATCCAGGCACAGCCTGTGAGAGTTTGTGGGACAACAAACAGCAGCCTGTTTAATGAATATTAACCGAACATTTCGTTCATTGTGCAATCTGTGTCAGTTGTAAATGGAAGACAACAGTCAAATAACATTAAAATGAAACCATTGCAAGTTTATTACGTGTGGATGCATTTTATGAGTCGGCATCCTAAAGACACGACCACCAGTAAGATGGGAAAAAACTTCATTTTCGCAATCATGTTTGCTGTTGGCTGAGGAATAGGGAAAGGGGTGCTGTAGTATCGCAAAGTGTCTCTTTTGTTGTTACCTATTATCATAATTATTATAGCTCAGATCTGAGAAAGATGGAATGATCTGTTCTCCGCTGGCAGCTAACATTGTCTTTCTGGTCAAGTGCCCATGTCAGGGGGTAGGAAAATCCGAGAGGCACAAGCTACAATGTAAAATTAACATTAGGTCAAGATCGAGTTCAATAAGATCAGTGCAAGGTCGAGGTCGACCATCACATCCAGAGAAAAAGACGATGCATGAACGAAAACACTACTGTTGGGTTTAAGATCACTAGGAAACAGCAACAACCAACCAACCAACGACTGCACCAGAAAAACTTCATTAAAAGAAAAAAAAAGAAGTAATTACTAATAAATAAAAAAAAAAAAAGGACAAACAAACCAGAATTCAACACGGGAATGGTGGAAAATATTTTTTTTGTCAAAGACAAGCAAGCGTTTAGCGGAACAGCTCGTTTTGTAAAATTGGTGATACATGTATTGGAGAGGGCGTTAAATTAGTGGATACAGATCATGTCAGAAAGGAAATCGCTAAGATGTGACTTGCTGAGCAACTGATCCATTACAGCAAATGTCAAGAGAGAAAATATTTACTCTATTCCAGCTTCAATTTGAATTTGTCGTCCAGATGGCGATTTTGAAATTTCAGGAAATGGAAATTCAACAATCTCTGTCCGATAGACAGACAAATACATGGGCACACAGACAGACACACGTACGGTCGTACAGATAACCAGACACATATGCAGGCGCACGGACAGACACGCGCATGAATATATCGGCAAATAAACATAGACGCAGGCGCACAGACAAGCATGCCAAGAGACGGACAAGAAGTTGAACGATTACGACAAGAGTTATCCAGGTCAGCCCGAGCTTAGCATCACAGGAATAGTTCAGTGATTACTGAGCGCGATACGGCCCGGGTCATTCCCAGTGCAAAACTAACTTAGTGCAGGCTGTGCTCCGTTTGGCGGCTATGGAAAGACATGAAAATGGGACGAAAATGAAGGAATGGCAGAAATTTTGGTTGCAATTTAGATATATTGAATCCGAAGAAGTTTGAGATAAGTAGTTATTTCTGCTTGCTGAGTCAGTTTCCTGTTAGGTCAGTAGTCGAAGCGTTACTAACGAACTGTACGTGCGTCCCCTGGCAACATTAAATGACTGTAGAGCAAGGAAGCTCCTTGCTGTAGAGTTATGTAGGTGTCTCGGTCCTGGGATACTGAATTTGAACAGCAATTACTGCATGAAGTCAGAGTTCGCCAATGCCTGGACAACTTGTCAATTGTCTGCTTACAAATTACTCTTGGGCTGAAGTTTTCCTTTGGATGCTGTTGTTATGGGGCTCAGTTCCTGCTCACACACTGGCCGTAAGCTGCAATCTGATCTGCAGACCAGCTGGTTGAATCGGTTTTCTTTCCCGACATCATTAATATTCGCCCGTACACCTCTTTGGAATTATTGTGTCCATCTATATCAGTGGTCTCAACGTGGGCGATATTTGATTTCCGGGGCGGGGTGGGGGTGGCAAAAATGAAGACAAGGGCGAGGGGGCGAAAACGATTAAAGGGGCGTTTAGGGGGGGGGGGTCATGTCGAGACTGGAAGGCGACCTAGGGGACAAAATACATGGCCTGTTGAACAGCACGTGTAAGCGGATTTTATGAACAGAAATGGCCTATTTTTTGGTGCATTTGACAAAGAATGGGTTCTGTGTTATAATGAATCATCAACACGCTAATTTTCACTTATAAGGTATTGAAAAACTGCACATCATGTGTGTAGTCTTATCTTATTGCGAAATGTATCTACTCGGTTTGAGAAATTATTTCTTTCGGGGAAAGGGGAAGGGGGAGGGGGACATGAAAGGAAATTTTGGAGGCCATTGTCTGAAAAAGGTTGAGAACCACTGGTCTATATCTATTTCAAGCTGCGGTAGTTTGGGGACATCTGTGGCGTCCATCTCAGATCAGACCCAGTGTAGTTTATCACGGTCGTGTGGTTTTTTTTTTTTTTTTAGCAAGTGACGTGACCAACTGCAAGAACTGGGTAAGTTGAAACCCCATATAGAGCCGACGTCGAAACGACACCGAGACGAAACAGATCACGTCAACGCAGATCTTACTTTCTGAATCCATGAACACCACACGGTTTCGAAGTGACATAATGGGTTTCGTTTCGAATGTTGTTGCAAGTGCTTTCGTACCCGAAGTTTTTTTTAATTTTTGCGGTAGGGGTACGTATTTTAGCCTTTTCTGACTTCAGAGCTAGAGAGCTCCCCCGGAAGTGCTCCTTGACAACGGTCTTATTTAATTATCAATTATTTTTCAGATTTTCTTTTTGTTCTCCTCCAGTTTTTTTGGTTGAAAGGGTTGGGGGCGCGGTTAGGGATTCGATAAGACTTAGGGTTGAAGATTAGGACGGGGTTAGGGATAGTACGGACATGTACGTGCCCCTAGTACTAACCGCTTGGGGTGCGTACTCACTTAAAACAACAGCCTTGCCTTCCGGTATAGTAATGGCGTGGCCGGATACGGATTTTTGGTCTTAAGTTGGCGGGTGGCTTACAGGAGGAAAGATAATATACATCCGTCTGCTACCCGATTTGTATGTTCACTTTTCGCCACGTCTCACTTCAGACGTCCTTCGTTGATGGCGAGAGTAAATGGGTTTACGAGGAGGATTACAGGCTGCGGAATTGGAGACCTGGAAAGAGAAGGGGTGGGATGGAGAATAGGAGAACATTACTGTATTATATTTCATGGTATTGATAGAAGAGGAAAAAATTCCCACTGAATTATGTGTCGTCTAAGAAATTATTGCCTGCGGGTATTTGGAGATGGTGGGACTCTTTGGACATGATAAAATGGTTCACCAATAATTATTTGAAGACGGCTTGAATCTTTGTTGGTAATTTCATAACTTGTCCATTCTTGGATACTGATATGTTGATAAACTGAAAGTTCAGCGTATTTGTTGTTGCTGTGACTTCTCTTCTAACACCCCCCCCCCCTCCACCACCGTGCACCACCATTAACAATTTTTTGTTGTTGGATGGAGCAGCAGAAGAGAAATGTGATTGTCGAAACATGTTGAATTCATCACATCTTAAATGATACTCTCAGATAATCGGATGTTCCAGAAACGATAATTGTCAGTTGCTGCACTGATTGGGTGTATTTCTTTATCCTTCCTCACGAAGATGCGATTTTGTAATCTGTAACTGAATTACAACGGATTAGGCCATATTTGGAAACAAGGGGAAAAGGCGGAATCTTTTTCTTTTTCTTTTTTTAACGTGTGCATTTTCCCTATTTCCTGTTGCTGCAAATCCTCACCTCGACATTGTTGACACGATAAGTGAATTTGGCCTATAGGGCTGGCAACTGTTTCATGACGGGCAATCAGCTCCTTGGGCCTTTTTCGTAAAGGAAAAAAACAGCAAGCATGCACCCATCCACCCACACACACACACACACACACACACACACGCGCGCGCGCGCACACACACACACAACACACACACACATTCCAGGCTGAGTGCCCGCGCAAAGGGCAGAATAAAACGAAAAAACGACAAAAAAACTCGTTGTAAGACGTTCACGAATGCCCCCCCCCCTTTTTTTTTTCCCCAGACCGTTTTGCGTCAAAGATCTATTTCGGTAACGTTGCAGAATTAATGACTCCACAGGCACCAGATAGTTTTACAATAGTTATGGTCAGTAGGAGCACAATAAAATAGTCCCCACCCCTGCCTGATGTGTGAGAAAAGAATTTAAAAAAAACAAACAATAATAATACATAACAAAAACTAATTGATAATGGGTTTCTTTTCAATTGACGTCACAGAGCTTGCCCTTAATCTGAATGACTTTCATGAAAATTTGTCCATACTTTGTACTAAAACCCTAACTTAACCATCAAAATTCGACGTGACGCTTAAACAATGCCAAACGGCAGAACTTGATAATGAAATATTTGTATTTTTAAGCACTTAAACATTAGGAACAAGTAACTTGCAATTTTTTCTTTTAAAGCTTGTTTTTTTTTTACCCGACCCCTTAGCCATTGCCATGTGTGTAATAACTGATAAGTGTTGAGAAAACCATCGTGTCAGTAAGTTTACTGGAAACGACCCGTCACTGAAAGACGTTAAATTGAGCAAAGACCGGTGGTGAATAAATAATCTCCATGGTAACGGCGTTCCTTTCTGACAAGAGGTCGTGCGTGTTAAGTATACCTAATCATGTGGTAATGAATATTTTCCAGCAGTCCTATGCCATAAAGCCCGAGCTCCCCTAAACTAACAAATCCAGGAAATAATCGGCATAGGGGAAAGAGGATTACATTTTCTCTCAGACAGTTAAGGCTAAGTCGTCATAGACATTCACCTTTCACACGTCACCCTTCACTAAAGCTGAAACTCCGTTTACTCGACACCGAAATGAAACCAAACTGACGCCAAGACAAACAAATCGTGCCAACGCAAATCTGAAAACCATTAGTACGAAACGAAGCGGCACGGATACCGCATTTCATCTTTGCAACGTGACTGTGTCTGGTACAGTGTATTATTATGGATTTTCAACTTGTAGGGTGTCTTCTTCTGTGTAAAATTCAGTGAAGGCAGCAGGCATTTACAACACTGAACAAATAAACAAAAATGGATTCCTCGAATGAGGTAGTTTTACTGTGAATTGTTGTATTGAAAAAAAAAAAAAGGAAAATGAGAAGATTAAGCAGACTCAGTATGCGTTGCAGTGAACATTTCTGCTGAGGAACACAAGGACGGACATTTAGTTCGCTCATGGAAAATGGAAATGAAATGTTGGGTTTTAATTACACAAGAACGACAGACGTAGGTAATTAGTGGACACGCACTTTGCTTCTTCACCTCACTTTCCGCTAGGACCGAATAGCACCAGGCCCAACACAAGCGGTCATGAAACAACCTCTCTTTCCACTTGTAGCTTCACGCATGAGGCTTGAAGAAAGAAGCGTGGAGCTTGAGACGTGAAATCCGGGGAGACTCAGCCTTAGTACATTAACCGCGCTGACTGAGTTCCACATTCATAACTTCAGTGTGGAGTGTGTCTCTCTTCTTCTCTTCTTGCTTCTGTCGTCTATTTCCAGCGAATTGCTTTCATTGTTGTAATTTTGTTGTTGTTGTTGCTTTTGTCGTGTACACTCTCCTGCATTCCAGATTCCCAAATGTTGTCGACAGCTGTTGGCAAATTCAACCCACATTGTTCCTTCTCTAAGCTTGGCAGAAGTTTTTTTCTTTTCTTTATGTATTTTAATTATTTCCTGACAACATGCATGCCGCTGTCGTGATAAAAAAAGAGAGAGAAATGCAAAATAGTATGTAGGGGCCTATGTGGTTTGGGGGGGGGGGGGGTGCGCTATTTGCATTATAAAGAAAACAACTTTTCATTAATTTCTGTAAATAAAACGAAAACCAAAGGAACGTTTTGTTGTTTGGGTTGAATTTAAATCATTGCGCTGTGTGTGGCTGGAAATAATTTTGTGTCACAAGGTTTTATAAAGCACACGACCGAGCAACGCCGCAAACATCTTAGTGCAGGATGTGCAATGTTTCCAGCAAAATCACAGTTACCTATCACAAATGTAGCCGAAATGATAGATTTTGAACCAAAGCCAGTCGTCGGTCAGTTTAATAACATAATTATCTACATTTATATAAAATTTATATAAATTT